>JAGPOW010002742.1:23401649-23487095 GCA_030014935.1 Caiman crocodilus | reverse complement strand
GAGGCTGAAAAGGTCCAGTTTCTCTAGTCTCTCCTTGTAGGGCTTGGTCTGCAAGCCCTTAACCATACGAGTGGCCCTTCTCTGGACCCTCTCCAGGTTTCCACATCCCTCTTGAAGTGCGGCACCCAAAACTGCATGCAGTACTCCCACTGCGGTCTGACCAGCACCCGATACAGGGGAAGTATCACCTCCTTGCATCTGTTTGTCATGCATCTGCTGATGCACGACAAAGTGCCATTAGCTTTTCTGATGGCTTCATCACACTGCCGACTCATGTTCATTTTGGAGTCCACTAGGACTCCAAGATTCCTTTCCGCTTCTGTTCCACCAAGCAGATCATTTCCTAGGCAGTAGGTGTGCTAGACATTTTTCCTCCCTAGGTGCAGCACTTTGCATTTCTCCTTGTTGAACTGTATTCTGTTGTTTTCTGCCCATATGTCCAACTTGTCCAGGTCTGCTTGTAGTTGTTCCCTGCCCTCTGGCGTGTCCACTTCTCCCCACAGTTTTGTGTCATCCGCAAACTTGGAAAGAGTACACTTTACTCCCCCGTCCAAGTTGCTGATGAAGATATTGAAGAGTATCAGTCCAAGTACTGAGCCCTGTGGGACCCCACTGCCCACACTCTTCCAGGTCGATACCAACGCATCCACTATGATTCTCTGGGTGCGACCCTCTAGCCAATTCGCCACCCACCAGACTGTAATCATCCATCCAAGTCATAGCCTCTTAACTTGTTTACCAGTATGGGGTGGGATAGACTTCAGGAAGGCCTTCGATATGGTAAGTATACGACATCCACCCCTACACCTGCATCCAGGCATTTTGTAACCCGGTCATAAAAAGAGACTAGATTAGTCAGGCATGATCTACCTGCTACAAACCCGTGCTGGTTTCCCCTCAGCATTATTTGTCCTGCCAGGCTCTCACTTATGCGAGCCTTGATAATTTTTTCAAAGACTTTGCCTAGGACGGAGGTGAGACTGACTGGCCTATAGTTGCCTGGGTCCTCCTTCCTCCCCTTCTTGAAAATGGGAACCACACTGGCCCTTCTCCAGTCCTCCGAAACCTGGCCCATGCACCACGACTGCTCAAATATTACCACCAATGGTTGTACAATGACATCAGCCAGTGTCTTCAGTACCTTCGGATGGCGCTCATCCAGGCCTGCCAATTTAAAGGCATCTAGTTCCTCCAAGTGACCCTGCACCATTTCAGGGTCTACGCTTGGTAGTCTGGAGTCCTACTGCTGCCTCTCCACAATCTCAGTGAGAGCCTTGTCCTGCCCCTCACTTAGGAACACTGAGGCAAAGAACTCGTTGAGGAGTTCAACCTTGTCCCCCCAGTCCATCACCAATTGCTTCTGCCCATTTAGTAGGGGTCCTATTCCACCCTGGGCCTTCCTTTTGCTCCCTATATATCTAAAAAACAACTTTTGTTATCCTTTACTTGGGATGCCATCCTCAGCTCCGTGGTAGCTTTGGCCCATCTAACTGCCTCACTACACATGCAAGCAGAGGAGGTATACTCCTCTTTGGTAATCTCTCCCCGTTTCCACTTTTTATATGCTCCCCTTTTAGTCCGCAAGCTGCCCTGGATTTGTCTGGTCAGCCAAGGAAGCCTCCTGGTCCCTTTCCCTCTTCTTCCTCACAGCTGGAGTACTGTGTCCAGTCTGGGCACCCCACTTCAAGAGGGATGTGAACAACATTGAGAAGGTGCAGAGGAGGACCACCTGCATGATCCAGGGACTGCAAGGCAGACCCTACAAAGAGAGGCTACGGGATCTGAGCCTGTTCAGCCTTCACAAGAGAAGGCTGAGGGGGGACCTGGTGACCATCTATAAACTCATTAGGGGGACCAGAAGGGTTTAGGGAGACCTTGTTTCCCTTACTGCCCCCCAGGATAACAAGGAATAACAGCCACAAGTTGTTGGAAAGTAGGTTTAGATTAGACATCTGTAAGAACTACTTGACAGTCAGGCCAGCTAGGATCTGGAACTGACTTCCAAGGGAAGTGGTGCTGACTCCTACGCTGGGGGTCTTTAAGAAGCAGCTCGATGCCCACCTGGCTGGGGTCATTTGAGCCCAATTTTCTTCCTGCCCAGGCAGGGGGTCAGACCTGAAGATCTACACAGTCCCTTCTGACCCTACCTATATGATACGAGCTCAACTCAAGAGGTGTGACTGCCTGATGACAAGCCAGGGATAGAAGGACTCTAGTTACCGGCTTACATCTCATCATTGCCTCTTGCCCATGAGCAAGCATGACTCTTGTATAAGTCTTGTAAAAAAAAAAAAAAAAAAAAAAAAAAAAAAAGATTTTTTTTTTTTTAAATAATTATTTGTCCAGGTTAGGAGTAATTGAAGACAGAGGAAACTCAAAGCTCTTTTAAGTCTCACTTCTTTCAAAGCATATAGCCAAAAGTTATTTACACAATCCTCACACCTGGAGTCTCAGCATCCCATCATCTTAGCTCAGTTGCTTAGAGCGTGTTTGAACACCAAGGTTAATAGATTTGATCCTTGTAGAGGACAAGACCTTTCCTGCCCCAGGTGGGGGCTGGGACTGTTTGACCTCTCAAGGTCCCTTTCAGCTCAACTTCGATATGATTTCTACAATCTTCCTCACCTACCTTCTGAAGCAGAAGAGGGCAGTCATGCTCATTTCAAAGTCACATCACAAGGTCAGTCCCAAGGCTGCTGAGACCCTTGGGGCACTTGAAATGGGGCTCATTTTAAAGATTAGGAATTAAAGCAGATACAACCCAGTGTATCTACCACCCCAATTTCAGACCCCATTGCACATACCTACTACCCCAATTTCAGACCCCATTGCACATACCTACTACCCCAATTTCAGACCCCATTGCACATACCTACTACCCCAATTTCAGACAAATTTAAGTCTATCTGCTTGGCCGGCCACAGAATCAGTTGCAACTGAGCCTAGGAGCCAGGCTAGTTAAATCTCATCAGGCACCAAACACATAGGGTTGCCAATCGACCCGACCCGGGAGTCTACCCGAATCATCGTCAGCACACAGCCAGTGGGGAGCCCAGGTCACAGCTGTCGTGGGTGAGGGGGGATGGCTTGGCTCTGTGCCAGATTTTCCTCCCACCAGGGCCAGCACAGATACCACCTCTTATCACGTCCCCCTCTTCATGAAGAAAGCAGAGACTCGCGTGACTGAGGGAAACTGCCTCGCGCCCCCCGCGGAAACAGCCACTGACTTACCCGCCCGCCCGCTCTGCGCGCTCCTATAGGCTGAGCCCACATCACGTGGCGCGAGAAAAGGCGGGGCGCTCGGTCGTTTTTCCGACGAGCCTCCTTAGCTCCGCCCCTTCCCTTTGCCAGCGCCTGGCGGCAGTTGGGAGTGACCGTTGGGCTCCGCTCCACCCCGCGCACATGCGCAGTGGAAGAGGAGGAGAGCTCCCCCCCCCCCGCCGTTTCCCTCCGCATTCGTGAGGCGGCGGTTGGGAGTAAACGTTGGGCTTCGCCCCGCCCCCCGCGCGTGCGCATTGGCGGCGGCGCGCGGCTGTGGGACGCCCCGCCCTGCTCGGCTGAGTGAGGAGGGAGCCGGGAGTCGCCACCACCGCCTCGTCGCTGCCGTGTCCGGGCCCGCTTCTCGCCGCCAGCCCTGAGGCCACGGCGCCTTTCCCCTACCCCGTGGGAGCCGCGCGCTGGCTGCTGAGGGGAAGGATGCGGCCGCTTGGAAACCTGGATTTTCCCTGGTTTCGGATCCTCACGAGTAGCATTTGAATGATTATTACTATTTAATCCGACCCCGCTTTGAAACCTGGAACTTCCTCCTTATTATAACAGTCATTATCATCATTATTATTATTATCTAATAGGAGTAGTATTGAATCCCCCCTCCCTGGGCACACACAAGGGGGGGGAAGAAGATGTCGTTCTTCAACTTCCGCAAGATCTTCAAGCTGGGCGGCGAGAAGAAAAAGAAGCAGTATGAGCACGTCAAGCGGGACTTGAACCCGGAGGAGTTCTGGGAGATCATTGGGGAGCTTGGTGATGGCGCGTTCGGGAAGGTCTTCAAGGTAAGGGACACGCGAGTAGCGTCCATGTGGTGAGAGGGAGACCTCCCCCCTCCCCTTCCACCGCCCCCCAGGTTTGGATTTGCACGCATGCAGGTAACTCATTCGTGGCCCAGGTGGACATGCCTGCTCGTCACCAGAAATAAGACATTTGAAAGGTGGACGAAGACCCACGAAGTTGCCATCCCGCCCCCGGCCGAGTCGCTTGTACCTCCTGTCTCCCTAGTCCCATTCGGCCGGACTCAGGAAGGCAGTGGTTTTCAATTTGCCATCCAGATCCGTGGGGGTCCGCACACAGCATGTATAAGGGGTCCTCAAAAGATGACCGTGGCCAGTTAAAAGGCGAATACCCACGGTTACAGTTCAGAGGGCCTGCACCTCTTTTTGAAACATCAAAGAGACCCCTCTGAATTGTAAAAGTAGGTGAAAACCCACAGTTAAGTGACTCCAGTCATGCACCTCCGTTCAAAACTTTTGTCTTCATTTGCAGACCACTAAAATCAAGTTGAAAGCCACTGGGAAAGGTTTCCCTGGTCCTAAACTTACCTGCCCCCACCCTCCCTCCGATTTCTTCTGTCTGTGTAATATTACAGTAAAGTTGACTGGGTGTCTCTTGCCCTCGTGTCAGTTTTGTGACCTCTTGGAAAGGGTCATTTTCTTTAGCTGCGTGTTGTGTCCCCTCTGGATTACTTGCGTCGTGGCTGTCCTACCTTGTTTTCAGTGGTCTGGCTTGCGTACCAAAATACCTCAATATAAATAGCCTTTTTGAGGGCACTTAACTTCTCAGAAATAGCCTATAGTGAAACAAGCTTAAAATCACCATACAGCAAGAGGACCCAAGCTGCATTCTCAAAACATGAGATCCTTTGGGAACAGAAATGATTTCTGGAGCAGGATAATGGGCCTGGAATAAATTAGAAAGGGGAATACAGGTGCGACAGTCCTGCAAGGTGGCTAGCTGTTTCCATCAAGAAGATGTCATGTTAAAGAGTCTGCAGCTCTCTCACATTCCCACCAAAAATACAAACTGGATAGATTAAGCCTCTACTCAAATTAATGCTGGTCAGGAAAAAATTAACTTTCACAGTTATTAGGGGTGGAAGGGATCTTACAGATAATTAGGTCCAGCCCCCCCACTTCGTATCATCTTAGTATCTCTTTTTCCAGACTTCTTAATGCAAAACAATCTTTTTGTCACCTTGTAATGGTAAGGAATATGTGTAAACAAGCACTGGCACAAGAACGCTGACATTTTGTATTCATTTTCTTTTTTCCCAAAAATCCAAGTCAAGTTTCAAAGTGAAGCAGCAGTACATCTCCCACTATACCGTACAATGAATGGAAGACAGATTTAAATGCATGTCGGGCCGTTTGGAAAATCTTAACCAAGTGTTCTGGTATAGCAAAGTGTCCTCTTCAAGAGCATGAACCAAGTCTTAAAATTCCTCTCTCTCTTTAAACTCCATAGCTAATACATTGAAGTCTTTTCCAGTGCATAGAGGCAGGTAGCTGTAAAGTCTGAAGTCAAGCAGAAGGCAGGGCAGGGTGGCAGCTTCAGAAACTAAATTGTTCAGAGACCTCAATTTTTTGTAAGCAACAGCCTATTTCATCATAGAATTTGGGTTAGCCACCCTGCCTTTCCAGTGCCCATAACAGAAGAGTGGAGGGCACTAAAAACAGCCCCACTAGATGCATCCTGGCCTGCCTGTTTGCCTCTCTTCATTTTCAGGTGGAGAAGTGATGTTGTCATGCTAGTGCTTTATACAGGAAATGCAGCCGAGCAACAGGATAGTGAAACTGTGCCCTTGACGGCATGTTGTATACGGACAAGTAAACACAGACAGAAGAGACTTTTCTATTGGTTGACTTTTTTTTTTTCCAGGTGGAAATGGTCTTTTTAATTCAGTGCCCCACTTCATTCAGAAAGCAAAACATTTTCAAGCATTAAAGTTCACAATTTCAAACTAAAAAAATATGAACTTTTTTTTAGTTGATATTCTGAATTACACTTGCGTTAATTGTGCTTTTGAGTAAACTTAGTCATAAAATAGCGTGCTAATTTTCATATATTTTAACACTACTGAAGGGAAGAAAACATGATTGCTCATTCTGTGGCATGTAACTTGTTTTCTCACATTACAGCTGGAAAGAAATCCAAATTTAATCTGATAGGAAGACCAATTTAGGTATTGCAGTTAGCACATTTTTAGCATATTGGACAGAAACTTCACTCCTGGGTGTTCATTTTTTTCCTTTATGGAAAATTACGATGATAACACTGGATTCTAACATGAATTGAAGGACATGGACTAGTTCTGCTGGAACTGAATTGTCACAGTTTAAAACACAGTTCTAAACATAACTTAGAAAGCAAAACATTGGTGTCCATATAGTGTCTCTTAATTTATGGTATTTTAATGAACATGGCATTAGTATTTAGTTTTCATGTTCCAACTGCATCCTGAATACCAATAAATGAGATTAGGTTAAAAAGGAAAAAATAAATCAACCAAAAAGTGATTAGAGCAGATTTATCTGTCATCCAAAAAGGGCTGGGTTTAGTGTACTTTTTGCCACAACATAATTCTGCAGCTAGTAACCAAACATGTTTGTTAAGTAGCTACTGAATCTCAAAGCTACCTAACCAGTGATCTCCAAATCGTGCCATCTCTCTTACTTTGTATTACAAACTATGAAGAACACTTGGAAATACTCTGAAGTGAAAAATCTTCATAGATACTTGAATCCCAGAAGCTTAAGGGAAGTAATGATTTCTACAGTCCATTATTTTTTTTTCTTGTTGAACTGAACTTAAACAGACTAGAATGTCTTTTTTACATAACTAAGATCTGGGAACCTTTTCTAATTACCCTGTTCTCTTCTTTGGCAGACTTACAATGAAAGGAACTGCTCCTTAGGGTTGTTTTTTTTAATGGAACCCATACCAAGCTTGGTTGTGTTACTGTTTACATTTGGGAGAAATCTTAGACATGAATTCATGTTCAAAAGAGAAATTGTTTATATAAATAACCTAAAATAGCACTCTCCAAGCATATTTTTATCAGTAGTTTAAATATTAAACTATGACCTGATTAATATGTATTTAGTTGCCAGTCTAAGTTTACCCTAAAGTCTTCCCTGCATGTTTTAGCTCCAGCTTGTGCACTAAAACTTTTTCCAGTAGTGGCAAGGATGTTATTTTATTTTCCTCTTAGTCATTTATTCAGCTTCAGTGACCAGAAGTTTACTGTTTCTGGAAGTATTTGTACTGGTCTGCTTTTGGCACTTGCAGGCCAAAAGAATGGGATATTGTGCATTAAGGTTTGCTGAATTAACATCTGACATCTATTAAAGGTATTTTAAAATATTCATCATCTAAAATTTTGGAATAGTTCAGTGCTACTGCAGTGACCCACAGGCTAGATGAGAGATTAAATGGAGACATAATGTTCTTTTATCTACTATGGGTATGGCCAAGTTGCATGGGCCTTTTCATTCCAACTATCTTTGAAGCCAGGATGGGTAAAATATGGCCCGTGGGCCAGAACCATCTGGCCAACTGAATGACTCCAGCTCTTGCAGTGTCCAGGCAAGCTCTTCTGCACGTGCCCTTAGCCAGCTCTTGAGATCTGATGCTCAAGCAGCCCTACACATACACTCACCCACCCACCTCCCACTCCCCTTTGCCTCCCTACACAATATACAAGACTTTATTTTGAGCTATTATGCACTAGTATGTAGTCTCTATATACACACATAGTTCTCTATATACACTATAAAAAACAAAAACCATGAATCAGGAAAAAATATTTTTGGAATAAAATAAAGTCTGACATCTACTATAATATTTTAAATATAGTTTGCTTTTTCAAATCTATAATTTGTTAAAATGGTATCTTCTAAAATACTGCATGCACAGCCCTTGACAGCTCACCAAAACTTGTTAAATGGTCTGCCAGCTGAAATAAATGCTCACCCATTTTAGTCTGAGTTTTTTGCTGGTAGCTGAATAGCTTAGGACAAGGTTGTCCAACTGATGGTTTAGGGATTATGTGCATCCTGTCCTGGAGGGTAGGGGAAACATTTTACTATTTGACGTTTGGCAGAGAAATGACTTACATTCAGTACATCTATATCACACTGCTGGTGCTCATGGAGACACAACTGAGTACACCCTGGTCATATTGCCAAACCCAAAAATTCAGTGACCCCTGTTCTCGAGGCATACTGGAGACTTGTTTCCAGGATGCATCTAGCCCAGGTATCCGTGGAGTGGCATCATTGCTGCATTCCTTGTGCAAATACCTCTCCCAGTGGAGTAGGGATACATTGTAGATATGTCTAGGATTGGTCACGCACATTTGAATTAGTAAAGAACCAATTTAAGATAAATCTATATATGATCACCAGGGAACTCTGTTTTGTGTTTGCCATGGAAAAACTTGGATTTTTTCATTTAAAAGGAGAAAAATGTGGGAAAACTGCAGGTTTCTTCTTGCAGGTTGGCAGAGTTCCAGCCTTCAAAGTATTGGTTGGGGCTGGAGGAAGTGGGATGCAAGGAGACATCAGGTGCATATGCATATGGCAGCCAGGTAATGTGATGGAGAGTAGTTCCTGCAGCTCCTTCCAGGTAAATTTGGAGAGGAGAGGCAGCAGGAAGAGACACAGGTAATGAATGGGGAGGCATAAGTGACATTTCAGGGGGGCAGTACAAGCCCCCCATATATTTCTGTGCCCACTGTGAGGTGCAGGGCTGCAGTCTGCCCAAGCCAGCCCTGGGCAGGAACCACCTCTGCTGCCTAGTAGGTGGCACCCAGTTGGTGGGAAGGAGCCCCACCATGGTTGCCAAGGTGAAGTAGAGTGGTAAAGAGATGTTATGTTATATTACAATGATAATATTATATTCCAAATTGCTTTAAAATGACAAATGTATTAATAAAACATTGTGTTCAGCTGATACCTATTTATGTGGTAGCATTTCATTTTAAATTGTGGCAAGACATGGATTTATTTATTTAAAAAACAAAACAACAACACCACCACTACAGATAATTTTGGATTTTAAGACTGAGAAAGCCAGGATGCCTGAAGATCACTTCTTTCTTTTTTAAGTGTTCCTTACGAGAGGCTTTATCGGCTGAGCTGAACTCCTTTCTGAATCAATTTTAATTGGTGTTGGGGTTTTATGGCAACAACCCTTTGTGCCCAATGCTTTACCATCTGTATGTCTTTCTTGCTGACCTATAACTCACAGATATAACTCACTATATTGGGATGCCTGTACAGGTAAATAGGACCTGTTGGCAGCTAAATTAACTGTCTGAAATCAGCCAAATCTACCTGGGATCTTCCTCCAGTTTAATTATCCAGTCAAAAAAGTCAATCATGTCAGAAAAACTGTGTGCAGGATAACTGGATTGGAGTGTTTTTTTTTCAATTATTTTCCTGTATTTAGTGTCAAGTTTGTAGTAAACACGGGACTATACAGCTTCTTTTCAGAATACTGAATGCACAGATGCCTTTGTCTTATTGATAGGTCCCACAAAATGTTTTCCAAGCTTAGCACTTAGTTTGTACCTGCTTTTGTCTAGTCGTCATTCTTTGGTTTGGGTGACCCTACCAGGAGTTAGTCTCCTACTGGGTCAGTGAAGTGCATAAAACCTTTCCACAAATACTTTGTGCTGTCCTCAGGAAACTATACAGTTTAGTTCAATTAAAGTCTTTCTTGTATGCTACCATGTTTTGAACTACCTAGAGGTTAAGTATCAGGTCTAGAAGCTCCCAGTGTTGAACAACAGGTGACTAGAGTTTTAAGAGCTTTTGACCAACTTCTTTGTTAACACCAGAACAAGGACTAATCAGATAACAATTTCTTCCTTTCCCAGTATATAGGTAAGATTTAGGTGAATTAGGCCTGAGAGGATCATGCCAAATTTATCCAGAAAAATCAAATGTATAGCAATAATCAGTGCAAGATTGAATAGTTATGATTCAAAACTTTGGTGCAGACACAAAATATCTTGTTCTAATTTGTCTCGACTCAACTTCCTGTATAAACTGTGATAAATGGTAGGTTTTTTCATTTATCTAAATATAAGATCGGAGCGGGAAACCACATTTGCATGCTTACTAACTTAAAATATATATTGAATAAATATTTTCTACTACTGGGAAGTAAACTGTTTGAGGCCACTTTCACATACAAGTTGTAACAAGCTATTGGTTTATTAGAATGTAGGTGTTTCCTTGTCATGTGTTCTGCCAGCTCCTTCATTTTTATCCACTTGTCAAGTAAACAAAGTGGAATCAAATTCACTTTTCACCATTAAACTGGAGCAGTGAAATAGAATCATCAACTAAAATCTTGTGAAAGTGACCCTTACTCCACATTACTTTTCAGTGACTGCCATCACCTGTAGAAAACAGGATGGTTTCCTACCAGTCCATTTGGTGAGCTGATTTAAGCCCGAGAGACATGGCATTACGGAGTAGTTGGCAGCATAGAAAAAGTGTTACCTCTTGTTTTCTCAGTATTATAAATGCTATAAGTGCATGACAGACTATGAAAGTGGCAGCTTGTCATGATTTAACTGAGCTGTTAGAAATGGTTTGGGGTTTTTTGTTGTTTAAGGAGGTGTGGGGGGAAAGAGGGTTATGGGGTTGTATTGTTTTTTCTTTTGGTTTTCCATGTAGCTGTGCATTGCCTCTATTGCTTTGAGCATTTTTGGAGGTAACTGGTAGAGGCGGAGATACACAACTGCAGATGGTTGACTACAGAAGAGGTTTTTTTGTTTACATGTTTAAATGCATCTCTGTTGAAGATTATAATCTTCTCTATTTATGGCAAATTCCTTCCATCTTTCCTTCAACCAGCAGATACTTTAAGCAAGCAAGAGGTGTAACAGAAGTTTAGCATCTCATTTTCTGGGCTACCTTAATGCATCTGGTGTGAGCTCAGTACCCATAGTGCGTGACTTATGAGTAATGCATTCAAAAGTAAAATGTAGAGAATAGAGTGAGCAGACGAGTACATGAAGGATAAATATAGAACATTAATGATTACTCCCTTTTCCTTCACCAGGCTGTCATTTTTTCCAAGGTGTGAACTCAGTTATACAAGTTGTTCTAAAACACTAGTTAAGTATAATGCTTCCATAAGATTGTTTTAAGATTTTTTTTCTACCAGGTTTTTCACTCAAGCTTATAAGAACTTCTAGTCGTCAACATTCAGTATGCCATGCAAGGATTTTTTACAATAATTATCCGTATATAACATGTTGAACTCTGTCTCTTAAATATGCATCTTCTCTCCAGCTGAAGTTCATATCAATTTCACACTTTATTTTACAACCTTAAACTACTGAATTTGTCCTACAAAGTCCTGCTTCAGGTAGTCAGTAGCTTATTGAAAGAATTTCATTTAGACGTTAAATCTTCCATGATCTATTCCAAGCTGAATTTTCACTAGTTTTCAGTCATGTGAGAGAAAATCCTTGAGCTGTCTTCAGCCTCTATCTGTGAGGCCAGTTCAAACCAATTAAACTTTATAAATAGCATTTAAGTGTGCAAATAGTCATTACAACTCAGTTTATATTCCTGTTCTGATGGACACTGTTAGCTTCTTACATTTTGAAGAAGTTGCAAGTATTTGAAGAGCACACTGAAGAGAATGACTTGTTTTAATTTAAGTGGTTCACAAATGTTTTTGTTGTCCTTTTCTCTGTTTAGGGATTTCCTGCAGGGAACAAATATTCTTCCAAGATTCCAGGGATGGTTCCTTTTCAATAGTAGTTCCATCTTGGAACCATATCAATGTGTGAAAGTTTTTATTATTCTTTTTTCAAATACAGTACAATGCTGTTTTCTAGTGCAAGAATTAAATGACCCGTCTTATTCCTTCTTCCCTTTCCCAAACTCCCTACTTTTTCCAATGCTTTCTTCCAGGAAGTAAAACATGTTAAGAATATCTCTACTTCAGAAGTGTCCATAGACAGAGTATCCTGTCTGTGTGGGATTCTATTCTAAAGATGCAGAAGGCAGGGCAGGATGACACCTTTTTAACACTTCTAACACCTGCTCATGGCCTGCTGGTAGCTTTTCTTCTCCAGCCTCCCTGCTGCCCCCCCCCCCCCGCCCCCGCCCCCGCCCCCCCTGCCTCTGTATGGACTTTACAGCTGGAGCAATAACTACTATGCTTGAACTCTGAAGAGTTCCAAAGTAAATTAAGTATAACTATGTCCAAGTCTGCATATAATTAAAGTCTTTAGACACTGTTTAACACCCTATTTGGCTTATTGACCCTTCATCCAAGCAAGACTTTTTAGCTTTTTCTCAACACTTATCTATCTTTGGTACAGTAACTAGTGCAATAGTTAAGGCCTCCTAAATGCTCAAGTAGACTATGACTCACAGGCTGATGTGTTTGGGGAAAATACAGATCTTATAAAAAAGATGCTCTCTTCCAATAATGGTGTTTCTGCAGTTTCAAAGGCTAATGGGGGCAGGTCATCAAATAATTCCCAAATAAGGAATTTATACTTGTGCTTTGAAATCCTACATTGCTGATTTTGAGCATTGGGGGTTTTGTTTTTTAAACAGGAAACAAAAAGTAATTTAAAGATAATATTTACACTGCATAGTTACTCATTTAAAGCAAAAAATTGCAAAGTTGGTGCACGAGTACTCTTGCCCCCTCCCCCCATGTCTAGATCTCTTTCAGTGTAGTAATCGCATTGTTCAAATATAGTTTCTCAAAACATTAGGTAGGCATATCGACTTCCTGCATGAAGTATGACTTCATGTAGGCCAGAACACATTTTTCATAAGTGAAAAATTGTGAAATGTCACAGCTGGATAATATAATAAAGAAGTGTGAGAATGTGCTGCCATAGAATGTAGTTTATTCTAAACTGTAAATCTTTCGGTGACTAAAATTATCAGCACTGCTTCATTAATACATATAGTGTAGTAGCACTCACTAGTTTTAAATATAGTTTAATACCCGTGAAACTGCCCTGTGGTTTGGGATAACTTTTTTAATTTTGAGCAATAAAATAGAAACACTTCTTGCAAAAGTTTAACAAGCATATCCAATATTTTTTTTGCAAGTATTTGGTTTGACAGATCATAAAGGTAGGAGTTAGCAACATAAGGCCCAATAAGAGATAAAATTTATACACAGCTGGCAAATCAGACTTAATTTGTAGTGTTGCCTGTATCCATGCAGTTTAAGATGCTACAACAGTTGTTGTTAATAGATGTTGCCATGTTAAATATACCATGTATGTACTGGGTTATTTTAATATCTGTATGTGTAAGTTCTGCTCTTATGTATATTCATCAAGATGAGTGTCAGAGAATGGCAATTCTGATATTCAAGTACATTATGTAACAAGCTACATATATGGAATTTAAGAAATTCAATTAAAACACTTAATGCATAAAAGCCAAGTTGGAATGATGAAGGTGGATGCAGCTTCACTCCTCTCTGCCTTAACTGTCTACTACTGTGTTGTTGTTTTTTTCTTTGGGTTCTCTGGTGTTTGCATGCATTTATCCATAGCTGGTGTTATGTATAAACACACAATTGAGAACGGTTTTATTCATAAGCAGCTGGAGAGACTGAGGCTGGTTTCCTTTGGCCTCCTGTGCTTATATTTACATCCTTTGTTTCCTGTCTGGCTTCATTCATTCACTTGAACCTTGTAACCACAAACTGAAACAAGCTTTACTCAAACCTTAAGGCCACCCAAAATCTAGTTAAGGGATGGTGCTTCACCAACTTCAGTAAGTGAGCACACATCACTTCAGGTTTGTTTTGTTTTTTTTTAATGGTACCTTTCAGCAGTATAGCTAGCAAAAGGTCATTTTAAAGCATTGTATTTCAATAATGCAAATTATTTTGCAGAAGCACGTTAAAAGTTACCAAGCCTTTTCTCACTGCTGATGGAGACCTGTCTTACCTCCAAAATATCACAATCCTAAAGGAACAGCCACCATTAGCAAGTTTGTTTTTTTAACAAACAAGTCTAACAAAAAACAATGTTTAAACTGAAAGTTAGGTGTGCGCACAAAATAAGCTTAATTTTAATTTGAAATAAACCAGCCTATGGTATTTTTCATATTTCAATAAAAAGCTTGCTTCTTTTAAACTAATGCAAAAAATTCTAAAGAAAAAAGTGGAAAGCAAAAGCTGCACGAGGCAGCTCTATACAGTAATGCAATAGGTATTATTTAGAGTCAAAGTAGAGTTGGAAATGACTTCCAGAGGTCATCTAGTCAGAGCCCCTCCTTGAGGCAGGATCACCCCTAGTCCAACCATCCCATACAAGCTGTAATTTAAACTCTGTGTAAGACTATCATCAACCCCGATACACTAGACTGAACACCCTACCTTGCCAAAGGTAAAAACAGCCAATGATGACACCCAATGTCCTGCTGGTATAAAAAGTGCTGTTCCTGGGTAAACAGCCATCCCCCTGTTACTGAGGGAAGCAAAAATCCCTCACTCCATACCAATCTGACCCTGGGGTAAAATTCTTGATGCCTAATAAAGTGATCAGTGGTCTGACTCGGAGTGGAGGGGCAAGACCCTCTAGCCAGGAACCTCCACCTTTGATTCTAGTGGGAGCATTGGCACACCCTGGTCAGAGTACCCAATTTTAGCAGTAGCCAAACAGCCAGTGCCTCTGGGAAGGCTTAAAAAAACACCCTGATGCATAGGTGAAGAACTAGATCCACCAGAAATCTTTGGTTTGGACTCCCATTTTCTCTTGAGCAAGGAGTTCAACAAGGAAAACTGCTGTGTCCGGATGATTATGTATTAGCTTATTTCATTGCAGTCATTTGCCCACCCCTTCATGTACCAGGAGTCCCCAGTGCCATGTCAACCAGTCTGTGGGGCTCCTGACAGGTCCAGAGATTTGGTGACATGGTGGCACTATTCACCTGCTGCCAGGTTTCCACATCCATGAGCCTGGGGCTCTCCATGTTGATCTGCTGCCCAGTCCCTGCATATATGGGACAGGATGGGGTTGTACCAAGAAACTAGGGCCTAATGCAGGCATATAGGACAGAGAGGGTGGTACCTGGCCCCATACCCTGATCCAGCCCATAGATAGCTGTTACATCACTCATCTGCCCAATGGGCTAAAATGTTAAACATGCCTGCTCTAGCCATGGAGGTGCACTTCAGAACCAAAACTCTCCTCGAGGAAGTTTCTGGATTTCATACTTCCAAGGAGAATTAAAAACAACTACACACAAGCTAAATGAGGTTTGAGTGATGACATTGTCTATTAGGAAGAAAGCTTGAAGACCTTTCAAACAAAGGTGGTAATCCAAGTTAATATGTAGTGATCATCATTCATAAGGTAGGGCAGAGTAGCCCCTTAAGAGATTTAACTGGTTCAAAGGCATGATCTCTTGTAGGCAATAACCCAATTCATCAAATGCCATGAGAGAAACAGGAAGAGAATGGTGTTCTTCTATTTGATTAGCTAGTGAATAGTAATGAAAACAGATTAAGTGCAAGTGAAAACAAGACAGTTTGTAACTCCTGTTAGAAGAATGGGAAGTAAACACTAGACTTTGCTCTAGCATGTTAAGGTAGAGATTGTAGGGATTAGAAGGGTATACTTCAATTTGCTGATTCCTGTTAACACTTCTAGACTGCCTTTTCTTTACTAGAATGTTACTTAAATAATGTTAACTAAAACAGTCTCTATTTATTGATAATAATGATCCATATTGTGCCATTACCACATGTCTGCTGTAGAGTGGTGGTAGTTCTCAATCTCTCTCAACTTGAGGTCTTAGTTTTGGCTCTTTTTTGTCTGCAGAAAAATAAGAATTGAGTTCTTTGCAGCAGAAAAATTAAGACCACAGCTGTGGATTTTTATTTTAAATCTCTAGGTTCATCTTGTAAACCATGCTTGTAAGCCTAACAGTTGAGACAACCTGCAACACCCTTGAAAGGATCTCAGCGCACTCCAGGGTATCATGGCACCCTGGTTGAGTTACATTTATGCCAGACAGATATGCAAGTGACTCAAAATATTTAAAGTCTTCAGCAGGACTAGTGATTTTGCTTAACATAATAAAAAACAACCCCCCTTCAAATGATCTTAAGTGGGCATTCAAAATTATTAGTCCCTTTACCTTGGTTTCATAACTGAAAGACACAGAAGATGCAGTTAACACAAAGTAGTTTGTAGCTATTAAAGGATCAATAATTTCTCAGAAAGATGGGTTTTCAGCATCTTCTTGGGTCTAGTAGATGACCTAGAGAAAAACTTTGTTTGTATACCAGTGAGTCTTAGCCACAGTGCCACAAATACCTAAATAACAGAGCTGCTGCAAGAGCCTTTTAAGGGTGTTGTACAAAATATGAGGATTACTAAAGTACGCAAACACTTGCATAAAAAAAAAAAAATCACTCTGACCCATTGTGGTCTGAGTTGTTTGCAATAAAAGAATTGTTCTTTTCTTTTTCTTCCTGTAGTCAAGATTGAGTGAAAGCTGCCTTTTTCTGAGGGCATGTTGAGTTTGACTTTTTTTTTTTTAGCGCTACTGTCCTACAGTAACAGTATTCTAGCAGTATAGGGTTATCAGCAAATTGTTCGTAATGTGGATGCAACTGCACCCATAAAGTGATGTACTAGTATAACAAAAATCACCTCCCACCAGCAAAACAAATTTGGCCTGGATAAGTGTGCAGTTCTGCTAGAGTGAGTGAACTGTGTTCGTCTCGGGTCCTACTTCCACATCTTTTGCTGGCTTAACTATGCTGCTAAAGAGCCAGCCATAGTAGTTAGGACCTTCCTGCGGGGTCCTATATTTTAGGCTTTTTCTTCTGCCACATGCTACTTCAGCTTTTATTCAGAAAATGAAACATTTAAATCAGATGCCTGCTACTTATGGGAATAAGTTTGCTTCTCACCAGATAAAGAAGTTGAGAAAGTCTACCCGTGAACCTCAACCTGGAAGAATGAGGTTAATTTCCCTGCGAGTACCCAGCAGAAGATAAAGCCTACTTAAAAAGCTGTCAGTTTAATAAAGATCATTTTATTAAAGAGTCATGCATAGGAGGAAGAAAACAGTAACAACCATTTTGCCTGATGAAGTAGTATTTTTCCATTATCCTCTACTTAGGAGTCTCACTATTACTGGCAATAATAGATGGTCAATTTTACGCAAGTGGCAACAAAACCATTTATAAGCTACATGAAAAATGGAACATTTTTCACAAATTAGTTACTAGCATGTAAACTGTTAATAACATAATTTTTTTTGCTTTTGTCAGGCAGGTAGCAATGCTCAAATACTAAGGGTTTTTGTGACAGGGTCTGGTCTCGAGGCTGGTCATGACATCTGCCTACCCGTCTGTCTAGGGTAGTCCACCCTACCTTTCCTGCCATGCTTTTGATGTCGTCACTAAATAGGTGTTTATATGCTGGAGGCTGCCCATTTGGTTGCCCCGATGCCAAGGGTGAAATAGATGGCTCTGAACCTCCCCTTATACCATGTCCCATGCCTTGCAGATGGCATCCAAAATCACTTCCAACTCCCTGGGCACCCTGACTCAAACTTGGCCACAAATCCATCCCCCCTTACTGTGCTCCTAGGCCTTAGACCCCCTGGGCCTAAGGCCCTACTCCATGGGCCTTGGCCCCTGTGCTTCTCTCAGGGTATGCTACCCTACCCTTTCCCCTCCACAGGGTACCCACAAGGCAGCAGGGGCTGAGATTTTACAGCGTCTCATCCTTACTTTTCACTGGCGAGGCACATTTCCTGGAGACTGTCCTGCCACATCCAGTCCCAGCAGGATGTCATTTCAGGTTTTACCCAGGACCACAGGAACCTCTTCCATCCCCATAGCTCCTACCATAGTCTCCAGATGTTCCCAGAGCCACTTTCCTCAGGTTGTGCAGTATTGCTCTACTAGCTCCCTAGATGCAACTACCAGCTCAGCTCCTAGGGACTGTGCTTATGCCCTGGTTACCCAGCCCTCCTCCAATCCAAGGCTCCCCTTGTGGTCATGTGACCACCTAATTGGGCCTAACTACACCTGCTGGCTGCTCCCCAGTCTGCTCAAGCCTCTTAAAGTGGCAGGCACCAAAAGGTGCCCTACCACAGTTCTTAATCTGGCCTGTTGCTCAAATCAAATTTACTTGTTCACTGACAAGAAGTGAATTTGAAGAGAATGTCATAACAGACAATTTATTTAATATTTAAATATTAAATTATTATAATAATAAAATTCCTGTTGCATTTAGCAATTATTATAATAATAAAAGTTAATGGAGATCAAAACCAACATGTTAAATCCACAAAGTCTCCAGAACCAGCTATATACTGTTCTTAACTTATCACAATACTTGGGAGTTACACTGGAGGAAAGACATCACAAAATTAACTCTGTTAACTAAATAGTTAAAGTTAAACCATTTAAAAGGATTTGAAAAAAAAAACCAAAACTTTTCTATGAAGTGAAGTATTTCTTCTGGCATTTTGCACTTACTGCTAGAATGAGGCTATGCTGTAAATTAAACATAGAAGCTGTGTAGTGGAATGGTATATAAACAGCATTAAAGAACTAGCAGAAGTGAGTAAGTGATACCATATCCAGTTGGAACTGGAATCTAGGTATTGTATCTAGTATAACAACCTAACTCAGCATTTAGCCAGCATATAAGAGCTAGTCCCCACATAGTTATGAAGTTACAATCAAAAAGTCCATCTAATCTGAAAGACAACATATTAAGGAGTGCCTGCCCCTCATTCCTTGCTAGGTCACTGGTTCAGTTCTGAACCAGAGTGAAGATTCCAACTTTGCGCTCGGCTCCTCAAGCCTCAAATGTTTGTTGCAGCTTGTCTTCCTGGCTTCAGCCCCCGTCTCCTGCTCTTGCCCTTCTCCAGCTCCTGTGTCCTGCACTCTGGCCTGCTCTTAGAGTCCCCAGCTCCAGGCCCGGCTGCCCTCACTGTTCTCACCCACAGCCATCTGGCCCCTGACCCCAGGCTGGGCTCCCTGATTCTGAGTGCCTTACCAGGCACCCATCCATGGCCTCCTTGCCTCCCCTCTAGCTACAGTCTAGTCATCGAATGGTAACCACCCCCTCCCATATAAACAGGCACACTGCTTCCACAGAGGTTCAGCCTCCCTAGGGCACTCTCTGCAGCATGCAGAAAGGAGTTTCCTCTTTTAATTAAGGGCCCGCCTATGCCCTTGCTGCTGCAGCAGCCCCACACAGTTACCATAGCGGGCTGCCTTCTCCAAGTAACAGGAGCCCTTGGACTATCTGTCACAAGGAGATTTAGCCATAATACTTTATGGAAGGAGTCAAAAAGATAGACTTACTGGGATCTTCTAAGCATTTCATACTGAGATTAAAAACACTACACACTACTTAAATTGTCCCTTATTAAATGAGAATCAAAAAAGTAGAGTTGTGTGACAGTATGTATCTTTATGTCTATTTTTCAAAAGCTGTAGAAGACTAGTCAGACCAACTTCAATGTATCTGTGTGATTTTTCTTTGATTCCTTCTGTTTTCAATTTTTGAAAAACAGCAATGTTATTAATCATTTCTAAAGAAGAGTTAATACCCTCAGTACCAATTAATATTTTGTTTGAATGGTAATTCCTATAATCTAAACTCTTTGACATGTAAAAGTAGTCAATAGCATAAATGGAATTATGAACAACTATAATAGCAGTTGATATTTAAAAAGCAAAGGCTTCATTATAATGCCTTTTTTCTTTTGCAAGTTGTTAGGAAACCTACCCTACTTTCTTTTCAGTAGCTCAGGAATATGGGAAGTTTTATTTGAACAATTTAGCTTTTGAGCAAAGAGAGATAAAGTACTAAGCATGAGGCGGCAGAATATGTACATAAGCTTTGTAAGAGATATTACAAAAGCTGTGTTTGCATAGTATTGATTCAGTCATGCTTTATCATTAATAGTGAATCTCATTTTACCATGTTTTATAATAATATGAATTAGTTTGTTTTCCTTAAATCTTTTTTAAAATACTGAATCTTATATTAAAATAAGCCTGTCTTTTTAAAAGGGAAAGTATACATTAACTGCTTATATAGAGGACTCAGTGCTAACACAATGATGCATCTTATTTCATTTATCGTTCAGCTCTAGCCATCTACCTCTGCTCTCTCACATCACCTCATAATCCTGTAATCTAGCTCATATTACTGTATCAACATAAATTATACAACTGGCCTTCCCCCCAAATCCCCCAATTTTGAACTAATAGGATACTTGCCTTAAGCAGCTGCTTGCTTGAATGACTTTTTCCATACCCGTATTTCCCTCTATACAAAGATAAAAAATCACCACCTCATTGTTTGGTACTTTTTCAGATCATTAATATATTAAATACCACAGTCCTGACTGTTGTCATCATTTGCCATATTGGAGATAGACCATTTAATCCTTCCCTTTGTGTTTGCCAGCCAGTTTTCAAACTATAACAATACTTTGCTTAATGTCTGACACCGTTTAGTTTCCTAAGTAACCTCATATGAGGACTTTGGCAAAGGCTTTTCAAAAGTCCAGATACATTCTGTCAGTTTGTCCTTTATCCATTTCTTCACTGACATGTTCAAACAGTTGTATAGTAGAGAGAGGTTCAGTTTCCCTAATCAGAAGTCAGGATGTTTTTTCTTTATCATAACATGTTCAAAACATTTTATAACTGCATTTTTGAGAATTTTAGTTAACATGGTACTGAACTAATATTTGGTGGTCTGTGCTTCCCAGATTCACCCAGGCATCCTCATTAAAATGAGGGACTGCATATTCTACCTGCTGCTTTTAGCATCATCTAAGATCACTATTAAAAAAAAAAAAAAAAGAGAGAGAGAGAGAGTAGAAAAAACCTTGTGTTTTTCTGGTTGGCCAACATCTGGTGTATAGTTACTTTTTTATTCCCATGGCAGTCAGTCAGTTTCCCCAGTGGCTTATATTGATCTATCAGGCAGCAGCAGAAGAGGGACAAGGTTTAAATATTAGAAAATGTGATTATAATTTCCTGAAACTATGTTTTTGTTTTATGTTATTACATGCCAGTATATTCCCCTTAATAAGAAGAAGGATTTAAGAATATAAATATTCAGTTCTCATAATTAGCTTTCAGTAAAGGAACAATTTTGGTTAATCCTCACGGTTGTGATGAAGTATGATGTATGCATGCCAAATCCAGCCCTGATCATTAATGGATGCATGCGATTAATCCCATTGGTTTCAGTAACAGCTTATATACAGGCTTCAGGATTGGAACCTTTGTTAATTTGGCCCCAATTATTGAACACAGTCCAGAGAACTACTGATAATTCATAGGGAAACAATGGGTTTGAACAAACATGAAAGTAATATACAATAACACACCCTGCACCAAATATAACTGTGGCATTCTCTCTAACCAAATCTTGGAAAAAGCAGGAGAACCACAATTAGCACTGAGTGGTGTTAAAGCAATAGTTTTATTGCCATGGAAACCATTCTGAAAACAGTAAAATTACATAAACAGCCACAAAGGCAGCAGCAAACCATATTAACATCATAGGGTTGTATGTTGGGCCTTAGAGTTGAACTTTGGTAGCATCGTTTTGTTAGCAATAGCCTGAAAACTCCTGGGAGGAGACTTGTCTGCCATGATGCCGTATCCTCTGACAGCAAAAAAAATACCATTATTCTACAGCAAGTAGTAATGAAATATTTTGTCCTTGGGGAAGGGGTATTGGATGCTGCTGTATTATGATCTTTTAGATGTTTCACTGCTCTTTTAATAATCATTTAATTTAAATGTTTATGCAGGTATGGAACAAAAGCTCACTGTTGTTAAATTTACCTTACTGCCTTTTCAAAGTGTAGATACAGTATTGCTGCCTGCCAGTGAGGGGAGGGAGATTTCCTGTTTTTGTTAGCAGCCCAGCCACTTCATGGCTCTGCCGATTTTCTCCCAGCACATAGAATCATAGAAGAGTAGGGCTAGAAAGGACCTCGAGAGGTCATCCAGTCCAACCCTCTGCCTGAGGCAGGAAAAAAATCTCATCTCCCTTGTATCATTTTGTACACTTTAATCTCTGATCTCTTGTTATAACCAGAAGTTAGGCATGAAGTAAGTATTTCAGCATCACTGCAGAACATGAAGATCAATGCAGAGAAATAGTTTAGCCTCTCAACAATATCCTTATATTCCTAAATTATTCCTTCCTGATCCCATAAAGGACAAAAAGACATACCATTTCCCTCACAGTTTGATTTTGATCAATTTAAAGACTTTAGTTATTTGATTTTTATATATCTTTAGAACTATTTGCTTTTGAATTTTAATCTTAATAGTATTAATTTCCTTTTTATATATTGGTTGTTGTAATGTTTTACTCTTATTGGGGGGGTTAATTTGGGTTAGATTTCTATTTTTTGACAATACCTTTCCCTTAGAGAGATCATTAAAAAGGAAAAGTAATTACACTGACAAACATGTACTCTCTGCCTTTGCTTGTGTAAGCATTCCAATACAGCCACCCAGACTACTACAGGAATATTAAGAAAACAGCTGGCTAAATAGTGGAATATTTTGCAGACTACCATGCAGGAGTAAAGAATTTCAGAGACCTTTTACTTTACAGTGACCTTAACTAATTCCCAAGAAGTCATGAGATTGCTCATATACAATAAGAGCAATTCTTAACCATCTCTTCTGCAAGGACATCTTTATGTCATACTGGTGCAGTGTTGTTTGATTGTTTTTATTTAACTGAGATACTTCTGGCTGCCTCAGTGTTGACATCAAATAATGTAGCCCTGCAATAGACATGAAATGTTTTACAAAGTGGCGATTTATAGTCTGTTAGTTTTCCATTTCACTCACTCCAAGGGTGAAAATTTATGCTTGTAGCTTTGTTGACTAATATGAATTCGGAATAAACTGATCTCATAATCAATTTTTTTTGTTGCAGAAACCCATTGTAGTTGCATCATATTTCAATAAAAAGAGGCATCAGGAGGGAAGAGAAAGGAGAAAAAAGTTCAGTATCTTAGGGGTATTTCTAGTTGCCAGTCTAAGAAAGAAGGGATACAGTTCACCCTAATTCAGTAGCAAGTAGTTAGGTATCTGATTTACATCTTCTAATTGCAGAGAATACTACAAAAGATCACAGGAAGGAACAGTAGGACTTAGGGAGAGTGCTTGCCTCTCATTAGATATGAGAATCTGTATGCATGATCCTCTTACCCAATCAAAGTCCAGTTTAGAGCAGGTGACCTGAAGCCATAATTGTAGAACTTAGAAATTGTATTGTTATTTATATTCCAGTGGTGTCCAAAGGAGCCAGTTAGAATAAAAACCATTTCACTAGCTGTGATCCACTCAGGTAGATATAGTTCCTTTTGTGAGAAGCTAATTTCTAATCTGTAACAGCCTCAGCAGTTGGCTCTTAAGTTTCATTTTAAAAACTCTCGTATCATATTTCCTTATGTTTCGCTTTTCTTGAAAAAGTACCTAATAATGGTTATCTTTAAGATGCACACACAATCGTCTGCATTGCCGTGGCTGAACAGCCTCATAGGCCCCTATGGCCGCTGCTCCTTCTCTGTGGGAGCAGACAAATCCCCATAGACTTCAGGTGAAAGAAAACAGAACATCTCTTGCTGAGTTATAGAACAAATGCCGTGCTGTCCCCATGTTTTAGGGCCATGAATAAATGACTGCAGTTTGCTTCCTGCCTGAATTCTTATCTCGTTACTCTTCTCGGGACCCAGTTATTTCCTAATCTCACTGAAGAGTTGGTACGGTCTTGAATTTATATTCTGGCATATGAGATTTCATAAAAGCAAGCGATCTCCTGAGGCTGTGGCCCTAGAATCCAGACTCCATAGGGACTGCTTGTTTTCATTTCCAGGCCCTAGTACAGTTCAAACCCATTACACTAGTTATACGAGGTAATCAAATATTATCCCCATTTTAGCAGTGCAAGTTCTAGTATAGCAGAGATAGTGTTGGACAAATTAACCATGTTACTGTCCTTTGTAGCTGATGAAGCCCACTTTTCATCTCATGGTTAAGTTATTTAATAAACATTTTGCGTCCAACACCGCATACTAAATCATTAGCAGAGGAAAACTTGGAAGTCAGGAGTTATTGCCCTCTGCAACAGTGCTCACTCTGCTAGCTCCTGCTACTGGCATGCTAAGGACTGCAAAGCTACTTACTATATACAGGCAATCAGGACTTGTAGTAGAGATGATATCTTTTATTAGACCAACAAGATTTTTGCAAAAAAAAGTGTGCCTTCCTAGATAGGAGACTGAATTGACAGAATGTGTGCAGGGACAAGATTATAAATGAGCTGCATTTCAAACTAGTATGACATATAAAGAAGAAAAAAAACCCTGATATAGTAAGAGAGAATAGTTCTTCAGAACAGTTTTTCTAAGGTGCAAAAGCTTAGGGTAGCGTGAAAGATATTCACGTGTGAATTTATTTGACTTTAAATAGACATGTATGCAGTTCTAACTCTATGCAAATTAGGCATAGTTACTCAAACACTTTTGTTCTTCCTCTGCTGTTTTTGACAGTATGTTGTGACAAAAGAGAGATTTCTACCGAAGCCTGGAAAAAACAAACAAACAAACAAACAAACAAGCCCATTATTGTTCCATTTTTTTCAATCCAGCCCTTTCCCACACAGTTCGCTGATACTTTTATGCCAACAATAGTTATATCAGTAAATGCACCAGCTAATTCTTTGCATTCCAATAGAAAAGCTGATTATATCCTGCTCAAAATTAACTTTAAAAAAAAAGTCATGATTGAAACCAATCAAGCCCTACTTTATTTTAAAACATTTGTCATTATTTGATTCCTAATTTTTTGTATTTAAATTGCTTGAGAGGAACACACAAATTTGAAGGTAATGCGTGCAAAAGGTAGGTCTTTCACTTTTTAAACAATTAGAAACTAGCGCCATTTTTGAAAACCTGACATTGTTACTAGTAAAAATGATATACAACTTGTTTGCTATATCAGAGTATAAAAACATGTTTAATGGAGTTGCTACAGACAGGAAGCAAATGGAAATTATTCGTATCCGATTAAATTAGTTTGAGCAGTTGAATTCACAAGAGCACACATAGACCTGTCAATACTAACAGAAGAGATTACGTTGTGCATTTCAGTGCATATAACACTCAGTAATGCCCTCCTTTTTAAATTGCTGTTTTTCCCTCAAAGATGAAATTGAGTCTGAAAGTGATGATAATTGCTGTTATAAAATTCCATAATTCCTGTTGCAGTTTTCAGTAGAGCTGTATTTTAAATTATTTCTTTCTTTTATAAATACTTCATAATTTACATTTTATATTGAGTGCAAATTTTAAATAATTCTTTTGTTATGGATTTACTTCTGAGATCATTTTAGAATGGTTTGCCCCAGGCATTTCTATAGATCCTAGACAAAAAAAAAAAGGTCCTCTGCTTTGCATTCAAAGGAGATATTTCAAAGAGTTAGTTTTGTCTAGGGCAGTGGTTCTCAACATTTTTAGATTCAGGGCATCTCTTGATAGACTTGAAGTACCCCATAGAAGATACCAGCTGTTAGCTTTTTTTTTTTTTTTTTTTTTTAATTACAGAAAAATAGAGCAATTCTCTTGCAAAGAATTCCGAAAGATCACAATAGGTCAAAGTCTTAACGCTTTGTATTCTTATGCGAAAGCTCTGGGTTTATCTTGTGAATCTTGGTTGCACATCTGAGTGCTAATATTTCATGGCACTACATGACACCCTTGGGAGGATTTGAAGTTACCCTTGGCTGTGTCCAGATGAGTGCAGCTGTGCAATACATGGCAGCACAGACTTGTCTACTGTGGCAGATACCTCATGTTCAGTTGTTCTCCAAGCTGTAAAGAAGCAGCATGGAGGGTTTTTTTGACCCGTGGGAGAATAAAAATGGAGCGGTCCATGCATGGGCAGCATGTGCCACTCAAGAGTGGAGCCAGGCCACCCGGATCCATGCTGTGGCTGCCAGCCAGGCTCCACAGAGCAGAATTGCCACTGCTGCAGCCCCGGGAGGTCCCCAGGACAGGCAGCTGGGGCCAGCCCAGTGCTGGGCTCACCCTCCTTTTACTGCTGCGGGGGTAATGTGCCATGTGTCAGAGGACATGTGGCATGGGCATTCCCTGCGGGCAAGTAGTGGTGATGCAAAAATTACTGGTTTAGTGTGCGTGTAGGCCTGCCTGAACCACAAAAATAAATTTTGATGCAAGTAGGCACACATTTTAATTGATTAAAGAAATATTCCATTTTTGCCAATGTTTTGTTGGGCATTTAAAACTCTGTAGTTTGGTGTTACTATGGAATTAGATACCTGTATTATCTTCTGTTTCATTTATTATTGATACTGTTCATTGAGTGCAATAATTACACAGTAGGAAAGTTTGGCTTTCACTCTTCATACAATTTGTGAAACTAATACAGACAAGATAAAGAGCTTGGTTCAACTTAACATTAGATAAATGCATGTCTAATAATGCAAAAGTTCTGTTATTAAACTTTGAGAAAGATCACTGGTAAACCTACCTCAATAATCAGTGTTTGTTTTACTAAAATGAAAAACAATAAAAGGCAGATTTCAATTTCCTTAAAGTAGAAGGCATATTTTAGTTTAACCTGCAGAGGAGCATCTTGATATATATTAAATATATTACATAGGTGTCTCAGAACTCATACCTTGAACATAATATAGCAGAGTCCAAATCAGATTCTCCAGGATTGCTGCTTTGTTGATGAAAGACATTTGTATCCACTAAATGTCTAACTTAAATCTGAATAGATTTTGTAACTGTGTTGAAAGAAAATGAAAGAGAACTTGAGAAGAGTAATAATTAAAATTGTGTTAGTTATGAGATTTCTCTCAGCTTAGGTAGACAGAAGTGTTTGACCGTTTTATTTTAATCACAGTAAGCTAATAACTGACAATTTTGTGCTTTTTTTTTTTTTTTTTAAATGCCACGTGTTTGCTTTTCAGTTTTTCATCGAGTAAAAATCTAGCTGAATTGGAGTAGACTGACTGCTAATAAGCATCTTAGTTCTAATAGATACTTTGCAGTATGATTTAACCAGACTGCCAAAATTTAAAGAAATATCATCTGCTTGAAAATAATACCCAAATGATTCAGTGTTGTTAAAAGGTAATATCCAAGATGATTCTAATAATAGGGTAAGAAGAAAAAAAAAACAACACTTCAGGGTCATCTACACTCTTGGTGTCATTTATTTATACACATACACAGTCAGTATCTTTAATTATTGAACTAGGCTTTAATCCTTCAGGTGCATTTATTTTATCAATAATTATTGAACTAGGCTTTAATCCTGCAGGTGCATTTGCATAAGTACTGGGTTTGCCTGCAGGGTATTGGCAGGGTTTCAGTCTTTATCAGCATTCAAAGTTGCTCTTGTGGGCCTTTTGGACAGTACAGGGAAAAGGGAAAACTTAAATTAGAAAAGTATTATTGTTTCAGAATTACTTTTATAGTACTTATTAAAATTGATTAGGTTGCAATTCCACTGCATCCCATTATAGCTGCTGTGCGAAAGAGGTTTTTATCATTTATGCTTGTGACGGGGCAAACTTTCATGCCTAGTGCAAGCACTGGCCCGCCTCCCATCTATGGGCTAGTCGCCCACCTGCTACACCTTGATGTAATAACATTAAGCTATTAAATCAGGCAGGAGGCTGCCTATTTTGAACCCCTATGTTTAGGGGGATATCCGCAGCACTTTTGCACCCCACACTGTGGCCCAAGCCTCGCAGATGGCATCCACCAGTGGTTCACACTGCGTCTTTCATAACACAAACAAGTATTGGACTCCATACACCACTCCCTCACTGCCCTGGGGTATTGCACCCTGTGAGGCGCAGGTGGTCATGGCCGTGCCTGGCCCCCTCTCAGGGCCCCTGCAGCATCAGGACTCCCATGAGCCTGGGCTCCCCCTGGACTGGTTGAACCCACCAGGGATGTGGGGGCTGGGGTTAAGGTGCCCCAGACTTGTCTTTCACCAGGAAAGTGATTGGCCTGGCATGTCTTCAGGAACCACACCCCCAACACAAGGAGGCCCACCAGAGCCCCTGCTTACCCGGCAGGGTGCAGTTTCATGTCTTACCTCAGACATATGAGGCCTCCTCCATCCCCATAGCCCCACCCTGTCCTCCACATTGTTCCTGGCAGAGCTCAGCAGGCCATGTGATATAAAAACATAACTAGTTTTCTGGTTGTCGTGGGCCCTGTCTACACTTGCATGCTTCTGACATACCCCAGTCTTCCTGGCAGCTTAAACAGCCCTTTTCCATAACTTAGTTATCTTAAGCACTCCACATTTACGGTACAACTCTTCAAGTTTTCTGATAGTTACACCATCATACAAACATACCTTGCACTGGATATACAAGATCTAGTCAAAATAAATGCACCTACATGCATGTATATGCAGTCCCTTAGTTTCTTCAGGACTCTGGAAAAGTTCTTTGGTACTAAGCAAAACTTATGAGTGTTCAGATTTCTTCTACTGAAGAGAAGCCATGAGCAGTATCTCTTCAGAGGTAAATTAGCTCTCTCTGAGCCTGGCTTGTCCCACAGTTAGCCAGACCAGCCTACTATGAAACCACATCCATCTCTTGCCCAAAGCTTCCTTTTTGGTTCTGTGGGTTCTTCCTTATTGTCCTTCCCATTGCCTTGTCACCTCTGTCTTGCTGGGAATTTCTCACTCATCCCCCTCCCTGTAGATAAGGTGGAGGGGCTAGATTCTTCCAGATCCAGGCACCTCCTTAACTTGCCCACTGGGGTGAGGTGGGCATGCTAGAAGGGAAGGACAGATTACAGTGGGACCTGGACAGGTTGCAGGGGTGGGCAAATGAAAATAGGATGGGATTCAATACTGACATGTGCAGGGTGCTGCACTTGGGCAGTAGGAACCAGCAGCATGCCTATGGGCTGTGAAACTCCCTTCTCAAAAGCACGGTGGCAGAAAGAGATCTTGGAGTCATTATTGACTCCAAGGTGAACATGGGCCAGCAATGCAAGGACACGGTCAGTAGAGCCAACCGCACCTTGTCATGCATCCACTGATGCATCACATGCAGGGCCAAGGAGGCGATCCTCCCCCTCTAGGTGATGCTGGTCAGGCCGCAGCTGGAGTACTGTGTCCAGTTCTGGGCACTGCATTTCAGAAGGGAAATGGACAACATGGAGAGGGTCCAAAGGAGAGCCATCCTCATGATCAGGGGCAGCAGGGCAGGCCCTACGAGGAGAGGCTATGGGACCTGAACCTGTTCAGCCTCCACAAGAGAAGGCTGAGGGGGGACCTGGTGGCCATCTCTAAATTTACTGTGGGGGCACCAGCGGAGACTGGGAGAGACATTGTTCCCCCGAGCGCCTCCTGGAGTAACAAGGAATAACAGCATAAGTTGCTAGAGAGTAGGTTTAGACTAGACATTAGAAGGCACTACTTCGCAGTCAGGGCAGCTAGGATCTGGAACCAGCTTCCAAGGGAAGTGGTGCTCGCTCCTACTTTGGGGGTCTTTAAGAGGAGGCTTGACGTTTACCTGGCTGGGGTCATATGAGCCCAGTTCTCTCCTGCCCAGGGTGGGGGGGGGGGGTCAGACTAGAAAATCTACAAAGGTCCTTTCCAGCCTACATCTATGAATAATGCAGACAGAATATGATTATTACTGTCACCATTTGGTTGGGTCTGAAATGTACGTCCTATGTAAATAGTGTGTGCCACATTCACAGTGTTAAAAGTGTCTTCATGACATGAAACAAAATTCCTACATTTTATCTGCATAGGATAAAGGTATTGTCCATGACATTTTAATTTCTGAGCTATATAGAATAAACAGGAGAGGAGTCTTATTTGAAGAGTGGCTGCAGAAAATCTCTAAGACTGGCATTTGATTTGAGAGGACTCAGGTGAAGTAAACACTTAACAGCAATGCTGGTTAGCAGCTCTGTACACTTCAGAAATAGGAAAGTCAGCAGGGGAGCCTCTGTGTACCATGGTTGCATATGTTATGCCATATCCTGGAAAGTCCTTATTTGCTGTGATAGTCTCAAACCTGTCTGAAATCCACATGGATAACCTCTCAATGGAGATAGATTGACCTTTAACACTCTCCATAAAAAGCTACAAGCAGTGTGAGAACACTTGTCATTGACTTTGTTCAGATCAAATAAAAGACTAAAAGCAGCCCTCACATTTAAGGTGTTTGGACTTCCAGTTCAGTTGCTAGCCCTTGTAGAACTGTCCTACAGTTGCTTTTTAAGACTCCTTTTCTACCTCCTGCAGTGGGAGTTGCTCATTAGACACCTGGAGTAGACCTTGTGTGGACAATTATTTGAAGAAAGAATGGTGACTTGTTCACTTTTGTACCCCTCACTCTACACGATGGGGGGAAAAAATTAGTCCAGTGCAATGCTTTGCTTAGACTATTTCTGGTTCCATGCCTGGCACATACAAAGTTTGCTTGGGTCATCTCTGTACTGCACGGTCTTTTACCATTTAGATATTCTAATTTTTTTTCCAGGGGCTGTAGGCTGTTACTTTCTTATGTACTTATAGGGGCCCCTCTACACATGGAGGTAAAGGAATAATGGGATCCAATGCATGATCCACACAATCACACCTCCTGCTATGCCCCATGTGCATGGCAGGAGGTATGATTGCAGGATTGCACGTTAGATCCCATCATGCCTTATTGCCCTGCACCAGCAAGAAGCAAGCTCCCACAGTTACAAGCCCCCTCCGTTGAGGGGCTCCCAGCTGCGGAAATGCCCCAAACACCTATGTGGGGCGCACACGATTCCCAGCTCTAGGCATTCCAGCCCTGGGGGGCTTCATGCACCCCTGGGGCAGCCACACCTTCTTCACTGTCAGGACGCAGCTGGATCCTGGCATCCAGTGTCTGCAGCTGCAGGCTTGGGTCCCAGCAGCATAGGGACCCAGAGTCAGCAGATGCGGGGCTAAGGGTGTCTTCATTCGAAGGAATCCCAGCCCCAGCTGGGCATGGTGCACACCTGCCACTGGGAGAGAGCTCCCAGCCACTAGGGAAACGCTGTTACACATGCAAATTAAAGCGTAATGGCAACCAGCTATAGAGTTAGTACACATTTTTCAGGTCTAACTGTATAGCTGATTGGAGCTTTTTATTGTGTGATAGGTACTTTGCACGTGTAGTTGCTCTCAAGGTAATTGCGAAAATAACCAGTTAATTGCATGATACCTGTAACATGGAGAATGGCCAAGCAAATGTAGAATCTAAGGAGGTGAAATAATTGATATTTGTCTGTTTGCCTGTCCTGAATATCTTAAAAATGAAGACATGCCTATCCGATTTTGTTTTGCAGGCTCAGAATAAAGAAACCAAAGTCTTGGCTGCTGCAAAGGTGATTGATACTAAATCAGAAGAAGAACTTGAAGATTACATGGTTGAAATCGATATTCTAGCATCCTGTGATCATCCAAATATTGTCAAGCTTCTTGATGCTTTCTATTATGAAAATAATCTTTGGGTGAGTATTTTCTTATATTTAATTTATGTGAAAATATTGAAAAAAAATACTGAAATTATTTTTTTGTAATCTAGTAAGAGATTCTCATTATTCAAATCAGCTCTTCTTTCATTTATTCCTAAACATCAGATAATTATTTAGTGGAGTTGGAGTGTTGTCAGTGCAGACTGTACTTGAAAGCCTGTCTAACATCTATCCCAACTATACATTTGGTCCAGTAAAAGATATCACCAAAAATCCATGTCTTTTGCATGTATTCTTCCAATTATCTTGCACCAAATAATTATTTGTAAAAATATATAAATACTGTATAACAAGATTACTTTATCTCAGGATCTCCAAGACAATATTCATTTAGAAAAGTGCACATGGGGACTGTACAAGGAAGACACAGTTTTCAGGCTAAGAAGTTTGCAATTTAATTACAAAGAACTAGTCATAAAACAAAAATTACCCAGTAGCAGGGGCAACATTGGGGGTAGCTTGCCCCTCCTGCCCCAGCATCGTCACTGCTGCCCGCCCCACGCAGCTAAGTTTGCCCGCTCAAAGTCTAGCCCCCCACCCAGGAAGAGGCTGGCACCCTGCCTGCTCAGTAGATATCCTGGGAGATTTAAATATATATTTTACCTTTGAACATAACTCTTTAAACAACAGGAACAATGGCATGAATCAAAGCCTGAATGATAAGTGAACCAGGAGCTCTAGCCAGTTTTCTGTCCACCTTACAGTCTATTCATCCAGCCCGTACTTCCTTAGCTTGCCTGCGAGACTGCTGTGGCAGACCGTATCAAAAGCTTTGCTAAAATCAAGGTATAGCACATGCCTGCATCCACCGAGTCAGTCGCCTTGTCATAGAAGACAATCAGGTTGGTCAGGCATGACTTGCCCTTGGTGGATCCATGCTGACTGTTCCTAATCACTTCTCCAAGTGCTTAGAAATGATTTCCTTGAGGATCTCCACAATTTTTCCAGGGACTGAGGTGAGGCTGACCACTCTGTAGTTCCTGGACCCTCCTTGTCTCCCCCCCGCCCCTTTCTTAAATATGGGCACCGTATTTGCCCTTCTCCAATCATCTGGGACCTCTGACTGCCATGAGTTTTCAAAGATGATGGCTTGTGGCTTTGTGGTCTCATCAGCCAACTCCCTCAGCACCCTCAGGTGTATCCCATCCGGCCCCATTGCCTTATATATGTCCAGGTTTTCTAAATAGTCCCCAACCTGTGTTTTTGCAACTGTTGACTGCTCACCTCCTCCCCAGACTGTGCTGCCCAGTACAGTGGCCTGGGAGTTGACCTTGCCTGTGAAGACTTAGGCAAAAAGGCATTGAGCTCTTCAGTCTGTTCGGCATCCTCTGTCACAAGGTTGCCTCCCCCATTCAGTAAGGGACCCACACTTTTCCTGATCTCCTCTTGATACTAACATACTTGTAGAAATCTTTCTGGTTACCCTTCACATCCCTTGCGATGGACATCATTAATAACATCTAATATATGTGCTGACACACTGTAGGATTACTAAAGAGTCATTTACTCTAGTTTTTATTCCATGGTAAAGTTACTCTGTCTTAAGTACCAGACATATGGCGAGCCTGCTCAAGCTTGCTGTTGGCACTGTGTGTTATTACGGTGACTAGCCACTAGGTGGCAGGGGCACCAGTTTATTTTAAAACTGCCAGCTCAGTCAAAAACCCATTATGGGAGCAGACAAATTATAAATAGGAATCTTACTAATATCTTTATTACAGTTATTGCATATTTTGAAGGGGTGACTTACCCCAGATTTGAGCATATTACTACATAAGAGGGTTGTACATTAGGGCTGTGTGAACCTTAGCTGGCTGTTTCATTTCAATGCTTTTTTGACTCATTTCAAGCTCGAAACAGCAAACTTGAAATGAAACAAAGGGCTTCGAAATAGCCTCAAAATGAAACAAGGCTAGTCAAAACATTTGGGAATGTTTCAGATTTCAAAGCAGCCAGGCAGGTGATAGGAGGCACTCCCACCACTGGGCTGAGCCACACAGGGCTGTGGAGCCGCTCAGAGCACAGCCCTGGCTCTCCCTGCCTCCTGCCACTGGACCGTGCTTCACTAGCCCCATGCAGCTCAGCTTGGTGGCGGAAGGTGGACAGAGCAGGTGCTGCGCTCTGACTCCTGCCACTGGGCTTAGTTGCACAGGGCTGCAAGCTGCTGGGAACAGCCTGGTGGCGGGAGGCGCCTCTCTCCGCCAGGCTGAGTTCTCTAGGGCTATGAGCCTCTGGGAACTGAACCTGGTGGGAGGAGGCGCCTCCTGCTGCCAGGCTTAGCTCTCAGTGCTGAGCCCAGTAGTGGAAACTGAGCCCAGCAGTGAGAGGTGCCTCCCCCAACTGGGCTAAGTTTCTGAGCTCTGCACACCGCTGGGAACTGAGCCCGGTGGCAGGAAGCACTTCCCCCAGCTGAGTTCTGTTCCCCAGCACTGGGTCTCAGGCATCAGGAGCAGCATCCTGTGAACCAGCAGGCAGAACCAGGAGGGCTGCAGGGACCCTGCTGGACTCCTCCCAGGGGTGCAGGCCCTCGATCTGCCTGCCAGATCACAGGATGATGCTCCTGCTCCCCAGCTTCTGCTTGTCAGCAGCTTGAGGTGCAGTTTCTGAGAAACCCCTGGACTCATCTCCTTGAAACTTGGCAGGCTTCATCAGAATCAAGCAAGAAATGACAAAGTTATAGGCTATTTCATTCTTCCCTATAATAACTAATGGGCAAAATGTCAAAACAGCAAAGCCATTTTGACAGTGGAATGGAACAGTGCTTTCAAAACAAAACAAAACTCAAAACTAAACGCAGTTCTGTCGAAACAGAAATTAAAGCAGAACGCTGCTGTTTTGTGCTGCCTTATGTACATTATGTGTCCACTTCACTTGTACTATATCATGAAGTAAGTTTACACATAATAATCCTATCCTGTGCCCACATTCTTAATGCCTCAGTCTTTGAAGTGTTTGTCCACAACATTTCTGTGGGATATTACTGCTTATATTTCTGTAGTATCTATTCAAGGATCAGGACCCATTTGTGTTAGCACTTGTTGAAGATGATAGACAAAGAAGACCCTGTCCCCAAGGAATTTATCATTTAAGTGTAAGACTAAAGATGCATGCATACAGATAGACAGGACAGTACAAAGAAACAATGAGACCATGTCTTCATACATGGCAGGCAGTGATTCCCAGAATACCAAAGGCAGATTAGGACAGTGATGGTATCTCTTTTTAGCAGATAGGGAATTGAGGATCAGGGAGACTAATAAATGTGTCAAGACCACAAAGTGTATCTGTGGAAACAACTTGAACTCCAGTCCTATGCTGGTGTCCTGATCGCTAGAGCATCATCCCAGTGGTAAAAATTACCAAAGGGCAACAAGACCTTACTAACCAATGAAATACCTATTTTAGAATAAAGAACCTTAAATATGTTAAGATCTACATCCTACCATGTAAGTGCAAGTACTCCAGATAGGAACAGAAAAATTTGCAAGTATGTCATAGTTATTAACAATGGTCATAAGCTGATGGAGAATAGGTTTAGGTTACAGATCAGAAGGCAATATTTTACAGTTAGGGTGGCCAAAATCTGGAACCAGCTTCCCAGAGAAGTGGTCCTCTTCCCTACCTTGGGCAAATTCAAGAGAGGTTGGATGATCCCCTGTCTGGGGTCTTGTGAACCCAGCATTCATTCCTGCCTGTGGCAGGGAGTCAGGCTAGATCATCTGTTCAGGTCCCTCCTGACCCTAGCTACTATGAAACTATTAAAAACACTGATTTGCAGTAAAGAGTATGAATGTTGGTATTACCAGTGTGGTCATATTGTAACCCATGCAGTCAATATGTGCCTTCTAAAGTTCCCCTGAAGTTTTATTTGTCTGCTCTGATCTTAATTATTTTCTGTGTACCAAACTACAGAGATGGTGGTAGTGCATAGGTTGGTTCTTTATAATTATATGTGTGCATATTATTTTAAAATAATATACATACTAGTCAAAGTATTCAAAGTTTAAAGGCCCCATGTAAGCCTTATTTGATTATGAATTCATGTACTACTGAAAGTGCGCTAAAGGCTTTGCAGATAAGATAGGCAAGTTCCCAGCTTTGAGGATTTCACAGTCTAAATATGAATCATTATTGGCACACAGCATAAAATATTTAGGGAATAGCTTGTATTTTGTTGGAGAGCTTTGCAGATCTGCTGTAGATGTTGGTATATATAGGGTTACTAATTGTGGAGAATTCCAATCTGAATTAGAAAAAAAATCTAACATTTGTGAAGTACCATGGCAGGTGACAGAGCCACAGGCAGTCATACTTTCTTCAGGCCAGTGAGAAGTTCTGCATCCCCCAGTGACCCTGCTCCAGATATTCTTCATTAGCTGAAGATGGGTTTGCTCATGTGGTTCAAGAAGGTGCAACATTGAGGCATGCTGCACTGCCTCTGTGTGCACTAGCTCCTGAACTGTAAGTAGTACCATTAGCGTGGCACTGCTAGTAGCCAGGTCAATAAGCCCTGCTCCTCTAGGAGTGTGCAGTGTCATACTAGCACTGCCATCCTGCTTCAGGTTTGGGACATCTTACCATGGTGCTGTCTTGTACCATATAATTTATGCTGTAAGGCAGCTTGTGCCTGCTGCTGCTTGCTTGCGACTGTTGCTCTGTAGTTGGGTAGTGAAAGGAAAGGTGCTAGGTTTTACTCATGGGTTAACTGCTCATAGGTAGGAAAATCTTGCAGTTCTATTTAGTTGCAGCTTTTGAGAACTTGCAATACAATTTCTTCAGAAAGAAAGCAGTTGGGAAAACTAGTGAAGGTACTCAGCATTGCTTCTTATGCTAAGGAGAGAAGACATTCTTTTCCTTTTTCTCAAATAGAGGAGGTGTAGTTGGAATAATGCCATTGTAGTGGTTTTCCTTAGCTGACCACTTGTGCCAGTAAAGCAAAGAGCAGGGGCTGTTGCAAGCATCTCAGGTGAAAAGTAAAAGTAATGTTTTAAGGGCTTGTGAGGCCAAAATGAGACCGGACTCCCTGTAGCTACAGCACAATTGTGAAACTGGTCTGAATTTATCCCATCTTATCCCCTAAGCAGACCAGAGGCAACATCAGGAGCTAGAGCCTGAAGTAGCACTGCTGGAGCCAGTTTTAAGATCTCTAGCCATTTCAGGATGTTGGCATGCAGAAAGTGGCATTATTTGGTGGCGATATACATGTTCCTGCTTTGATCAATACCGAATCCATCCCCAGTCTAGTAGTAGATTAGAGCAGAGGTCAGTGGTTCTCAGGACCCATTTGTAAACATCGATGGCCAGTCCCGACCCAGTAAATAGTTTAAATAGAAAACAGCTGCCTGGCCCTGCCAGCCCCTCGATCCCAACTTGCAGACACCCGCCTCTCCACTGATAGAGATCTACACAAGCACAAAGCTGAGGACATGAATCTGAAATGTCTAACAATGAGATAAACTGCTGCACAAGTGGAAGACTTATGTAAGTAGGGAAACCAAATAAAAGAACCAAGAATTAGAACATTTTTTGTGTGCATCAAAGTGAGGTTATAATCAGGTTCTCTTGGAGCATTTGTACCACTTGAAATTTAGATTCCAAAAATATCAAAATGATTAAATAGGAAAAACTGTTTGTATGGCTTAACCATCATCATAATGAATTTGTTTTGAATAATTTCTAAAAAGGAAAATAATCTCTCTAGGACCAATTTCCATTGTCAGCTTTCAGTACTCAAAAAACAAATTCTTTTATATTTGGTAGGCACACACTGTGATGTATTCCTTCTCCAAGTCATAACTTGGCTTAAAAAAAAAGTTTTATTTTTTTTTCCTCTTGCCCGTAAATATTTTAGAACGCTGGCCTTTGCTGTTTTATAATACAATAAGACAAAAAAAAAATATATAGTGTTTGTCTGTACTGATTATGGGTTAACAACAACCTGTTTAACTTAAATTTCTAGAACAAGCTGGGCAACAAATCAGGAAAACATAAAAATTGCTTTCTGGCATCTGTCAGGTTTAGAAACTCTTTCTTCACCAGGACATTTACCAAAATATGAGGTGTTAAACTACAATTTTAGAAAATACATGCGTTTTCATAGTATTTTCTTATATTAAATTTTCCAGCCCTATAACAACTTCTCCCTTTCTGCATTTAAGTTGAACTTGTACAAATCTGTACTGGCTATTCAGCCATGCATAAAACTGGGTAATGGTGTGGCAGGTTTAGCAGGGTCTGTTTTGAGTCATTTGACTGCTTTAAGCCTGCCATAAGGAACACTTCATGCTCTGAAGTAGCACATTATATGCATCGTAAATTAAGCCTTTCCTTTTTCCTGTGTTAATTGTATTCTGTATCACCTTTATCTGCCTTTTTGCTGTTTTTACAAGTCCACCTGGTTTGTCTCCTAGGTTAACTAGGATTTTTTTTGTGCAACAATGGAATTGAGACCAGTGTTGGATTCCTCCACTATAATTTGTTATTCCAAGGAAAATACCTTACTGATTTTTTGGCAAGGAAGAATAATGGAAAAATAAGTTGAAGGGGTTTTTTTTGTATATTTAAAAGTGATTGACCCTTTATTTTAGGATTTCTTGCTTCCCTCCTCCTCTTTCCATTTACGTACCATAGTTTTTCTGCTTCACCTGAAAAAAAGCTAGAAGATAAGGCAGCTATTTATGCTGATAGCAAATTATTTGGCTCTCATACTAATCATTCATTCAGCAGGGAAACTGCAGTCCAGGAATACAATAGAGTTTTGAGAGTTGAGTGTTCAGTAATTATGCAAATAACACCCATAACCAGATTCCAGTTGACCCTAATCTTTTTAATGTGGAATTTTTATACTTGAATTAACATTTTTTGTCTAAGGGTCTTTAAGAAGTGTGAGAACAATTTACTTAAAACCACACTGAATCTTCTTTATTAGGTAGTGTGTAACAGGTTTTGACTCCTAGCCCCCCCTCCTGAGCTAGGGGCTCACTAGCTTTATCAGTCTCTGGCTTTGACCCCTAGTCTTTGCTCCTCTCTTTGGGTCCTGGCCCAGCTCCTGGGCCACTAGAAACTCCTGGGCTCCCTTAGTCCTGCCAGTCTCCAGCTGTGGCCCTCTCAGCCTTTGGCTCATCTCAGGGCCCTGGCCCCTGGGCCAGTGAGACCTTTGGACTCCCTGACTGTGCTGACATACCCCATCCTGGGCTATAAATCTTTGAGCTCTCTGGCCCCTCTCTCCCTTGTGGGCCAGCTGGGACCTCCTTGCCTCCCCTTTAATCCCTTCCACAAACCAGCAGAGTTACTTACCCCCACTCAGATGTTAACCCAGAAGCTCTGCTGCCCAGGAACTCCTCTCTCCATGACACTTGCACCTAGACTCCCTGACCAGCTCAGGCCCTGGGTTTATATGCTACAAGCCCCACCCCTTTCTGGTCAGGTGACTCTAATTGGCTCCTGCCACACCTGCAGACTGTTTCTCAAGCAGCCTCTTCCCCTCTTAAAGTGACAGGTGTGCGCAAGTGCAGCTGCCATTTTACGAGGTTAGTAAAGCAATGTATTACAATAACATAAGGCAGAAGTGTCAGACTCCTCAGGCCCCATGGGCTGAGTGCAGGTTGCCAGGCTGGTCTGTGGGCTGGGCCAGGACTGACACCCTATGCAGCACCTGCAGTGCCAAGTCCAGCCCTCATGCCACATGCAACATGCACTGGCACCAGGGATTGCTCTGCATGTGTCATGTGGGGTTAGCATGGGGCACATACTACTGGGGTGCATGGGCTGGACTCAGTGCTGCTTGCAGTGCCCCACACCTGGGTCCACCTGTATACCACAATCAGTGTATATTCAGTGCTGGCGCTGCATGTACAGCGAGCCCTGCGGTTGACACTTGGTGCAGCTGCGTGCACTGCATGCAGCATTGGGGCATAGATGCCAGGGCATGCACTGCATGCAGCACCCTGCCAGCCCAGCCCTTTGCACTGGTTCCAGCAGGGTCCAATCTGGACTAGCCCCAGAGCCAGCATGCAGGGCCTGTGTGGCAGGGCACTGCATGCAGCAAACACCCTGGACTTGATCCCCTGTTCTTTGTGCAGGGTTTGTGGCGCTCAGTCCAGCCGATGTGCCACATGCAGCACACAGAACTGGGATTGGTATGTAGGACTGGTCCAGTGGCCTGCATGGATCAGCCAGATCTGGCCCCCCCAAACCACAAGTTTGACACCCCTGATATAAAGGAGCATAGGGCCCAGGGCCCCTGCTGTTAGATGCTATGTCCTGATTTCTAAACTCTCCAATTCAGTAGCGTAATTTTATTTTTAATACATGCATCTTTTTATTTGCACACAGATCCTGATTGAATTTTGTGCAGGTGGAGCAGTAGATGCTGTAATGTTGGGTAAATATGATATGTTTTTGTTTCAAATAGAAAACCTATAAAGTTGAAATAAGAATAATTAAATATTTGAAGACTTTTGCTTTCAAAATTCCATATATGCTGTTCTGAAATGTAAGTATCTTTACATTTTATGAAGGACTATCCTGAAGAATAGTCAATACTGTAGTTTTAAAATATTTGCTAATATTGCAATTTTGTACACAACTACCACACTGTAGTGCATAGTAATTTACTTTCTAACTTCTGAAGTATCCCATGATTCTGAAAACGTTGAGTTGTTTATATTAATAATTGGGGACTTGATCTTGAAAATGCTTACATGAGTATCAGCAACTTTAATTACGGGTAGTCATGCCAGAATATCCAGGAGCCAGCTGTTTGTGTGTAAAAGTATTTTCAGAGTCTGGTCTTTTTATTATCTTCCTCTAAATTACATTTTAATTAATAATTTATATTTCACTGACCCAGAAGTCTGATATATTTTGTGCTTAAATGCAGGCATATTTAACCATTACAAGTATGAGATCTTTGTATTTCATGAGATCTCTATATAGAACAAAAAATCAAATTTTACACACACACACACATACATATATATAGTTCATATACACATTGATGTTCCCAGATACCCAGGATGAAATTCTGGCTTCACTGAAGTCAGTTGGAAGCCCTACCAAGATCTTTACTGGGGACAAACTTTCTCTCCAACTGTTTACTTCTGAAATTAAATAAATTAAGCAAACCTAGTTTCATTATACTTCTGTCATTTTTGTCATGATTTATAATGAGCCATCTGGAACTTTATGTAAATAGCAAGGCATAAAATTGCAAATGATTTTTGTTTATTTTTGCATGCTTTTGTCTTTTTAGAGCTTGAGAGACCATTAACAGAGCCACAGATCAAAGTAGTTTGCAAGCAGACTTTGGAGGCATTAAACTACTTGCATGAAAATAAGATAATTCACAGAGATCTAAAAGCTGGCAATATTCTTTTTACACTGGATGGAGATATTAAACTGGGTGAGTATCTTTATTTAGAAATAAACAATATTTTTCTGTTAGCTATCATCAAGCATTTTTGCCTGAATTGTAGTTTGGTGCTCTTTAGTGTTTCTTTACCTGGTTATAAATTTTAGAAAGCTTAGTAGTTCAATAGATATTTTGGATGTTAACAAAATTACTCCTGGGTAAAGCTAGAGTTGTCTTGATCATATTTAACAAACTTCCCATAGATTTCAGAGGGAGCAAGAACAAATACATTATTATCAAATATCATTATTTCTACTTAATTTTCTTGAATTTAGTCAGAAGCTGCTTTCACTCCCCAGGTCTGCCACACTCATTTCCTAGTTGTGCTATATAACTTGGGGTAAGACATTTATACGCAGATCCTTAAAAAGGCATTTTGGTGTTTAATTCACTCCCATTGATTTCATTTGGACTTACCTTGATACCCTTGTGGACCTTGGTATTAGGCAGTTTTCCAGCCCTTATTGCCAGTGCAAAAGGAGCCTGGAATTGCAATCCCAGGCTCTCCCCGCACTGGCTTCCATGGCTGTGAGCCCCGCAGCTGACAGCAGGGACAGTGCTGGGAATGCTGCTACCTCTGCTAGCCTTGTCTGCTGCAGGGCTGGAAATGGTGGCTGGGAGCCCCTCAGCTGACAGGGTTCCTAGCCACAGAGGAACACCAGCCCCACGTTCAATTAATGGTACCACAAGAAGAAGCAACAAATTTGCTAGCCATTTTTGGTGAAATAATGTAGCTTATGGTTTGTTTTATCATACCATTAAGTGGCTGAATGTGTAGCTGGGTCACAACTTAGGGTATGATTAACTGATAAATCACATCTTAAGTGTATGTGTAAGTGGGTCCTTACAGTGTTAGGTTAGGGACAAAGCAGATTGGAGCTTGATCTTATTTTGGGCCTCTAGGTACTGCCTCAATATTCATCCAAACAAACAAGCAGTGATTTTCTTAGGACCAGTGTGGAGGCCTGAGAAAACATCTCTGCCTATTTTCCTTGTTTCACATATCCATTTTACCAGCTTGTACCTGAGCCCTTTGAGTTTCCCCAGATCCTGAAATTGGTTTACAGTACTGCAGAGATGACTGACACACCATTTCACAGAGAAATCTCATCATGGAAGATCCCCTTTGTGTGTATATACAGTGGATACACCCTGGCTGTATAAAGTTATGAGTAACTAAAGAGATTGAATTCACTTTTAGATCCATTTGGAAAAAAAAATCTAACCCCTATCTGGTTGCTTGTAGTAATTTCAGCCTTGAAAATGTTTATTTAAAAAAAATATATGTATACCGGGCAAACACTATAAAATAACTTTTCTGACTTAGTAAGTCTGTAAGGGAGTCAAGTTTTATCTAGTATCTGCAGTCCTATAGCAGCTCAGTTTTTGTATCGGAAAAGACAGATGTCTTGATTCTGCACTTTTCTCTGCAGAGCAAAATTAAGCTTCTCAAGTGTTGAGCCTATAAAGTCACTTTGTACAGATTAAAGTAGACAACATATGGCTATTTTGTTTCTTTGTTCCAGGCACTAGACCTTAATTAAGAACTGTTACATCTGCTACTGTAGAACAAAAAGTATCCTCAAAATAGATGTGATATCCTTATTTAATACATAAGGAAGATTTGATAGGCTAGTTGATGAATAATATGTTTACTCTTTGCTTCAAGCGGATTTTGGAGTCTCAGCTAAAAACACAAGGACAATACAAAGAAGAGATTCTTTTATTGGCACACCATATTGGTAAGTGTACTGTTTTACTAACATTTTAGCATGAACTAATATTGTCATAGCACTTTTGATTTAATATATGGTTTTGCTAAGATATAATGAAAAATATAGGAAGTAAGAGTGTGGCATCTACTTTTTTAAGATGTAAAAGTTTCATTAAGTCAATTTTTCAGTATGCTTTTTGCTGCAAATGGTAATACTTCATTTTTTAATTGTATATCACTCTTCTTTCCAGGATGGCTCCTGAAGTGGTAATGTGCGAGACATCTAAAGACAGGCCTTATGATTATAAGGCTGATGTTTGGTCTCTGGGCATCACTTTGATAGAAATGGCTCAAATAGAACCACCTCATCATGAGTTAAACCCAATGCGAGTGCTGCTGAAAATTGCAAAATCTGACCCGCCTGCACTGGCACAGCCTTCAAAATGGTTAGTCTAGTAGCCACGATTATTTTCATCCAGTTTTTTAAAAATTTGCCCCCAGTTCTGCTAAAATGTGTATTGTATTGTTCTGAATATTAAGTCGACATTGCAAGTAAGTCAGCCCCACATTTTCAGGTTCACTTTAAGGAAAACAGCCTTTTCCCTGAATATAAATCAGCAACTCGAGACCTTGAACTACTGTTAGTTTTACTAAGTCCCACAGGAAAATCAGGCGACTAATTAAATGACCCAAAGGGTGAAATCCACTAAGAATACCAAAATAAAAACGGCATTGAAAAAAAAATTCTGACTTGTTATTTTTATTGCATGCCTCAAAACACTTCAAGTGCCAAAATTAAGACTGTAGGGGGCTGATTATAGGTCAAGTGTGATTTTTATGGTTCTTTTGGAGGAAATAAAGGATAGACTTGTAATCAGAACAACACATGCGCTTAATATCATGCATGCAACTAGTCATATTGAACTCTGGGACTACGTATATGTACATGGTTAAGCACATGTATATCTCCTTGTAATATTGGAGCTACTGACTTTTTGTTATTGTAATTATTACTGTATTGTTATTGCAAAGGCTTTCTTTTTTAAAAAAGGTTCAGTATTTTAAGAATGTCATACAATGAAATTGGACAATATAGCTTATGCTTTTTAAGCATAAAAATAAGATTTTACAAAAAAAGGGTAGATACATGCTAAACTAACTTTTTCAAAAGTAATAAAACATGAGAAAGGTAATCTGTAAAATAAAAATAGTTCATAAAAGGAGAAAGGAAAAATGCTATTTTAAGGATGTTATAGAGAGAAAACATGAAGGGTAAAAAAATGAAAGCTACTCCTCACTGTTCACTCAGTCATTACAAGAAATTTAAGTTATGGCATAGTATCATTAGTGAATTTGCATTCGAGATGTATTACAAATAAAGAGCCAGGAAAAGAGAACTTTCTGTAAATGAAACTAATTAAAAATGGTCTCTCAGGCACTAGAGAAGGCAAGAAAACAAGAAAAATTAAGATTACATTTGAAAAAGCAAAGCAGTGGTTAAGTAGCCAGCCATGTCATTTTACACAAAATAATGTAGCAGGCAGTTGATAATTTTAAGACAATTTTAGGTTTTAAACATTTATTCTATGTATTCGCTATCAGAAAGACAGTTCCTCCACCTCATGGCCTTATTAAACTTTCTGGACTCAATTCATCCCACTGTGTCTCCATTGACAAAGTGGAATTACAGCAATTGAAGATGATATGCTGTACCACCAAGCTAAATCCATGTCGGGTTTGCTGCTTTCTACCTTCTCTTGCCATCCAGCTGTCTTCCAAAGGCAGAGGAGGGGAGCCATTAGAGTGCAGGCATAAATGAGAAATTGAAAGGAATGTTTCACTCTGCAGTTTGTCTAGTGTAGCACTGATGGAGGTAAAGAGGCTGTCACCTGTTTTGTTTCTTACACAGGTCTTCAGATTTTAAAGATTTTCTAAAGAAATGTTTAGAAAAGAATGTGGATGCCAGATGGACTGCTACTCAACTTCTGCAGGTAGGAAGGGCCAAATGGCCAGCAGGGTTATAGTCCAGAGAAGTAAGTAACCATGTTGGTCTGAAGTTAGCCTGATGGCAGAGTAGGGTGGCACCTTGTATCAGGGGTGTCAAACTCATCTGGCCCTGTGAACTGTATGAGTGGTGTGGGACTGTCCATGGGCCAGATGACTGGTGCAAGTCCAACTCTGCAGGCCAGATAGGACCTATGGACACCCCTTCCTCTCCCTGCCAGATATGGCACATGCCATGGCTGGACCAGGACTGCACCACACACAGTGTGTGTCCTGGGCCAGGTGGAATAGGACTGTGTGTGTTCCAGCATGCGCCCTGTAGGTCAACTCTTGAGACCTGGGGGCAGTACTGAGAGCCAGCTCCGTGGGTGGGAGCCCCCTTAAATAAAGTCTGCGGGCTTTATTTTTGAAACCCTTGTTATAGACTGGCATCAGAAACAGTAATAGCTACCAACCATAACACATCTGTGCAAGGAAGAAGCAGTAACTACAGTCAGGCTCTGAATAATTTGAAATGATAATGTGTACAATTAATCTGTAGTTAACACTATGTGCTAGATTCTCAAACTGAAGAAATGGCAGTAATTCATACCAGGTGAGGATCTAGCTTTTTGTTTATAAATGCTGGTATATCACAAATAATGATAATGTGCAGCTATTGAAGCTGTAACTCAGTGCTTCCTCTAATGACTAAAGCAGATGTATTTATAAGTGGGTGATTGGTGACAGATGTTTAAAAAACTTTAGTGTTCATCCTCATGCTGGAATGCTGTCACTGCAGAGAGCTAATGAGAAGATATGATTCTGTTTAATGTCAGTGTATTTTTATTTGTATTCCAACTACCCAATTTACTGGAAAATCAGACATAATCCCATTAAAATTCTTGCTTTAACCTGTTATCATAAAATGAATATTAATGTTGAACATTCTTAATTCAAACACCAATTACTGTTTGTTTTACAAGCATCCATTTGTTACCGTCACTTCCAATAAACCAATCAGAGAATTGATAGCAGAGGCTAAGGCTGAAGTGACAGAAGAAGTTGAAGATGGTAAAGATGAGGATGAAGAGGAGGAAACAGAAAATTCTCTGGTGAGAATTGGAAATTTGTTTTTCCAAGTACAAAAGCATACATATGTGATTGTTTATGGAAAAGTAGCGTTTTTTCTGGTACACTGTGGCTTTCTTACACTTTTTAAGAACTAAAAAACATGATTTCTTTAAAGTCCAGGCCATCTCCATTATATAATACAGAAGTCAAAATCTATAAAAGCCAGATGGGCTGAAACTTTGTTAGAGAAGAGTGAGAAAGAATATAAGCAGCCTTTACCGTTTTTAAAAACTTAATTTGTAGGTGACATACATATATAACTCATACATTCACATAATTGCTAAAATGCGTGATGTCTGAGAATACTATGGTTTCCTTATGATAACTAATCGCTAATAATGGGAAACCATTATAATGAATAATTATAAATATATAGTTTATAATATACTCAAAGTGTACCTGTCTGCAATGGTTCTTTTCACTTGTGAGTGGAACAAAAGTGTCATGTTAGATCTCTCTCTTCTAATCAGTTTCGCAGGAAATTTAGCTTATAATTGCCACATGGTTTCCCATTATTAGCGATTAGTTATCACAAGGCACTACTAAAGTAGGTCATTTCCATCCACGTTCCAGTATGTAAACATCTTAGCATTTCAGCTGTCAAGACGTTGAAAAAGGTTTTGAGATTTTTTTTAAATGTGTGTCTTTTCATTTCTCTCTCTCTCAAATGACCAAACTTAAAAAAAATCACTGGAAGGGAGACATGATGCAACATATCAAAAGAATTGAAAGCTGCCAGTAGATGTAAATGAATTGTAATAGAGAGTCAGAATGGCAATTTAATGTACCCCTCACCCCAGTAGTAGTTGTTGTTAGAATTAATATATCAGATCTATAAGTAGACACAAATATACAGAAATAGGCTAATAAACCATTATGTAAAATCCTAATTATTCTTTCCCTTTTCAGAGCAATTATGACATCCTTTTCTACATTTACTACTGCATCTCCATGAGATATGCATCAGATAATTTGCCATTACTGTAAATAATTTAAGGTACAATAAAAAAATCGGTATGACAAGCTAGTATGACAAGAGGTGGTCTGATCTTGAGCTTCAAACCAAGGCAAACAAACATAAGCATTTTTCCTGAGCAAGCAGGTAGCTAACAGCTCGTGTTGCAAAGGCATTCTGTGCACCAACAGATTTTAGAATCTCAAGTTGTGGGCATTGTAAAGTGCTTTTAGATTGGAATATATTTAAAAAGTACAGCAAAAATCATATTATCTGCAGCAGAAGAGAGTACCATCACACTTAAGCTATGGCTTCACTGCTCTTTAAGAAACTCAATTCATCTAGCAGAAAAACTTAGAAATTTAAAAGATTAGCTGGCAAAACTCTATTGCAGATTTCTTCTCGGAAAGATTTTTTTAACAGCCTGAAATGCTAAGATGTGTATATATTGGAACGCGGATGGAAATTACCTGCTTCAGTAGTGCCTTGTATCATGGGGGGAATCTGCTTGGCTAATTTATGAGCCTCAGATTTGTTGGGGTTTTTTGTTAAATTCTCAAAGTGTACCTGCCTGCAATGATTCTTTTCACTTGTGAGCGGAACAAAATTGTCACATTAGATCTCTCTCTTCTAATTAGTTCAGACTTCTGGACTGAGGGGCCTCATGCCCTTCATGTCCAACACAACCACTCTCTGGCCAGGGAAGGATTTCTGCATCCCAAACACTGTTGCTAGGCTGCCTTATAAGAAACTCCTGACAGGCACTGCCAGAAGCAGAAAAGCGATGTTGAGGCAGGGACACAGGGCCTGGGCATTGCTGCAGCTCTCTGAACACAAAGGCTGTTCTAACTTGGGCCAAGTGCATCTTCTTTACATTGTTGGTCTCTTCAGTGCCTGGAGCAGGCCAGACTCTGGGGTGTGCCAAGGTGGCTTAAAGCCTTTGCCCAGTTTCCCTGTGGGTTACAAGTGCTTTGTTGTGCCTCTTCAAAGTAAGTGTGAACTCCCAACAGTGAAGGTGGAAGAACCTTAGACAATGTAAAGTGACTGAGGAAGGTCTTGGGAGAACTCTTTACGTTGTACATTTGCTGAGGTAAAGAACACCCACTAAAACCACATTATTTTAGCCTCGCTGGACTCTTAAGAGGTTGGAAACTACTAAAGGCTTTTGTGCAGTTGTTGCTTGTGCAGGATGAGAAACCATCTGCAGACCTAATAGTAATGTGATAACACCAAGTCAAATAATTTGGGATGATAGAATTCACAAAGTTATTCCTGGAAACTAGGATGTACGTGTGTTGTGTCTTTGGATACATTTTACTTTCTGTATTCTAATATTTTAACACAGCAAACTACAAAAGACTAAACATATATACTTCTTCCTTTGTTTTAAATAACAATTTTAGCAATTACCAGCAGACAAGCGTGCTTCCTCTGATCTTAGTATCGCCAGCTCCGAGGAAGATAAACTGTCACAGAACGCCTCTGTTCTGGAGTCTCTATCTGAGAAAACAGAAAACAGTGCCGCGGAGGAGAAGAACAGTGGGTTGCTTCCAGACGATAAAACATATGCTGACGAACCTGCGAATATTGAAGATGGAAAAGCCATTGATAACACATCAGGTGCCACTCATGAAGATGTTGTAAAAGTCCAAAACGGGTCAGTATTAATTGAGGAAAATGAGCTGAAGAAAATACCAGGAGTTGAAAAGAAAACTGGAAAAGCAGAAGAAGTAAGTGAAGGTGCTGGCTTACAGAAAGAAGGAAAAGCAGTTGACACAGTGCTGCCATTAGAAACAAATGATGAACATGGTGTGAAAACAGAGAAAGAAAATGACACAGATAGTGAACAAACAGCTGAAAACACTCGGAAAATAGAACCTGAAACTGAAGAGCCACGTGCCCAGATTACAGACGTGATCTCTGAAGAGACTGGGGAGAAAGAGGAGAAAGAAAGTAAAGCAGATCTGCAGGAAAATAAGAATGAAGAAGGTACTGTAGAGAAAGTTGCAGAACAAGTGGAAGAGACAATGGACAGCACTAAAGAAACTCCAGGTCAGGCTGTAGATGAAATGGCTGACAGAGAGAAGGAGTCACTAAAATTTGAAGGTGATAGTGCTCTGGAGACAGGCAGCAGTAGTGAAACTCAGATCACTGATGGAGATAAAATAGCAGGGACAGGTCAGAAGCTAATGGAAAGTGGACTTGAGCCTGCTCATGAGACTGTCAGCACTGAACAAACAGAAAGTAAAAGTGAAGATACAGTGACTGATACAGATCAGAAATCAGTAGATGACGATACAGTGACGGATACAGATCGGAAGTCAGTAGAAAGTGGAAATGAGGATGTGTGTAAAACAAGCAACACAGAGGAAACAGAGGTGAAAGAGTCAGGCAATGTGGGTGGCCCAGGCCAGAATTCAGTAGAGAGTAAGACTGAAAATATTTTGGGGGTAAATGACACTGAGGAGATCGTGGGGGCGAGTGATACTGTGGAGATTCCAGAAAAAGATAAAATAGCTAAGGTTAACCAAAATTCAGAAATAAAGAGACCCGAGGACACTCAAAAGAACAGTATTCAGATTGATACAGAGCGTTCAGAAGTTCCTGGTGATCCACTAATAAAGAACAAGCCACAGGAGACTACAACTGAACTCACACCGGTACCCAGAATTAACATTAGCACTGAAGAAAATGAGGAAAAAGTTAAAATAGATAATGAAGCCAATGCTGAAACTTTACACCAGCTGGAACCTGAGACTGTGAAGGAAAATGATGCAGATTCAGGTACTGGTTCCACAGCGGATAACAGCAGCATTGATTTGAACTTGTCCATCTCTAGCTTCCTCAGTAAAAATAAAGACACGGGATCAATATCATTACAAGTAAGTATAGACAACGATAATACTTATATCGCATCTAAGTATCTATCACAGTTTGACTCTAAGTCTGATTCTGAGTTTGACCTTCACAACAAGAAATACCAACCAGCCAGATGTGAAACCCCCTTCCTCCAGTGCCCCCAGCCTCCTGCTTCTGGCTGAAGGCTGAGACCAGTTCTCTGTGTCTTTCTCATCCACCTGGAGTCTCCTCTTCCCCCCTCCCCTGCTGTGAAGAGGGGCCATGCTGTTGTGCTTTTCCTCATCCTCCAGTTTAGGTCCTCCGTTCCCATTAACTCCCTGTTTTGTGCTTATAGCTTTTCCAAGCAGAAGTTTTAAGGGTGAAATCAATAAGCCACTATTTACTCTATTACTGCTTCCCAGTCTTGTTTGGGAAGATTCTGCTGAGTGGAAAAACTATAGACAACAGCAAATTCAATGCATCTTTCTTCAGACTTAGAAAAATAAACCTGCTTCAGATCATTTTGGAAGATTATTGAGCAGTTTGTTTTTTAATAAGTGAAGGTATGGAAAAATAATGGTTTAGTTCTACTTTTACTGGCTAAGAACAGTTTGACAAGCACAAGCTTTGCTCTAGGCTCTTGATGACAATTGACTCTTGCTGTACCGTGCACCATAGTTCTCTGCTTAGGATCTAAGTCATTACATTTATCAGATGTATAAAAGTACAGCGGATATAAACAACAACAATTGTAACTTAGCTAAACTAGACTAATCCAACAATGTTCTGCATTCAGGACACTAGAAGACAAAAGAAAACGTTAAAGAAAACTCGCAAATTTGTTGTTGACGGGGTAGAAGTGAGTGTGACTACTTCTAAAATAGTTACTGAGAATGATTCAAAAAGTGAAGAAATGCGATTTCTACGGTGAGTAAAAAGCTGAATGATATGTGATCATTTTTTAATTTGTTTATATTTTAGTAGTTTTTAAAATATTATTTTTTGGTAATTCAGTAATTTCTGTCTGGAGAACTTGGCAGTTTGCTTGTATAGTGCATTTATGTATTGAGTTATTAGTGGAAGAAAAATGTAGCTTTTTTTTTTAAGATACAGACATTTAAACCTCATCTTAAATTGCTTTTTTATTGAATTCAAAGAGCTTATTTTATTTTATTTTATTTCTAGAATTTACCTGCATTACAGTCCTCTTTCCGCCCCCCACCGAATCTTCCATTTCTTTCTTTATTAGGCGTCAGGAGCTGCGGGAGCTAAGACTTCTTCAGAAAGAAGAGCAGAGAGCTCAGCAGCAGCTCTCCAACAAACTCCTGCAGCAACGAGAACAGATGTTCAGACGCTTTGAACAGGAAATGACAGTGGGTTCCTGGTTTTTGTACCAGCTTTGTTTTGAGTGAATGTAGTACCCTGAGGAGATGCTGTATCGACAGAGTTGATAAATTAATGGTAGCAACAAACACAGGGTTTCATTGCTGTGGGTACTTAACGTAATTCAGTTCCCATGCCTATTTAGTTCTTGTTCGTTCTATTACTGGTTGTCTCCCACTCCAGTCTTTGACAGTAGGGAAAATGCTTGACAGAAAAGTGGTACAAAGCAAGGTTTTTGGAGGAGCATTAAAATTCAGTCCTGTCCCTACCCATCTCCAAATCCGCTCCAGCCCGACTGAGCTCTGTCAGTACTGGGCACTGCTTCAGCTGAGTTCCTAAGTGGCTTATTAGAAGAAAAGAATAGCAGGGCATGTGCTCCATAGGATCCAGGAATCAGACCTCATATTGTCTTCAAAGGGCCACTCCAAAACAGATTTGCCAATGTGAGATGCTCTAGGCTATAAACTTTGTCCTTGGAGAGGGCTCAGGTGTGCCAGAACGTGTCCCAACACAGATGATCCACTTCATTAAGCAATACAGATATTACCCATTGTCCCGCTGGATTGGGCCCTGCCATTGTCAGGGCTTCAGAGGTTCAGTCCTGTGAGACAAGCGCAAACAGGGGCATCTTGGGTTTCCCGTTTACAGAGGTGCACGCCGGGAGTCCCCCGACAGAAAATTCCTTGGGTGCGGGTGTCCTGCTGCCATGTTCCAAGTCAGGGCACACCTGCAAATGGGGGATTCCCGGGTTCCCCTGTTAGCAGAAGCATGCCCTAGGAATCTCTTATTTGCAGAGGCTCCCCACCCAGTTGGGGCACAGCAGTGCAATAGGCATGCCCAGGGAATGCCCCGCTGGCAGATTCCCAGAGCACATCTTTGCAAGCAGGGAACCCGGGCAGGTGCTGCCAGAACTTCAGAGGAATTTCCAGGGTGTGCAAGATTGGACACCTCAAACCCTAGAGGCAGCTGGAGAGCAGGGGCAGCATTCCCACCATAAAGCAAATGGACATCCGCTAGAAGAAGAAGGTGCAAATTTGTACCACCTATTGTGGCAGCTACAATTTTGGGCTTGTCACATGAAAAGGGACATGGGCACAGACAACTGTTGGCTTTGTGCTACCATAGAAATTTTATGGTGGCACAAAGGTGTCTCTTTGCAGCCCTAGTTTCCAGCTCCCTCAAAGCAGACTCGAGTGAAGCCTTTGATCACTTACCGTATACTTACATTCACTTATCTTTGTACCCCTGCTCTGTATGTCTTTGCAAAGGCCAAAACAGAACACAGAAAGCTTTGCTTTCCCACAGCCACTCTTGGAGCACACACTGCTTTATGATGATAAGCACTTACTTCTGCTTTCCCCGCTGCAAGCTGGTTTAGATGCCAGGTAGGCACCTTGTAAATACCTACAGCAAGATCAAGATAACTGGTCCCTACTAGATAAAGTTTTCCACGCATACTGAGTTAATATCACTGCAGAGCTCTCAGTCTGCAGAATTTTGCTTACTAGAAAATCATCAGATCAAACAATTGTTTTACAGAGTAAAAAGCGGCAGTATGATCAAGAAATAGAGAACCTGGAAAAGCAGCAGAAGCAGACAATAGAACGCTTGGAACAGGAACACACAAATCGCTTACGAGATGAAGCGAAACGCATTAAAGCAGAGCAAGAGAAGGAGTTGTCCAAATTCCAGAACATGTTGAAAAACAGAAAAAAAGAGGTAAGAGCTTTAGATAATATAGAAAGTAGAAAGTGTGGCCAGAGGAAGTGGGCCGTCATGAGACCATTGGAAGTCAGTGTCATTTATTTTTAATGTATAGTGGATGCATCTACACATGCCATTAAAGCAACTTGATAAACTCTGGTGCACTTTGCACCAGGCAGCTGCTTCTGAGCACAGGGCCTACACATGCACCCGGGACTGCAGCATCCTGAGCTGGTGTGGAGTGCTGGCAGGAGCCAGGGGGGTCAGCCCCGGGCTCCAGGTGGTGGTGTTGGGTAACATGAGGCTGGCTGGGGCACAAGCCTGGTAAAGTACAGGGCTTGGCAGCAGGCGGCCCCCACACATTAGCACCTTCATGCACCAGCCAGTCACCATCTACACGTGCATTTTGGCAGAATTAAGTACTCCACTGTAAGATAGTACTGTCCCCAACAGTACTATCATATGGCAAAGGTAATTCATTTACCGCGCCCTAATCCCAGTGCACAAGTAGATGGTGGTGCTTTACTGCAGAGCTAATTACTTAACACAGGTGCAGATGTACCCACAGAGGAATAGAAATGATGAAAGAATTTCAACTTTTTACTTCTGCAGAATTCATTGACAGCACATCTTCCACATAACCTTTAAAATGAGCAAATCTTTATTTTGCTTGATTTATCATTTGAAAGCTTTCCACAAAATCCAAAAGTACTTGTAATATTAGTCGAAACTGTTATTTTTTTAAAAATTCTACCAGAAAGAATCATCATATTTATTGTAATTACAGATTTGCTTTTAGTTGTCTTGCAGTTTATTAGTAAAAGGTGCAATTGCATGACCTCCAGTTTTTAGCTTGATTAGGGAAAAAAGTTGACAGGCAACACGTTTTCTAATAAATTTAGATCTTTGCTACGTAATAAAGCAAACTAGTGATGATGCCAACAGGTAGTTTGTTAATTTGCACATATTAGCACATGGAAAAAGTGGTACAGTATAGTTACATAATGCTTGGTTGCATATGAAGGCCATTTTATGTAATTGGTAAACCAGTTACATATAGTTCTGCATATAAATGAATAAAGTAAAAGCAAGATTAAGAGAAATTATTAACTTAATTTGCTTTCTCTAAAAACTTGTACCAACAAAACTTATGTGCAGGATCCTATAACACAGAAGTATTTAGAAAAGTATTAATTGTATTTGTTTTGAACTGATATTTATGTATGTGTATATCTATATAAACTGGTATACATTAATCACTTTTCTCTTTTGCTGAGCCTCTTTCATGTTTGAGTCTCTACTTTTTACTGGTGATTGGGTCTTACCTAGGCAAGCTGGTGAAATTTAATGCACTCTACGGATCTAAAAGTATTTCTTTCACGGAAACAGGAATAGCATGTGGTGATTTGGATTCTGTTTTCTAATGGTCCTTCTCCTATTAAACAAACAGTCATATGTTCTTGGATGCACACTTTTTTTATAGTTCAATGAGGGGATTTGCAGTCTGAAGGAAAATGCAGCTGGGACTAAAACGATCCATGTTATATTGAGAATTATGAAAAGTGCAGCGCTAAAAAGTTGTAGTCACCTTTTTATCTATTTTAAACGCAATTTATCGTAACTTTATCAGATTTGTAGCTAATTGCTTTAGTCAGAGGAACATAATTTGTTACTCTTCTGAACTTGTTAAGAGGAGTACTTGTAAGTGAACGTGTATGGCCATTTAGCATGCTTGCAGGCCTCTTCTATACAGTATGAAAACATGTATTATGTAAGTATCATGTGTGGTCAAGAATATTTTCATGCAAAAATAGTCATGAAATGTTTGAAGTTACACATGCCACAGTGTCAAGATTAGCTGTCTTTCAGTGAAAGTTAATATACAGTGCGCACACACAGTACGCACGGTTTCAAGAAAACACCACCTCCCTTGCTGGTGATGGTTTTCTTAATTGATGGCTGTTTCACTTGTTGCATGAAAACACATTCACATGATATCGTAATCAACAGGAATGAATTGCTCTTTCCAAGAGCGCTCATTAATATTTGCATGCAAAATTAAACTCCTGTCTGACCTGCACTTAACATGTGTGTAAAGCACATACTGTCTTTTCTCCTTTCATCAAACTAACCCCTCCACCATCAAAGGGATGCATGCTTTCTGCTACCTCTGATGCTTGACATGCACTTTTTGCATTCGCAGTAAATGCTTGCTGTGGAGAAAGTGTTATTTCCCCCCCTTCTGCATGGTTATACACTAGGTTTTTAATGAAGTGGAGAAAGCACCCAAAGAGCTGAGAAAAGAGCTCATGAAACGCAAGAAAGAGGAGCTTGCACATAGCCAGCATGCACAGGTAACAGCATCTGCTTCAAGCCACTAAAATCCAAACAGCAGCATTATTTATACAGCTTAATAATTCCACTTTATTTTTTGAGTGAGTATGAAATTTAACTCTTAACTAATCCTTGTTATTGATGTGCTTCTTCAAATTGCTGCCATAACCTTGCTAATAGAGTACAACATGTATAAACAATGGTATGCAAATTTATGTTAGTGGTGCTAGAAAGAAGCATCAGATTTAGGAAGCAGTACATAAATTAGGAAAATATTTTGATACAGCAAGAGAGCACCCATTACAATGCTTCCTCAGTTGGTAAGTATCCTCTTTGTCTAAAAAGGTTAGGGAAGAACAAAGAATAGAGTCTTAAGTATCAGGAAGGATGATAAATATATAAAAAGTGTAAAATTAAGGAGTGTTGTTCATGGCAGCAGAGCTTTTAAAGTTAACTGCGGTTAATTAAATGTCACAGTGAAGTGTAGGTGTGGAAAACTTCAGAAGACTTCAGTATACTTGTATGCATTTAAACTTACTGCCCTTGTGAGTCAGAGCTGGAAGGAAAAATATTTGTTTCAATGCGTTCTTCCTCTGTGAGGTTATGAACAGGTCCTACTGTACCTTACTGCCTCTAGCTAAGGATGTGTCGCAAGGGGGCAGGTTTGGCTTGAGTAATGGAAGTGGGATGCTCTGAAGGTTTCGGGTTAAGAGTTTGGACATAGAGGCGCCTAGCTTGTTGCCATTTGAGGCTAGATCCTAATCATCTTGCCACTTAGGTGTTATACTACCTAAAGCTTAGGGACCCTTCCCAGAAAGTGAGAGGCCTGGGTCCTCTACCTCATCCTGGGGGATTCAAGCCCACATCTCCTGCTTTCCAAGAAAGTACTCTACCCTCCAGGCTGCCAGCTACACTAGGTAGGAACTGTTTCATCCATACTGTGCAAAGAGGAGTGTGAGATTTATGGGCCAGAAGGAGAGCAAATACAAGAAGGAACATGATTTAACTGGACTCACCTTTGTGAGGAACTCCTGGGTTTTGGTCCTGCTTCTGGGACTGTTTAGGTACCTCACTTAAAACAATCACTGGATAAAACCAGAAATAACCCAACCGTTAGAGCATTATTAGATAGTAAGGTAGGCACCACGTCCTCCTTTTCCGACTGCTGCATTTTAAGAAGGAAACAACAACAGTACGTTGTAAAGGGCCCTGTTGATGTGCAGTAGGTATTCTGTCTCTGCGCCTCCTGGATCGGGCCCTTCAGAGGATGTAGACAGTCTCGTATCGCCAGGCCAGAACTGCTTTAGCACGGGCAGTTGCAGGTTTTCATGCAGCTAGAGAACTTGGAAGTCAAGCACAGAAACAGTTAGTGAGCTTAGATGCCTCTAGGATTAGGTGGCTTTTGGAAAGGTAAGAGTTTGATCAAAATTTTAAACACGAGTCTTAAAATGTGCCCAGGTTGAGGGTTTTTTTTAATTTTCCCACAATGTTTATGGAAGTGGCAAAGTGGAAAGGTATTACTGGATAGTGTTACCTGTGACTTGATGTAAGTTTTCTTTGAGCATGATAGTTTGAAATGCTCTTGTGATATCGCTTGAAATAAAGTTAGTGTCCAAAAACTTTATATTTAGAAATAGTTTTCACTTCTCTCATTGGATTAATTTTATTTCCTCTATTAACAGCAACATTGATAAAGTAGGGTATCCTAGTGTAGAGTTGAAAGGCTCCTTCTGTACAATCAGAACCTACTGTAACCCTAGAAAATATGCATATATTGCATTTGACATCCGTAAACAGATTTGGTACAAGTTTCTACTGTCAGTGACTAGATTTGCTCCGACCACAGCTTTGGAAACTCAGTATTCACATTGCTGATATCAAGCAGTTTGTCATTTTTGAAAGAAAAGAGTACGTTATATGCTCTGACCAGGAAGTGCCTTGTATTCTGATCCACAGGGTGTTGCTCAGGTTATGATTCAGTCTTTTCAGTTGTCTTCGTGTACACTTTTTGACCCACAAATGCAGGATGTAAGTCACAAAATGCCCAAAGGGTTTTATTTCCCTCATTTTTCAGCTGTGTGTTTTGTCTGTGGTTCAGATGTGCTGATCTAGTTGCCCTGCCATCTCAAAATAAACTAGTGCAAATTTGTAAAATTATACAGTTTAAATTAAAATGTTCACATTTATGCAATGATTAACTCCGAACAAAGCTATAAATTATGAATTTTCTCCTGGAGAGAAGAAACCAATAAGTATTTTATCAGGTTTTCAGCACATGTGAGAAAGCGAATGCTGTGACTTTTTTATGCTTTGTGTGCAGTGAAATCTTGTACTTTAAAAACAAAAAAAAAAGCGGGTTTTTTCATGTCTTCCAAATTATTGGACAAAACAAGTTGTTCTTATTGTAAGAGCGGAAGAACTAATATAGCTGTGAAGAAGCAAGTTGTGTTGTGGCAGTGAATTTATTCTCCGTAATGTTTACTGCATGTGGCATTTGGGATTGATGGATGCTGTGGAAAGGATGTATCTTATTTTTTTAGGATTACCTAGTCTATGTAGTAGTATTAGCAATTTCATTAAATAAAAACCCTGCTTGTGTTGCAAGACTCTGAGGAAGGAAAAATCTGCCTAGCAAAACATAAATATTTTTCAAACCAAGATTATTACCCTTCTAAACGTAAAATGTTTTTTCCTCACTGGTAAAGAGCATAATAAAATGGCTTTTATAGTATATATCTCAAAACTATTGTTTCTAAGCACTAAAGTTTGTTAGTTTTTATTTTTTCACCCTTTCCCTCCAAAATAAATTGAGATACTTCTGAAAATAGGTGTCATCAGTCCTTATGTTATGTACTTGTATTTTTGGCCCCAGCCATTTCATCTGTATTAATACCCACAACTCTGTATTTTTCTAGTCACAGACTCGCTGCACGTCGAGTCTTATATAGTACTCTCTTCCTGCCTGCTCGGAGTGCTGAGTAACATCCAGGAACTCTCATTAGTTTCCCAAAACCTAGAGAACCAGATGGCAGACGGTAATTCACAGTCCAGTGGCACACTGCTAAGTAATTCATGAGACTGAATTACCATTTGGTGAATCTTTGTAGAGACATGCATGGTTTTACTCCTTGGACATCCTCAAAAATACCAGCCTCTGGGTGTCACATTTTGTTCTTCACATCACTTTACCATTGAGCTCTGTAGCATATTTGATTGCTAGATGAAATATTACAGGCTGTGCCTCAGGCTCAGAGGATTTATTCTACTTTGACCAATAGCCCAGCACTATCTCCCTCCTCTCTGCCCTAGAAACCAACTTCATTTCTGCCCGTATGAAAACAAATGCCCATGCCTCCCTACTCGACTTTGACATTGCACTGTCATCAGTTTTTCCACTGACTGTATCTTGGTGCTTTGGTAATAACCGCTGTGCCTTGACCCTCCGTTCCTTTGCTGAGTGCAGATCTGTCTCTGGTCAGCAGTGTAGTGAGGGTGGGGGTGAACCTTTCATCCCCAATTACTTTGCATAGAGCTATCTAGTAAGCCGATAGCATTTGAAGCTCATGTTTCTCACCGAGAAAACAGTTGTCACAGTAGAACAAAAAGAAATCTTCAGTGGTTCAAATGCTTGCTGAATCAGGCCTTTAGTGTACTAGGATACTGCAACTGCAGTAAAATTGAATTGTTGCTACAAAAGCCTCTTTTTTTTTGTTTGAATTATTCCAAGGCAATGAATTTCCTCTTTTGATATAAGCACTAACAAGGACACTTCCAAATCTGAGTATGAAGAAGGTTAATTATTGCTTTTCATAATGGATAAGCTAATACTACGATAGATTTATGAAGGTAATTTTCAGCAACACAAATATCTGTTAAGATTAAAGAGCCTTCATTACGTTTTTCTAAGATTTGCATTTATAAACAAATTTGGAAAAACGGTATTGAAATGTTTTCCATTTTCATTATGCTCTGTTTGGCATTCTGCACAAAATATCAGATGTGTTGGAACTATGCCCTTCCAAATTATACCCAGCCAACAGAGGTCATTTTTTAAAATGGGAACGTAGGAACAATCTTTGGAAGATCTTACATAAAACTTCCTGTCCCTTTTTGTAAAGAAAATGTGTGTGTGCATGCTTATATGTGTGTAGACAACTAAAGTTTATCAAGACACATGTAGAGAACAAACAGGTGATCGTGAACTGTAATTCTTGTTTTGTTTTTCTCCTCTCCCCGACGAACTCTGAAGTGGTCATACAGAGTGCGTACATAAATAGGTTTTGCTTAATAATCCTAAACAACAGAACAAATAAGACTAAGACACTCTATAATACTGTTGACTGGCTGAGCTTTTCTGTGGTGTTTGTGTGGAAGCGGGTAGTCCTAGTCTTGCAGCTTGTGCTGTGTGGGGGGACCTGGAATGAATTTCAGATGATGGTTACTTTGTTGCTTTTGGTCTCATTTCTAAGAGTCTTGTTATGTTTTACACATTCTTTTGTCCTTTCTCTTCTTGTGGAGAGCGCAAAGAGTGAATAATTTTATGAAACGTATTTTAACCCAGATTTTCATAAATGTGCTTGGTTTGAGTAGTGGCCAAAGGCACATAGAAAAGTTGTTCTGGGACTCTGATTAAAACGTAACGTGCCATAGAAGAGCAGCAACTTCATTTGTTTTCACTGGTTTCTAACAGGAACAAGAATTTGTGCAGAAGCAGCAACAAGAATTGGATGCATCTCTAAAGAAAATCATTCAGCAGCAAAAAACAGAGCTGGCCAATATTGAGCGTGAATGCCTGAATAACAAGCAGCAACTCATGAGAGGTATGAGTCCTCAAATTTCTCTTTCTGAAAACTGGATTATTTGTTTTTATATGTAACAAGACATGTAAGGAAATATTAAAAGTTTTATTTAAATCTGTGAAATGAAGCTCATCCAGAGTTAAAGGAGAGACTATAGTTAAAACCCTTGTCTTTGATATAAGGTGTTACTGCATTAAAATGCCTTTGCAATCTATTTTTTTTACCTTTATATTTGGGTAAATATGACAGCATTGTTTAGTCCTTTCTAAACAGTCTTCGTCTTCCTCCAGCTCGTGAAGCTGCAATCTGGGAGCTGGAAGAGCGACACTTGCAGGAAAAGCACCAGCTTCTCAAACAGCAGCTCAAAGATCAGTACTTCATGCAAAGGCACCAGCTCCTTAAAAGACATGAGAAAGTTAGTGTCACTTTCCTTTGTGTTACTGTAACCTCCAGTGGTTTATTAAATGGTCTGGCCTGCACCACCACTTTACTCATCTGAGTTCATGCCGCTACCTTCCCGCTATATCAGTCTTTCTTCTGAATCAGTACTTTGAGGCATTTAGTCTAATTTGCTTCACATATTTGGTAGTTAACCTTCATGTTATTTTTCATATTACAAGCATCCTAAAACTAGCTAGGTTTTTCACAAATAAGCAGTTAATTAGATCATGTTCAGTCTAGTCAAAATTAAGTTCTGAAAAAACAAGCTAAAATCCAAGACCAAGTGAAAGAATTCAGTTTTTTATTTTTTCTGCTCTAATAGCAGAAATTGCTTTAAACAAACAGTTCCCTGCAATATTCGAAGCCCAAACGTTCCAGCCCTGTTAGTCCAAGAGAACCTGAAAGTGATACTGCCCAGAGGTTGCACCCCTCTAGCCTAGCAGCTTATGTCCAAAGTCATTACACTGAAGTCGTTCCCTTTTCTTAATGCAAGGTACAATTTTTAACATGGGTAAAGAAATTTTAAAAAATATATATGTACTGTAATTCTAAGGTCACAATTTAACTTAAAATGTAAGCAAATGCTTCAGTGTATCTTTATACTCCAAAGACTTTGCTGAATATGCTTGACTTCGCAAGACTGGCATCTGTTTTAAAGACCTTTTGAATCAACTGAAAAACTCTCACTGTCTGCACTGGGCTTTGGACTCCTAAACAGTGGACTTACTGCTTCAGTGTTGTGCCAAATGGAGGCCTAACATTTTAAACGCATTATGTTTGTTGTATAATATGCAACTTATTGTGTTTAAAAATTTTAGGAAACAGAACAAATGCAAAGATATAACCAGCGACTTATTGAAGAGTTAAAAAATAAACAAACTCAGGAAAGAGCAAGACTGCCTAAGATCCAGCGCAGTGAAGCAAAGACTCGAATGGCCATGTTTAAGAAAAGTTTAAGAATTAACTCCTCAGCAACTCCAGACCAGGATCGTGATAAGATTAAGCAGGTGACTGATAAATATAAGACTGCCAGTTTAAAATGTCTGAAAGTACCAGAGTCAAATGAAGCTTTGAAGCACAATAAGTATTAAGTTGTGTTCTAAAATGGACAGAGGCGTATTAGCTGTACAGTTTACATGAGAGTTTGAAGTTGGTATTTTAAGTAACCATGACCAAGGAAAGGGAACTCTGAAAACTGAATATTCAGCCTCAGCATTCATGAGCGTCATGTTGCTTAATATTAGCCTTTCCCAACAGATTTAGCAGTGCTGTTGTTCAGTGACCTTTCAGGTGAGCATCAGCCGGTCCTCTTCAAAATTGGATGGCCCTGCTGAAGTATGCATGTTTGAAGCCATAGAGAGTTGATTGCTCCATATGTTAGATTGACCTAGAGCAACCAATTCACTTGCATATAAAAAGCATTTGCACAAATTAATTCAGCATGCCATCATGGTTTCTAATGTTCTAATCCTTGCATGTATATAAGAAGTTTGCCGACTCACATGCTATGGATCAGATAACTCCGCATACCTATTTTTCCCTCTTCCAGCTGAGTATAATCAGAGACACTAAAAATGTTTTCATTTTTTATGGCCTGCTTTTCAGTGATCTGTATCAGTGGCACCTGGCCTTCTGGCCCTATGAGCTGGATGAGTGGCACAAAGTCAGTCTATGGGCCAGATCCTGCGTGGATTGGGACCCTGCATGCCAGCCCACTGTGCATGGCCTGAATCCGGCCGCATGCTGGCATAGTCTGGCATGCAGGGCTCATTATGCAGATCACAAGGCTCCTCACAGGTCCAGAAATTTGGCAGCAAGCAAGGAGGAGGTAACACTGCCACCACTTGCCAGCTGCCAAATTCCTGGACCTTAGGGAGCCCCATAGGCTCTGCAGGCTGGAACTGGCCAGTGGGCCAGGGTTGAGCACCCCTGATCTGTACCTTCAAAATCTTGCACAGGAATGATGGCTCTTTTTAGATACTCTCCAAAATGACTGGGGCCTCAGCAGTACAAGTAGTACAATACGGGTTCTGCCCTGGAAAGAACACCATATCATGTTAAGCTCTGTTCTGCAAATCCTTAAATGCGGCATGAACTTTATCTATTGGAGTTGCTCCCACTGAAGTCTAGCCAATATACACAGTAAAGCACGTACAAAGCTTTGCAGGATCTGGGCCTTAGGTGTGAGGTCACAAGTGCTCAAAAGAAAGCCCAGAAAGGAGATGAGATAAGCAAAGACAAGGATTACAACCATAAAGTCAGATTTTAAACAGCCAGATTCCCAGCTAGTGCAAATCAGAACACTCCTTTAAGGGCAGAACACTGCTGATTTACATCGTAGGTATACTGACACACATGCAGTGGGTCTCATGAAAGTGATAAGCTTTAAGGAGTGCATGAATGAAGCCAGAGTAGCAGTCTGACAGCTGAGACTTCAGAGGATATTCCCAGAGCAGAGTTAGAGGGCAGAATTCAGAAAGTGATGATTTTAATCTCACAAGGCTGTTCTGTATGATTGCATTGTCAATCCAAAATGTACTTTACAACTTTTTGTAACCATTTGTAAGATATATTTGCACAGATGCAGTACAAGCCACTCTTTGCTTTTAATTTCAGTTTGCAGTTCAAGAAGAAAAGAGGCAGAAGAATGAGAGGCTGGCTCAGCACCAAAAGCATGAAAATCAGATGCGGGACCTTCAGCTCCAGTGCGAAGCAAACATCAGAGAACTGCACCAATTGCAGGTTAAAACACAGGGTGTAAAATAAGCAGTCTATGAAATGAGTCAAGTTAATAAATATACAACTTGCCCAAGCAGACAGCATGTACAGACATTCAGTCTTCCAAGAGGAACTCTCTAGGGAGTGATTTAAGGCTGGTTATTCCCAGGTTATTTTTCCCATGGAGTGGACACTTTTACCATCGGCGAAAAAACCTGAACATCTGTGCATCCATGGTTTCTCCTGGAAGAGCAGTGACTCTCTCAAGAGAAATGTCGGTATGAGGCCAGAGTCTGTGTGTTGATTAGGAAAAGGTTTTAAAAATGTTTTTTAAAAACTATACCATACTCCAGCATCATATGCATAATGGCAAATAGATTCAAAGACAAAAAGAATATGAACTGTAAAGGGATGTTGACTTTCAAAGTGTTTGCCAAGCTGTGGCTTCACAGTTACTTTCCTCTGGCAATATTGCTTTTTAATGTACTTAGTTTGAAAAGAAAGTAGTGTTAAAAACAGAGCTAGGCAGCACCATCCTCTGTTAATTGAATTCACAATTGCACAGGACATTATGAAAGCAGATACCCAGCGGGCACTCAAATCTGTCTCACAAAGCATAGGCTGCTTATTGCACCTGAGCTTCTGGGATGTGTTTCCAGGTACCTGTAAACTTTATGTATTAAAGAACCTCAGTCTTAGTTCTCTAGGCCTGGGTATGTAAAATCAGCTGTTGAAAGCTGCAAACTAGGACCTGCTCTCCATTCAGTTTGCTTTCCCCTGCCTCAGTAACAGAAGGCAAACTAAAAGCCAACATGAAGCAACCAGCTTGTGCATCTTGTTGCACCAGCAAGTCCTCCAGCAGCCCAGAGCCTGGTCTAGGGCTCTACACCACTGACTTTCCCAGCACCTCATGAAGGTGGGCATGACTATCCCAGATGTGCCTCAGGAACTCTAAGTGCTGGAATAGTTGATGATGGGAAAGGGCACATCTACCTGTAGAAATTAGAGAAATTAAATATGCTCTGGGCATATAGGGTTGCTAGCTGGCCTCAAGATTTAGAGGAAAACCACCAGCCATTTTTGTTCCCAGTTCATCAGTGCCTACCCTGAGGGCTTAGGACTGAGCTCTAAGACAAAGCGTCCTGACAGCACAGACAGCCTCAGTGTAACTGCTTTTAAAAAAATCGGAGGTTTGCTATAGCAAGGCACCTCAGCAAGTAGGCCCACATTTCTGGAAGTATTAGGCCTTTGCACGGTTTATACTTAGGTGCATCCCTGAAGATCTTGCCGAAGTGAGACCTGAAGTTTCTCTGTGGCCGAATTGTCTATTTCCTTTTTATGGTGGTGCTTCTGCATCTGCTTCCACACACGTCCCCTGTCCCTGGCACACCTTCCTCAAAATCGATCCGTCTCTGTTCCTGGAATCAAGGGGGAGAACGTTTGGAAACCTGCTTCCAAACTGAAGAACCTTTTAATTCAATCCTAGCAACAGACTTCAGAAAAGAGATGCACTGCCCGACGCGGAATGACACACGTGTCTGTTTGAGTGCCATGTTATTCGCATGTATGAAGCGTGCGTCGTAGTGTAGTGTATCCGTAGTCGTAGTGTATCCGACTGCACCACACTTAATAACTGAGAACCACTGGTTCTGTTGGAAATATCAGCTTTTGATACAAGTGCATTAGTCAGGCTGTATTACTGTGTCATAATTTATGCCACCATTATGCAGTGTAAGCTAATTAAAAAGAATTAGGACAACATATGTTACTGTACAAATGGTTAATTGTCTAATCTGAATTAGTTTTACTTAAGGATTACGTTGTCTTGTTTTCAGAATGAAAAATGCCATCTACTGGTTGAGCACGAGACTCAGAAACTAAAAGAGTTGGACGAAGAGCACAGCCTAGAACTGAAGGAATGGAGAGAGAAACTGCGACCAAGGAAAAAGGTAATCAGAACAGGTTATAAGGAAACTACAAGGCCAGAAGATCATTCAGCACATTTTGAAACTAGCTAGTCACAAATTGGACGAGATTAAAAAATGCCCTGGACCAAGTGTTAGAATACCGTGCAAAAATGCAGGAGGCCAGCATCCTGAATAGGACCTGCTTTAGACACACCCAGACTGAACACATGCAAAAAGTAGGCTTGCCAGCAGTCTGCTTCTGTCATACCTTCTCTCTGAGCATGAGAGAGGGACAAAGGGGATCACTGTAGACAAGAGTGCTGTTACCAAACAGACGGAGCAAGGTCAATAAACCTGAACACTTCGGAGAGCCATTAGCAAGAATGAGATGTTTGACACAACAGTAGTCGAACTATCTCGAAGAGTTAATAGTCTTGTAAGATGTAGGGTGCGGTTGTCAAGCAGAATTTAATAAATATGGAAACGTCTACACACAGGACATTTTCTTTCCTAGGCTGAGGGTCTAGGTTAGTATCCCTCCCACTTCGATATTACTGCCTCATTTTCCGTGGCGTTGCAGGAATCTGAGGCAGATAAGATAAGTCATCAGGAGAGGAGGCTTCTTTGTCTTTCACCATATATTCCTGTGTCAATCTGTCCTGCTGATTGTTTTCAGACACTGGAAGAGGAATTTGCCAGGAAACTCCAAGAACAGGAAGTTTTCTTCAAAATGACTGGAGAATCGGAATGCCTTAACCCATCGACACAGAGCCGCATTTCCAAATTCTACCCGATCCCCAGCCTCCACTCCACTGGATCATAACTTTGGGGACCTGCGCAGGTTTTTTACATTGGGAATTTGCATATCTTCGTCTTCTATCATGACAGAATCTGCAGCCTACATCAAAGGACCTCGATGCTTGTAGCTTTCAGTGGAGACAATCCGTGTCATTATCAGGATTTTTCTTTTTCTGACTGGGAGAAAACTAAATAGAAGAACAGACATTGGTTTGTCATGGTAAAGCGATGTCCTTCAGATGTTTCAAGAACAAGCGGAGTTTTTGTATTTGAATCTGAGAAAGTATGTGGTTTTCTATATTGAAGCTAAGAAAATAGGACTAACGTATTAGATATAATCCCCCCCCAAATGGTTATTCAGATTAGCATTTAAATAAAGACATGCTACTGTTTTTGACTCTGATTTCTCCACTACTGAAACTGTGCCGTTAAGAGGCTTGTGTTGTTCAACAAGTCACTCAGAAGTGAGGGAGAACTTAGTTCTTCAAACACATGGTTCAAGCAGGAAAAAAGACTTATGCTTAAAGATAATGAGTAACAGCAGATGCCTTTAATTTTTTTTAAAACTTCTGGCATATAACTAAAGCAACCAACCTCCATTCCATGTTTTATCCATCAAATTCATGATGAAATGGGGTGCTAGTTTTATGAATCCAGTGCCTGAAACACTTCAATATATTACTCTTTGCAATAGGAATAGTCTATGTCATTATTACAAACCATCCTCAGCATATGTTACTGTACAAAATCATTCTTGCTGCTACTGCCATTTTTTGTCATAAGTCCTCACCCTAAAATATTTTGCACTAAAATATGTAAAGGTGAAAAAACTGCTAACTTTGAAATGCACAGCTTGTTACGTTGCTCACAAGCTAGAGGTGTCTAGTTCTAGCTACTGAAAAACAGGAAAGCTGTCAAATGTATTTCACAAGGTAACGTACAAAGTGCACCTGGTTTCTCTAGCAGTGCTTAGACTGGGCAGATGGATACTTCTGTTCTTACCAAAGCTCCGCTGGAGAAGTGGAGAGGGGCCGGTTACATTTATAAACTGAGAAGTGATGCAATCTGATCTGACTAGAAATGTTAGTCCTGACTTTTTTGTTTCAGTCAGTTTATTTTAAGGAAGGATTTAAGTTAAATATGTAGAAAAACTACTTTAAGAGGCTGGGGTTTTTTGTTTTGCCATTGTAGTAAGCTAACATGATAGGGTTTTGTTTCCAGGTTCATAGGTGGACTTTAAGTTATTTACTTGACTGATATACAGTTGAAAAAGATCATGAAAGTTTATCATGTAGCAGGTGGGAAACGTATTAAAGACAAGTTCACTTGTAGTGCGCTCCTGGGAGTCGAGGGTGACAGCTTGTGTCATATCAAGACAGTATTATGAACTGTACTTTGGTATGCCAAAGTTAAATTTGTAAAATAACGTTTGCTTTCTGTTATTGGAGGCCTGATCCTTTAGTCTCTTTGGGTAGCCACGTGTAAACATTTCTTGTTTCATTTTGCTAGCTTGCATTAAATGTGAGACTGGTGAACATCATATAATGTTCATATCATGGGAACAGTGTCCATGCATGTGAATGAGCAGGTTATAAATTAATATAGATCTTTGACCAGGTTTGGTTGAACTCTTGGATGCTGAAATCCTTGAAGGCCAAGCCTTTACCTAGGCAATGCAGACAGTTTAAATTTGTGGCACAGTAAAGGCGATTGGAAAATGCATGTTTTGAGTTCAGTTTTGTAAGTTTTTGATAAGTAAAATTTACTCTAAAATGACTTTATAGGTAGCCTTAAGTTCTGGTATTTTATTATATACATGTGTATCGTGTAATGGTTGTAAATTCATATACCATATCACTAGAATGTTCTCTGTTGCTGTATGCAAAGCTCCTTAAAACTGTTTGTTCCGAAATGCTGGGGTGAGAAATGTCTTTGAAGGCCTTTACTTTTTAAGCTACACATTTATAAAATGACCAGTACTAAATATAACATTAAAACAGTTTATATCTCTAAAAGGAACAGAAAATCTGATTCAGCTGCTGTACCAAATCCGTACAGTGATTTATTTGGGGATGGGGAGAGTCAAGCAAATCTTTCCCTTCCAAACAGTCTATTTCCTCTCTCAGATGTTTAATAACTCCCCACGCGGCATCTCCTCTCCTCCACTCCGTCTGACAATTCCCTTCCACAGCATGACATCAGAGTTACCTCCAGCTAAGTCCCCGAAAACCTTTTGTTTTACTTCCCCCTTCCTTGTTCAACACCTGCACCCGTCCCTCCTCAGAAATGTCACCAGTAAGCCACTGACTTCGTGATTCAGGGAGGCCCGCAGGGAGGGTCTGCGAAGCCTGTCTGCAGATCACAACTTTCCCCCATACCTCTTCAGTTGAAAGGGGGCTGGTAAGGGCGCATCGTGGTACACAAGAAATCTTAAAGCTTTGACCACAGTCTGTTATTGCAGGAAGTCTGCGAGCCGCTGCACGAAAGGACACAGGAATAGCAGCTGCAGCCTCAGAGGAGGTTTGATCACGGTTGGATCTAGGACATTCTTCCCAGTCGCAGTGCATTCCTTAAACAAGTGCAGTCCTTTGAGCCGTCTGGAGAAATGAGATTCATACGGCACTGTTGGCTTTATGGAATGTAAAAGGGCCGCAGGATATCTTCAAACAGCTTATTGCCAGGCATTTCCAATCAGACAAGGCCTAACCTCACTGACTTTCCACAGCAGAAGCAGCTGCCTTTCTCTCTGAGCTGGTCCTGTAGCCTCACTTCCCTTGCACTTTCAAAAAAGTGTGGTCACCTTGGTTTTCAGAAGAGCTTCATAATGCTGCAACTAGGACAAAGCACAATTTATCAGGGCAAAGGACCACTGGTGTTCTCTTCCACTCACAGTAGCGCCTCAGCAAGCCCCGTCTCCTCCCCCAGCACACATGGACGCTTCCAAATGAGTGTCAAGCGGGTGATTTAATTGACAAGTCACGTACAAATGATGACTTGCTGGGTTGGCATCTCTGGACTGCTCTTCAGTGCTGAGCTCAGAGCCTCGACCGACATCAGGAAGTTGCTTGTGTCCAAACATTTGTCTAAGCTTCCTGCTGCCCCTCCCAAGCACCCAGAGGCACAAGTGCGCACGCTACGGACGCTTCCTCTTGGAAATCCGTTCTTGCCAAGAAGAGACGCTCCGTCAGGTTCTTAGTGGGAAGCTTTACTGTACTGCATGAGAAGGATACGACCAGCCAGGCTAGTGCAGAAAGGTGGAACATGGCTGATACTGCACAGGATCAGGAAGTGCTAATTCGGTTGTCTTCGAGAACAGGCAGAACTTAAAATTGAATTAACACTATGTTACAGATTTAATACAAACCATCTACCTGAGCGGCAGAGACCTCGTGAAGTGACTGCCCCTGTTCTTTGGAAGCTGCTGTTCATTTCAAATAACAACTCGTGTTTTTTGTCTGCGGAGGAACTGTCTGCGTAGACAAGAATGCCACCATCTTAGTGAGGGAGGAGCCCAACAAGCACGTGTGCCTGGACAAAAAAGTGCCTTTAAGTCCGTGATTCTCATCCAGGGTGCCACAAGATCCTTTTAAGGGTGTCCTGGGGTGCCACGCAACGGTACCAATATAAGGGGTGCAAACACCTGCTCCTGATTCATAAGATAAATTCAGATTTCAAACAGGGATCCAGAGTGTCAAAAACATCCTGACCCGAGTTCTTTGCAACAGAAGAATTGCTTTATTATTTTTCTGCAGTAAAAATGAGCGAAAGCCAAGAGCTGGCATTTTCTGAGGGGTGACGAGGCTAGAGGCGTGCTTTGAGGCTAGCAAGGTTGAGACCCACTGCTCTAAGCACTTCCACCAGGGCACTGTGACAGCACTCAGGTTGTCTGAGCCAGCGGATAAATCACTGAGTATACCTTTGTAGGTGATGATCTCTTCTATTGGACCAGCTGCATGGTTGATACTACCCCCAACAATTCTTGCCTCTCGTCTGCTTCCTGGACCATCCCAGCAGCAACATCACTTCAGCTCTGTCTATACCAAAGTCGTTTCAAGAACACGTCACTCCACACAGATTCAAACTCAGGTGTCTACATTTAGGCATTCAGATGTGTTGCGGTACCTGAGTGGCCCAATTTCTAACCAGCAGCTCTTAAGAAGATATTTTGTTTGGTTGAGGCACTTAAATGAACTATTGATGATGGATGTTTCCACTCAGACCCAGCTCTCACTCGTTACCTGGCCTAAACAGGTGGCCGTTCGGTAGAAGAGACAGTAGCAGTACCGAGGGGAAAACCAGTCACTTCAGCCATTATCTAGTTGAGCGATTCCCAGCCAGAGCGCCATGCTATGGGGCATCTTGATAGACTTTTGAGGGTGCCGCAGGGTGCCATGCCACAATGTCAAACCCGCTCAGCCCTGCCGTGGTCTTCCCAAGTTCTGTGCAACAGAAGAACGTCTCTATTATTTCTACTGCGGTCAAAAAACAGGTGAAAAGCAAGAGATGGCATTTTCCAAGGACTGCCTGGAGCCCACCCAGAGGTGCCTCGGCTCTGAAAGGGTTGAGAACCCCTGATCTAGATTGTAGCTTTTGAAACATTTGCCTCTTGCCCTCTGCCAGTGATTAACAGCCCAGGTCATTTACCATTGGGCACCTCCACTTGTGCATCTCTATAAAGAGAAAACACCTCCTCCTGCCACTGCTGACTGCCTGCTTTCCCTTCACAGCACCTGCCGGCCAGCAGCTGCCATGAGAAGCTGAAAAGGGCAGGCTCAGGCTCCCCCAGCCTGGCTGTGCCCCTCCTGTCTTCAAGGTCAGCCCTATAGTAAAGAAATTCATCTTCGAGATGGGGGGTTGCACCATTCCCAAAGGCAAAGGAGGGGCCCTCAAGTCTGAAAAGGTTGAGAACCGCTACCCCCGTGTCTGGAAGGAGAGAGGCGAGGGAACTGCCAAGGCCCCGGAGCTGGGACTGTAATGATTCACCCCGTTCCAGCCTCGGGTGCGGGGCAGATTAGAGAGCTTGGCCAAGGTCACCCTGGCAGAGCTGGGCCTGGCTAGTCCAAGCACCCCACCGAGGAATGCCCTGGATGCCTCAACTGAGTCAGTTCTCCTGCAACTTGACCCGAACCCACTCGGGACTGAGCAACGAGAGAAACAGGAGGGAATCCAGCCCTTAAGAAGCAGCAGCGAAACGTTGCCACTCGCAGCCTTCCTCTGGGACTAGACATTGGGAACGCCGCACAAAACATTGTTGCATCTCCCTGCTTTGGGAGATCACACTCCTCGTCCAGCCACGGGAGCAAGCGTTGCAGGTTTCCCAAGTGCCAACATCCAGGAGGAAACACCATGCCCACTGGTGAACTCCAAAGACACCAACACCCCCTTCCTAGGAATGTAATTCACCGAGACCATCCCCTCCCTGCAGGTGCAGCCCACCCGAGCCCGCACATCGCTTAGAGACACCACGAGCACCGGCGTAGGCTGCTGCCAGACACACTCTCATACCAAACACCTTAACAAAGCGAGATGGGAACTGCACAGACCCTGCCGACGCCTTTTATAGCGCATCCTTTCCGCAGAGTTAATGAACAAAATGGGTTGACTGAGGTTTGTGCTTTGAAGGGTCACAAGCAAAGCCTAGTCATTTGGTTTGGTCGGTGGGAGCCAAACCCAGGCCTGGCAGGCAGAAAACCTCCCGATACCAGTTGAACACCTATAACGGGGCAAGGCAGATCCGAGCATCGCCTGCTCTTCGCACTGTGTCCCACACACAAACAACGGGAGGCCTCCAGGGCTGCAGGCTCAGCGGGAAGTAACGCGCTCCAGCAGCGAAACACGGCACCTCAATCCCCGATGTTCCCAGACCCCTCTCACCTAAGCCGTCACACGGCCCCATTCCCACTGCACTGTCCCTGCAGCCACGCAATAGACTCACACGTCCTCACTCAAGAAGTGAAGATGATGCCAGAAACAAAGGGGCTTTTCTCAACCCAGGGCCACCGGTGTAATCTAGCACTAAGACAAGTCACGTGCACCGTCAGAAGCGAGCTGGGTGTTCGGGCTGTTCTCCTCTGTCCGAGCAACCAGGAGACAGGCAAGGTGCTCTCAACAGCTGCACGGAGACTGGCAGGGCTGAAAACCTACCAGGTTCCTCAGGCCGTGCCTGCGACGGGAGGGGTTGCAGGCTACACCCTGTTGTTATTAGAAGTGTCGGCCCATTGCAACACAGACTAGTGCCGATTGCCCTATATTAACTCCAGCAGGCAAACACAGGGTTAAAACGCATTTTAATGAGGATCATAATATAAAACTTGGGGGGGTTTCTTCCAAATTAAAACAAGAACCATATAAAAATACCTTTACAAACAAAAATAAAGTCTACAAATTAGGTCTAACAAAAGTGCTGAATTTCTAATTGTTCCCCATTCCCTTCACGTCTTGGCGACGCTGTCAGTGATGAGATTGAAAAGGGGGTGGCCAGATAAAGTCGCCTGTGTGGCGTGTGGGCAGCTGCCCCCTGCGCGTGCGTTAGTACGCCGGGCTGCTGTACGAGCCGTCTCAGAAGCCGAAACGTGGGAAGGATGCAACGTCAACTGTTGGCAGTTACACGGATCGCTGCATCATAGGAAGGGACCTCTCGCCAACCGAATCAAGTGCACCAAAAGGAGGGATGTAGATAAAAGAAGACAGTGTGGGGCTTATACGTGGGCAAAAATCAGATGCTTACAGTCCTTCCACCGCAAGTCCCGGGGGTGAGGGGCGGCATAGCGCAGGCAGGATCAGGCCTGTCTCTCACCGCGTCACCCAGGTCTGAGCGCTGACTGCACTAAAGCATCTCTTCCAGATGAACTGTGCATCTCATCAGCTGATACAGGGCCCATCCGACTTCCCAGCTGAGGGAGCGAGCGCCTCAGCCTTTCTTCAGATGCTTGGACAAGCTCCTTACCCTGCCACTGTCTTCAGCTGTGGCTGCTTATAGAACAAGCGCCCCAAGAGAATACTACAGAACAAAGAGACCGACCGACCCAGCCCTGCCGTCCTTCGTGGGGACAGAAGTACAGTGAAACCATCGCTGGGGGCGTCTCAGGGATTGGAACATCCTGCTCCAGGATCCCTGAAAGCCTCCCAGTCCCCCCAGCCCAAGCTCTGATTACCAGCCTTGGCTCAGAAAACTCACTTGCCTGGTAGATTTTAATCTCCAGGACTGTGGGCTTTTCTGTTCCCCTGGGTGCGTGACTGGTTGGTTGGACCAGATTTCACTGTGCTTCAGTAGCTGGCACCAATGCACAAAGTCAGACTTAAGAGGCACAAATCCACGAGTTCGGGTACAGTTCTCAGTGCGGACGTTCCAGGGGGATTAGCAGAGATTAATGCATGGGAGCAGACACCCCCATGTCAGGCCAGCGCCGGGCATGTATAAATGAGGTTCATTCAAATCACAACAGCTGCATCAAATGGCACAAGTCTGTGCTGTCAGTGGCCAGGCTTGGAGGGTGTGCGAGCAGTAAGCCATGAAAGGGTCAGGCTAATTCAGTACTCGGTGCAGAGGTGGCTGTGACCCCTGCGCTGGGGAATGCTGATCCATGGACTTATTTCAGGCCCCGACTCCCAACGCTTCTCCTTTTCCTTCTGCCAACGTAGACTTGTTCTCCTGAGAGAGGAGGATACAAGAGGGGTTGAACGCTCAGATGCAGAAGGGACACCGAGTTTTCCAGCAGTCGCAGGAGACTGGCAGTTCTGGGGGAAACATGTCATTCGCCTGCCTGACCAGCCCTCTGCCGTGGGGGATGAGTACTGACACGTCTCAGGAAGCATATGCCCAGGCGACACTCCCCCACTCCCCAGGGCAGCTCACCCCTCAGCGTTTCGGCCTTTCTGGGGGGTTTCACTGTCTTGGTTTCGAGGAGGACCTGTTGCCATTGTACCTGGGCAATGCGGGCTGAGATTCCTCCCATCAAGCCCTGTGATCTCCCCCTCCCCCTCAGCCCTCTAATGACTGGGGAATTATATTTGTGACCTCCACACAGCTCCCAGTCTATGTGGGTTAGGATCTGCCACAGTAAGGGCACCTAGTGTCTGAAGGATCCCTTCCTGGGTGGGTGAGTTTGGAGCAGTAGGAGTTAAGGTGTGATCCCTACAGGGCTCCCCTAAGGTTCAGCCGTCCCTGCATGGCCCAGAAAGCCCCTCCGTGCCCCTGAACTGGGTGTGGGCTGGGGCAGCAGTAGAGAGGAGGGCATCCAGCCCTGCACAGCACTTCCTGGGTGCTCGGGTTGAGTGCTGTGGTTACAGGGCGGATGCTTATGTGCCTCCAGTAGCTGCTTTCCCTGGGGTCTCTCAGCCCAGCTCAGCCGTGCAGGCAGGACACAAATGGAGTCTCTTTCACTCTCCCTGACTTTCTCTGGGAGGAAGGTGAAGGCTAAGTTCCAGCTTCTCCTCCTAACAGAGCAGTCAGGGGACTGACCCACAGCACAGAGGGAGTCTCTCTAGGGCTGCGGTTGAGCTCAGGCTCTCAGCACTGACCCAGGCCGCGAGAATGTGCCTTCTCTCTCTCTGTCCCCAAGACCACAGAGAGTGCCCAATGACATTCGTACCCTTCTCTCCTTTCTCGCCCTTCGGTCCCCTTGGGCCCTGGCGTCCTGGAGGCCCCATCGGTCCATGTTCACCTGGAGGAACAAAAGGGATGGGTTTCATTTCAGCATGATCAGTGCATGGCTCCTTGCAGCGAGAGCCCAGCAGGGGCACAGTGATGGTGACGCCTCTGGGCCACCCCTGCTTGCTGGACTGCAGAGGTCCCTGGAAGTGGGGCTGGGAAGTCATAGGATTGCAGTCCTCACCTTTGGGACCTGGGTGACCCATGTCTCCCTTTGCACCAGGTGGGCCTGGGATGGTACCGTAAGCTGCAGGAGAAAATGAACAAAAGCACGGATCAGTTGGATCAGCCAACAGGCCCTTTGGCTTGCTACAAAAGGGTAACACAGTTCAGCAGCTTCACACGGTTTCTAGTTCAAATGCGAGTGGACAGGCTGGATGGTATCTGTAAGAGCCCCAGGTCAGCCATGGACTCGCTGCCCTGATGCTGCTCTCTGGAATCGTTCCCCTGCTGTCAGCAGGACTGTTGCTGGTTTACACACGTCACCCTGAGCAGAAGCCAACCTGCTCTCTGGCAGCTGGGGTTGAAACAGTTCAACACAGGCCATTCCAGCTGCGAGCGTGTGGGAGCTGGACACGCTCAGCTGGGGGCAGAAGAGCCCTATAGGTTATCTGAAGAGTGGTGAAATGTCACAGATGAACCCTGGTGTCCTCACTCAAGGTCAGGTTGTGCCAACCCTGTGCTGGCTGGCGGAGGAGGCAGACCAGGGAAAGCCTCGCTCCTTCTGCGTAGCTGAGGAGAATTCCTGCTCCTGCTCCTGCAGGATGCAGAGGCTGTGGCTCTCCAGTGCTGAGCGAGGAACGGCCACTCCCAGGCACACAGCCAGGCCAAGAAAAAGCAATGATGTTTGCAAAAGAAATTAAAAAATGGGATTTTTATTTAAATCAGCATTTTTCCTTTTGCTGTTTCTATGATGCCACCTCTTTATAAGGATAAATAAAAGCAAGCTCTGGATTTAATGCAAAATCTACAACTTCCCGCAATTGCTCAGACTGTTTAAATACAAAAGAACCTGACTCTGTGAGTCTCCGTGACAAGTGCTGGGTTGGTGGCTCGTCTAGATACGAGGTTGGTCTGTGTAAGGAAAGAATCAGGGGAAACAGCTAACTCTTGAGGATGAGCTTTCCAGAGTGGCAAAAGAGGAGGGCCCACAGGCTCAACCTGCACTACTGGTACAAGAGACTGGCAAAGTCTTCACGGGGCTGGGACCCAGCCTTTCTGGCCAGGACGCACCACCGCCAATGTCATCAGGACCCTCCCCTGAGTCTAGGTAGGGTCAAGCAAGCTGGAGACCGAGATCTGCGGAGCAGCCGCAGAGGGAGGGCTCAGTGCTGTCCCTGGAGGGTTGACAAGCCCACAACAGTCCCCTGGGCTGAGCAAGAAGAGACTCACTCCTGAAGAAGTCCATTAGGTCTGCAGTGACGTTGCCATAGGATGCAAACACCTTGCTGACTCCAGGTGGCCCCGGGGGGCCTGGTGGCCCCTGCACAGAGTAAGTCATCAGGTCCTGGAGGAGACCTCGACCTGGGGGTTCAAACACAGAGGTTAAACTCCAGTGCCGGAGAGGCAGAGCCCTTTACCACTGACAGGCACAGTTCCTGGCCCTTTAAATATCGTTCCTGCCCTGCAGGGTGAAGTCCATGAAATACGTCCAGCTCCCAGTTCCAGATCCTTGACCGGGAGAATTTAAGGGCCAGCACCACGTGGGATTTCTCTTGTTGTGGGGCTGGGGCTGTTCTGTGGTTCCCTGGTTTGTTTCCTCTGGAAACTCCTCAATTTGAGTGAAGGCACAGTGTGAGTGTCAGGAGGGGTTTTGCAGTGCCTGCACCTAGCCCTGGCCCGGGCCCATTTCACTGACAGCACAAGACAAATCTCCCAGAGCTGCCAGCTTGAGCCCTGGTTGGTCTGAGCAGCGTTAGTGCCACGGTGCTCTCACTCTCACGGCAGCAGGCGAGAGCTAGCAGGGGCCTCTGCTTAGGAATCATGATCCTCCATTAATCTCAGCTGGCGTTTAATCAGCCAAGAGGGCCCAGATCAATCTGTGGCAAGCGTTTCTGGTCCTGCAGTAATTTGCTCCCACTGGCCAGGGAAGGAGCTCAGCTGGTGTCACTGAGGGGAGGTCAAGGCAGTGCCGTGAGCCATGCTGTGCCCGTGCTGTGTGCCCAGACCTGACAGACTCTGGGTCTGCTCTGCTCCCTGTCGCCTGAGTCCATCCACAGGGAGGGGTGAGGGGCTGTGCAGCCTGGCTCAGGCTGTGGCTGGCCTCACGGGGAGAACTGCCTGCAGCTCTTCCTCTGGAAGGCGCACGGGCCCCTGGTCTGAGCGGGAAGAGGGGGCAGAGTGGACCTGGTGAAGTGAGAGGGCTGGGGGGTGGAGGGCTTGAGGTGGGAGCCGAGTCCCAGGCTGGAGAGGGAACAGCTCATACTCACTGTGGATGCTCTCGGACACCCGCAGCGCCAGCTCATTGAAATCCAGCGGCCCAGTGAAGGACTCGCTGTAGGACCTTCTCGAGCTCGACATTCCTTGCGATCCTCCTGCTCTCAGGAATCCTTCCTGTGATCCTTCAGCACCCGTCGAGACACCGTATGACCCAGCACTGCCCATTGAACTTCCAAGCGACCCATCACTGCCCATCGAGCCGCCACGTGATCCTCCGGCAGCCAGGGACCCTTCATAGGATCCACCTGTACCCAGGGATCCTCCATATGATCCATCAGTGCCCAGGGATCCCCTGTATGATGTAGATACAGACCCAGCCACGATGCCGCTATCTCCTTTTGGCCCAGGTGGTCCCCGTGGCCCCGGAGGCCCAGGAGGCCCGGAGATGTAGCTTCGAACGTCATCACCTGCAGAACACAACAGGCATCGAGCAGAGTGCAGCAGCTAGGTAGTCAAGGGTCAAGCCAGGCAGGAGAGGGGCAGGGGCCACAGGGAAGGAAATGTGGGGGAAAGCCAGCAATGCATGAGGGTCTGCAACATCACCTGAGCTCTCTGCCCGCTGGGCACTGCCCCAGCACTCGCCCAGGCACAGGACAGAGGCAAGAAGCGTTAGCTTTGCCATCTGCCAAAGCACAGAGCCCAAGACCCTGGGACCTTGGGTGACCAGCTCCAGAAACCCACCCAGTCAGTTTAAGAGGTGCTGAGCACCCAGACCACTCTTGGAGCCCAGGGAGGCAGAAAGTGCTCAGCATGATCCAGCCTTTCCAACCCTGGATACGGGCTTCCCAAGATGGCAGCTCCTCAAATTGGAGGCAAAAAGTGATGTGCCAGGGCTGGGGATGCTGCTTTCCCAATTCTTTAGCTGTACACCCCAGCTGTCAGGAAGGTGCTCATTAGCCAGCATGCCTCCTCCACGAAGAAGGGATTGGAGAAGCCTCGCTATGAGTCCCCCTTTCAGTACAACTGCAGGAAACCCTGTCATCTCTCCAGAGTTTGCACCCCAGGATCCCAATGCGCAGCCTCATGCATGCGAGGCCTGCAGGGTGAAATGCACCCCAGGGAAGGAGGCTGCTGCAGGATTCCCCATTTAAACCCTGCTTCAACCATCCAAGGGGGGTAAACGGAGCCTCATCTTCGCAGGAAATTCCATCCAGAGTGAATCCTGGACAGAAAGTCCTGGTTGAGTCTTGCTCACCACGGGCAGCAGGAAGCAGAGTGGATGGGTGGGGGGATTACGTTGACGGATACAGGCTCCTTACTGGTTATGAATTTGATCAGCTCACTCCTGAATTCATCATTCTGAGCAACGCTAGCATAGGAAACGATGTCAGACCCAGAGAAAGTCGGGGGTCCTGGGGGTCCTGGAGGTCCTGGTGGTCCCGGGAGTCCAGAACTGGAGGTGTATCCTATGCCTTGGAAGAGGGGGAAAGGGGAGACAGCACATTTATCAGTGAGAGAGGACACGGAAATGACACGGGTTGGGGAAAGTGTTCCGAGATTTGCAGCCCAGCTCGCCCACCCTTTGCACCCCCAAACAAACACAGAGATGTTTGAGCAGCTCCAGAACTTGATCCTATTCATGCGAAATCTCCCTGCTGCCTCGGGTGAATGTCACTCCTCCTGCTGGCCCTTTTCCCAGCCACCAGCCAGAAGTGAGAGCTCCTTACTTTGTAGGTAGCTGACGACTTCCTCGAGCGAGCTGCCCGAGCGGCCTGCGGGCCCTTGAAGTCCTGGAGGGCCTGGGGGGCCTGGAGGTCCAACGATGCCATTAAACTTGGAGTCTGAAAGTGCAACAGAAGAGCAGGAGTTAGCTGACAGTTCTTGGCCCTGCAACCAAAGCTCCTCTCCCCTGATGTTCAGGTCTCTGCAAACAGCAGCTGCTCAGGAAGTTTCTTGCTCTGTGTCAGGTTCAACACAGGTATGAAGAATCTACAAACAAGGACTTGGAGGGGCCAGTCTTCTGCACGAGGATCTTGCTGGGACTCTGAACAGCTGCAGTCTATGCAGTGGATACCAATGCAAGACAGAGGACAGAGGCCTGGGGCATCTGAGGCTCCTTTATATCACACATAGTTCATCATTTTACAGGAAACTGAAGATGATCTCTCAAGTTTCTCAGCTCTCCCTGACTTGCCGTTCTGCACAGCAGCAGACAGAGTAGGCAGCAGCCGAGCGGCCCAGAGGAGGGAACCCGGGTCTGTGAAAGCCTTGACCGGTGTCTGAGGGATGGGAAGCTCATGCCATGCATTCATTGCAGCAGCAGCCAGCAATCAGAGCAGAACAGATCAGAGGCTTACAAAGGCTTCATCCTGATGACAGCTGGGACAGTGCTATGCAGATGATGGTTAGGGAAGAGAAGCTTTCGTACAGCCTAGACGAGGATGCATTACCCTCACATACTGGGAATAGGACTATTAGGATGACTGAGCCTGCAGGTCCCAGTGGAGACCTCAGGACAGGCTTACCTCGGAGCCAAGCCGCAATCTCATCGTAAGAGGTGCCAGACAATCCTGGGGGCCCTGGTGGGCCGGGTGGTCCAGGAAGCCCAATGCTGATCCCAGAGCCTAGGGAAGCAGAACGGTTTAGCAATGATGAGAACCAGTGTTCAGAGCTATGGGGGCTATTCAGAAAGCCTCTACAGCTTCATGACACATGGAGTCGACTGGCTATCAGCTCTCTGGTCAGGCCATGTGGGAGCAGAGAGAAGCACAGGCTTACTTGTCAAGTAGTTGATAACGCGCCTGGCCAAATCATCATAGTCCAGGGACACTGCCAAACCGTTTTCTCCTGAGGAACGCTGAAGTCCAATTAGATACTGGCGAACTTCTTTTTCTGCAACAAAAAGGAAAAGGCATCTTCTAAGTCCCTCTGCTGCTGGTGCCTCCTAAAGGATGCAGAAGAGCTGCCTACTGGGTGATCGCAGCCTGCTGGCAGGGCCTCCATACATACGGGTCAGGATGTTAATAAAGGAGGAGGGACACTTTGCAGAGCCTGAACCCTGAGGAGGAGGAGGTATGGCCTGTAGCATGCCCTGGGGCACGCCTAGCCACCTTCTCCCAACCCTGGTGAAGCTGCTCCAGGGATGTTACAAGCGGCCACTCTTGTAGTCCAGGGACTAAGGTTGGAGTTCCCATGGCTGGGCACCCTGGCCCATTTTCACTGATGCGTTCCCAGGTTTGGAGCATATCCGTGGGGCATGTATAAGGCCATCCCCATGGGAGCATACTAGCCCCTTGGTGTAGACACGGCCCTTTTTGCTAGCATAGCACTCACTCTGCTCTGCAGGCAGGCTGACCTAGTTCTTCAAGACCCTACTAGGCTCCTTTGTAAATAACTAGCTGAGGCTGCACAGACTTTTCTCTTGGCTCAGTGGCATGGCTGTGTCTGATGCCAGAGGTTAGGAATGCCTCCTCTGAGTCCAGTTTCTCAGGAATCTTCTGGGTATCTATCGCCAGAACCCTGCAGACTTGGGGAAGTTGGCACATCAAAATGGGTGGGGAGAGGAGAGAAGGAAACAGGAGTCGCCTGGTAGCCAATTAGCAAAGCCAAAATTTAGAGCACCCCTGCAATGGTCTACTGATCAAACACCTGGTTTTTGGCACCTGTTGACACCTCCTGCTCATCCTTCCATGTAGAGCTACCTCCCAGATAATAAAAACGGGGTATGTGGGCAGGCTGACAGCTCCTATCTGGAGTGGAGCACACAGGACTCCTGGGGAGTGGGAATTGGGAACCCCTCTATGGGGAGGTGGAAGCTGAGAGAGCGAGCCCGTGGTCTGGGGTGAAAGGAGACATGGGAGGGATGTGAGCTGCACGGAGATGTGTTGACATAGAGGGAAAATGGGGACCCTGGTATAAGAGGACATGAGAAAAGGGGTGCTCTGAGCCCCTGGCAAGGGGAGAGCGGAGAATTACAGGGAGTCCCCAAAATAAAGGAGTGATAGCAGGGTGCAGGGCAGGAGGATGTGCAGAGCCCCTGGAGTGTGCAGTGAGCTCAGCCTGCAGGGTGCACGCACCCCTCCTCGCTCTTCAGCAGCCTGACTTCACTTCCTCTGCCACTCAGTTCTTGCCAGAAATGCTCAGCTCAGCCCAGCACCTGCTCCTGCTCCTGCTCCTGCTCCTCATATGGCTGTTCCAGTTGGGATGACTCAAGGACGGAGAGGCCGTGATTCTTTCCCAGGACTCGGCTGCTCAGCCAGAAGCAGAGCGTGCTGCCATTGCCAGCTGTCACTGAGATGTGAACCAACTGTGCAGCCCTGCCTCAGGGTCCCCTTCTATCCTTCTGGAGGATGCAAGGAGAGCTTGTACATGCAGCAGGCAAAACTCTGCAGTTTTGCTTGGGGGCTTTATAGATAAACAATCCCCAAGACAGGAGCTTCTGGAAGGGGTTTAAACCAGATTCAGGGCGTGAGTCAAGCTCAAGTGTTTGGGCTTAAAAGGAAATCATCCATAGGGGCAGACTGCCTGGGAGCACTGCCATCCTCTGAGGCAGCTGGTGTCAGTGACCCTTGCAAAGAGGATAACATCAGTCTGATGCCAGTGGCTTGGTGCCTCAGCTTTCTCGAGATAGAACAGAGTGGGAATGAAAAGGGCCCCCGTCCTGTTACCGTGTAGGGCACTTACTCTGCAGCATGGCCAGGAGATCTTCATAAGAAAAGGAAGCTTTTAACAAGGTGGACAAAGCAGTGGACTCGTAGCTGTAACCTGGAGAACAGAAAGGTTTAATGCCACACAGGCTCAACTGGGGGTCAGAGGCCAGCAAGCATACAGGAAACTGGTTCATGTGCCTGGCTGCAGCAAAGTAAACCCAGGGGCACTGCTTTAAAGGATTTTAGTGGGAAAGGCTTTGTACACAGCCTGCTGCGTGGGTAAATATCGTCCCCAAGAGGTCAGCAAAGGAACAGCCTTCAGTGTGGAAAACCTAGGCCTCAGCATCTATGACATGGGCAAGCTTCTGTATGAGGGGCTCCCGTCTCTCTGCAAACCTCTAGCTCACTGGAGCAAACAGGCACAGACGTTCTGCCTCCAGTGAGGAGGAGGCAGCCTTGTTGCTCACACGCTGAGCAGGGAAGTTGCCAGCCCAGACATTACAGTGCTGAATTAACTCCCATATGGCTCCCTGGAAGCTCAGGGAAGTGAGCGGGTGGTGTTCAAGGTGAGGCTACTGTAAGGAAGCAACAATGGCTGCTAATGCCAACCAGACACATGACAGAGAGTACTAGATTCTGCTGCCTTTGCTCCTAATGAGTAACTCCCTACTTCCTGCAAAGCTTCACAAAGTGATGACACTGCAGGGCAATTTATAATCATGCTGAAGACCGGTCTTCTTCCAGTACTGGGCTCATCAGGGGTTACAGTTTGCTCCTGGGCACACTGGGTTTCAAAAGGATACTGCACAGATTCAGCCAAGAACAGATTTTGACATGGAGCCCAGGTATGCAGGAATGTGGCCCTTACTTTGTATGTAGGCCATGACCCGCTGGGCCAGCTCTGCATAGTCCAAGGTGCCTCCACTACCAGTGATGATGGTTCCCGGTTGTCCTGGGGGTCCCGGTGGGCCCTGCGGTCCAATCAGATAATGCCTCATGCTGTCACCTAATGAGGAAGAAAGGACACAGCCAAGTCACGACCTGAGGAGAGATGCCATGGGACACGCCTCAGGGAAGCTTGCTGGGGTGGATGCTCCATGACTCAGGCATCCCGTGCTATCTGAGGACTATCACACAACGCGTGTTTACCCTCACCCCTGGGACTCACCTTGCCCATGAGACACAATGCTACCAGCCAGCATGGGAGGCCTTTGGCACGATCCTTGGAAACAAGCTCCACAGGAGCTTCACTCATGGATAAAGCTCAGGCCAGTAACGTAACAACTGCAGGGTTGGGGGAACGTGGGGGCTGCCTATAAGATGTTGCCCTGCATGGAAGGGTTCTCAGAGGCTCAGGAATGGAAGTGGGATCCCACCCAGAAAGGATGGGAGAGGGGAGTCGGAGCCCCAGCGGACCTGGGTCCTGTTTAGTCTGCCTTGCCTGCCCGTACTGGAGACGTGAATAATTTCAGCCCTATGACAGCACAGGGACCACAGGGGTGGGAGACCTGGGAGTGGCAGAGTATCTGGCCCATGACAAGGCTGGTTTGGTACTCACTCTGCAGGTACTCGGCAACATACTGTTGAACCTCTTGCACTGAGCCTCCAACAGGGCCTGGGGGACCTGGTGGGCCCGGAGGACCAGGAAGACCTTGACCTTGTCTTGAATATTCATCTAAAGAAATAACAAAGGCCAGAGGCTATTAGCACCCAGTGACACACAAGGGACCACTAAGGACTGGCCTGGATCCCTCCTTCCAGGGTTTAGGCAGTCAGACTACGACCACAGATGGCTGGGATGGGTGGGAAGGAACCCTCATAAACCGCCTAACCAGGCTGACACGGACCTGGCCTCCAGGGTCATAGTTTTCTACCTAATGCAGCTGGAGGGAGTGTCTGCTGCTACTTGCGATGCCGAAAATCTATTTTAGGAGCTTTTGTGGTCCCTATCAGAATAGCACTGGGGCACTTGACAATCCTTAAAGCATTTATCTCACTGGAGTGGGTAGGACAGTGCTTTTATTCCTAGTTCACAGATGTGGAACTGCAGCACAGAGACATAAAGCATTATTTGTCCATTGAGACAATTAGCCTCAGTGTCTCATTGAGAGACACTGAGGCTAATTAATCAAACAAAAATAGATGAGTTGAACTCTGTTACACTTTTGTGTAGATACTCGTATGCAGTATTAAAACAGCCTTCTATTGGTTTAACATAATTCACCTTAGAAGTAAATTAAGGTCACTTTAGTTCTGAATGACAAGTGCTCACAATAGGGTTTAATCCACTTTAAAAAGTTAATTCAGATTGTTTTCCCATGTAACACATTCCTAAATCACTTTTGGTGCAGAAAATGTCAACTTGTAATTCTGCAATGGTACATTTTGCGGGGGATTTTCAAATCTCCCTAAGGGGTACAGAGCACAAGCACTACTGGCTTTCAGTGCGGTCAGCACAGCCAAATCCTCTGGAACGTTTGGAAAGTGCCCCATCCATGTCAGCATTTCTAGATACAATGGATCAGCTACAGTCCAATCCCTACATTGCCTCTCCCTTACCTACATAACCCAGTCCAGGGATGCCTGGAGCTCCTGGGATACCAGCGTCACCTAGAAACAAAAGAGATATCATTGTAGCATGGATGAGACCTTGGATCATGCCAGTGCCACCAGACAAAGCCTCCCAGTCCTCACACTGATTCAGTCCCAAATGTGGTGCCTGATGGTGGAGGCTGGAGCGGAAGGAGAAAACCTACCAGTTTTCTCCAATCCCTGTGATGAGCACTCACTAGGCCACTGGTGTAGTGAAAGCCAGAAGGAGACTGGGCTATGGCTCCCCCCTGCACCAGCCCGCGAGCACCGGGAGGAGCCAACCGCCCAGCCCACCAGTCTCTGTGGGAGTCTTGATGGTGCACAACTGCAGGTTCATGCCTTGCAGAGGGGGACAAAAGGACAGTTTGCTTTTCACCAACCTTTGTCTCCTTTGGGTCCAGGTGGGCCTGGAGGTCCCTGCATACCAATATCCACACCTGCCCAACGAGAGCATCAGGAAGAAGAGTCAGAACTGTGCAAGCAGGGACAGCTCGGAGGGATCCTGACCTCACTGGCATTAAGTCCAGTGGAACCAGAATTTCCCCTCCAGTTTTCAGCTGAATGACAAGAGCAATGGGAACAGAGAAGGGAAGTGTGTGCAACAGACCTGAAGAGTATCCTGGAAGGCCAGGCTGACCTGGTTCACCTAGAGGAAACGCACACAGAGAGGACCAGTTACACATGCCTGTGGCTGCAAGACAGTGCAGACAAGCTACTGTGGAATCTTATTTACCTGTGAATCCACGTGGTCCTCGTTCACCTGCAAACAGGAAAGCACATGCAGATCATTAGTACTGTCTCACTGGAACTGCTTCTCCCCCCGGCCGTTGTCAAGCATGCAATATAACATTGAGGCATCTGGTTCCCGGGGCTGAAATGGGTATTTTAGTCCAGCCCAAGGAGCACATTCCCTCCCCTCCTGAAAATCTAAGCAGCTGCTGTCTTGCTGAATGATTGTTTATATATAACAGATCTGCATCTAACCGCCGGGCTTAGCACAGCTGAGTCTGAGAGCTCCATGCAGGACAGCAAAGTGACAGGAAGATGTCACTACCCCTCACAATGTCAGCAACAGAAACCCAAGGTGTGGAACGACTAACGTTAAAGCAGAAGAGAAATAGGTCTGACCAAAACAGCAAGCCTTCCCAAATAGCAACCGGCATCCGTTCTGAAAGCCACAGTTTGCAAGTGGACCTTCTTCTGGATACTCTGAATTGATGCTCTTTTCTGAACATCCCTCACTATCATACTTTAAACCTGGGTCTAAATGTTGTGTGTGTCCTGGATCAAGAACTGTGAGGGACCGGCAGGGGACTTTATGCTGAAGGGAAACCAGCACGGGTTTGTTAAGGGCAGGTCCTGTCAGACCAACCTGGTCGCCTTCTATGACCA
>JAGPOW010002742.1:23353160-23401549 GCA_030014935.1 Caiman crocodilus | reverse complement strand
TGTGACCCTGGCACTCGTTCCTGCCATTGGCGGGGGGTCAGACTAGATGGCCTGCTCTAGGCCCCTTCTGACCCTAGTTACTATGAAACTATGAAACTGGAGTCTAATAGCTACTGCGGATTCAGGAGGAAACCCAGTTTATTATGATTATTGATTTGTTCTGCAAGAGTGCCTAGGAACCATGCTCAAAGACCAGGACCCTTTGCAGAACAAACACCAGTCAGAAAGATGGTCTGTACCTCACATTGCTCCCACACTACTTTTCAGCCCATGGGCTTGTTTCTGAAGCATTTCTCTGGCAGCTCAGCGAGATCACCCTCTATGAGAGCCCCAATCCCTGATGGGGGGAGACACTCACCCTGTTCTCCCTTTGGTCCTGGTGGGCCTGGTGGGCCAGGTGGGCCTGCGAAGAATGTTTCTGTAATTAAAACAAAAAGGTTGTTTAATAGATGTTGAGACATTACCCCCCACTGACAACCTCCTACCACCATGGTTGCAGTGGGCTCATGTGAACCGTGGAGGAACACTTTCTCGAATGATCCAGCATATGATCTGGCTTGGGAACCTACCTGATGTGGGCACAAAAGACCCTGGTTCTCCTGGTGGGCCCCGTGGGCCAGGGAGTCCTTCTCCTACAGGACAGAAACATTAACAGACCTTAGAGGGGAGTCAGGATCAATCAACAGAGCAAAGCGCAGGGTCACTGGATTTCCAAATAGGGCCTGAGTTCACTATGTCCTCAGTACACATCTACCCCTGTTAGTTACCATCTCTCATGATATTTGCCATTATAGGGATGTAGAATAAAAAGCCCAGGTGGCCTCAGTGCATTCCAGAGGACTTTTTAGTCCTTGCAGAGTGGGGCTTCCCTCCTCAAGTGGAGATGTTTCAGTCTGCTACAAACTGGACTCACTCTGCTAATTGGCCAGGGCTGAAGAAAGGGTTGTCTACCAAGTAATGTAGTGCTGCACATCACACCTCCCTTCTTCCCTGCTCTGGCTAAAAGGATTCACCACTATCCCACTGAAAGAGAACAAGGAGTCATTCTCACTAATGAGCAGGGAGCACAGAGGAGCCAGGGACAGACAATGCAGGGCCATTAAGGAAGACAGGACAAAATTTGCTGCAGTTGCTTCTAGTTGGGACTTTACTTAGGGCTCTAGCTCCCCTTCAAACATGACTTTTCTGGCTAGTGTACCCGTGCCATGCCTGGCTCTCTACCTCAGCTACCGTTAGGCCCCAGGTGTCAGCGCCACACAGCAGCACAGGGTGTAGGGTATGTTCACCAGACAGCTCCTCTCCTGCTGCAACAAAACTCCACTTATAGTGAAGTACATCAGTGGGAGCACATGTGGTGAAACCCTTGCTCCAGTGAAACTAGCATCAAAACTGCTGCTGATTTAATATGGGTCAAGACATCACCCCTGGGTTGAGTTACCCACCAAATGGGATACATGATAAATGGACTGAAAAATCCTTCCACTCTCCAGGGAAATGAGCTCTTACCTGGAGGACCTCGAGGTCCAGCTGGTCCCTGAATAGAAGCACCTAGCAAATGAAAGAATCAGAGCATGAAACATTTACACAGAAAATGCATAATCTGGAAATTGCTTATCCTGGCAGTCTGCTCTGTATGAGACACACTAAGATAACACCTACCTGGGGGGCCAGGAGGGCCTGGAGGACCGGGAAGCCCCAATCGTTCTCCTGCACTTGTCAATACTGTAAAAAGGAGACAGAAACAAATATATATTGATATATATATATATAGAGAGAGAGAGAGAGAGAGAGAGAGAGAAATCAATATTATACTATATTATATATAAACAAATATCTATCTCTATATATATAGATCTATCTATCATCTATCTATCTGTCTATATATATATATATTTTGCAGTGGAAATACTGTTGTTATGGTGCTAATGAAGGCTTTGAGGCCCAGGGGTGGCTTCAGGTAGGATCCACATGGATCAAAGGACACAAACAAGATTCGGAGAGGACAAGGTTGGGACAGAGCCGGCTGGTGTCCTGTGAGGAGAACATGGCACAGAGGCCAGTGCAGGTGGGCTGGAGTAGACAAGATTGTCAGGTGGGAAACAGTCATTGGCAAAAGTGGGGGAATCTGGGAGGAGCCAATGTTGTTAGGGTCATGGGAGACATTTCCGGGAAAGAAAGGATTTTTTCAAGGGGGTGAACTTTTTAATAAGATCAGGAAGCCACTCTCTGATGAAACTAGGCCTTGCAGAGTCTTGATCAGAGCAGGACCTCAGCCTCAAAGCTGACACACAAATCCGAAGCCAGGAGTATTCAGATAGCCAGGCCTATTCTAGCTCAGTATTCTAGCTCAGCCCATGCTAAAGAGCTAGAATTTGGCACCTGCTCTGTTTCAGACACAAATTCCTCCAGATGTAGTATTTACACAGGGGAAATTTGGTCAGGACCACATGTCATTTCAATCTGTCTCTGGTCAGGGTTGTAGATACAATTACAAAATCTTGTCAGAGTAGAGAAGAACAATCCAGTAACTTATAAATGGGTGCAGTGGATGTTTTGTCTGACAGAAAGAAAGGTGACTTTTTTTTCCCCCCAGGGAATACTGTTAAATTGGTCCTTCCTTGTTCTGCAGTTTCTGCCCTGAAAGACATTTCTTTTTCTCCTGTGTTGCCTTCTAATAACTTGGAGGTGCTGGCTCTCTCCCCTCCACCAAAATTACATGACGTTTTAAGGGGGTTACTTCTTTTTCAGGTGATTTAGCAGCACTGTTATTAGTACAGAGTGAGCACGCTCTAAACAGGCAGTGATGCTACCTAATTGACAGCTCAGTGGTCGAGGACACAAGAGACCTGTGTTCTATTCCCAGCTTTGATACTGGGTGACTTAATCAAGTCAGTTTCCCCTTCTGTGATAATGGAAGTGGCCGTCGTTATAAAGTGCTTTGAGGTCTTCTGATTAAAAGTGAGGTATAAAACAGATATGTGACATCATCATTATGCAGATGCTGTGATCCTCAACTAACACATATGCACACTTGTCCTATAACAGGTGTCAGATGTATGGTCTATGCCTGGATCCACGCCACAGGGCTTCTAAAGGGGCTAAGAATTTGGGGAAGGGTCTGCCCCCAAAATTTGGGCTACAGAGCCCCTTTGGGGAATGATGTTGGAGGTGGGGCAAGCAACAGCTGCACTAACCCCTGTGGTGACTCCTGCTGCTGCTCCCTCCACTGCCACCCTGCCCAGATCCAGCCTAGGTGCCCGGTGAGTCTGACACCTCTGCTCTACATCATTCTGAGTTAAGACATCATAAGCTGAAGGAAACGCTCCACTGGTTGTTAGTGAGATTTGCAACATGTCTTATCTCCTCAAGCTTCAAACACAGGACTGAAAAAGCAGCTCTTCTTACCTTGAGATGCAACTTCTGCTTTGATACTTTCCACAATGGTTTCACTTGTGACCCCTGCCTCACCACGTGGACCTGTGTTGGGAGCAGAGAGAGAGTGGGTTATTTAGCTGATAAAAGGTGGGCAGTGGCAGTGTCCTATTAGAGACCTGTAGGCCTGTTGGCTAGTGAGCCAAGCTTTAAATTCCCATCTGAGATGGAATCAGGTTTTATCTTATATTATGAATCATAAACAGACTGGGTCACACAAGCTCAGTCCCTGATGTATATTTGTCCAAATCTGGACATTACTGTACAGTTTCCCACCGTCTTCAGTCTCAGTTCAGGGTCTGTCTCTGTTTCCCTCCTTATTGTACCACAAGAACTCTAAATCAAGACCAAGTTTCATGTAACAGAAAACCAGCTTTGACTGTCAGGTGTGACTACACCTATTCCCTACCTAAAATAATAACTGCAGTATCTACAGCTATAGCTTTTACATGGAATGGCTGTTCCTCAGCCCCTTTATTCTAGAGAGGAAAAATGAAAAAATGGGAATTCCTTCACAAAAATAAATCAATTAGAGCTAAGCATACAGCAAAATGAGATGAACTGAAGAGATGCACACAAATAGAAAGAAACTAGGCAAGAGGCAAAGATACAAGGAGAGAAGAAGAGAGATCTTTTTGAAAAGGAGGATGCTAGTGAATTCAGTTCATAGAGAGGTAGACAGAGGGCTAAGCAGGCTGTACACCATACCTTGCTGTCCAGGGAGACCAGCTGGTCCAGCAGGACCTGGTTTCAAAGGGAAAACAAAAGGCGGTAGCATTAGATTTCTCTGGCTGTATTTTACAGTGGTGGCGAGAATCAATAGCTCTTTTAAAGAGCTGAGAACATCAAATACGACATTTTCTGCACAAGTAAATTAAACCACGATGGGATGCAAATTAGTCAACATTTTATGCATTACTAGAGGTCGAAGAGAAACAGTTTCCAGCCTGTCACCTGGCAAATAAAGAGCATATCCTGTTAAAAAGGGAAGCAGCCACACTAATACTGAGGACAATAAAAAGACCATAAGGCTTGATTCTTATCTCACTTCCCCTAGTGTAGTTCAGGATTAATGCCACTGAAGCCAAAGAGGTAAAGATTTGGAGAAAAGATGTGACATGAGAACCTGCTGGTGGGAGGCATCTATATTGGGAATGAAGGTTAGGAAGAATTTGGGTCTGGGGCTGAGTTGGTGTGAAGCTGGGGTGTGGATTTGAAAGCTGCCAAGGTTGACATTTCTCATGTCTTGAAATCAACTCCACCCCCAGTCAGGACAGGAACATAACTCTCCCCTCCTGTTTTGGGCTTCTAAACAAAGCTGTGGGGATTGAATCAGGTACTCTCACTCTCCTGAAATGGAAAGAGGTTTACCTAGTGTTCAAAGAAGCAGCAAGTTCCTATTCTGTTTTATGCTCCTTTTTCCACAGAGGTAAATGTGAATGGATCAGAATTTTACACTGAACTACTTGCGTTTTTTGCATGTCAAGGACTAGGTCTTCCCCAGTATTTCAAACCACCTCAGCACAGTTCATGATAAATAATGATGAGCACAGACGCAGATTGTATGTACAAACTGTAATGAAGGAACTGGGTTTCCTTACCAGGGGCACCTGGTGGGCCTTGGGGTCCAGGTGGGCCTGGAGGCCCTGGGGAGCCAGGAAGGGCAATAGTTGAAGAATCCCCTGAAATACAAACACAGACAGTTTGTAACAGAAGAGGAGTGAATGTGCACAGCATTCTATTTGTAATGGATATTTTTACTAGCTGCACGGTGGGTGTGCTCACAAGAGACTTCCAAGATAAAAGCACATGGGGACCTGGCTCAGTACCCGGAAACATGGATTTAGGAGGAATAATACAAGTTGAAGAAAAACATCAAAAATTGGCACTGCCTGCCATCACATCACAGTACAGTACGTACCTCCATTGATAATTCTGCCTGGAGCTCCAGGTTCACCTAGGAAAGAGAGAAAAGAAAAGCTTATTCCTTCAGGGGAACAATTAATAGATCAATAAAACAGTTTTAATATGCTTTTAAAGACTTTAGTTTCTATCTTCATTTCCTTTGACCCCTTGTTAGAATAATTATATGCACAGGAGGCCATTTGGGGGAGAAAGTCAGAAAGAGAGAACTCAGCTATCCCAGTGATATTCTCTAATCATCTTTTGGAATGAAACAGAATAGTCAGTCAGCCCAATACTGATCATCTAGATATGTGCATAAGTAGCACTGAAGTCACCAGGGCTGTGCTCTTGTATCTCAGAGCAGAGTTGGGTCTAATAAGCACATTTCAGAGGGGATTTTGCAGTGAGAAGAGCCTGGTTTTTTACTTGCCCAGGGAGACTTTTGTTATAGTTCTTTTGTTCCTTTTTGGAAACCACTAGGTGCCAGTGTTAATCCAGGTACTGTTCATCAGAGAAGAAAATAGTCACCAATGAGAAGTGCAGAATAAGGGAATCTGATTTGAATCCTGACCTACCTTTAATTCCTGGTTGACCTGGGTTGCCTGGAAGGCCTGGTAGGAATCATAGAAACAATTCAAAATTACTAGTGTGGGGATTTTTTTCAACCAGCTGCTTCAGTGAATTTTAACTATGGGTTAGTGGGCAAAATTTCCCATTTGAGTCACTAGATCCAAATGTTTATTTTCCTGTAACTGATATTTAAAAAAATAAATAAAGTCCTTCTGTTGATTGCAGTTCTTTTGCTTTTCCAGAACAGGGTTGCCAACCATCAGTAAATTTACAGAATGGCAGTAAAAAAAAAAATCAGGCTAAAAATAGCTTATCAGTAAAGTCCAAAAAAACCCTTTAGCCATCAGTAAAAATATAAGCAGCTGCTGCTTTACTGAAACTTTGACAGAGAACAGCAGCACTACCTGGTATCTCAGCAGGTGTACAGCACTCTGAAGGGAGCACTGTCTCAGCCATGTGCTGCTGCAGCATCCCAGGCTGCCTGTAAAACTGCTGGGTAGCAGGTAGGTTTCTTTGGGAGTGCATGCTGGGGCAGGGGGAAATGGGGCTACCAGAGTTAAGGCCCAGGGGTTGACTGGGGAGACAGCATGGCTCAGAGTGCAGTCAGGGACATCGAGGTATAGGGATGAGTAGAGGACCTCTGGCGGGGGGCAGGGAGCAACACAGTATAAAACTATCGCTGCAATCAAGCAGGGTTGCCAACCCAAGAAAAAAACTTTTTACTTACAATCAAGCTCTTTTATTTTTTATTAAGGTTGGTGTTAAACCCCTAAATTTGAACCCACCCTTTCTAACTGGGGCCTGGCAGAAGAGCTGCATTATGTAAGACATATATCAGTAAAAATGTGTCAGCAGAAAGTTTGGCAGTCAGTAAAGCTTGCAGATTGTGAGTGAAAAAAGAGCCCTGGGGTTGGTAACCCTATCCCTAATACCAATGTGAGAAAGTCATAGAGTATCATGTTGCTGCTGGAAAACCCGACATTACTACTACTGAGTAAAAGGACAGGTCAGTTATGCACAAGGAGCTGGAACACATTCTCTGTAACAAGCGGTAGGATTTCTAGAAGCCCACTGGGACTTGTTGTTGTGCTCAGGTGTCAGGTACGACCATCTCAAAACCCACTTCAGATTCAGATGCCTGTGTGTTACAACACTGCAAATCCTTTTCTGACTTAACGAAGGGGAAGATTTCAGGGATTTTTTGAACTGTACCCATTAAAAATACATTGTCTATCATTCTTAATGCACAGCCTTTATTTACTTAGCACAGATAAACTCAATTTTTTTCCAAATCTTTTTCCCCTTCAGCAAATCAAGTGAGTCCTTAGCTTACCATAGTTTGCTTTATTAACTGGGACACATTACCTCCTTGATACCACCTAGCCATATCATTGTAACAGTTATTTTGTAAAACTGAGTAAGTGGGCTAAGTGCAGGTTAAACTGTCTTTGCTGAAAGCCCTGGAGTTTAATGTTCTTTGTTTATTCATAGGACATCTATATTATTGGCACCCCTTGGCTGGAAATACCAACAGTGGGGCTAGGCAGAGACATTTTGAGAGTGGTTTGTTGATATAGACACAAAGTTGCAAGGAATTAGGCTCAAATAATAAATATATTTTGCAAAGGCTACTGGGCAGGCATGACAGGGCAAACAGTTTCAGTCAGTAAACACCTCAAATGGATTAGGATTATAACCTTTGGTAGAAGATGTTTCAGCCCTGTGAGATATCCTTCGTTTGCTCCATGTTTGGAGGCTGGGAGTGCTAACAGGCTGCTGAGGAGGTTAAAAAAGTTGTGGCTTTCATGAAGGTAACAAACATTTAAAAGGTGGCTTTCTGGTTCAACTAATGGAGTATCTACATTAAAATGAAAAATTAGATCAACTGAATGGTACTAACTTCATCACAGAAACTCTGTAATGTATGGATAAGTGTTACCAGCTTGATGGGCCCACTCCATTTAGTATCTCAGACACATGAGGAAAATCCTCTTACAAATCTGAGGCCAAGAGGAAGGTCAAGGCACTACAGCGTGTTAATGAAAGTCTGCCAATGGCAAAATAACTTACCTGGAGGTCCTGGAGGTCCTGTGAGTCCTGAGAAAATAAAGGCAAACATTTTAAAGGATTTGAAAAATTTTCTGTGTGTGGAAAACAATCATTCTGCTTAAAATTTTGGGCGAGGTCCTCAGCTGGTATGAATCAACACAGCATGGCTGAGGTCAGCTGAACACTGGTTTAAATCAGGTTCAGGTCTGTGTATGTGTTTCAGGGCCCTGTGTCCAAATGCCTTTGCATGATGGAATGATGCCTTAGCATGAGCAGCTGGCACAGGTCTCTGAAGAACTGGCCAGCAGGCAGTCTCCAGACAACTTGCTGACAGTGAACAGCTGTGCTCCTTACCTAACAGAAGGTATTTTTTCCCTTACCTGGCTGTCCTGAATCTCCAGGGGGTCCAGGTGGGCCTCGTATTCCTGGCAATCCCATGAGACCTTGTTCACCTAGAGACAGTTACCGATACAGCACAGAAACATTTCAGCTTTGGGAAGTGCAGTAACCATTTACATTATAAACACCATGAGTATGAATTGAACCACATTTTCAAGCATAGGTGCCAAACACAAAGGGGCAGGTCTACAGACATACTGGGCAAGAATTCTCATTCTTCCATAACCAATTTGAGCATCCCAATTTGGAGAAAAGCCTCCAAATTTGATGATGTCCAGGAGGTGGCTTAAGGTTTATCTGTTTGTTTAGACTCTTGCCTGAAATACGGAGGTAGGGAGGGTCTCTAAGAAGAATGTGCCTGATCTCATGTTCACACAAGGTGCATTTGGCAGTTCCCTGTTGCCTACTCTCGAGTGTCTTGGTCACACCTGGCCCACCCAGGTGAAATCATACCGATGAAGAACTGGGAGACAGACTTAGTAATGTCTGATGGAACATTGTTGTCCTGTTATTCCTGAGAGGCTAGGGTTCAAGGTCATGAAACGAACCCCAATCTTCCTCTCAAACTGCCTGCAAGTCAAGATGTAGCTGACTTTTTGTCTCTGAGGAGGTGTAATGGGGAGGAAAATGAAAAAACAGTAGCCTACCTCTTGGGCCTTGGAGTCCATCAGGACCAGCTGGACCTAAAAAGAAATAAGAATACATGAGGAATTCCTGAAAGAGCACCATAGTATTCCCAACTCTTTACTAAACAGACTACTACTGTCCACCAGACTGTGACTTTCTATTGTATTATAGGTGAATAGGTCCTTGGCTGGACTCACTGAAGGTTCAGAAAACTATAAAGAAGCACTTTCATGAATGTAGTAAAGATCTGGCAACATATTCAGTACAATTCCACTCCACTGTCATTTCCTAGCCAGTCTTTCCTGAAATGGACTCTATATGAATGAAACAACATCAACTCCCATACACAATCTTCAGAAATATTGCAGCACTTTGCTATTTACCTACTGAACCTTTAGCTCCTGGTTCTCCTGCAGGACCAGGCAATCCTCTGGCTCCTTGTTCACCTGTAAGCAAATTAAATTAAGATGAATAAAAAATAATAATGACATGGCACTTAATGAGTCTCAGCAAGATTTTTGTATCTGCAAGCTAAAGGCAGCAACAACAGGATGTTCAGGATTTCAAGAGGCTGCTTATAGGTATTAGGAAGGAACTTTTTTTGTAATATGCACAAATGAGCTGAGTGCTTTGCGTGAACCTCTCTGAAGCAATCAGTAAGACTCACTACCAAGTATATACTGGAATTGTATGACTCTCTAATACAATTCAGTCTGGCAAACCTTCTGAGCAAAAATAAGGCCAGGAATGACACTATCATCTCTTTTAAAGATGAATTGAGTTCAGTGGTCATCTCATACTTTCAAATGCACTTTTTACCAATTGCTTATTTTGTTTCCATATTTTACATGCTAATTTCAAGATTTTGGAAAAGAAGTGTTTCTAGACTCACCTGTTAGACCACGAGGACCTTTTTCACCTTGATCACCTAAAACAAACACAAGGGACAAAGGATGTTATATAATTGTTTCATTGTAAAATGTTACCATCAAAGTATAGAGAACATGTGGACAAAGCATCAAAAAAGAGGCCACTCTGGCATTATAGAATAATAGAAAATGAACACTGGAAGGGACCTCAGGAGCTCACATCTAGTCCAAGCCCCTGCTCGAAGCAGGACCAGCCCCAACTACATCATCCCAGGCAAGGCTTTGAACCGTGGCTCCATCCTTTCTGGATCTCCCTTCAGGGAGCTGAAGGCTGCTATTAAATCCCCTCTCAGTCTTCTCTTCTCTAGACTAAGCCCAGTCCCTTCAGCCTTTAGGGGGATCCAAAGAAATACTCAGAAAGGATCTTAAAGAAAAGGAAGTATTGACAAAGGTAATTTAATTGACTGACATACCTTTGGGTCCAGATGGTCCTGCAGCTCCTTTGTCACCTAAAAGATATACAAGATTAGCTTTAAACGTTTCTGCTGAACAAAGGAAACACTTCCATCCTTCATTCCTTTTTAGAGACAATTTCATGCACTTCAGAGCAGGATAGGATGGTGCAGAGGCTCTGATATGGGAGACACTGTGATCTCCTCTCGTTCAATGCTGCAGCATTCAGCCATCCATTGAGATCTCCTTTGCTGTTTCATCTGATCTAAACTGTCATCCACTACTCTATAGCATATGCAGGGCATCCACCCCCACCCCTGAGTGTATTCTTCCTCCTATTCTCTTTTTCTATTATCCTTGGCCCAGCTCAGCCCCAGCATCAGAACAGTTCACAGATACGGCTCCACTGCTTAGTCAGGTGTGCTGTTCTGGACAGTGATAGAAACACAATATATGTTACTGGCTCCATGACTTCTCAGTGTGGCTGAATGTGGAATCTGTGTCTTACCTTTAGGACCTGGGCGACCTGCTTCACCTCCAAATCCCTGGAGGCCTGGAGGACCTGCAAGCAAAACAGGATTGGGGGTTTCTGTCTGCTTCATTACTGAGCATATATTAATGAAAAGGAAATGTCTGACATGCAGGGTGGTCTCAATCTACCTGTACATTTCCCATATTTTATGAGATACTATAAAAGAAGAGTGAGGCACTCACCTGGAGGACCATGTGGGCCTGGAGAACCTGTCATACCTGTAAATAAAAAGAATGAGATGAGATATTAAAGTTGCCTTATAACGGGAAAAAGCAAATATCTTTGGATCTGCCAACAAGTAATCACCTGGCAACTGCTGTTCATGAGTCACTTACAAGGTACAACTCCCACGAAAGTCTAGAATTGCACTGATATGGCAGCCAGAGTCTTGTCCCATTGTTGCCAAAGGTTTAAAGGCAAGGACACCCCTCTGGATTCTTAACCTTGAAGGTGACTAGACTACACACTTAGACTGCATAATTTCTCAAATAAACTAGTCAGTTCTAAGCCTGATCACTCATTACTCCTTGCCATCAAGCACAACTAAAAACACTAGGGCCACTTTTTTCAATCTATCCTTCCGCAGATCCTACTCAGTCTTCCAGGACTACTTCCTTATGAAAGTCTAGCTCTGAAACAATTATACTGGTTTAAAAAGGGAAAGACAATTCTCCTGAGCATGGCAGCTGGGGAAGGCTTACTGCTCCTGAGCTGGTCCACTGTGACTATTTCATTTGTCTGCTCCTATCCCACAGTAAATGAAGCTATACTGGGGCAACTTACATGGGAATGAAACATCAGCTAAATTATTATGGCTTGGCTTCCATTTGCTAAAGGATGGAATAGACACGTAAACCAGTTACAATGGAATAGTTTCCAGTTGTAAGTTCCCTCCACCTTTTCAATTAGTATAACTGTTTCATTGGTCCACACTCTGTTGACATTTTCCATCCATCCTTATATTTACCTTTGGGACCAACAGAACCTGGGACACCAGGTGGCCCTGGAAGTCCTGGCTCACCAACAGCACCTGGAGAGTAAAGAACAAGATCATGAATACCTACTATGGATCATGGCTCTGACTGCATTCTCTACTCAATGCCATTATTAATTAGCAACCAGTCAGTAAGAAAGAACCTGAAACAATTCCATTGTAATGCAGTAGAGTTTGATATCCCTCAAATCTTAAATTAGATCAAAAGAAATAAGGTAACCAATATTCAAAATACTTTTGATTCTATGAAAAAAGCTTACTGTTTGGTCCACTGAAGATCTAGGAGAAACCAAGGCCTTTTTAGCCCAGTTCCATCTAAGCAGATAAAACAAAGCCTGGATCTGAACTACCAGAACCAATTCTTGATTACTGAATTGTTTTTTGCTAAACAGAATGAAAAGACTCTTTTCTTGGGAGAGGAAAGAAGGACTTCAGACAACTTTATCTCCTACCTCTGTCTCCTTTCTCGCCAAATCCAGGTGGTCCAGGTTCCCCACGAGGCCCTGGAAGCCCTTCTCGCCCTCTTTGCCCCATGGGTCCTTCCATGCCAGGTTCACCTACAAAAAACAGATGGCTTGTCTTATAGTTTTTCTATATCCTTCACCCTGTGTAAGAACACAATCGTCTCCCAGGAGGTCCAGCATTCCCACATACAGCTTGAGGACTCATGCAGTATGAGCCTCCCACTGTAGTTCAGCGATGATAAACTCAAAGTTATCTGGAAAGACAGGTCAGTGCTACTTACCCACACTGCCTTTCTGTCCCTTTGGCCCTTCTGGTCCTTGATGTCCAATCAGACCTGGAATTAACATAAACATAATACAGCACATTAAACTACATGGACCATTGATGTTATGAAAGTAAAGGTCTAAGAAACTGAAGCCCAAACAGTTAGATTGTTGAGCTAAAAAATATGTTACTTGGTAAGTGGGCCTCTCTTTTGAAGTATCTGGAAAGAAAAAGTATCGGGACTACTGTCCAAGTCCTCAAGGTCTGGAACAGCCTGCCATCGGAGCTGGTTCAAGCACCTACACTGAACACCTTCAAGAAAAAATTGGATGCTTATCTTGGTGGGATCCTATAACCACAGCTGACTTCCTGCCTTCGGGCATGGGGCTGGACTCAATGATCTTCCGAGATCCCTTCCAGGCCTAATGTCTATGAAATCTATGAAAAACTATGAAATGTACACTAAGACATAGTAGCTGCATCCTTACAAGTGGCAGACTGCACAGTTGTTACTGAGCAGTCATTTAGTACTTGCATAACAAATTACTAAATGACTGTGCAGAAACCGGCATTATTGCACAATAGAGTCACGTCATGGTTAGTGACATGCATATTGTCCAGAATCTATTTCTAAATATTCAGTACAAAAGGGTCTGAAATCTGCATACCACACAAGTGAGAATGACACACTTAATTGACACAGTGGCAGTGTTTACTCTGTGGAACCTCTGCTTGTGTGCATGCATTGTCACTGAACAGTCAAGACAGAATTTTCACCAGCAAAATTTTCACAAGCAAAATTGCCTTGGCTTGCTCATATAGGCATCCTGACCTTTCATATGTGTACACCAATGCCAGTGATCCAAAAACGCACTTGCAAGTGTGTTCAGAGAAGCATCAGCTAGTCTGAAGCTGCACTGAAAACCTGCCACTGCACTTCTGTTGGTTTGTCAGTGCCCAGTCACTAATCAGGTACTTATGAGGAGTATAAGCCGTTTACAATCACACAAGAACTGAACCCAGGCTCCTTGGAGTACTAGCCTGTAATGTCATAGCATGTGCTGGTCAGCTGAAGCCCTGCACAGCCCAGATTCAGTGATGTGTTCAAATTTACCTACCTGGCATACCAGGAAGTCCTTGGTCTCCTGTTACAACAAAGAAATAGACAATCAGTGGGAAAATGGCTCTATCCTCGTGTTCCCTTCTACATCCCTTACTAGTTATACGCTACCCATAAGACTAGGGGTGTCTAACCCTTGCAGCAATTGGCTGCTGATAAATCAACCTCCTCTCAACACTCCTTAGTAGCACACTGATTCCACTGGATAATGTACAATTTCTATGATGGTTTTCAAACAGGTCAGTATATTTCTGAATGCAAAGAAATATTTTCCCTGCTACAATAAGCTCTAAAGGGTTCTTGTCATGGAGTTATATCTGAAAAGTAAAGACAGCCTCATGCTTAAAACATAGACCCACATAGATTTTAATGTGTTACCCACCACTTCATCAGCCTCTCTATGCCAATCTCTTCTTTGGAGACAAAAGCCCATTTCCAGCTTCCAAATCTATACATCACTGTTCAGTCCTTGGTGTCCAGCTGGCTGGACTGAACACTATATTGACTTAATGACATACTATAATATATTTGATTACTGAAATGCTTCCTTCACACCACAGGTGATAATGACCCTTTTCCTTTTTGACTATTCAATCTCCCATTAATCAAGCTTCTTCTATTCTGTTTTTAATCATGGTGTCTGCTTCTTCCCTCAGACCTGATGAAGAATGCCTTGTGTTTGAAATCTTGTCTAACTTTATCCCAACCACACAGTTGGTCCAATAAAAGATATCACCCATAAAGGTGATATCTTACCTCTCCTAATCTATAGTCACCTTGCATCTCCAAAGCTATTGTCTCTGCTGCATATTGTCAACATGCCTGAGGAGAACATGTAATTCACACTCACCTTTGGGACCTGGCATTCCCCTATCACCTAAGAAAAACAGAAACAGAAGTATGAGAGACTTGTAAAGTATTTCCAGCCATGGCTCATCCTGGAAGAACTCTTGCTCCCTTGTTACACTCTAAGCTCCCACAGTGAAACCAGTGGGAGAGCTGGGTGTGCATGGTACTTCACATCTGCATAATACAGAACCTGGCTTTCCAACAGTAAGTCTATTTCCAGAAAAGCCCTTTTCAATTTCTTTTCCTAGGGGGATACAGGAAGCAATCTCCCCTCCTACCAGTAGACACTCCTGCATTTTAAAACATCTGTCCTGGATTCTTCATTATACTTATGGAGAAAAAAGCAGAGGACACAGGAAGAACGATGCAACATTTCCATACCTTTTGGGCCAGGTTCCCCTCTCCAGAAGCCTATAACAGAAAATAAAAGAGTTGTTAGGTTTCACAACACAAACAAATTCTCCTTGTCACACTCTCTCTCTCTCTCGTGGAGCAATGCAGTTTCAGACTTGATTTTGAAGCTGGGGGCAGCACCGTCTAATGGACAGAGCATGATCTTGGAATTATGTTCTTCTCAGGCAAATTCCTGCTTCTATGGTTTCCTTTGACAATCTGCAGGAGTCACTTACATTTGGAAGAGGAAGGAGAATTCAGGCCCCTGAGTTCAAACCCAGTTCTTGATGCTAGCTTTTTTCATGACCTTGGCCACATAGCTAAATCTTGCTTTTTTCAACTTAAAAGTGGAGGGAAATAATATTGACCTCAACACAGGGGAATAGGCAGTTATTATTTATGCAGTGATTTTAAAATGTAAAGTTCTACCAGTGCTGTAAGCTTGATTCATAATTACATAAGACAATTTCTTTTACCACCACCTTGAAATCATCCTCTTTTTCTACAGTAGACTGAATGCCTCTATTGTAGGCCTCATTCTGGGACTTGTACACTCCGCCACAATAGAGTATCACAACTTGAGTATACTGTGCTGCATTTTGAAGGTTTCAGTCAGTTCATGCTAAGATGACATGCTTCCTGGCTTTGTCTGGATTATAAAGACTATACTACATATTTCCATTTGATTAGAGGCAGTTACTGGGGCACATTTTCAAAAATGGTCTCCTAAGTTGCTCCAGTAGCACTTGCATGCTCTGACTGTTGCAGGGGCAGTGCAAGCTGTGTGTAGAAACAGAGTGTGTGAATGAAAATATTTCTCAAACTATTTAAGTAGCCAGTTTTGAAATTCTGAAACAAAAGAATGATACTGCTTAAGAGTTTCCATTTGTCAGTGCAACCTGACTTGAGAGATAATGCTGGGACTGAATGAAGAAAAGATAATACAGGCTGATCAGATGTAAACTGGAGTCTTTCCACCAAAGCCAATGTAGTTACAAATTTGCAATGGTGAACGTGAGATCAGAACCCAGCTCTTCCCCAGTAATATACACAGAAGAATTAACTCCATGTCTACTGTCAAATGCAGATACGTCAGAAACCATAATCTTCTATATTCCTTGCTTCCTAAGCGTGATCTGAAGCCTTGCAGCAGTCTGCACAGTGGATATAGGAGAACTACCTCATTTCTAGGCAAACCCTCTCATAGTAGCTGATTCTTGTTATGGACACTTGCCCTTCTTACCATTTTTCTTTTCTTCATCCAGTCTACCCTTCACAGCCATCCAGATGTAATCATTAAGACCATTCTGAGATTCAGCAGAGCTTGTACCTAGCCCCCGACTGTACTGAAAAATAGCATTTTCTGCCATGTAACTCAATTTGCTTTCTTCCAGGGCTGCCACACGAGCTTTCAGCTTCCTCACTTCTTCCGCTGCAAGGTAAAAGTAACACATTAAAGAGGAGGTATAGCAGCAGATTCATATTCGATATATCTATAACTGTAGGGGAGCACTCTGTGTATTTGACTTTCCCACAGGGATTCCCACTGGGAAAGGACATCTTCCTGAAAGGACATCTGTACAACCTGCCATCCTCTAAGGAGAAGAATGACCCTCTACTAAGATCACAGGAATCAGACCTATGTTTCCTGCCACTGATTTCCTTTGACTTGAGTAGTCACTTCCCCTTTAGAGTTATGTCTTTATTGGCAACACAAGCCACAGACAGAACTGACAATTTGCACCCAATCTGGTCCCTGAAAGCACTCTATAGCCATGACCTAACACAAGTGCACAGCTACAGAGTGCTTTAAAAGGGCCCAGTCCCGCAGCAATCTGAATGTGAGGGTTCAGATGAAGGTGCTCCAAAGTGGAGCAATTTGTGTCTGTGCATGTCAGGAGCAGGGCTGAGCTAACAGCCCAGCACTGCTCTCAGAGCTGTTTTCAGAATGGGGGTGGGAGGGAAGGGAGTGGAGGAGGCTCATTTTGGGGGTTGCCCAGCCAGCACTGGAGGGCAGGACAGATGGATTGGAGACCCCTTGCCCTGACACAGAGGTGGGGGACTCCAATCCACCCTCCCCCCACACTCCAGCACAGGCTGGGGAAACACCAGAATGGACCTTCCTCCTCTGCCTTCTCCCTTCCCATCCTGAGACAGCGCTGGGAGCTAGGAGTAGGGGGTGGAGCCAGGGGAAGAGGTTGTAGAGATGCAGTCTCTCTCCCTGGATCAACTCCAAATTGGAGCTCAATCCTCCACCCTCCCAACCCAACAGCTAACATCTGTTGGGTCGGGCAGATAGGATCGGTCTAACTCATCGTACTTTGTGTGAAGCACCATGAGTTAGACTGGGAGCCTGCACTTCTGTCTGCACTTAAAGGTCTGTTCTTAACTCAAGTTAACATGAGGTACAGTTGTAACGCAGGCAAGGCAGTCTGTAGTTTTCCCAAAAGTTAGTCAGGCAATGTAAAATCTAGGTTCTCCTACAGTCTTCAACTTGACTAACTGAGGGGAGGGCGTGGTCGCTAGTTTAGCTAAATTGGATATGGGGGGTGATTTTTTTTCACATCTCAAGCTGCAACACCTAAGCCAGCAACATTTCCTAATATGCACTGAGCCTAAATTGCATGCAATCACGCCTACTACACCCAAGAAAATCTAAAAGCAAAGCTCATCAATGTGGACAGTCTGCCTGACTCAGAGTATCCCACTGCTAAACCTGTATCAAATGCTGTTCAGTCCTTTATGGGAGGTGACAAAATTAATTTTATGGACAGTGAGGGGCCCCAGCAGCAAGGTTTGGATTTGGATTGAGTCAGGAACCAAAATGATGGGAAAGATGGAGAAGGGAATATTGCACAGTGAAATAAGATTCAACTGATCCAGACCCCTATTTCAGAGAGGATGTAGCACCACTTGCTTCAGAGAATACTATAAGTGACTTTGTGGACACCTATAGAACAATCTGTCCCTAGAAGAAACTTCCTGTCCTCGTCTCTCACAGACTAAGCTTATGCCCTGAAGCATGAAGGCTTATCTCGTTAGACATTATTTTTATCCTGCCTAATATATCAGTTGATCTTCCCAGTGCCAAAATCTTTCCCCAATCTTTTATTTAATCCTGCTAATCTCCTGGGCTGGGTAAAATCTTGTGGCAGTAGGTTCCACAGGCTAACAGAACTCTGTGCAAAGAAGCATTTCATCTGATCAGTTTGTAGCATTATCAAATGCCTCCTATTCCTTGCGAAGTATATTATTACATGTTGTCATCACACTTTATCTGTCAGCACCCCTTTATCACATCCCTTCGTGATCCCTCTTCTGACCACTTACAGGGCTGGACCCAAGATTCTCCTTAGTCTCATTATCAATCCAGATGCAAACTTCCTCTATGAAGCTTGGGAGTGTTTACATTTGGCTTCTGGTTCAGGCCCAATCACTACTCCTGTCTGCCCTGAACCATCCATTCACTGAATGACAGCTCATTTTCTGGCCTGTTCTTACCCAACGCAATGAGTCCGAAGAGCAATCCAAGGAGAAGCAACCAGGTGAGAAGTAGACCTAGGAGCCACTTCCACCAGCTACAAGAGGAACCACAGGGACACCAGGCTGGAGCTGCTCCAATCCCTCCCCCTCCACCATCACCGTGTATTTCTGAAGAGGGAAGGGACAAAAGCAAGATTAGTCAATGACCTGTTGACTTCATTGTGGTTACTCATGTGAGAATAAGGAGAGCAGTCAGGTCCATTAGATGCAGCATTATGTGAAAGATGTGGATGTGCATGTATCTGAGTGTATATATATTTATACACACACAAAGGCATATATGAGTATGTACAGAAACACACACACACTTCAGTTTGTACATAGGGGAGACAATTCTGGTCCTGTTGAAGCCCAATGCAAAACTCCCAGTAATTTCAATAGAAGTAGGATTTAACCCATTTTTTTAAGTGGCAGGTCTCCTGTCAACTGACCATGATCCTCAACTCGCAAATCCTAATTTCCCCTATACTTCTGGACCTCAAAAATAAACTGCAGTTGTAGCACTGAGTAGCTATACTGCTAGCAACCTAGTTTGCCCTGCATTAAAGAAGCACAAGTATTCAGACTTGGACCCATGACTGAATTGCATATGCAAATATTTCAGGAGCATGCAGACTATGTGTAAAACAGTGAGATAACCCTTCTGAAAATGCCTTCCCTCATGCATTACCACCTTAACACATTGTTTATATTGCAAAAGGATAATTATTTTTCTTTTGAAAGTACATCATTACCTCCTACTGAAGCACCTTAAGAGCACCACTTACCAGCATAGGTTGCTTTGTCTTTTGTTGACACTGATTTTAGACCTCCTGTTGGTAAAACAACACAAGAGATTTTAACAATAATTAGTCCATGCAGCAGAATACTATCCCAGAATAAAATAATGCTAGGCAGCAGGCAGGGTAAATGATAGGATGTGGTGAAACAAAATGGAGCCTAATTCTCATTGTTAATTGCAGGGACATAGGTTTATCTGAAAACAGGTGTAAATGTTAAAGGCATGTAAGATGTTTTCATCCAGCATTCAGTGAGTGTGGAAAACAAGTGACATTTAGACTTTGCTGGGATACCAGTTAAAAGCAGTAAAACAAAGCTGTAAGAGATAAGAGGATGCCTCTACACCTCTCTGCCAGTACTTTTTCTTGATATCTGCAATTGTATCATAGTCAGTCAACACCACCTATGTAATGAATTCAGACTCATTTTACATCAAAGCGCTGATTCATCACTATTACTCCACTGTGGTGGTGTAATAACTGAGTCTTACATGTCAAGCTATTGCACCTTTTTATTACTATCACTATCCTTATTATTATTTATTTATTTCAAGTGTCTTTCCCATAGCAGCCACAAGATCTTAGTGACTTCCAAGCAGAGAAAAAGCTCCACTTCCTGCTCCAAAGAGTTTAAGGTCTAAAGACAAACATAGAGAGCATGGATGCCCAACATACAAGCGAAGTGGTCAAGTGTGAGACTGTCTTCGTGTTAGTAATATTTTGACATTGCTCCTCTTTTAATAGGCAAAGAAATGACTTTCAGTTACGTTTATCATGGTGATCCATTTTCTGTCCATCTCACACCCAGCTTGTAACTTGCTCTACCATTTTACATTACCACAGAATGGGTTCCTTTTGGTGCACAGATTGAAGCATTCAGCCATAAAATGAATCTACAGTGAAGGAGTAAGGAATCAACAGGCAGAAGCAAATAGGGAGAGATGTATTCAATTGGGATTTAGAAAGAGATAGCAGGTATGGTGAAGAGAACAGGCGAGCTGTCCCCAGTAGCAGGAGGTACCAAAGAGGTGGCTGGCACACTCAATACAAAGAACTTGTGATGACACAAACATGGGGTTGGTCAGAATGACTGACTCTTACCATTTCCTTCAGATTTTAGGTAGGAGTCTGCAGCATAAGAAGAAGAAACACCTTGCTTTTCTTTCTTCAAGGTGTCTTCTAAGAAGCCTAGGTGGATACCAAACAGGAGTCAAATACACCTTATTAGAAGTCAAAGAGAATCTATTCCTCAGCCTGGGAAAACTGGAATAACTTCACTAAATTCCACAGGCTTATGCAAATCTACATCAGCCATGGATCTAGCCTGTGGAGTTTAAGCCACTGAGCCTTATAAGATGCCTGCTGTGTGATACACAGCAGTGCTCTTGGTGGGATTTCATGCAGGGAGAACCAGTTTTGTCCCCTTGTGCCTGACATGTGAAGCTGCCCTCTCTTGGTTAAAGGATGAAGTGATGTGAATGTCTTTGGCTATAACATTTCACATTTGTCCCTTTGACTACATGCAGTCTTTTGACGTGCGTACAACCTGGACTTTGGGTAGTGAGTCCCTCACTGCATAGGCAGGATTAAGGATTATTCTCTAGTGCACCTTTACTAGCATTTTGTTCAATGTGGTTATGGGACAAGGATTTCACCAATTCCCTGGAAATAGCCTTTCCTCTCAGAGTTTAGTGGTACCACAGTCTATCAGAACCTGCCATGGCAGCTGGAGCTCCACCCTTGTAACTATGTCTGTGTAATAGACTACCATTCATTTATGACCCCGCATAACACATGCATGCCATGGGGAATGATGGGAAGGAAATGTACCTCCATTGAGCCCAGTGCTAGAAGCAGTAAAAACCTTCCCACTGTCCTTGGTCATGATCAAGAGCTCCATTTCCTTCTTGGCAGGGATATTCTCCTTCTCCAAGAGCAGGAACTTGCAGTCTTTCCGCAGAACGTCATCACTCTGGGAATTCAGCCTGCTGCCAGCTAGGATGGGCATGAAGAAAAGAAGGGAGAGAAGGGAGAAGGAGATTACTATATTTACACTGAGTGAGCTCATGCATATACACAATGAGTGTAAAACAATTATTTGGTAAAACTAAGCCTTCCTTGATGATGAAGTTGAGGCTACCATAAACAGCAGACTCTGGAGAAGTCAGTCTTTGTGCTAGCTAAAGAGCAATAGTTTTTGTGCTGAGTGCTACTGAGAACCCAGATTTTCTATGCGTACTAACAGCTACTGAAAGTACTACATGCTGCTTGAAACAAGCACATAATTTATTCACAGGCAAGGAGATCTATCAAACTGCTTGGTCCTCATCCCCATCCCCTTTTCCAAACAAAATGGGACACAAGCTGAATTCTGAAATGGTATTGCAAAATTAACATTGAAGATACGGGGCCTGATGTTGCTCTGTTATTCTGGTATAAATCTGAAGCAATCGGTGTTACCAACTTGACTGTAAGTTGCACAGTACTTTGTTTGTTTGTTTTTTAATTTCTTCTACAAACCCATGATAACATGAGAACTCAGCTTCTGTTAAACAAAGGCAAGTGTCTAGCTGTTGGAGCTATAGGAAAAAAAGCTCAAAATACAAACTCTGAAAGCTCACTAGCTAGAAGATGAATTAAAAAAACCTTCAATATCATTGTCATCATCATTTTCAGCATGACTATGATTTACTGTCACTAATTTTTAAGCTAACTTCATGACTTTTTGCATGCTTGGGGCTGGTATTGTTGCAAAATGATGAACAAAACTAAGCCTGCAAATTTTCCAGTACAACATTCAAGTTAAAGATATTGGACCCAGTTTTGCAACTGGCTACTCTACTGAATTTCCCTGATGTAATTCTAGTGAGCGACACTAGTGCCAAACTGTCCTAGGAAGCATCAGGGGTTTGGCTCTGACTTTCTACTGCTGAATTCCTCTCATTAGTTTTAGTTTTGGAATGGCAAGAGTGGCATCTAGTGGACAGTTTGGTTAGTAACAAATTGTCCTAACAATATTCCATGTGCTATTGTTGCCGTACAGAGTTTGAAAGATGGTCTGCCTGAGGAAGGACAACAGGCTCTGAAATCACCAGATTCTCGCAGTCAAGCCTGGACATCCATGAGTTACTAACTCACCAGTTGCAGTAGCCACACCAGTAGTAGCTGCAGCATTGCTCTGGGAAGAACTGTTCGTCACGCCATATACTGTAATAGAGAAATCATTAGAGACTAAAATCTTTCTAGCTACTGGAAGAGCTGCACAGCTGCAGATGCTGAAAGAGGAGGGCTGAAGTCTAATTCCAAGAATGAAGGCAGCAGGGCATCCTTGGATACCCATCCAAACCATCCTTAAACTTGATCCTGCAATGTTTATCTGTGTGAGTAGCCCTTGTCTCTTGCAACATGGATGGGAGAATTTATATGGGTAAAGGCTTCTCCAGTAACTACGACTAGGCAAGATTTGGGTTCTTCTTTGTATTGGGTACAAAAAGTCAGATCCCATGATCATAAAGCTAAAGTCAAACCAATGCTATTTCACAGCACACTAGACAACACAATGGAAAGTACTTGGGTCCATATTCATTTTAATACAAAAAATTAGTTGCAAATATATTTCCTTCCCAATTTAATCCCAACTGCATTTCACTTACAGCAGTAATTCTAACAATAATTGCATTGTCCTTCTGTTCTTTAAACTTTACCTTATGGGAAAGCCCCCAGATGTTAATTATTTGGTCATAAAAGAGAAGCTAGGATGTAGGAATACACATTGCATAAGGAAGCAAACACAGATGAGTTACCCGACCTTGCTGCCCTGAGATTAAAATGTTGCTGACCTGTAGAGGCTGTGGTTGCACTGTGGGTCATGGCTGCAGGGGGTGGAACCAGGTTGTTTTGAACACCAAACACTGAAAAGAAAAATATCTGGAAATGAATTATGGGAGCTCTTCATCGCAAGTGGTATTTTTCCTGAATAAAAACAGGACCAAGGACTATAACAGCAATCCTAGTACCTTCTGCTAGCAAAGGTATCTTGCTAGGCTATATCTTCCTGGCCTGAGATGATCTCTTTAGATTCTAATGAACTCAGCAGTCCAGCTGTATGTTTCACATACATCTCTGTTCATCCTCTCCAATAAGAATTTTGCAGACCTGTTACCTTCTTTTCCACACCTGCTTCCTCAGCTCTGGTTGCCCTAGACATCATTTTCAGCTCAGGAGAAATAATGGGAGACCACTTTGGACCTCACAGAACATGAGGGAATCCTACTGCTACCTGTACACCTTTAGAGGGGCTTATTCTTGGAAAGGCATTAAATTCACTGGATAGGTCTAGTGTGGCTATGAGAGAGTTAATGATAGCTACATACAGTATGTAGGAAATGACACATCATGAGAGGTAAAATAATTGTTTAGTAGTCCATAAAAGGAGCTGGTCAGGAGTTATGGGATAGGATTAAGCAAAAAGAGATTCCTTGAGAAAAGGCATGTCTGTGGTGGAAGCTCCATCGAGTCACCTGAAACACACAACACTATTCTGCAGAGTATGATCCAGGGTTTCATGGGGAAATAAACAAATTGCCCTAATAGATGCTTTCTGAAGTATTTGAATAAATGATGTTTCCTCAGAGTTCTCCAAGATTTTCATTATTGCTTGCCTTCAACTACCATGTTACAGATACTAATTACCTGGATTAGTTTTTATAACCCCTATATTTCTCAATGGGTTAACTGCTTTGCTTTTTTGTCTGCTGCCTACTTTAATTCTCCCAGCACTATCTCCTTTTTTTCTCTTCCCCTTCCCTACATCTTTGTATTCTAATCACTGCTTTCTATTTAGAAGCTCTGTTTCCTGCAGTCCCTTTATAATATGTGATGAAGTAAACTGCTGCTTACAAAGGCTTATGTATCTTATAATTAATCTTGCCTTCTAGTATATACTCCTATACTTGTGCCAGTGCCACAAGTAATATCCAGAGTAACTCCCCTGCCATCAATAGAGTTACTCTGGGTCTACATGCTTGCTGGTTTGACTGCAATCAGAACTGGTATGGAGGAAGATTGACCAAGACATCATTTCATTATGTATTTCATGTTCATGTTCTTGTCTCTGTGAAATGAAGGAGGGGAGACTAGAGAAATCTGACCTGTTGAGGATGTGCTCAGCCCTGCGTTCAGACTGGGATTGCTGGGAGCCAAGTTATTAGGGACTCCAAACACTGCAAAGAGAAAAAGAAAGGGAAAGACTCCTAACTATGGGACACAGCAGGACAGCCAGCATTTCCAGGCAGATGGCACAGCTACCAATGCCTAAGAGTGAATGGTTCCCAAGGAAATAGCATTATTGAAAACATATAATTAACACCATAAGGAAAACCTCTGAAACCATTACACATAAGCTCTGTTTTATCAATATCACAAAGGAGAGGAGATTTTGATCTCACATGTGTGTGACTGGACAAGGTTAGAATGAAGTTACTGTACCTGATCCTGTAGAATGGGACATGGCGTTGATTAGGGAAGAGCTCTGGGCCATGTTGTTATGGTAGCCACCAAGGGAAGTCCCTGCAGGCAGGGTGGAGGACCACATGTATGAAGGGAGGGCAGCATTCAGGATAGTTGTGTCATAGGTCCCTGACACTAGAAGAAAACAGTAATGGGGTAAAGTGAAACCAGGCTCTGCAATCTGAGCTTCTAGATTTACCTGGCAAATGACACAGTGAGCCAGATTCTCGTCTGAGTTACGGTGGTTCAAATCTGGGATCATGCCACTAGTTCCCATGCAGTTACTCCAGATGCAGACCAGTGTGACACATGAGTTCATAACCTGACTGACAGTAGCACATTCAATTTTTAACCCACTGATCAAAGAGAATGAGGGCCTTTGTCACATTAATGTAGCCATTTATAAAGCATTTCAGGGGGTTAGTCATAGACAATTATATGTATGCTTAGTAAAATCACACATTTGAATCCACACGCTAGTTAAGGAATCAACATAGGATATTGATTCCAAAATTCTTGTTGTGTTTCTGTGATCCTTTTCACACACAAACTACTATTATATCTTTACATACTAGGAAAGATACCAGGTGAATACATTTCTCACTGGAGTTTTGAACTATTTCACCTCAATATGAAGTATGCACCATTAGCATGCTAGCAGGCAGTGTTTACTCTGTTGAACACTGACAGAGTTCCCTGGAGTTATGCCAGCAGTGTATTTGACTCTGAGTGCCTAAAGCATGATAGCAGAGATGACACATGAATTAAACAGTTTAGAAAGGGGATGTATAAGAGCACCTTTCCATCCACTGCAGCTCCACTGACCAGTAAACCACATGAGGTCAGTGAAGAGCTGGCTACTGAGCTAAAACTAGCCTGTTTGACAACACTGGCTCTGTCCTGATGCTTATACCAAGACAGAGAACTGCTTGCTCTGAGTTCCACTCTCCATTGGCAGCAGGTCTCAACTGGAAATCACTCCATTTTGTGAAAATTAGGAAATGAACTTGTGAACTGTCAAAAAATGGCCCCTCTCTGGGGCCCTCATGTCAAACTCTGACCCTTTTTATTTTGTCATTATGCTCTGAAGGACAGAACAAGTATTTTTAGCTTGAGCTGTTTCCAGCACTCTTCTTGGGTTGGTCGAAATTGCTATGTCTCAAGCCTTGGGGTTTATCTGAGTTCTGCTCCGCTGTCACTAACATCCTGGTGGCAAGTACCTGACTGGGAGCTCTCTGTTACCATCTTTGTCTCCATCACAGCTTTCTTGGGGATCGGGAGAGTGCTGGATGGTGAGCGTGTGGGACTGCAGCTGGCCGAGCGACTTCCTTTCACTAGACGCTTCACATCATCCAGTTCGGTCCCTAGCAGAGAAAACAAACATCTAGAATAATTTCAGTGCCTTGCATAATTAGCAAACAGAGATGCTCTTAATGCTTAAACATGAGTGAGACATGAAGCATCTGACAGACAAGATGGGCATTTCCAGAATCTCTAGATTGGTTTCTGGGACCAGAAGCTGTTCCAGATCCCCTGGAGAGATACTAATCTCTCTGGCACACCAGCTGGGATATCCTATTAATGAAGTTCTCTATTGATATTAGTGGTCAAAAATCCTGTGCAATCTAATGGGGCAGGCTTATTCTTAGAACTGCATTGCTCTATGAGCAGAATCAAAAGATTCCTGAAAAGCTCCTGACTTTCCTGCACCACTGAAGTCTTTTGGAGTTTGCATCTTGCTCAGATCAGAGCAGGATATCAGAGCCAAAGTGAAGAAGGGAAAATTTAGCAATGGGACCCTCTCTAGGAGTGACTTGTTCATGGGATTAAACAAAGGAAGCCTGACAAAATCCAAGCCCACCCCTAAGCAAACTCCTTTCAGTTAAAATCACATGCAGTGAAGGGGAGAGTTCAGGGTAATTTTTTTGTATCACTTCTGGTAAATGTTATGACGTTCCATCTACCATCCTGAGTGCTGAGTCCAAGGGAGCCTGCTGGCGGGATTAAAGCAAAAGTACCCACAGAGCTAAAATGGGATTGGCACCTAAGGTCTGCGTCTTAGGAAGGGACAATCAAGCATCTCTGCTCACTCTGAAAAAATAGCTGTGACACTTACATCTGGTCGAGGGAGAAGCGCTCTGTAACCGTACTCGAATTTCACTCTCTAGACAAGACAAAAGGAAAGACAAGAAGATCATGAATATGGATCATCATGAATTTATGCCCTGAGCGGTGTGAGTGGACTTTCAGGCTGCAAAAGTGAATTCCCTGCTTCTTTCTCTTATCTTACTGTTTGGCTTGGACAGCATTTGCAGCATGGTGAATGGGCTTCCTTTGAGCTTTTCCAAGTATTTTTTTACACTAGTCTAGCTTCTGAAACTTTTAGTTGCAGTGAAAAGAATTTTAGTCCCTCTGTAGTCTTATGGAAAGCACTCAGACTCCTGAATGAGTAAGGCACTGCTGGGTGTAAAGATCAGTACCAGAATCTGGCCTTTCATGGTTTCACAGTACTTTCTTAATGACTTTACCGCTCTCTCTAGCACTCTGTGAAGAGAGATTACTAAATGATAATGGTTAATCATAATTCACTTATGCTTTATGTTTAATGTTGCATAGCATCTTATGTATCTTGTTAAGGAGGTGATGGAGGAATGTAAAGTCCTGTTTTGCATACATTAATCACATTAAAATTGTTCCTGCACTCTATTAATTATTGTAATTATTCTTACACGGTCGTAATGCAGATGAATATAAAGAACCACAAGTAGCATTTGGGTTTGTTTGTTTGGGTTTTTTTTTAAGAGTTATTAGCTGTGGTCTTTCCCACCTACTATCCAGGAAAAAAAGCCTCCATTGTTAACTATTTGCACATTGGTTTCATAGACATCAGGGCTGGAAGGGATCTCAGAAGATTATCGAGTCCAGCCCCCTGCCCAAAGGGCAGGAAGTCAGCTGGGGTCATAGGATCCCAGCAAGATAAGCATCCAGTTTCGTCTTGAAGGTGTTCAATGAAGCCATCAGATCACCCCTGAGCCTGCGCTTTTCCAGGCTAAAGAACCTTTCCAGGCTTTAAACTTTTTCCAGGTTTAACTTTTATATGCAGGGATTTTTTTATTGGACACTCCTTAGTCCAGAATTGCTTTGAAATGAAACAGTAAAGGTCCAAATAGTATCATTGGTGGCAATCAGCCAGTTTTACTATACAGCTCTACTATGCAGTTAAACCAAGTGACAGAAGCAAACTTTAAGCCGGGTTGTCCAGGAACAAACGGGTCAGCTGGAGTGCCTGATACATGCTCCACCAGGTAAAACCTAACAGTATGTGAACTATGAAAAAACATTCATTCGGGCCCCCAAATGAAGATGTGAGACTGGAACTATTCTTTGAAGCAATGTGGAAAGCTGGAGCGTGATCCTCTGGTGTCAGCTCCATTATGCTTGGAGGGTGCCTTTGGGAGCTCATATTCTTAGAGTGTTGAGGAAAATGTAAAGAGCTCAGGTGGAAATAATTGGCAACTACATTGCTCTCCTGAAAGGGCTATAACAATGCCTCCTGATTTATATCTATCATTAAGATGAACTTGGATAAAGCGACACTGTAGTTGCTTTCTCAGCAGCTGGAAAATATAAAGTAAGTCCTTCTGTATCAATTATATCCAACTTCTTCCCAAGCAGCTGATAAAGTGGTAGAAGAGAAGAAAGAGCATTTTTTAATGGTCTAAACAAACCAAGTTTGTGCGAAAAGTGGTGCAATATACTGCACCACTTCTAGTCTTTGCATTCCCATCCACTGAGGAAGGAACTCATTTCAGGGAATGCAGCTGGACAAATATCATCTGCTTCCTATAACAAGTATCAATGGAAGGAGGACAAGAGGGGTTGCTTGCAATTTCTCTTTTTAAATACTTTGGAGAAGCTTAGGTATTATTGTGGTGGTGGCTAAATAAGGGTGGACAGAAAAACGGATAGATTTATTGTAAGTGATGTATAAATGACAGAGGGAGGGAAAAGGCCAGTGCTGACGAATTTGGGTGTGATATTGTAACTTGAGCAGAACTCTAGTGTGTCATGCTCTTGGCTTGATTTTGAACTTGGGACCTAGAGGTGAAACTCGCTATGTCCTGTATTTGATGGCCACAGCTATCCCATCCCCAAAGCAGGTTCTCTTATTAAAAGGAACATTTCCCCATATGCCTCTACTAATGCTTTGCCTGTTGATGATTGTGCTATTTTTGCTTATTGTGTTTGCTTGGCCAGTTGCTCAAAACCCAGTGGTCCAGACCTGCAGATGATGAAAATCCACATTACTCCTGTGCAAGCAAACTAGGTTATACCAGCTGAGGAACTGGTTCAGAAAGTGCACAGCTCAAAGACACCAGAAGGAAATAAGGGCTCTTCCAGAAGCACTCCCCCACTCACCTCGGCTTTGACTTCGTCCTCTAGTTGCAGAAGATGCTGTAATGAGAGAAGATCAGCATTAACTGTATTTGCTGTAACAGTTCTGAAAAACAAAGGTTAATGCTGAGTTTCTGCATGTCATATTGCTACTCTGTTTAGCCAGGGTACGACAGAGGACCCTGATGCCCAAATCTTTTGTCTATAGTCCATTACGTTGTTTAGTGTCTAAATAAAAATGTACAGTCTTTAGCACTTCTGGACCATTCACTATTTATTCCATCAACACAACAGAAATCTGGCCAATACCCCTGCTTTGACCTACCAAGGAATCTGAAGGTAAATTAGAAGTCAAGCTTAGAGAAGGACCTATGAATGTGTGCATATAACACCATCTTACTACATAACAGTAATAGCCTGGATCACGCTGCTGGATGCAAATGTCCGATTAGGGACAGGAAACTCCTCGAGGTCTCCACTTGGTCTGGCTCCTTCCATATCTAATCTTAAAGGGGGAATCACCTACAGGGAGTGATGCGTAGCAGACATGCCTCACAATCTCTGTTAAAATAGACCTTGGGTCTAGACGCTAGGCCGAATTCATCTCAACTTCATTAACATAAATTCCAATGAGCTCCACTGATGGCAGAGGATTATAATACCTGCTTCAAAGTCACCTATTAGAGAGCAAGGTACAACTCCTCTCCACAGTCTTTCTGCCCCACTGGAGTCACTATGCACATCACATGTGATTTATTGATTTGTGTCTTGCAAGAATGTACCATGCCAGAAGCCACAGAATGGCAAATACATGCGATTTTGGCCTGATTTCCAAAAGACAATAGTATAAGAACATACCCAACTCCTTTCTAGGGAATTCTGGAGATGAATTTGCACTGGAGCTCCCTGCAGAAAAAAAAAGAAGATTCCACATTGAAGCCTTGCAACACATTTATTCATGTCAAAATCTGCCATATCCTATGGGGCAATAGGCATTTCTATCTAAAAAGAGCCACTGGCAGCTATTTTGAGCTGCTTTTAGCCTCCCGCTACAATGAAGTCATGGAAATTATTTGGCTAAACGTGATTAACTAAGACTCATTTGTTGAGAAAATGTTGCTCATTTTCATTCATGTTTGTCTTTTGTGACCATTTCCTAACTGGCTCACAGTGGGATTTATGTTTACAGAGTTCTCTTGCATTTGCAGTGCACTTTTAATTCCCCATTTCTATGACCCAATCTATGATACCTTCATAAGTTGCATGGCGAGTGACATAAGTTTTTCTTTCAAAAGTTGAGGCAGGTGATTTGGTGAGAGTAGAGCTGGGAGACTGTGCCTGCCTGTAGCCGGAGGATGAGGAGGAAGAATTCATTCTACCACTTCCACCTATAGGTAAAACAAAACCCCCTCAGAAAATAGAGATATATCTTAGAGGTGTAAAGGGATGCCTCATGTTATTCTTTGCTGGCATAAGTGGACCTCACATTAAAATGAAGGGGTAGATTAGAATTGGGCGTGAGACGGAGCCATGAAATTTGGATCTGGTGCTGAACATCTCTGAAGGTCAAAGGGGTTTGCATGTGTGGTTCTAGCTCTGCTGTTTGGAGAGATATAAATCCTGATAGCACTAAAGCCGAAAGGAAGACATCAGTTAGGGCAAGCTCTAGTCCAGAAAGAAGAACCAGCTATTTCCCCAAAGCTGAGCAATACTGGGGCTTGGCTGCAGATGGGATCTGGTTTGAGTTCAGGCCCATCTATAAATTAAAGTCTTCTGTTATGAACCATAAATATAATGAGATGCTTAATTGATTAAGAATGTAAGCGACGCTGTTGGAAAAGAAGATCCATGACACAGGGTTATGTGGAGATAAGAAAATCATCTGTAAATACTGCAGCAGGTAGCACTGATGGGATAATGCTCGGCAGCATGGGAATCAATATTCCTGACAGCATGGGAATCCATATCCTTATCCTTTCAGTGGACATCGTTCACTCTAGCACAAAGAAGACACACATTTGCTATCTCAGTGGAGTGCTTTTTGCTCAAGTCTTCTTGTGGTTATCGAGCCAGTGGTGTTTTCCCATTTAAAACATAGATGGGAATGGCACTGATAATGCAAGGCTTCTGTTGGAGGCGTCTGCCAAAGCATGGGACTATACAGCACACCCCAAAACTGATTAACTCATAGTAGCTTGCGTTATTGTTCTCTCGCTACAGGCAATGAATTTAAAAAAGTAAATAATCAGGTTACCAGAAAGACAGCGTATCCTGAAGCACCACTGAAGTGAGCATCTTTGGGTCTGGGTTTGACTGCCAGTCAGGCTGGCGCTAATCTGCTTATGTCTGCTTCATGCAGTGGAGTCTCTCTAGACTTCAGAGAAATGGATGGAACTGATTTCAGAATCTGGCCCTTATATGCTATGGGCTTCCTGCGAGTATACAGGTCTCCTGAGGCATGTGCTAATCACTTCCATATTGTGCCCACTCCAGATTGCACTTCAGTCGTCTCAGCTTATTCAACTCTTTTAGAGAGCTGGGAAGGATTTCTGTAATATACTAGCTTTGTGTAGTTTTACTTTCCCAAATTATCCCACATCAGCAGCAAGGGGCATCACATATATAGAGAAATGACTGGTAGGTGCTCTCCCCATCTCTTATCACCTTCATTTTGACAATACAGGAAAAAAACACCTTAAAGAAAGGCCTGTGATTATAGCATATTCACAAGGAAAGGACCAGGGCTCAGGAGATGGGTCATACTTTTCACCTCTGATTTGCACTCCTTATTGTAAAGTTGCCCTTGCAAAATGTGATTGTGGTGTATAAAACAAATCTCCAGATAACTCATACCCAGCATTTCAAAGAGCTAGCGTTATCTGGAAAATGGTTCTGCCTGCTGCTTAGAATCTGTTCCATCCTGGGCAGGAATGGACAGTCAAAAAACTGAAAATTTGGGGGAAATAAAAAATTCCCAGAAGCTTTCAATAGGAAATGTCCACAAGAGAAGTGCGAGAACTTGTGATTAAAACAAAACAATTGGACATTTGGCAGTTATACTGTTGTCACAGTTTCTCCCTAATGAACAATATAGTTGAAATCAACATATCTCCCTTTTGAAAGTGTCAGTTTTGACCAAGTTGTATTTTCTGAGGGGAATGGTTCATGTTTGGTTCCCATTTTCAAAAAAGGGAGGAAAGGGGACCCAGGGAACGATAGGCCAGTTAGTCTTACCTCGATCGTGGGTAAGCTTTTTGAGACAATTATCATAGCGCATGTCCATGAGGGGCCAGCAGGGGAAGTTATGCTTAGGGGCAACCAACATGGGTTCATTAAAGGCAGGTCCTGTCAGATCAAACTGGTGGCCTTCTACGACCAGGTCACAAAATCCTTAGAGGCAGGAGTAGCAGTGGACATAGTCTTTCTGGACTTTAGGAAGGCCTTCGACACTGTCTCACCCCATTTTCATTAAAAAACTAGGGGACTGTGGCATTGACACCTACACAGTCAGATGGGTCACAAATTGGCTGGAGGGCCGCACTCAGAGAGTGGTGGTGGATGGGTCATTTTCGACCTGGAGGGATGTGGGCAGTGGGGTCCCCCAGGGCTCAGTCCTCAGGCCTGCACTATTCAACATCTTCATCAGAGACTTGGATGAGGGGGTAAAAAGCACCCTGTTCAAATTTGCAGACAACACTAAGATGTGGGGGGAAGTGGGCACACTAGAAGGGAGGAATAGGCTGCAATCGGACCTGGACAGGCTACAGGGGTGGGCCGATGAGAACAGGATGGGTTTCAACACTGACAAGTGCAGGGTATTGCACCTGGGGAGGAAGAACCAGCAGCACGCCTACAGGCTAGGGAACTCCCTTCCCGTCAGTGCAGAGGCAGAAAAGGATTTTGGAGTCATTACTGATGCCAAAATGAAAGTGGGCTGACAGTGTGGGGACACAGTTAGGAAGGCCAGCCGCACCTTGTCATGCATCCACAGATGCATGTCAAGCAGGTCCAAGGACATGATCCTCTCCCTCTATGCGACACTGGTCAGCCGGAGTACTGTGTCCAGTTCTGGGCGCCACACTTCAGGAAGGATGTGGGCAACATGGAGAGGGTCCAGAGAAGGGCCACCCACATGATCAGGGGGCAGCAGGGCAGACCCTACGAGGAGAGGCTAAGGGACCTGAATCTGTTCAGCCTCCACAAGAGAAGGCTGAGGGGGGTCTAGTGGCCATTTACAAACTAGTCAGAGGGGACCAGCAGGCATTGGGGGAGTCCCTGTTCTCCTGAGCACTTCCAGGAGTGACAAGAAATAACGGTCACAAGTTGGCAGAGAGTAGATTTTGATTAGCTATCAGGTGGCACTACTTCACTATCAGGGCGGCTGGGAGCTGGAACCAGCTTACAAGAGAGGTGGTGCTGGCTCCTACCCTGGGAGGTCTTTAAGAGAAGGCTAGATTGACACCTTGCTGGGGTCATTTGACCCCAATATTCTTTCCTGCCATGGCAGGACTTTATGATCAGTCAAGGTCCCTTCTGCCCCCACCAGCTATGAAACTATGAACTATGTGAAAAACACTGACCAGTTATACACTGACTGAAAGCAGTGGGAGTTAGAAGTGCCAACCACTTTGTAGGACCAGGACAGTCACAGTGAACTTGCTCTCAGCATTCACATACACATTTGAGAAGGAGGACTCTTGCTTTCCAACTGCACTGAGAACAATAAGCATCTGTTGGAGGCATCGTCAGGATGTGCTCTTTTCTCCCTGTCTGCCTCCTTCCCTAATCTGTTTAAGTTGCTTTTGCCCCACTGGGCTTTTTCACTACCTACTTGAAGTCACATAGCTGCTGCCATGTGTGTAACTCCTCTTTTCAACTCCGCTCCCTCCGCCGTGGGAGGATGTTTTGATCCCACTGCTGCTCCCTCCTTCTGTAGGAGACAAACACAAAATGAGATTTCCTAATGGCCTACAAGACCAGGACAAGAGCAAAGAAGCAGCACAAGGGGGTATCCATGGCTGGTGATTACTAGACCAGAAGGCATCTTTGGAACCATCTGTGTGGATGGAGTTATCAGTGTTGGAGAAGCCAGTCATCCTGCATCCCTTTTCCTTCCTCAAGCTCTGAGATTGCGCATGCACAGAACAATACAGTGATGGGTACAGATACCTGAATTAGATCGAGCACTTGAACCTATAGAACCATACTTGAGTAGCAATGTACCTAGCCTACTACTTAGTCCCAGCTCTATGCTTCCAGTACCCAAGCTAGCTTGTTCAGAACAAGCTTGGAGATCTCTATACATGGTTTGTACTGTATCACAGAGATGCACCATAATGGTAAGACTGCTGAAGTGATTGAGGGCTACACATCACTTCCATTTTTTATCCCCCCCGAAGCAATTTTCTTACTCAGGAATCACATGCAAGAAGCACAGAGGATTTTCTCATGCTAGTGCAGGGAGGGATAAATCACAGCTCCTGCACCAAATGGTCCCTTATGGATCTTCTTTGGCTATATCCTAGGGAAAGGCTGGTATTGTACTTTTTGACTTCCCTCTGAGTGTTGTGCTAGGAGAAGGAGTATTTAAGGAATATGCAAGGGGAAACAGCAAATCAGGAAACCCTACAGCCAATCTGTCTGTGCCATCTTATTCACCTATGGGAGAGCTTTTCTTAACTTCATCCACAGGGGACTTTCTTCTTTGGAGGCAATGCACTAAAATATAAACTCTTGCTCAATGCTTGCTCAAATAGTTCAAGGGCTCAACTCTAGCCCACGAATTCTAAGTCATCACCATTAGCTTCTTTCTAACGCCATGTCAGCAGGTCCCCAAAGACTGTCCTTTCTGATAGTGACTAACATTACAGGAGGGATTGCTGAACACTGCATAGTACTTCAACAGTACCAAGCAAATGCACCAAAATCCACAGAAGTGCACATACTGAAGAAATCTGACACCTAAATGTTCACTTACTTGGTGGTAAGGATGTCAGTCTTGTGGTTACAGTCTCCGTAATAACTGTGGAAAGAAAAAGTTAAAGTTAGGACTCTAAACCAACCAAGTATAGGGCGGGTTTTATGCCACATTTTAGGACGCTCTTGAGACCATACAGACAAACTGTGTTCCAACCAATATATATGATACCTATGATTTTCACAGAAATTCACTGTTTGGCCTTCTTTTGTGTTCACATTGATCTTTTTGATCAAATTGATCTCCATGTTGCTGCCAGTACCAAAAGGTAGTTCGCTTAAACCAGTTTAAATTAGTTGCATGCAGCAGCCTGAAAACTCTTAAATGTGTGATTCAGAAAGTGTTGCTAGTTCAAAGCTAGCTTGGTGATGTCTACAAGACCTACAGTATACACACACCCTCCCTAATTTACAAGTGTTGCACTAAAACATAAAGTGATTTGTCTAAGATCACACAAGAGGGCTATAGCAGTACCAGGAATCCAGAACCCCAGTCCAGCTTTTCATCACAAGGCAAGATTAGTTGCACACATCAGTGTAAATTCTCCTGAAAGTTTACTGTGGTCTCTATGACAAGACATACTCCTGCGAAGCTTGAGGGAGATGCAGTCTTCACATCTGACCAGGCTCATATCTGATCCCCTCTAAAATTTTGGACCAATTTTTTATATGGATCTTTACTTACATCTTTCGGTGACTTCAGATCCGTCTTGTTTGGTTTTCTTTGTTAGGGAATCCATACCATTACCACCTGCAGGAAAGGCAGACAAATTGCACTGAAAGGAACATAATGTCATAGACTTTTGATATGAACACTACAGCAGGATGAGTCTATGTCTTATCACCAGCTGGTTTGGAGCTACTGGAGATGTACAAGCAAAGCTTAGGAATAAATGGTCAGTCAGGCACCCAGTGGAAAGCAAAAGAATTCTTCCTGGAAATGGAGACAACAGACCTCTGAAAAAGCAGAGCATCCAACCTACTTGTGGAAAACAGTTGCAGATTGACCTGTGCTCTTTCTTTTTTTTCAAATCTGTGTTTCTTTTGTCATTAACTTCACTACCTAGAGCTAAAGGACTTGCTAGGTGCTTTTTTCTTTTTTTTTTTTCTGCCACATTCACTTGCCCTCTCTACCAGCTTACATTTTTAAGATGAATATTCTACTTCTCCTAATATTGAAAAACAATTTTAATTGAATTATATATATTACTGATTGATTTCTTACATATTGGTCAGCAACTGCTGCCAAAGAGGAACATCTGGACAAACGAGATGTTAACTGTCCTATTGATCATGTATAATGTAGACCCACGGTATTGCCCTATAAAAATATGATAATTATCACCTAAGAACCCTGGTTATGAATCAAGATCTCACCGTGCTAGGGAAAAATAAGGACAATGCTTGCTCCAAATTGCTTAAAATCTAAGGTTACAGACAGAAGATGTATATAAGCAGATAAGTGGCCAGTAGTGTTCCACATACAGAGATATGTGGATAGACAATGCAGATCTTGTAATGCAGAACTTGCGTAGCCATATGCAGGATGGGTAAGCAATATCTCTCTAGGTTTTGTCAACTCAGCACTTTTGTCCACCAATTTGGTGCCATACTGCACAATAGGCAATGAAAACTAATGTCATGTGTTAAGGAACAGGCAGTTTACGTGCATTTACCAACAGCCTGCTCTCAGAGGGAAAAAGATGGATTATTTTCTTTCTGCTCAAGAGACTGTGTTTCACTGTGTAAAGCATAAGTGACATTCAGCAGCTGGTAGGTTTAACTTCAGAGAGACCATCCCTGCCTACAGACATTCCTGTTGCACCCCAGGAGCTTTTCTTTGTTCAAACTGCTTTTCTGTAGGCACATGAGTATGACTGCTGAACTTGGCACCATGCTCTCACCAAAGTAAAAGTAGCAAGCCAGATGCTAACTCAAAGAGTCATCGTGAGCAGTTCACACAAAACAAGCCCTGACACAACAGGAGGCATGGAAGGTAGACTAAGAAGAAGAGATGGCAAAGCCAACAACTAAGATGGGAGTGAGCAAGCTCCCTGGAGCCAAACCCATCCCATAACTCAGGGAGAGATTAGATCTGGATTTAGATCCAAGCTTCATTATTTTATGACTTAACTGTCTCAATTATGGTGCAACTCCACTCCTTTCTGAGCTGGAACCAAAAGACAGGATTTTTTTTTTTTTTTTTAACAGTCCCATGTAGCATGGAGCAGGACTAGATGACTGAGCAGCTGTGGAGATCCTGTCTGCTGCAGTGATCTGGCTATTGTCACCGGTGGTGAAAATGCAACAGTGCTGCCAAAAACGTTAAGTGTTACACAGTCTTGGGTATGTCTAAACTGAAATCATAGCAGTGACTGCCATGTAATTTAGACATGTCCTGCTGGCTTTAACCTAGCTTAGCTGGGTAAAAAAAGTAGTTTATCTGCAGCAGCAAAGAGCTCAGCATGAACTAATTCACCTTCTTTCTCAGGTGAGCTCATGCTACCATGGGTAAACTGCTACCAGCAACCAGGTTACTTTAGGTTAAGCTATTTTAGGTATGTCTAAGCTACACAACAGTCATTGCAGTTCTATCCTTACTGACTTTTATCCCTGTTTGTAGACAAAAGTGTAATCCCAGGAAGCATTAGTACTGTTTGCCTTGGTTTTTGTAAATGCACTGATGTGAGAAAAAATGACACAGTTATGGAAAACTAACAGCAGCCCAGAGAAAATTCCCCTGGATAGAATGAAATGTTCAGTTTCAGTCTTAGTTTTACTAGAATAATATCCCACCATGTCTAATAAACCTAGTCATCAGAACAGGGGAGAGTTTAACATGCTAAAAGTATCAGAGTTGTTCTCAAATGAAATTCCACATCTTTTAGGGATTCCACCTTATTTGAAGACTTGGACTTTGATTTGAATGCAATGTGTTTAAAGGCGGATCCTTCAAGAGATTCAGGCAAAATTCTGTTTCAAGTTCTCAGGAGTTTTGTTTTAGCAACAAAGGGTCAGGATTGAACACACAAACACAGAAGACGGGTTTGATGTTTCAGTGCTTTAAGCATAGTGTCTTCAGTTACATTTCTGCAAATCAAGTGTAAAACATCCCCAGTTTGACACATTGCCATGTGCCACTCACTTCGTACAGACACAAAGAAAGATGCCATAGGAAACGCAGTCAGGAATCAGGCATAATATCCAGAGGAAGAATGTGGTGTCTCGTCCCTGATAAAGATCACATTTGCAGTAAATGTGGCTTGTAACCCCAAGCTGCTCTGTCTTTAAATAACTCTTGCATTCTCAAAACTAGCTGGGAACCCAGACAGCTGAGTGGAGAGAGGATACCCTGAATAATCACCTTGATTACAAAAAGGATAATTATTCCTCTTCCCTATAACTCTTCATCTAAGTGTTCAAAACAGGACCTAGGGATGTCCTTACAGTGCACAATTTAAGTGTCTACAAAGTTATCGAGAATGTGGCTCTTTGTATCATCAGTCACTTTGTCTGCTTATTTTTCGTATAAGTAAACTGTAGCAAAACTTCGGCCAGATCCTGATAGCTGCAGAGCACATCCCAACTCAAAGCATTTCCATAGGAATTGCAGGGGACCAGCTCCATTCAGCTTCAGGCTGTTTGTTTGTGTGTCATGGCTAAAGAAAAGGAAACTCAAGAGTTTTGGTTTCTGCAAGCCTGTAGACTGTTGTTTTTAGTCTGAGGTTCTGTGAAATAGTTTCCTTCATCATCTCATTTAAACTATTTTCCCCAATGGCAATAGGTATTTCACACAAGCTGGTGCTACAAAAGCAATGAAGACTCCAGCTGAGACTGTCAGTTGCCTGAAGGAACCGGTGCCTAAAGCACATTCACAGCTTTTGAAAGGCTCCAACTCTCTGTCTTTAGGTCTATTGGGGAAAGACACATCAAAGGCAACTCGAGTTTTTTTCCAGAGAGAAACAGGTTGGAACTTCACAAATTTTGCATCCTGTTCTAGGACACAATTTTTTTCAAACGGATTTAAGCCTGATCCTGCGTATGCTCACAGATGTATGGGACTTTACTCATGCGAGTAGTCACTGACCGCACCCACATCCTTATGAAGTAATAGATACTGCATGTAGCCACCTGCAATTCACGGTGAAGCCACCAATACTAATAGCTATGACTTTAGCGATCTACTCAAGTGAGTAAAGTCATACACTTTCTGAAGTGTATTCAGGATGGGGGACTACATTTGGAAAGTATTATTCCATCTGCAGGGTGTAAATTACACTTCTCTGCACAGACAAGTCCCTGGTCATTCCCCATGGGGTGAGGATGGTGCTTCCGCTGTCACCCAATTTTTATCCAGACTGGGCATGGACTTAAATGTCCCTGCACTAAACATAGCTGGTGGAAATCAGTGCCTGGATAAGTTCATTTCTTGGCCATGCCAATGTTCAGGCTACTGACATCTACATTTTGGAGGCTGCTATCTCCCATTTTGCAGCACCGTAGCTTTCTTTCCTGGAGGGTTTTCCACTTCTGAGAATAGCCCCCTTGTTTAACACTGGCAGATGTCAGTATAGACACGAGGTTGTTCCACTTGCTCTTGACAATCAGGAGTGCTCTATTTTAACACTGCTCATATAACATAAGAAGAACAAATGAAAATAGACACTTCCAGGTAACCTACACATCCCTAAATCCTCTCGGGTGGAGAGACACCTGGCTCTGAACTCCAGCTTTATTCCCCACACAGTGACACTAGTGCAGTTATCAGCCTTCTCTCCAGCAAACTATTCAGTCTGCATTCCAGTAGCTCCCAGTGCTGATTTACTGCACAGACATCTGTCTGGATTCACAAAGATATAGCTATGGGCTATATAGGAGGCAAGCGAGAAAATCTCTGTTGAATCACAGAAACCTTTAGCAAACATCCCTGAGCTATAAGATTGTGAAATGAGATTGCCTGCCTCCTATGGCTTGAGAGCTGAGTTAAGTTCCAGGAACTGTCCATCCTTTTGAGATCACTGTATAAAAAGTGCCATGTGAGCCCAATCTTGAGGGGGTGAGGGTTTCTTCTGAGCTGTACCCCAACTCATTTCAGTCTGAGCAACGGGTGTGCAATACGCTTGCAGGACCAAAGGAAAAGTGCAAGCACATAATTCAGCCAGATGGCCTGACTAGGCATCCACACAAACATATGTATGTCATCTGTCTACATGTCTATCTGTTATTTTAAATGCAATGGAATAACATATTTAACTACTACTTCCATGAGATATGTTCTCACAAACATAAGAAGAGTTGCATTATGACAGGTCCTACATAATGGACACTTAATATAATGAAGGGCCTAAAGATGCTCAGCAAATCTCAGCTGCTGCAGTTAGTTGGACAAGCCAAACCCTCAGGTTATTTAAAAATAAATAGCTACTACTTGCTTGCAGCAGTAGTGTTTGTGCCATACATTTTGTCATTGGGGAACTTCTTACATTAATTTATATCTGTGAAGAGATATTTTAATGGAAGTGGTTGCTTTGCATTCTGTTAGTTTCTACACCTATCATTTCTGTTTTCATGTCAGGAAATTGCTGCATTCCTAATCAGGAAAATTAAACCTATTCTGATCCTTTTAACCCATTTAAATTTCTTCAGCTGTGATGTATTCTGGTAGAAAAAGAGACACCACAAAGTGATGCGATTAATGATGTTGATGAAAATCTTTGATCCTATTTTATGGAAAGGATTCCACGGAACCCATAATCCTTGATCAAACTCATATTCTGAGGTCAGGTAAATTGTTCAGAACAGCCATACTAATAAAATAATTCAAAACCAAACCGCCGCTTCCATGACATCTAACATCCTTCAAGGTTTATACCTTGTTAGCTATATCTTTTACATGTCACCAACATTCAGCTAAGAAAATAAATCACAGCCTTATTCTGACCTTCACTCACAGTCTAGGACCAGCGTGTAATATTAGCCACACTCAGCTCTAATTTATAACCTGCAGTTCTTTGTTTCAGAAGGCAGGGTGGAACCCTGACTGGATTGCACAATTCAGTCACAATCATCTACCCTCAAGACTATGTTTTTCTTTCTGCCCAAAGCAAAAACAGATCCAAATTCAAAGCAAGAACAACCTGTCCTGTACCGTTCTCATTCCACTTGTACAGAGGGAGTTAAGTATTCCTACAAACTGAGACTTTCCAGTCAAGGTTTCTAAAAAATGGGTTAGCTTTATGATTATCCATTTCACAGCTGGAGAAACTGAGGCAAAGGAACTTTCCCAAGGTGATGCTGACAGCAAGCTGCAAAGACAGGAATACAACCCACATGTCCTGAGAAATAACCCTGTGACTAGACACTAGAGCCCACTGCACAATGCATTCAAATGGATTTTCAAATAAAGCCTTCCTGAATTGCCTTGAACCAGTTTTTAAATGTACCATACAATTCTTGGCCTCTTAATCTTACATGAATACAAATTTGTCCAAGAGTTCATGATATATGACTCACTGCTGATAAATAGCTCCCTTTGTCTGAAACTGATTTCCTTAAAAGCAAAGTTAGTGCCTCCCAACTTACAGCTTCATCCTAAAGTGGCTGCCGGTGCCATCTGGATTGCATGTCAGTCCACTCAGGATCCTAATACTGTCCTCCACTTCAACCTAAAGTCAATCCTCATGTTCATTCCAAATACATTCTTTTTAAAAGCAAGTACCAGATAACTTGCATCTTGCAGTGCAAATAGCTGTTCTTCCAGATCCTAACATAGCTAGGCACTTCCCCAGCTGTATGATAATTTTACAATAAGCATTTGAAGAAAAATATCTACATTCTCATTACATTCCTCATACCTCAACATGTCAATGTCTTTCACTTAGCATCCATTTAAAGAGCTCCCTCTAGTCCAAATGTAGGTAGCCCAACACTTACATACTTGATAGGATTTTTATACTTGATGTCCCACAGAATTTTTCCCTTTTTTCCTCTAAAAAACATGTTTGTCTTGCAGGGAATCTGGAAAAGAAATAGTACAGACCACTTTTTTTTTTTGGCTTCTTATTTTACTTACCTGGAGCTTTTAAGTTAACAACCTGGAAATCCCTCTTTCTTCAACTGTTTTCTGTCTCTCAAAATTTGCTACCTACACTTTATACTGCATCCCTCCAAAGGTGTGTGGTGTCTGAGTGATCCTCCAAGAACGTTCTTCTCTTCTTGTATTTAATCTATGTCACCCCCCTTTACTTCCCTTTCCCAAGTCTTCACTCCCAGACAAGTCCTAGCAAAGGTGTGTTTTATTTTCCTACCTCACTCCACCCTCCTGATTAACTGACACACAGTGAAAAAAAAATCTGCCTGCAGGAATCAAACTTTATTGAAAGGTAAGAGTGCTTATGCCTATCTGGTCAGGTAGACTAATTATTTGGAGACAGGGACAAAGACTCATGTCAGAGGAAATGACTTATTATGGCAGTGCTTTCTCATACATGATTTGTGCATTGTAGGTGCAAATTTAACCTGTTTTGACCTTTTATTACAGGTCTGTACATCTCTCACAGGCACTTCTGCAAGGGCTTAGGGCTTGCCAGAGCTTAGTGAGGCAACTAGAGTGTCAAGAGCCAAATCCACAACTACTGTTAGTTGGGATAGCTCCATGGAAGTCACCACCTTCCAGTCATCACCAATACTGAAGCAGCATTTACAAGGCAGCACTGTTAGGAAGATTCATGCACCAAACTGCATGACATGAAGGAATAATCTCCCCCATGGCACTCCAGTGTGAACTAAGAATTTGTTTAGCTTTCTGCTCTTTTCACAGGGATTGTGCCAGTGCAGGGGTGGCAAAGATGCAGCCTGTATCTTCACCCATCACTTTCACGTCCTTACAAGAAATGTTCTGCAGCGTTTGGGAGTGCAGCTGGAACCCAGGACTTCCCTGCCACTCTAAATGTGAGGCCACTCGGCTCTTGACTGCAAAGGGCTGGAGGGAAATCTCTTTTGAACTCATCAACACTGCTCCAGGTCAACCGAATGGATCACTACAAAGAACTCACCACCCAAGGGAGAAGTGAGCTGCCCCTACAATGCCTAGGTCCTACACATCCTGGTTTGGACCATTAACCACAGGGCCGGTGCTTTGGCTTGACAAGCTGGACATTAAATGAGCTGATCCTCAGGCGCTGCTGAAGTGCACATGTGCAAGACCTGATGGGGGAAGACAAAGGTGGTCATCTGCATCTTCAAGATACTGATTCTTTGCTATTGCTCACTTTTATTGTCAAGCTGGTATTGATTCTCTACTTTGATCTTCTTCTTTAGTGCTGGTCTGTAATACCAGTTACAGTACTGAGCTGCAAACATGACCCTGATGCCCACAGACAGAAAACCAAGGCAACAGAACACAGAGGACCTGATGGGCTATTCTAGAGTCTTAGACACCAACAGTCCCTAGCTCCTGTGACTCACTGGAAAAGCATAAAAGGTCTTTACTAGAAGGAAAAATCTGAGCCTTACTTAAAAAAAAGAATAAGAAAAAAGAAAAGTCCTGTAATTGTTCCAGGGCTGAAGTAAAAAGCGCTCACCTAGTAAATGAGCAGGCATAAAAAATCTAAACTAAGAAAAGAGAAGGACAACTTTTATTCTTCCAGAAGCAGTAATGGCCAAGACACTGGCTTAGTGTTCCTTAGCAACAGACTGTTTATGGAGCTGTCCTGATTAATCATTTTGTCCACTGCTTGTTGAAAAGAAAAAACAAGGGAAAAAGTGACCTATAGATACCTGAAAAAGAAACAGGACAAATATCACTCACTGTAAGCTACTTGAATCAGGATTCAAATGAGAAAATTTGAGGGAAAAAGGAGTGGTTTAGGCTGCTGATAAAACCATTGCCACCTGATGCTTGTTAGATGAGCTGTGTGAAATGAGCTGAGTGTCTCAGTCCCATTCATAGTGGACTGGTGATATTTTCTTCATAGTCTCAAGGCTCTGATTTATGGAAGGGCTGAGAAATAATCCACACCATCAAATGAAGACAGTGGACTTATAGGTAGGCATCAGCGCTGAAAATGAGAACCTCATTGGCTCCCTGTTTGACAGTTTCAACAGAAGGGCTATAAATTAAAGGGCCATGGATACTGCCCCCTTAAAATTGTGTCTAAAGAGTAGGGACAGGACACATTTATATTGGACAGATATGTTAATATCTCATTTTGTGATTTTTTTTTTTACCCTGGTGCACACTTCTAAAATTTGCTCCCTAGAGTCTGCCCCAACTTAGATTTTCTTGGTGCTATAACTGATGGAGCTATACAGCCATAAAACAAAACAACTGACAGGATTAGCAACACCCAGCCCCTGTAAAAGCAGGGAATTTTGCAGGCCTGATTTTAATAGGTATTACTTGCTTATTACACCGTCGGAATAAAAATTTCTGAGGTTCTTGCCAATCTACTTTGGGGAAATTCAAGTTTATCTTTCTCATGTCTTTGACTTGTTACACTGTGGTTCTTAAATATGACTTTCTTTGGGCCATCTTCATAGATCTACTTGTTGTACAGGGAGATTAGAAGAAACAGAGGAGGTCACAAAAACCAGGAAGCTTAATGAAATGAGTTCCTGAAGTCCCCTTCAGCCCTACTTTTCTGGGATTCTATGAAAACCCAATATAAATGATCATGGCTTGATACGTGAAATTACTGGGATTTAAACCATGTCCTTGATGAAGGCAAAGACTGCTCACTGTGACAGTCAAGGAATTCTGAACAGATTAACTAACCTGGGCACGAGATAACAGTGCAGTAGGAGCTTCAATTTAAAAAATCTAGTGCAGAGATTTTGGGCACCCATACGCGTGCTCTGAGCCATTCTGATTAGAACGATCAATCGAGTCTGCTGGAGCATTCTAATCAGAACGTTCCAGCATGTTGCAACGTGTTGTGTTTTCAGCATCCCCACATTTCAAAACGGCAGTGGGGGCACTTTAACTGAAACTCATCAAATGAGCTTTAGTTAAAGTGCCCCGGCCACCATTTTGAAATGCGGGACGCTTAATACACAAGATGCTGCGGGCTTTTTACATTACAGCGGCTTCTAAAATGCCTCCCTTCCCACTCCCGCTAGCCCTAGAGCACATGTAAAAATGCCCTTTAGGTTCAGCATCCATGGAGGTTGATAATCTATCTCTTTGGTAGGGCAAGATGCTGGCAAGATGCTTGGTAAGGCAAACTTCTTGGTGCTTGCCCTACCAAGCAACTTCTCAAATGAGAGACTTTTAGGCCCATATTCAAGAAGCCACATCTCAGCAGTGACTTACTATCGTCTCCAACTGTCTTATTGTGAAAAGAATTAATGGCAGTGTTAGGAAGTTAAGCAGCTCTCGCAGCAACCTCAAGATTTCCTTTTCTGCTTTCACACTGGTGTCAAGCCAGGTTGTGGTAAAGAGACTGCTCTAAACTTATTGATCTCTGATGTCTTTGTCTGCATGGATGAAGGTTAAGAACTTATGCAGATTCTTTTAAATCTCTCAGCTGCATTGATGCCATTGACCTCCTTCATTGCAGGTTTTCATGAAGAATCTGGATAGACATCAGTCTGGGGCAGATTTGGAATGGCAAATTCTGAATTCATCTATCCTTCCAGCTCAGTGATTCTATATGATGTAGTTTTGATAAGTATGCAGATACTTCCAGAGACAGTCACCATCCTTGCATTCCTGTCACTTCTGAGACCAGTTAGGAGGTAGTACTGAATACAAGGACAGACATTCTAGGGTTCTGTTTTGTTGCTATTCCTAGACAATATGCCGCAACAGAGGTCACAAAGCAGTTTCCGTGTCCCCAACATATGGATGACACTCAGCTTAATAACTTTTATTCTATCAGGCATATCGACTGAGGCCTTTCCACTTAGACCTCTGGCCAAAAAGCAGGGCTTTGCGTAACTGTTAGCTGGCTGAAAGTCATTCCCAATAAAATATGCAGATGGTGCTGATAGGATGAAGGAAGCAAACTGGAGTAACACACACTTCTGTGATTAAGGAAGCATGCCTGCCTTTTTTAACACAGCTCATTTTAGAAGTTCTTGGCTCCTCAGCTGCTTCTGGATGACAAGCTAGCAGGTGAAGCCCAAACTCAATTCTGACATCAGGAGAGTGCCAGGGTATAGGGACCCTCTGACAGCACATCCTTCTACCCAACTACACTCTATGAATTAAGGGGTGACAGGATGTGACAGAAGAACCACTGTGGCAGTGATTCTCAACCAGCATGTTGGAGCACCCTGAAGTGCTGCGAAATCCTTTGGAGGGTGCCTTGTGTGAGGAAATAAGCACAGGCATAGGCTTATCCCTGCCTGACCATTCCCTCCTGCTCCCACTGCCTGGCCCCGCTGCAAAGAGATAAGCACTGTAAAAAAATAGTTTTTGGGGTGCTGCTCAATTCACAGAAGTTACGAAGGAGTGCCTCAAATCTAATAAGGTTGAGAGCTACTGTGCTATAGCTACTATTTGCCTGAGATTCCCCTATGCAACAATGGTTGGACGCACCAGCTTTCTGGGTGCTTATGTCACTGGCATAGGAGCACATCCCAGGCTATGCTTTTGCTGTTGCTGTCTCCTATGTCAGATGCCCCATAAAATGGGGGGAAAATGTGAAAACATAAGCAATAAGTAGCTGACACTTGAATGAGACTAGAAAAAGTGATTTTATACCGCTTTTTCTGAAAATTGATGTGAATAAGGAGGTATAACATACTAATGAAACTATATCAACTTACTAGAGATAAGAATGCACCAGAGATCTACCCTACAGATGAGGATATCATCATCAAATACTGTAAATGCATTACTGTATTCATAAATGATCTAAAACATTTGCCAAGACTCGTCTGTATCCTTTTTGTCTGAACACAATGTGAGGCTAGAGATCAAACACTGAAACTAAACCAGCTGGTCTGGTTATGGTATGCTCTTGGCTTTCTTCTAAGAGCTGAAAGAAAATATAGTACATTGATAGACTGGAAATACACCTGGAAACCACATTATTGTTGTCCTCAGTTTCAAAGAGAACTGTAAGACACAGGATGAAGATGTACTGCTTGCAGCAAAATGCCTGGGCAACTATTTCTATTGACACATGAGTTATGTGGCCAGTGATTCAGACTCAAAATTGAACATCACATTGCATGCCCACACAAAGACTGTTAACATATGGAAGTGAAAACCACACCTATACCTGTTAGCAACTGCAGCTCCTTCAGTATACCTCTGCTTTGCACAGCCAAGACCATGGCAGCAGCTTAACCAATCAGACCTCGTACACTGAATCATTCAATGACTCACTGTCTTAAGGCCACATCTTACACACCACTTGAGAAATTCATTATGAGTAACCTAAGGCATGAAAAGCACTCTTTACGTGACTAGCTGTTGCCTTTGGCCACTGGGAGGTTAACACTGTAAAGCAGTGCCAGTGAAAAAAACCAAACCTGTTGATACAAAGCAGTGATCTGTCAAAGCACACCTTGACTTGGATCTTCAAGAGAGGAAGTGCTGGCCACAAGAAATCTATTTCTTGATGTAACTTCATATGAAAGATCTTCATTTCTTTTGATGAGCTCCTTGGGGCAGGGTGATGCTTTTTTGTGTGCTTGTACAGTGCCTTGGCTCCATGGAGGGCCAGTCTACCTTCCCAGTGTGACTCCAACACAAATCATTATAATAAAGTTACATATGCCTGCACAGCAGAGCAGTGATTGGGGATTTCTGGTGTACTGAAAAACAAATTTATAAGAAATGAGACTAAGAACAGGAAACACAGATCTAGGTATTCCTTAGCAAGGGAAGAAGTTTCAGGAGATGAAGCACTATATGCCGGTAGTGTAATGATGGGTAGGTGTGCGGGGCATGAGCCATGAGCACAGTCTAAGAGGATGACATTGGAATGGAGCTAGGAGACAGGGCACTTCACCCTCCCCTTCTCCCCCAGACCTGCACCTTTTCTGCAGCACTGTGGAGGGCAGAGCAGCAGCAGAGGCAGGTGGTGCCCTGGGCTGTGGCAGTGTACAATGCAGGAGTAGCAGCCAGAAGTTCACTGTTTCAGGAGATGAACCATTTTTTTCACCATGGAAAATCAGTGTTTAAATGACAGGAACAGGATGGGATTTAATGTGGACAAGTGCAGGGTGATGCATCTGGGGAGAAGCAACCCCCAGCACACATACTGGCTGGGAAGCTGCCCTCTTACTAGCACGGTGGAGGAACGGGATCTTG
>JAGPOW010002742.1:23304862-23353060 GCA_030014935.1 Caiman crocodilus | reverse complement strand
TGGAGAGCAGGTTTAGGTTGGACATTAGGAGGCACTACTTCACAGTTAGGGTGGCTAGGATGTGGGACCGGCTTCCTAGGGAAGTTGTTCTTGCTCCTAACTTGGGCGTCTTTAAGAATAGATTAGATAGGTACTTGGCTGGGGTCCTGTGACCCTGGCACTCGTTCCTGCCATTGGCAGGGGAACAGACTAGATGGCCTGCTCTAGGCCCCTTCTGACCCTAGATACTATGATACTATGATGACTGCTCAGCACATGCATCAGCATCAAAAAAGATGACCATCCCTGCCTCCCTCCCTAGCAGCAGTGAACATCCAGCTGCACCATATGCTACCATTACTCAAAGTATAGAACGGGCCTATTATAACTCTGCTGTTCACTCCCCTTTGTCTCTAGATCTGGTTTTAATAACATGAGTCAAAGTGATGGAGATAAATTCCACCTGTGACCTGTGGTAGTTTTTGTCCTCTGTGTAGTTACTCTGGCATATTTATGTGCTGATATATATTGGGTTGTGTGCTAGGATTTGGTTGTCAAAACCAGAAGTTATTAATGCCATACTTGCTTAACAGGGCATATAGATTGAGTTGATGATAATTTTGATGTATCAAGCGTGTGGGACAAAATGGTGTATCACTCCTGGCCTGGAACATCCTTACTGAAGTTCCAGTTTTCCGCTAACACCATGGCAACTGGACAACTACAGCAGTCCAGTGAAGCTCACGACTGCCAGGGAACACAGCACAGAGGCTGGTGAATCTGATTATTGGTGCTCTGTAATGAAAAGCAATCCTATCTTTACCACAGGACTAGAGTGATAAGTGTTCATAGTTGCTCTGCTCTTTTGATAAATAAGTCATTTGCAACACATGCATACATATGACGTATCTGTCATTTAGATATAAACCCTGAGGGGACAGGAACAATAACGGGAGACTTAGCTGAGTAACTACCTGACCATAGAAAATGGATGATGAATGGAAAATAGTGAAGACAAGCAATTTCCCAATAACCAGCAGGTTGAAGAACTGTTTGCAAAAACCGTTTAGTGAGCATATATGAACAACATGTATCTGAAGGAAATCAGATTTGAGTTTGTGAATGGTTCACTGCCTGCAAATGGGCAAAATTCACAGCAGCCACTCCCGACAACAAACAATACAAGAGACTTCTAGTCACTCAGCCACATTCTGCACGTTTTACTGTTAAAATTAATCACTGAGGAAACTATGTAATGGAAAGGTTCATCTCAACAAGCTACACCAGACGGAAGCTGGGAGGTTGCCTATTTTAGAAAACTTCCTAAAGAAGTTTGATGTTGTGTTTTGGAGAAATAAAGAAATGTTTCAAGTCATGCCACCTTAAAATCCCACATTGGCAGGAAATCCTGGATGAAATATCTGTGCCAAGCCCAAATAATACACCTCATTCAACAGCAATGCACCTCCTATGTTGTAACATGGGTTCTCATTAGCAGGATGACAAATGCAATGGAGGACAAGTTTTGTCTTTATACAGGGAACCAGGAAATTAATTGGAGGACCTCTCTTTTTCTCTTTCCTTCTCCAGCTCCACAGCAATCCCTCCCACAACCCCTATTTACCTGCTAAGGTTTAAAGGATCATTTTTTGACATGGTGTAATGTATTAATAACATGGATTATTTTGTAGAAGGGATGGTATTTCCAAATGACTCTGGCAGCACAAATCCCACTGATGTGGAGCCACCTAAGTGGCTCAGAAATTTCTACCTAGTATCTTTAATGCAAGATTAATCCTGTAAACTTTTGGGGCACAAAGGTTGAAATTCACAGTAGTGGAATAGGCAAATAGAAGGCCCTACATACCTTTTAAAAAGCAATGCTGATACATGGCACCTAATCTAAGGAGCTGACTAGCTCAAGGGAACTCTGTAAGGGCAAGGAAGAAGGGATTTTTCCCCTATGAGGTGTATGGAGCATGCAAAATGAACGACAGCTGCTCCATAGCAAATCCTTCATTAGAGCTGAAGATGCCAAAATCCTTGTGCTCTTCCTTGAGCCTCTCCTGGTTCCCACCACTAGCAACAGAGCAAAGGGAATATCTGCAGAGCCAGCCTTCATACAACATACACTGCCTTGCACAACCTCCCCAGCTCCTGCCCCTGTACAGCAGATCCATACCAGTTGTGCTGGAAGAGGGACACAGCACTAGGAGAGTAGACAGAGCAGGTCTGCTATGTATAGCTGTGTGGAAAGCCCAGAAAATACCGGTGCCAAAAATCACACAGGTGTTTTGGCATAGCACAGAAATAAATAGTCAAGTAAGAAAATTAAGGTGCTATGATTTGCAGAATGTTTAAACTTCATGGTTATGGGCTCTGTCACAGACAAAAGATCAGAGCCTAGTATCATAGAAAGTATGGCTAAAGCATAGAATGCCTGGCAGCTCTTTAAAGTACATTACATTTGTCCCATTCTTCTGGCTGTTTCATCCTACAGGGATTTATTCTAATCTTTATGGGATACTTTTTAATTTAGGGTAGAAAAAACTGCCTGGTTTGTTCATCCAGCTAGCTCTTCCTCCTCCTGTGGCAGTTTGTCACTCCAGATAAACATTACTTCCAAGCCATACAGATCTTTCTCAGGCACTCTTGATCTATTAACTATAACTGTTTGAGTACTTCCAGGAAAGAAGCAAGAGAGAGAGTCATTGGGAACAGCATCTGAGCAAATTACCATGGATTTGGCAGGGACTGTGATATGCCTCATTAGCATTACCAGAAATCCCAACTTCCAGTAAATTGCATTGCCTTAGAACCTGTTTCACTTGGTGAGAAAAAAGCCAAACAAAAATCACCATAAAAATATAAGCAGCAGAAATGACTCCCATCCTCTGAGACTTTCAGATTTCCATTTACACAAGGAAGACTAAGCTTTGTGAGCAAGTGTGGCCATAGAAGTGGGTATAGACACATTTGTACAGATTTCCCCAGCTATTCTACTGTTTAATGCTTTTATTTTGTTTCAGTGGCGAACAATACTTTCTTTCACTTTTTAAATTCCCTCCCCACTATCCAATCAAGTAAGTTTAAAAAGGGGGAGAAAATAAGAAACATTGAATTTTTATTTTTCTTCTGGAGAAAAATTTAAATCTGCAAGAAAGTGATTTTTCCTACTGAGATGTTTTTTTCCCCCCCAAAAATAAATATTCCTTTGATTTCATTTTAATTAAATGTTTTAATTTCACCTTTACACAGGGAACAGCAAGCAAAGCAAAACCAAACAAAACATGTTTGTATCTTCCAAGAATATTTGATAAAAATATGTCTTAATTATTCTTTGCCACTACTAGTTATCTTCTTCACGCTGAATTATGGTTCTAGGCATAGCTAGCTTGACCAAAGGAAAAAGTCAGACTCAGATCCAGCAAATTGGGTTTAAAACACTTTAGTTTCCAAATCTAAATTTAATTCATACTTAGCATTTTTTCTCAGGACCATTCATAACAGCAATAGGAGGATGAAGGCAGAAAGCTCTTTTATATTATACTTCCATTCTCTTGATAGTGAAATAAATGAATTAAAAGTGTGCAAAAGTGCCGTGTATGGTCTTTAGGCTGGTTTTCTTTATTATCTTCCATAAGGTTTATGCCACTGTGATTCGTCAGGGGTTCACAGCCTGATTTTGTCTCTGGATGGTTGACTTCTTGCACTGGAACAAAGTGATGATGAGGCAAAGATTCCCAACTGTTATGTAAAGGGGCTTGCTCAGGCATTGGCTCAGTGTGATTTCCTTTACTTATTCTGTTTGGGTCAGAAGTTGCCATATAGTGAATGATAACCTGAATGCAAATGTTAGGTAGTTTCCATTATGGACATGAAAAGCTAAGGACAAAGGTTTTGCCACAACTATGAAATGCATTGGTCTGAGTTGGGGGCCCCAACTTTTGCCAGTTCATGGCAAAAAGCCCTAATATGTTGCAGGTAATGTCATAATATCAATCTCAAGAAAACAATGTCTATAGAAAAAGCACAATTTTCTGTGACTGCAAGTGAGGTCAGAGGATCTCAAAGGCAAAACGCTGCTCTTATGGCCTGGGTTGGGGGCCACTGGTTTAGCTGAATCTATGTTTTCAAAAAAATGAAAAAATGTTCCTGACCAATTTTACTTAACATCTCCTGAGAAATGCTGACCAGCCTCAACACCTAACAAATTAAAAGGAGTTGAGGATGTTCGCAGCAATTGTCATCACTGGACCCCTTAAGAGAAGATGTAAGAGTTCAGTGAGATTTCTGTTCCACAGATAGTCCTCACTTAAACCAATCAGCAATAAGAATACTGAAATTAAACATACTCTCTTTGTCTCCTAAATAGGAATGTCCTGTGATTATGCCTTCAAACATTCTGCTCTTTTCAGGGTGGGGTTCATGCTCCTGCCAGGACAGCTAAGGAAATGAGAAATGTTGTGTTGCTGGGGATATTAGTTTTGTGTCATGTTGAATCACATTCTGCTGAGATTCCACTTCTGCTTTATTTTTGGGCTTACAAAGCAACTATGGGTTCTAATTTTTCTCCATGGGAGATTTCACCCATCCCAGAACTGCTTTTTGTTCTGTCTGATGCTTCACAATACTAAAACAAGACGTTTTTAGGCAAAGAGTTGTATAAATATTCAAAAAGGGTTTAAAACAGAGAGAGGGACAGATTCTCGTGTCAGTTATGCTAGTGTAAGACTGGATCCTGATCTCAGTTACAACAGTTTAAATCTGCACAACTGGACTGTTTACAGTAGATCAATTTAGGATTTACTTTGGTATAAATGAGATCAAACGTTGGCCCAGCCCCAAATTCACCCTTAACCTTTTCCCCTCTCTAAAACTGTTTTGGATACTTTGGGCGATCATATAAAACAACTCAATAATCCAACAGATTTCCTCTCTATTTCTGCTCATATTTCTCAGCTGATTTGATTCTCGGAAAAGGTCGAATTCTTTTTGCTGACTCCTGCCATTACTGCACCTGCTTTCCTGGGGCATCCAGCCTCATCTGCCATGTACAGGCCTGTAAAACCCTCTTTTAATGGCACTCCCTTTATTAAAATAGACATTCCAGAGGCATAAAATATTACCATCCACTATATATGGGCAGGAGATTGCAAATCTTCACCACACATAACACAAGACAGGACATGAGAAATTGTAGACTCATTCTCTCTCTGCATCTCACGTGGAAACACAAACTTTCATTCCTCTTCATTAGTTCTCTCTTCAATGTTCTATGAGGGAGGGAGCTGGCATCTCCCTTTGTACAAATGTTTGCAGAAAGACTGAATGCACAGTACTAGGAGCTAGCAACATTTTTTAAATACTCTCTCATTAGAATAGATCATGCTAACCTTACTATTTTTCTCTCCCCCTCTTGTTTGAACTGCATATCCTTTTACATCTAAGCATCCACTGACTTCACAGATCCTATTTCTCTCAACTCCCCTTCCTAACAACAAGTTTTCAAAGCTGAATTGATTAATATACTTTCAGATCCTAGGAAGGAGGCTTTTAGATAAAGGCAAGTTCTCAATAGTGGATTTGGGTGAGTCTCTGGAATAACTTATTGAATGTAGCCCTCTTTTCTGTACTATTTATTTTTGGTTGTCTTCAGTTATTTGTGAGCTGCAATTAGTCATCTAACTTGTATTGCTTCTGCTCTCTGGCTAGACAACTGAACTGTTAATAAATACGAGGAAAGTTTAAGAGATTTCAGGATGCCCATGGTAACACTGGCAGATAGGACTAACTATGAGTCATTTCACTTCCCTTGAATCTTCTTTCAAAGAAAAACATCATGCCGATTGCATAAATATTCATGGAGACTGAGCACAGAAGGTGGCAAAAGCTATTGCAAAAAATTCATATTTACAAACATATTTATATGTCCTTGTATTTCCCCAGCTTTGGCGGAGTGAAATTCATTCCTATGCAGAGGGCTACCACAAAGCTAATATACCATTTAGGCGCAGCCCACTTAAGATGTATATTGAAGTGTTAAGGGTACACAGACCCCGTACTGGTCCCTTGCAAGCAGCTGAATGTCATTCTTAGTGATTTTTTTCTGATTCTTGGTAGGAGCACAAAAAAGTTGTCCAAAATCCTAGACTTTCCCCAGAGTGTCTTTGGTTGCAATAATAGTTAATTTGAAAGTAAGAAAATGTATTGCTTTACAGCCCAATATCTATATTTTCTTCTTTAAAAAAATATAAGCTCATAAGTAAATTATGAAGAAAGCCTTGGCATTAAAAAATGGCACTGGACTATACTGATGATGACCTGTGAGAGGAGATCATGACAGCAAACCCCTTATAAAAACAGCTTTTGGTCTGCAGTGCTCACTAACCACAATTAAAATGTAGGATCAAGCATTTTTGGAAAGTTACTGAATTATGGCATCCGTACAAAGATGACTGCAGAATAAAAAAGAAAAGTTTTTAAAATATTCTTTGCAATGCAGTTCTCACTAAGTATAAGATGTTACAAAGGCCTGAGAAATGTACTTGGCATGTTATATAGCAGCTAACAAAAGTGATGCAGGGACATAGAGTGTGCAAACATGTCAACTAACATTTATTTGTCCTTTTGCAAATACAATTTTACTTTAATGAAAAAAATTGGGATTCTATATCTTTAAGGCAGCAAAACATACAGATTCATTCAGAACTGCTCATCATGTTTCATAACAGCAGCAACACTTCCAAGGCATCTTTGATCTGTAGTGAGCAGAGGTGGACAGACATCAATGAAGGGAGTGGAGATGGTAACCTAATGCAGTCACACAGCTTCTCTTGGGTGTCAATATTGCATCTTCTCTATACCACTACTTCCTTAAACCACATGACAACATTGGGTCTCAAGACATTTCAAATGCATTCACCCATTTCTCTCTAGTGTGAGTTGGGTGGATTTTCTGAACAACTCCATGCCTGATTTATGAACAATTACAAGAGACACTATATTGATAAGGTTTATGGAGGAAGTACAAAATAGAACTGGAAAGCAAATTTGCTTTATGGTGTTTGGCATCAGTCCTAAGACCTTCCAGTGTCATGGCATTGGCATGATAATCAATGCTAGATATTGCAGCAGCACATCAAGAACAGACAATACAGGAGTCACACTGTTCATCGTATCTGCGAGTCAGCGCCCACTAAGATATATTTTCCATGGGAAATGCTCAGACTTTGTTGTCTAGGACATAGTTTTCCCCTGACATTTAAAATTAATGTAGCGCTTGCAAAAATGCCTTAATGGAAGCCCTGGAGAGTAAGCAAGGTGGTCTATCTACCCTTTGCCCAGCTGTAGAATTCCAAGCATGTCCCACAAATGCGCCTTACTCTGTGGTTGCAAGGGCAGTTCAGGGGAAAAGGACTACCAACTAAAATTGCACAACCACATCCTGAAAAACCTGAAACTTCCATAAAGGTCTTTTCTATCTAAAAGAGATAATTATCAAACAAAGTTGAGCTCTAGGATGAAAATGACCAAAGCCAACACGATACAGCCACAGGTCATGTTGCCAAAATAAGCAGGACAGATGAATGTTTCACTTAGCAACACATTACTTGGGTAATAATTCTCTGAATTACTAAAGCATGCTACCTTCTCTACTATCTTTATGCTGCCAATAGCTTTTCTTATCATAGGGATATTTTGCTATAATGTAAAATAAAAACAAGTATGATTGGAAGTCTACAGAATGCTCCTGACCTAAATTCAGCAGCTGAGCCATCTCTCTGTAGTTATCACACAAAACACTGGAAATACTATGGGAAAAAAAATCAAGCCTGAAAAAAATGAACTTTATGGTTTGAATTCATCTCTTGTTATAAGCCAGAAAGTTTATTCAAGCCTTGAAAAACAACTTAGGCTTACAATAAATGTTAAATCCTGTCTGGAAAGCCTATGACAAACTTGTGAAAATTACTAACACCAGTTACAAATACTTTGCACTGCTCTTGTGCATTAAAATTGAATATAAAATATTCAGGCTTTTTCCTCTTTTCTTTGTACAACAATCCAAGATGCTGTTCTATAAAACTTATTCTTACAAACAGGAACTTATTTTTTCACAGTGACTTTCATCTCTAAGGATTCAGTAATCTTCTCAGCTTAACGGACAGACAGGTCTTACATCACGTTGCATGTGAATTCATTATAGTGCATGTAACATTCATATGTGGATTTTCCTTTAACTTCAGAAAGCTACCAGTTCAGAAGCTTTGTTCAGTGTCATTGAGGCATAGATCCAGCTCAGACAAAATTCCCATTGAGGTTTTCTCTGCAAAAACCTCCTGACTGGGCCCCCAACATGAAGAGCCACACAAAACACAGGCTCACATTTGTTTTCTTCAAAAACAGATGTTAGGTGTTGACTTAGCCAAACTTGAGTATATTCTCTCTTTTTCTTTAAAACCGAGTAAGTTATCAGCAGAGCAAAACCAAGAAAATGTAGGTGGAGTTACATGGTGTTTAATATTATATCATTTATCAGTATTTACAAGGGCTGTAAATACTTGCAGAATGCTATAACACTGGCTGTTCACAACCAGCAGCTCATTAACAACGTTTTTTCATCTCTACTTTATAACCCCTTCTAGATGCTGTTCTTCAAGCTCAGATATGTATTAGGCTCCAGCTTTCCTGTCATGTGGGCTAAAGCAGGCGTATTCAAAAAAGTTGTTTTTCATCTTCTTTATGTTCCTGCTACTCACACCCTCTCTTACTTCATTAGAGATCATGTTTCTGCAAACTGAGGCATAGGCAGCCACACCTTTGCCACATACAGCTGCAAACTATATGACAATGGCCCCCAAGTTCTGTTGGCCCATGGGCAATGATACTGAGCAGCAGCACACTTCAATATCATAATTTGCTCTCTTTGGCAACACCAATTTTAACTTTCTAATTTCTTGTGACAGTGAGCAACTTCAGAGGGCAAGATGTAGCCTGCAAGGCTTGGGTTGGGAACTTCCGCTAGATAATAACTGAAGACAAAATACTGTTTGGCTGATAACTCATAACAGAGGAAAACAGAAAAGATCAACATCTGTTGCTTTCAAAATATCATTTTCTTATGCTTCAGAAAAGGACACTGCAGTACAGTCTGTGGAACAGCCAATGAATGTCATCTCAGAACATGGGCAGAAGTTACACTTAGATGGCCCAAGCTAGGGTTATGAAGATCTAAATTCCCTTCTGTGCAAATGTTTGAGAGGCTGTATTGAGCAAAATAATAGCTGGCCTAATTTAACTTAGTTTACACAAGAGAGAGTTGCACTAATTGAGATCAGCCATGGGTTAGCTTAGTCTACCTAATGTCTTTACCCTGCAGCTGCATTTTTCCATCCTTCTCCTCCCTTTCCCACCCCCAAAACTGGGCTAGTTTTAGCCCCTCCGACCCTCCCAACCCTGGATGGACAATCACCCTCTGCAGACCCACCAATCTTTCCCGGCAGACTTGTCAACCCCTGCCAGACCTGCTAACCCTTTCACCCCCACCATCCCAACTTGGATTGCATTCCTGACAGCTCCTGGCACATGTAATCGTAGATCAGGTCCACAGAACACGTGTGCATGGCCTACCAAACTTACGAACATGTCTGAAGCACAGCCTGGGGCTAAAACAGCTTAGCTGCTTGCTCCAGTCCGGGGCTGCACTTTTCCTACCTCCATCCCACCCTGATTGGGCTACGCTTAGCTCTTGAACCCCCACCTCCTGCAGTTGAGAAGCAAGGTATACTAGCCGAGGCAGGGTGATGTGCTAGCACAACTATGCAACTTTGGTATCTGAGGTCTCTCTGGGATTTCTGTGGCACAGCACTGCATCATGCTGTGAAGACACACCCTGAGTGCCAAACAAGATGTAAACATCAATCATAGTTGGATGGATGGCAAAGAAGATTTTCAAAGTCCAGAACACAGTGGAGAGAGTGGAGATGTGCTTACAAAAGAGAGAGCAACAAGGCCACTGAAAAGAAAATGGCTGAAATCTGGTAAAATCTGGAGCAGAGGGCAAAACTGTCTCACTTGATATGGTGTCATACAGTCCTGGTGCTGTGCAGATAAGGGTTCCCCTATTAATTGATTCCACTTTTAAGTGTTAAACTGAGCCCTTACAGGCAAAAGTCGCTCCTGGCTCAGGGTCACATTGCCTTGTGTGATGAAGAAGAGACATTCTTCCAGTTTTTAGAAAAGGTGCATATGAAAGTGAAACATTTTTCAACCTGCTTAACACACTTGATGGTGAGATGTTTTAATTAGAAAGGTTCTCTGGAAACCGCTCTAATTAAAATGCTCCCCTCCCATCCCCAGGACAGGTATAGGCAATCAAAGATTATTTGCAGAAATGTTTTTTAGCAAAAATTTAGCTCTGGGCACCCCACCCAACACTTTGAGGGAACTCATTTCTAAGCTTTATAAGTACTAGCCCCTTCTTTCCCTTCTGGACGAAGTCTCATATCTGAACATCCCCAAATCCCAGGCACTTTTTATTCGGGTCTGAAGTTTGTAGCTTGATCTATCTTTACCTACTTTTAAATGTCTGTCCTTGAAACACTTATTTTCTTACCAAACCAGAAGAAAGCTTAGCCTTTCCCAAAAGCTGGCCCTGAGTGTGTCTCTCCACCTTGAAATCTGACTAGCTAAAAACTGTTGTTATTCAAACATTTCATTTCAGAAGGATGCCGATTCTCATTAATTCACTTAATTCTCAAGCTCAGCTTCTGAAACCTGTGATAACATGCAGCCTTCACTTCTCAAAATTAAGGTGCCCCAGGGCCCAGCCTCATTCTACATGTTACAAATTTCAGATATTCTTGTAAGGATGAATCTCCCTTGGTGCATTTCTTGTTATCTCAGGTTTGCTAGCCATGTACTGGTGTGGGCTGCCTTAGGTTCCCAGCACCTGTGAAGGAAGTGTGCTCTCTGGTTCCTTCTTTGATAACATTCATAATTAAACGTACCAGCTAAAGGCTTCATAACCTCAGTGGATAAAGAAGTTTGCATAAATTAAAGTGTTCAGAAGTAAATATTTGTCCTCAAATTTACAGATTAGAAACCTGCATGGAGAAAATGCCAACCCCCTAGTCTGATAGGGAACAGAAAATCAAGGAACAAAAATCTGACAGTGGGGATTGAATACTGAAATAATTGAACAAGTGAATAATTGAAATAATTTAAGGAGTAGTACCTGAATAAACTTGTGAGGGCTGAATTCAGCAAAATACTTTGCTATATGCATAATTTCAATCACTTGAGCAATTCCAATGGAGACTACTCACATGTTTAAATGTATGCACATGTTTAAGTACTCTGTTGAATTGGGGACTATATTCATAGCTTTGCCCAGGGCTGTCAAATACATGTTGGGCCAGCTTAATTGCATGATGCTTTGTGCTAATTACTGTTTTGACAATAATGATCTGGCTGGCTTACAAAAGTCTTTAAACCTGTAACTACAGGTACAAAATACCCTGCTTTGCCGGTGAAAGGCAGGCTGTGCCAAGATGTTGTAGAGCTGGTTTACCTTACTAGCAGGCAATGTTTAATTCAACAGCAGAGACATGGATATTGCGCACACTGACAGTTGAATCCATGTTCTTAGTACTTCCAGCAGCATGGTGGTGGCTTTTGCCAAGCTACGGGGCATTTCTAGCACTAAATGTTGATTCAGCCATCAATAAGTGTGCATGACTTCATCCTAGTATCAATAACAGACTGGATTTCTTTCCCCAGAACACGCACCACACAAATGAAAGAACAGGACCTGGTGCAGCTAACGCGTGCTAAGAAAAGGAATTACAACAAAACACAAAGAAATCAACAAGCCAAGACAAGCATTTGAAATATCATAATGAACTGTTAGGAAGCAAAAGACCAGGTGGGAAATGACAGAAAGGAAACAGAGGGCAAGCAATTACCAGGTAGAAATGCAGAGAGCAGCAAGTCATGATTAAATCCATGTTAAGGTTCTCTCTATTAGGACTAGAGGGCTCTGTATTTCCTCTGCATTCATTTACAGTTATTTGCAGAGACTATGTAGTTTCTTAGCTTTCCCCAAAACAACTGTCTCAACACTGGAACAGACCTGGAATAGGAAGCCTGTGGACAAAGACCAGCATTTAAAAGCAACCCTTCAATAACAGAATAGTATGCACAGCTCAGACCACATAAGCAATTTGATAATCAAAAACAGATGTATAAGAACAATAACAAGTTGTATGTGTGTGTGTGAAACAGCTACATGAAGAAAACATTTCAGCCATCAAGATCTCAAGGAATTATTATGGATAATGGCCAATTGCAAGGTTTTAAAAATAGAGGAAAATGTTTTGAAAATGTCCCTTTAACACAGAACCTTAGTGCTGTATCACAAATTTACTAGTTAAGAAGATTGTTGTAATAAACTTGTTTATAGGGAATTTTCTAGTATATAAGTATATATTTTCTAGTACATAAATATATAACATAACTTTTATAGTTAAGAAGATTGTTACATTAACTTGTTCGTATCATATTTCTTTGATTCTGTGATGTACTTCTGCAGTGAAATAACCTGATTTATTTTTTTCCCATGGCAGAAAAGTATTTAAAGAACTTCACTCCTTATGCCTTTTTTTTCTACCCCCTCCTCAGCCTCCAGGTATTAAAGCAAGTTAATTGGGCGAAAAGCACCTTTTGTCTAACCTCATTGACTCTGGCGAAGTTAATTATACTGAAGATGAAGCTGGTCTATAACAAGCTGTACCAACTGGCAGTAAAACGTATTAGGGTTGTACGTGAATTCCCAAAATCAACTCTTTTGGTACAGGGTCGTGTATCATTGTATATCATCACTGCTTTTGCACAAAGCCTTGCTTAGAAAAATTAAAAAAAGAATTTTCTGAGTGAAGATGTAACTGTGAGCAACATCCTTCTTTCCTTAGTCTTCCCTAAATGGTTCTGTTTTTGTTCTCCTAGGCACACACCTAAGCATTAAGTATGAATCGCTGAGTGCCTATACTCCTCAGACCTGTGAAGTTTGACAAATGACAGTGCTATAGATGTTTGAAGGGCTCAGATTCACAACAAAGAATCTCAGTAAAAAGTTGCACTAAGTCTTTTGCTCGATTGTATCCCAGCCTGCTTTACAGACTCAAATAAATCTTTGCAACAGGAGGGAGAAATTGAAAGGCAGAGACAAGGAAAAAAGAGTAAGACAGAGCTCATCTTATGTCTAAGCATTTCTAAAGCACCTGTCATTGTAGTACATAGGAGTTTATAACTGAGCACTGTCAAATTTAGCGTGCCTGATAATTGGAGCTATAGCAAGTTCCAGAGATGTAGCATGGTCCTATCCCATTAAAGAACCAGAACTTGAAAATGTATTGGATATTGAATAGGGAGTCAATACAGGCTGTGAAAACAGGCACACACAGTGGCTATCTCCAACTCTTTTCACTCAGTGAGAAGGCTACTATAGAAGTACTACAGCTCTGGCTGCAAATGCCTTTGAGCTTTTTATGTCAACCCAGGTATGGTGCTGCCTAAAGTTGATAAACCCATGGAGTGCCATAGCCAGGCCATCATTAGAGAGGATGAGAAAATGGGTCTTTGGGTGACAGTCACTATATTAGTGGCTAGGGTCACTAATCAACCCAGAAACCATCAAGGTGGTGAACCATCTTGGTTACTGGTAGGAAAAACATCTTCAGTTAAAGATGTAACTTTGTGAGTCTAATTTTCTGAAGAATTTCCCTCCTCTTGTAAGCATCACTTCAGTCTTTCTTGGATGCCATCCAATTTCCAGTTTCTTTCATGCACTGAAACAGCTAGATGGGTGACAGTTTAAGGAATACACACTCATACATATTAACCATAGTGTGAAACACTTGTGCTAACTCAGTTAAGATGCAGTTCCAGTGGCTCAGCACCACATGGAACAGTACCATTAGTAATGCACCATATGCTTCATTCCCTTGGATATCAATCAATGCAGCATATGGCTCTTCATGATACCACTTACTTCTAAGTTATTTTGTAAGAGGCCAACCCTGCTCCCACTGAAGTGGATAGTTTTGTCATTGACATTAATATAAAAAGACCAGACCCAAAGTTCAGAAAAACATGATGTGAAGCTGAGGTCTCTTTAAAATATGCCCTTGAGGAGCGGAGACATGACTGTCTTACGGTAATACAGTAATAACAATTGCCTAAATCTGGAGTTGCAGATACAAATCTCCCTCTGCCTGGCTATAATCATAAAAAATGAGGATTGGAAGGGACCTCAGGACATCACATCTAGTCCAACCCCCTGCTTGAAGCAGGACCAGCCCCAATTATAATGCCTATCACCATCCAAATGGGCTCCAGAAATATGTTAGAAAGAGTTTTCTAAGAGCTGTTTCTTTTCCTTTCAATAGGACTTTTTATGACTGAACTGGTTGCTGAGGAGTTAAAATACATACGGACATGGAAGGAGCTGTCTAAGGAACGAAGGATTTTATAGCTTTACCTGTAGTAAGTGAGGTAGTATCTATGGCTGGAAACTGGAAATGAAAGAAAATTTTGGATTAAACCCCTCTGAAAGTAAATTTAGCTGAAATAAGTCAGCCCATTAACACTGCAATAGCAAGTCTGAAAATGAGCCACAAATTTGGATAAACACCAAACAACTTTTTTTTTTAGACTCAGTGCACCCCTCAGATATCACTAGCTTTCAGAAAAGAAGAACTCAGAAAGACCACAGCAGATTAGAATGATTTTGACACTATGGATTCTTATTTGAAATCTCTGGGGCTATCTTGTGAACCATCTGTAGGTATTTGCACACTTACCAGAGCTAATGTTGTGTATCACCCTTAAAAGGATTTCACAGCACTCCAGGGTGCTGCAGCACCCTGGTTGAGATCACTAGCTTTAGTCATTCTTGCTACATTCTACACTTGAGCACATTGGGAATGCCACTGAGATGCTGTTAAACAGGCTATTTTAGTTAAAAGATGTTCCGTTCTCATATTGAGCTGATGGTGCCCAAGTCTGCTGATTTTTAGGGCATTTGTTTCTACTTTTATCTAAAAGCGTGATGACAATTTGTATTTCTGTAGTTAATTATGGGGTTCAGTCGCACTGCTTTGTTTATCAGCATACTCTCTGAAATTATAACAGGCACACGAAAAAATAAATTAACTACACTGCTGACAAGAAAAACAAACACCAATACTGAACAGATAGCTGTCAGTATTTGCTAGTCTCTGTGAGAGCATATGTAATCATGAACTTTGCCTAAGATTGCAAAAGAGAGACTATCTGATACTTTGCTCTTTTTGCAGTCTTACAAATTTAAATAAGCCTTTACAGTCAGCTACCTGCAAAGGCACAAAATTCTCCTATCACATTTGCAAATTTGCCTCAAAGGTCACATTTCCTACTTTTCAGGCTTTACGATTACAGGACCTTTCTGTAGTTTTGGGTAAACAGCCATTTTTAACAATAGGGAGTGTATTTTTAAATCCTCCTTGCTGACACTGCAGTACCATAGCCCAAGGGCTACATTCTATGCCCTTGTAGCCCATCTATAGCAGTAATTAGATGCTACATTGATGGGTGCCATAGAAAATCCTAAACTAGTCTTTATTTACCCTTCATGGATAACTCCACTTTGTTTTCCACCCACTGTTGGCTTAGAAAATGGTATTTAAAGGTTTACTTTTTGCAAATTGGATTATAGGTTTTTATATATGTATGTATATATGTATGTGTAGCTATCTGTCTGTATAGATGTGTGCATGTGTATGTAGTAGAATGGTTCAGGATGGGCAGCAGGGGTTAACTGATTTTTAAGAGCCTGGGTCTCACACGCACAGAATTTCACACACAGCCTTCAAAGCAGACAGGCTGCCTAATACAAGGCCAATGGATATATATACACACATCCTGGGAAAGAAGGGGGCGTGTACCATGCTGGTCCATAACACAAGATAACTGGCACCAGCTAACAAGGCCCCAGAGCGGGAAGGGAGCCTGAGTCCTGGTTTTGGGGGAACAGACCAAATTAGGAGAAGGCCTGGAAAGACCAAATTAGTATGTGTGAATGTGATGAGCTGTATGGATGTGACACAAACACAGAGACCAACCAGCGATAGCCATGGATCAAGAGTCATGATGAGGAGTCATCAGGAAGGAAGGAAAATACAAAAGCAGGGATTTGAGAGTTACAAGGGGTCCCTCCTGTCCGTCCCTCCTCCTTCTCCCTGTCCTTCTCCCCAAGAGGGTCCTGCGTTCCCATCCTGGGGAAAGGTCCCCAAGGCCACTGTGGACAGAGGGCAAACTACGGGCCTGTCTCATCCAGCCCACTGGAGGGTGGGTGTCAGCCTCAGCATCCCACCTCCAGACTGTTGACATCTGATATTTAAGAGAGAGCCTCAGAGTGAAGACTGTGTCCTGGCCAGATGTACTTTGACTCTGCTGACAGCTGCAGGATTTGGTAGCTATATAGAATTGCTTTATTGTGTTGTTTCTTTTCTGTTATCACTGTGTATCAATAAATTTGCCTACTAGCTAATGTAAAGGTTATAGTTGGTCTGAGTCCCTTTCTTTCCCATAACAAGGCATCTGGGCCATAAATCCAGAGCCAACACCCACCACTTGGCAACAGTTATGTGTTAGGATGATCCCACCTCACTGAGGAATGCTGGGCGAGACACCTTTCAGAACAGACTGATGCATCAGCCAACAGCAGTAAAAAACAGCCCTTTTGTGAGCAGGTTAGCAAATTGCCAGTGCCTTTCTTTCAGACCCTAGTCAAGAAAATAGAGAGACTAAATTCAAGTCCCAAAACTAAAGCCCTGTTTCTCACACGGTTCCCCCAAAAGCTACTGCAATGCCACTGATTTTGAATAGGGGTGTAAAAGCAGAGATTATTTAATAGCGAGCTGAAACACAAAAGCTGAAAATTTATTCAGAAAATGAGCACCTGCCCCACACTTTAACACAAAAATGGGCTTACACTATCACAGGTGTCAGCATTTCTAGCGTGCTTTCTAGTTCAGACAGAAGCTTGAGATTAAAAGTAGAAAAATTTTCTTAAAACAATGTTCAGTTTGTTCCCTGCCAAATAAGAAACACTGAAGATCTTTTTATTGTTTCCCTTCCAGGTCTTTTTTCACCCAAAATCTTGTAAAGACTTCAGACGTCTTTACAATTTTTGGCAGGACTACACCAGAGAAAATACCACAAACATACTAAAAGAGAAAAGATGCACTCTTCTGTTATTCTTTGTTATTCACACCTGGCTTCACCCATTTGACGATCTGGAGGAAACTCAGCCATAAGAATTACAAAATCCATTTTCACTGCCGCTCACATGATCCTCTGTAATCAGGAATTGTAATGCCTCACTGCTATAGTTAATTGCACTGTTTGTCTTTTCCACGACAGGTCCCTTATAAAATTTAATTATACTGCAAAAAAAGGCCTAGATCACCATCAGATGAAAACGAGAGTAGTAATACTTGCAATAGTTTTACACTGATGTTGTCACAGAGCTGAAAGGGACCTCCAGTGGTCATCTAATGCAACTCCCTGCCTGAGGCAAGAAATGTGTGTGTCCAGGAATCAAACTGAAGTCTGTAGACTTACTACACGTTTGCACTATTGTGAGAACAGAATCCAGCCCACTGGGTCAAATTTACATCCAGGATAAGTTGGTTCTGCTCCATGAATTTGTCCTTTAATACACTCACTTATATAGCTATAAACAAGTCAGAACACTTTTCAAGGAGCAAATCTTCAGATCTGTGCAGCCAGTAAAGATACAGCCCTAGGCCCATGCTGTAATGGGAAGGACTTTGGAAAGTTCTGAAAAAGTTAATGGTTGGACATATAACAGCACTCCACCTTACTGCCTGGGGGGGCTGCAAAAAATATGCAGAGTGTGCAGTTGTTCAGGAGGGAAAATCACCATATGCAAATTAGTGATGTTAATCCTCCAAACCTCCCTCGTGGAAATGGGTGGGTGACTATAAGCTCTTAGCAGCACAAGCTAATAAATCTGTCCAGTGCCGGCAAATGGAATGGACCCTATGATGAACTGCTGAGACTAACTGAAGTTCCAGACAACACAATGTATTAATAACAGTTAATGAGCAAACAAATAACATGATAATGTATCAGGACCTCAATTTAAATTTTAACTGGCTGGCTTTCTTGCTTACAGACTGGCCTCTGGCTGCTTTGCCACTCCATCCAGGAAGAGCACAGACCACCTGCAGATGCTTCCGCAGCCTAATGAAGGGTGTTTGTGTCCAAAAGCTTGCTAAGAAGAATTTTTCCAACTATTTCAGTTGGTCTAATAAAAGATTTACCCAAAGAACCTTGTTTGCCAGTGATAACATATCCATACTGGTGAAGAATACAAAGGATTGAGAAAGAGGACCTAGAAATCACAGGGGAGGGGGCGTTGATGCATTATCCTGTAAAAACTGCAGAACTTCTGGGAACTGCTCCCTCCGGACAGCACAGCACAACTCGCTACACCACACAACTTTCACAACACAACACCGAGATCTCACTCTCAGCAGCACCTCAATTGCTTTTCACAGCAATTACCAAACACACAGACACAGCTCAGAGAAACCCCAACAACATACCACACTAACTCACTCACACACGCAAGTGCATGCCAAGCCCTGGATCAGGCTCCTTTTATTGCTTCTGATCATACCACTCCTGTCAATCAACTCCTGATCCAGTCAATCAATACCATTTTTAACATTTTGTTTATCAACCAATGAAACTGCCAGTCACCGCAGCAGGTGGCAATCTGGACTTTTCTTGTCCCCAAAATTACTGTAGACCTGGGCATGGTCGAGACCATAAAGTAGGTTATGATGTCATAAAGTTAAAAAGTTTAAGAGCCTCCAGAACCTTCTGTAAACTAACTAGCCAGGCTTGGGACACTGAACCTGCAGCCTAACACAGTGCATTTCATGCGTCAGGATAAATAATGTGCCTTTCAACAAGTTCAACTGATCTCAGATACTGGGAAGAAGGAATCTGCATGTGGACTGACTCTTACTGCTGAGTAATATCGTCAGTGGTCATTAACAAAGCTTGTGGAGAAGATCCTACCTTTTCTGCCTCACAACTCATTAAATTAAGCATGGGAATATTGCAAGTACCCTTAAGAACATAAGGGCATGTAAGAGCTTCCATTTATTAGGTCAGACCATATCCTGTGCCATGCAGTATCAGAGGGGATGCTGAAAGGGAGAGTGGCCAGGGTTTTTTTCACGGTTCGTCCCTCACTTGAAGCCTCCAGCGTTGAAGGTCCAGGCAGGTCTGATTCAGAGGCTGTGCTCTTCACTTCCACACTCAGTGGCTACTGATGTCCCTTTTCTCCAAGAATTTGTGCAGCCCCTTTGTGAAGCTGAACTGTCCGCTTCCACAGCATCTTGAGGCAATGAGTTTTACGTGTTGATTATATGTTATGTGAAAAAGAGCTTTCTTTTGGTAGTTTTAAAATTGCTACCTACTAGTTTCATGTTATGATCCCTAGTTCTTTTATGGTAAGAGTGAAAATAATAAATTCCTGGGTGTGTCTACACATACCTAAACTTAATATGCATTAAGGCAATGTAGGCTCACGTCTACATATGCACACGCTAATGAGCATTAATATGGGTGTGCAGACCAACTTGGGATGAAAGATAGTCCCAAGTCAATGGACACCCACCACCTTAATGTGCATTAGCGTGTCTGCACTTTCACTAATGTGATTTAGGTATTTGTGCATAAATTTATACCTGTTAAAATCACCATTTTTAGGGCGTATTAAGAGCATGCACTTGTAGACATGTGCCTTAAATTGGGCTAATGCGCATGTGAAGACACACCCCCTGTCTACTTTCTCTTCATCATTTAGTATTTTGTAGACCCTTATCATGTCCCCTCTCAAGTGTCTCTTTTCTAACTGAACAGGCCCGATCTCTTTAGTCTCTCTTCATATGGAAACTCCTCCAAACCCCTAATCATTAATCACTAATCATTACCACGAAACATTACACTTAAGATTCAGACTCCATGGGGATCAGTCTGGATCCCTAGATTTTGCACTTAGAGTGTTCACTATTATTCCTTATGTACTTTAGAAATAAGAACTGCTTTGCTACTAGAAACAACGGTAATTCCTGTACTAGAGCGAAAACACTTCCCAGAGACAAGCTTATGAACTCTACTTCATCAACCTCCTGGATACTAAAAATCGTGGACTATATATAGACATTGGCTTTATGATACGTTGTAACCTGCCTGACCTCTGACTGCCCAGCCCAGCCTCTGGCTTCTTTACTTTTCATTCCATCCAGGAAGAGCACACACCAACTGCTGAAACTTCCTGAGCCTGACGAAGGGGTTTTGAACCCAAAAGCTTGCTTAATAACTATTCTCCAACTATTTGGGTTGGTCAAATAAAAGATATCAGATTCACCCAAGGAACCTTGTCTGCCTATAGTCAGCGCCAGCATTTGAATGTCAGTGACTTCCTTGAAATTGTCTCTAGTGGGTTATGGAATAGAGAAAATCCCACACAACTTACTGATTCATTTGATGCACTGGCTGAGGGGATTTTTAGCTACTTGCATGATTTCACGATGATTACACACTTAATTCATACAACACAATTTTATTTTAAAATTCTTTGCTACACACATAACACTGCTTAGTTTTAAGAAATATCACAAACATTAAGAACACAATAACTTCATATCAGAAACAATACTCTAAATGCACTTCCTTCCCAAACAATGCTATATGAATTAGTATTACAAAAACAACTACAATTACAACCCAAAGTTAAATTTGAATCGATACTATTATTTTTTCATAATATACTTACAATCCTAGAATTCCAAGAAGCCAAACACCTAAATATGGTTTCATTCCTCAGTAGTACAGTTCAATGGGCTGGCCTCAATACTGATAGGACTAAGTCCCCTTCCTTTAGTTCCTTTCGGGCGCTCCGCAACTTCAGCGTGAGCCAAGAGATTCGTATTCACAGAGAGGGTGGTTCAGGGAATCAGTGTGATCTGGCCCACACTTGCAATTCTTCCTTCGTTGTTCTGTAAGTGAGGTTACCTCCAAATTGGGACAGTAGGTTACAGTTTGTATTGAGTGAGTTGCCGTCTTGGGCCCCTCTTACCCAAACCTGTCACTACTCATAAATTTGGGCTCGGATCTTTGTTAACAGATTTTTGCTGGGTTCAGTTTCTTTTGTTGACTAATTACTTCGGGGAATTTCCACACCACTGCAGTGACCCTTCCTTCCAATCTTTTTTCGAAGGCTCCTAGGGTTTGATTTCTTGGAATGTTTGCTTAAGGGTCATTTTTAGGTTAACCTTGTTAAAGGCCTCTAAAGATAAAATTCAAGAGTTAAAACTTTGAGCAAAGCCCAGACCTTCCACACATAGGCCAAAACAATGGCCTAGATAAGAAGATGAATCTTGTCTTTTTCTAAACTGCCTAATGGGCAACTATTACAAGCATTCAAACTATTACATTCAATATGACAGAAATGTGAGACTAATGACTGAGACCACGTTTACATGGCATCCTACACAAGCGGGGTCAGATTCCAGGCCAAATTCTGGTCGGCTAAGTGGAGGCAGGTCAAAGGAAGAATCTAATCACTACACTGCTAAATAAGTACACAAGATAGAGGAAATAAGAGTAAAAAGGGTGCCAAGGGACAATAACATTCTACAAATTCACCTCTGAATTTGTGAAGGGTATCCTGCAAATTCATTCTTTGCTTAAACACAATCACTCTGCTTATGAAAGGAAAAGAACAGATCCTGAATAGGAACTGGTTAAGACTGGAGTCTAAGTCCCAGCTTTGCCAGAGACTTCCTGTGTGACTCTGGACAGACTGTTCAACTTCTGAAGGACTATTCATACACTTAGAATACAGAGATAGATAGCCATGTTAGTCTGAAGTCAGGCAGAAAGTAGGGCAGGGTGGCATAGACTAGCTGGCTCATAGAAGCATGAGCTTTTGTAGGTCAAGTAGGTTGCTGCCTATGAACCTCATGCCTCTGAACCAATTAGCACCTAAGGTACTACCCTGTCCAACCTTCCGCTTGTACTTAGTGAGGCATGTTGAATCAAGATTACCCTTATAGCACAGTTGCCTTTATAGCAGTTTCCCATGTATTAAAAGAGAGGATAATAATATGTCATGGGCATGTCTGCACGTGTGCTTTAATGCACAGTAGCCTATTTTACTGTGCATTAAAACAATGCATAAAAATGTGCTATTACGCTAATGCACGGTAAAATAAGCTACCGTGCATTAAGTTTCACCTAAAAAGCATGTGCTTGCACTACTGTGCATTAGGACAACCTGATGCACATTTAGTACCACACATTGGAGGCAGTAAATTTAACGCACATTAGGAAAAGCACATTAATGCATATGGAGATGCGCCCCCTGTCTCTCAGCCTTTGCCTTATATATTTTTTATATAAGTAACAAGCCTCTTGCTTTCTGTATATACAGACACCGAGTACAGTGGACTTTCGACAGGGCATCTAAATTTTACGGTTATAAATTCATAAAAATAGCATGTAAAATGATTGTTGTATTCTTTTAAAAACTTAATGGAATCTCAGCCATCAGGATCTAAAATCTATAACTCCCTGTTGTTCTTGTGCAACTGAATGGCTAACATGTCAGTACAAGAAGGATTGAAAACAATTTTTAAAATCGCTGAGACATCATTAAGACAGAAGTTACGAACCTGGAGAGGTGCAATATGCTTACAGCACTTAAAATTTCACCTCTGGGAAAAACCCAGTGGCATTAGGAGCTCTGCTGAAATGTAGGGTGCAAGTATTATTGCAGGATGAAAGAGTTGGCTTTTGACAGCATGGATTTGATACCTTTTGCTGGAGATACTGGAAATGGGGCATTTGCAACAACGTTCACATTGGATAGGGGCAGAAGTTACACATAAATTGGTTTAATTCAGTGCACATAAACTAATTTCAAAATGGCTGAAACTAATTTAAGATGAACCTGGTTGAAAGTAGTATCAAATGTAACTGATTTAGGTCAAACTGGTTTATGAAACTTCTGTCCCAGACCCCTTTTTGGTTTAAGTTAAATTAGAGTCCCCCAGCATCGCAGCATGATTTCCAGTCCTGGACTGGACTATGCTGTGCTGTCTGCTTCAACACCAAAGAGTTGGGGAGAGGGGGGAAGGCAGGGACTGCCCCCCTCCAGGCAAATCCCAGCTGGGGTCTAGGGCCAAGGAGAGGGTTAAACCTCCCTTCCCCTGGCTAAACCCCCCTTCCCCTGAGTACAGAGCTGCCCTGCCCTGCCCTGCTAAACTTACAGACAGTTACTACTGGCTGTGACTGTAGACTACAAATCTCAAAGGTACCTGGAAGTGATGAGCAACCCTGCAGAATCCTGCTTCTGTGATTCTGGACTGCAAATCCCAGAGACCTTGGGGGCAGCAGGAAGAGGAAGTGAATACACAGCCCATGCTGGCTATGTGCTGGAGAGTCATGCGCTAGCGCCCCCCCGCTTCTGGCTTGACTGCATGTATGTGGCTGCATCAAAAGTGAATGCGTCCAGTTGTTTCTCAGTTTAAACTCTGCAGTTTAGACTAAACTGCAAAGACTGAATTGATTCAGTCTTGGGGTTTTTGACTGTCTGTACCTAGCCATTATGAACTTTGGTCTGTGATCCTGTAGGGTTCAGGGGGAATGTCTGTGTTGTGTCAGGGTTGACGGTTGTTTTACAAAGAGTTTAGATGATGGATTATGTAGGATGATTTAGACCGGGCTGATCCTGCATCACGCAGGGAGTTGGACTGGATGTGACTCCGTAGGTCCTTTCCACCCACTTTCCTAGGATTTTTCTGGCCCTGGAACAAAGCCATCATACCATAAAATGGATCTTGAACCTTAGACTCAGCCAGTTCTGCCTATGGGGGAAGCAAATGCAGAAGGGAACTGTGGTTCATGATGACGGTTCATAGCAAGATAAGGCAAGATTTCTTCCAAAGATAAGGAAAAGAGAAGTAAAAAGAGAAGATAAAAAAAACAACATACGTGCTTGAAGACTATCTTCTTGTCCTTGAACTTTCATTGCTCTGGCTGAGCCACCAAAGAACAATTCAGCATCTAGCACGGACAGGAATATAGCAGTGGGCCGACTAATCTGTGTCACCCGTATAGGTCAACAGCCAACTCCCATATAATGGTGGATTTAAAGGCCTTACGTTTTCGTAAGTCTTCCAGCTTTTTAACTTTGGGAACTTTGCGTGTTCGATGTTAGGAGGGGTTGCTGGTTGCAATGAAATTCTGACCCTCTGGCTGGTTTTACAACCTGACAGGAATGTCTTGCGACTGGGGTGGTCGTTATAGAGGACATTCCGGTTTTCTGCTACTCTATCCTTTGTCCTCTATTGATATGAAACCCAACACCTTTATGTCCTCTATTTTTCTCTTGAAAACAAGTGTGCCCCCTTAATAAGCCTCGAAAATGGCAATTTTAACAAGTATCAAATTTACGTGCAAATAGCTAAATCACATTAGTGAAAATGCAGACATGCTAATGCACATTAAGGCGGTCGGTGTCCATTGACTTGGGACTAACTTTCATCCCAAGTTGGTCACCATACCCACGTTAATGCACATTAGCATGTGCATGTGTAGACATAAGCCTACATTGCCTAAATGTGCATTAAGCTTAGGCATGTGTAGACACACCCAGGGATTTATTATTTTCACTCTCTTACCATAAAAGAACTAGGGATCATAACATGAAACTAGTAGGTAGCAAGTTTAAAGCTAACAAAAGAAAGCTCTTTTTCACGTAGGGTGTAATCAACGCGTGGAACATGAAGAGAAAAATAGAGGACATAAAGGCGTCAGGTTTCGTGTCGATTGAGGACAGAGGACAACCAGACCGTCCGCGATGATGGCCACCCTACTTGCGACACTCTCGGCTGCCATGATGAAACGCTATCAAACTTGAGCCACGCTGCGTTACTCTTGCCTCAGGGAAACCGTATCATCCTGGCGGGTTACCTGGTTTGAAGGACAAATCCAACCTCGTCTTTTGCCGCTGTAGACAGCTGTCTGGTGGGCAGCGGGCGCCGTTTCTCGGCCGCGGGCGAAGTCTTGGTGGCATGAGGCTCCACGGAGCTCTACCCCGGGCGCAGCGGCTGCGTGTCTCTCCCCTCGTCGCAGCAAGCGTCGGGCCCACCCTCACCCCTCATGCTGAGGGAGCATGGGCGGCCTTGCCTCGGGTCGTTGCCCTCACGGGGACAGAGCGGCAGTCCTCACTCGGCTCGGTCGAGGCAATGCCCAAAATGGCGGGCGTGAGGGTCAGCAAATGGCTGGTTGGCGTGGGCATGGCTGCCCGGCCTGCAGGGGTCTCGGTGGTGCCCCGACAGACACGGGCCCCGCGCCTCTGCCCCTGGCTGCCCCTCGCGGTTGTGCTGGCTCGGCCCTGCTGCTCCCCGCCGCCGCGACCCTGACGCTGCCTCTCTCCTCGCTTGGCTTGTTTTTTGACATTTGCGTGTGCGAGGGGTTTTGTTTGGGGGGGTTTTGACCTTTCTGTGCGGGGAGTTTGGGGTTTTTTGTGAGGGGGGGTTGTTTTTTGATATTACTGTGTGTGAGGGGTTGGGGTTCTTGTTCTGGTTTGTGTCATTTTTGCGTGGTTTTTTGGCGCGTCTATGCGACGAGGGGCTTTCTCCCGCTGTTTCGACACCTCCACGCGCGAGGGCTGGTGGGGCGTCGAGTGCGCGCGCAGGCTCCCGCCCCGCCCCTAGCGTTGGTTGGTGGTTTTGCCCCGCGCCCGCCCGCGCCGACTCCCCCTGCACCCGGCTCTCGCGCTCTGCAACGCGGCCCCGCCCCTTCCGCTTCGCGCGCCGGGCGGAGGGCGCGGCTTCTGTATGTTTCGCGCGCGCGCGCCGAGTCTGTGCGCCGCGGGCGGGCGGGCGCACTCCGACTGCTTCCCTCGCCCGCGCGGGGCACCGGAGCCATTGCCCGCCCGGGGCGAGGTACCGGCCCGTGCTCACGATCCGGGCTGCACCCTGGAGGGGGAGGGGGTTGCCCTGCAGTGGGGGGTTGCATCCCCCCTTCTCCTCCAGGCACGTGGGTGCCTTCAGCTGGCGTAGAAGCCATCCCCACATTTGCCTTTAATGGGGATCCCTTAGAGTCCTTCTCCCCATTACGCAGCCGGGAAGACTGAGGCACGGCAGGAGCGAGGGATTTGATCGAGGCTTGCTGGTGGCTCACCTCGCCCGGGGGTCGGGAAGCCCTTCCCCCACCCCGCAAGTTGGACTGGGGCAAGAGGGGTTTGCATCCCTCTGCAGCAGAGCCCCTGTCTGTGCACCTTTTGCAGGAGCGCCATAGCCCCCCGCCGCCCCGGGGCGGGTTGAGGGGGGTGATGGTAATTTTACAATGAGATGATCGTATCCATAGGACGGCCCTCGTGTAGCCCCAGCCGGTTCTGCCTGTGTGGGACGGGGGTCGCGGCTCGTGGCGCTCGGCTGTGCTGGCGCGTCCGGTCAGGGCATCTCCTCCTGGGGAGGAAAAGTAACCTGGGTGTGACACGGGCCTGGATTTGGAAAGCAGTTGGCAGCTCGATAAGCTGCTCAGACACGGGGCTAAAAGGACTTATACTACTGTATAAAGCCTCTCTTATTTATTTTAATAGCCAAAAGTAGAATATTAACCACGTGCTTGATTTAATAGAGCAGTGAGAGACGTGCAGCCTGACGCTCCCACCTACGGGACCGGGACCGCCTCGGCCTGGAGTCTCTTGCCCGGCGGCCCCGAGGGAGGAGGCGCTTTGTGTCCATCTTGCGGTGCTCGTGCGAATTGGCGTAATTTTTCTTTTTTAAAACTTGATCCTGTTTCTAGGCTGCTAATGGCAGTGCGCTCCAAGGCATAATTGACAACCTTGCAGCTGCACGTGGGTGGTTAGCAGGTGGTTCACAAATGCCAAAGTAAATGAGATGTCCTCAAATCAATTTGAAGTTGAGCACGCCTCGCCATATTAAACTTCGTGCTTCCCTGAGCAAATTGGGGCAGCTTTGCTTTAATCCTAAATGTTTCCCTCGCATGAGTAATATGCTTTTTTGAGCGGCATACCTGAAACCATTGCGCTTCCAAAAAAAAAAAGGTGCTAGACTGTTTTCAGAGCCCTGCGTGCATAATGATTTTGCTTTGTATTTTTTTCCTAACAAAAACTTAATTCTTAATTGTTCATATTGTTCGTTGAATGATAAAAAATCGTGTGCTCCCAGCAACCCCTTTAGCCCACAGAGTCTAGCCCCGAGTCGGAGGTTCAGCATAAAGATAGTTCTTACCCATATTAGCAGCGGAAGTGCAAAAGATGTTGCTGGAGGTGGCCCTGTGAAAGGTTTAATTTCCTTATAAATACATGCCACTTCCCTGGTGTGCACAAGAGCATCTATCCCTTGGCAGGTAGAAAATGGAAATCTCTTTGCACCTGAAAGCTTGTAAGGAACAAGTTTTCCCAACTAGAGTAATTAGTCAAATAAAAGAGATTGCATCTACCCAAGCAACCTTGTCTGCCAATGGAAATTGTATGCATGCTTGTACTGTTTTTCTTCGTGTGCAGTATGGTCTTTTATTTCTTATAGCTCTAGAGAGATAAACGTGTAAAAGCTAGGTTCTTTCACCCCTACTAGTACTGCCATTAGTCCTTCTAAAATAAAGAGGGTGATTGATAAAGTAAGATATTGCTTGGTGACTGTGAGGTTTGGAGAATATGGCCCTGTAGAAATAGATAACATTATGATCCAAATACGTAGAATATCTTCAATTTCAGGTTATTTTACTTGTTTCGTGTGCTGCTTCCTTGTCTCATTCTGACATGGGGAAAATATCCTGACTTGTCAACCCAGGAGAACTTTTACAATCATTTCTCCAGTGCCTGATGAAGGGTGTTTGTGTCCAAAAGCTTGCAATTAAAGAATTTTTTTTGCAAAAATCTTGTTGGCCTAATAAAAGACATCATCTCTACTGCAAGTCCTGAGTGTCTTATTAGTACTGTATTCTTATCTCTCCAGCAAATTAGGTTTTATTTTCAAGATGGAAACACCCGTATTTGACAAATCGGCATCACCATGTAGTACTCCAGAGGACCCTAGGACACCAGCCCCTTCAAGGACAAGCTCAGGGAAACAGGCATGAAAATCTTTTATCTACCATTTCCTTAGAGAAGCTTTCCCATTGGGGCTACGTGTAGCAGTACCAATTTCATGTACAATTGTTTCCTGTGGTCTTTGAAATAGTGGGGGGGGGAATCTATGTCCAGAATCCAAGTTGTCAAGTACCTGAGACATGTTCTTTGGATTCTAGATATATTTACTTAGTATGTCTTCTGTTCCAAGTGCTAAATGCCCTAATTATTAAGATAAGCAATACAGCTCTATAAATACCTGCACAAATATTCAGGGTATTATTTAAACTTATTTAACTTTTTTAAAATCCTTTCCACCTGGACAGCCTCCTCCAGTCCCAGTGCTTCAGGCTCCAGTTTATGCAGAATGCTGCTGCTGCCTGCACACGTACAAAGAAATGCAGCTCCCTAGCCTGTGCTCTGTCCCACTTTTCCCAGACCTGGCCTCTCCCTCTACTCTGTCATCATGCTCTTCCTACGGTCCTAGCCGAGCCCTTTGCAATTCCTCCGGATGTCTGTAACAGCTTTCCGAACTAACTTTCCATTCTCTTGGCAAAACTCACCTAAAATCCAGGTTGTTTTGTTTAATTCTTTGTTTGGACCACAAATTATTTATACATTTAAAAAAAAAATCTTTATGTACAATTGAAGTGCAGTGTGTCTTCAGGACAGGATCAGAGCTCTATCCTCTTAATATCCTCTGTCATCTCTGATGTAATGTCAAGTATACACTGTGTCATTAGTGTCACGCTGACCATGCCTCACTATTAACATGTGGCCTACGTAGGGTCTGATTAAAAAGATGCGTACAACTATGCTGTGTCTTCCCCCAAAGTTCCTCCTAATATTTGGTGAGGATATTAAGTATTGTGAGGATAACTATCATTTGCACTGTTTTGGATGACTTTTGGATGCACGTTGTTCTAGGAAAACAAAAAAAAAATAGAGACTCCTATAATCCTTGTTTTTCAGCCCTGGTTAGTAGTGGGAAGAGTTCCTTCAGTCCTACTTTGCTTCTATAAAAACAAATTAGAGTATTTGTTTCTATCTATCTACTCACCTACTAATCATCTTGGCTTTGCTTCCCAAAATGTCTAGTAATTGTTCTTTTGCATATAGTGATTATACTGTCTTTAATAGTTAATTTATCTTCGTTTGTATGTTCTTGGGGTAGAAGAATCATGGGAAGTGTTAAATGCTGTTGATGATACCTGGAACAAAACAGACTTAAAAAAACCAACAACCCAGCATTTAGTCAGTTCTCTGGAACAGGTAGATATCCGGAGTTTTAGCTCTGCAGCTCCAGCATTAGGTTTCCAAGCTGATATCTTACAAGTAAATACATTATTGTCACCATGAAAGAGCCTTCCAACAGTAGCATGCTGCAGCTCTTCTTGATGGCCAGGAGAGTTGTACTAGAGTAAAACATACGAGTCAAATCCTATGGTCCTTAATCCAGGAAGATTCTCCTGCTGTCATTAAAGGCTGTACTTCAGGGGAAAATCCTGCTGTCCTTATTTAAACTAACGTGCCGGTGAGGTCCGAAACATTGGAGACAGAACTCTTCCTGTGTCCCCCTAGCTCTCAACATGCACACAAGATACAGAAGAATCTTTCACACCCAGTCACCAGTTGTGAAGTTCCTATATAAGATGTTTTATATCACATAGGAATGGAGCTGGTAAATACAAAACCTAGAATAACTGGCATCTCTGCTTATTTTTCGAATACTATCAGTGTCTTTGCTAACACAAGCTATTTGTTGCTTTGGTGTTTTTTGTTACTGTTTTTCTATAGCCAATGAGTGCAACACTTAGAGAACGATTGAGGAAAATGAGATGCTCATTTAATTCCGGTTCCATTGTGCCAAAGCGTCTTAAGGTTGATGCTGAAGGCAAAGATTGTACTTCTGAGGAAGCAGCTCAATCCATAAAGAAACCCTGTTCTGCTTTACAAGACAGTTCTCAAATCCTGGAGGCAGACTGCAGTGAAAGTAGCCCTTTGGAGAGTCCTTTGCAGGAGGGCCATTCGGGCAGATGTGTTAAGAATTTGCCACACACTGTGCCGTTTGGGCCTGGCCTAAATCAACAGGATTTATTGGAGGAGAAGAGAAGACTTATGAAGCAGCTCCAAGAGAAGGAAGAGCTGCTGCGTAGGCTCAGACTGGTCAAGATGTACAGATCCAAGGTGAGGAGAGTTTCTGAATCGGTCACATTATCTGGACTCTAAATCATATCATAGTATCTAGGGTCAGAAGGGGCCTAGAGCAGGCCATCTAGTCTGACCCCCCGCCAGTAGCAGGAACGAGTGCCAGGGTCACAGGACCCCAACCAAGTACCTATCTAATCTATTCTTGAAGGTGCCCAAGGTAGGAGCAAGAACAACTTCCTTTGGAAGCTAGTTCCACATCCTAGCCACCCTAACCGTGTTTCCTAATGTCCAACCTAAACCTGCTTTCAAATCTTGTAGTTTTCTGGGGAATGGAAGCAGGCTGGCCCCTCCAGACCTGACTCAGCCTGGCCAGAGCAGTTGGTGCTACTTCTCCCTGGCTAGGCTGGGCTGGGGCTGGGCTACTGCTGCTGCCTGCTTTGGAGCAGAGCTGCAGCAAAAGGTAAGTAAGGAGGGGAGTTCAGGGAGAAGGGTGCAGGCAGGGGAGTAGTCACAGGTATGGATGGAAGGATGCAGGGGAGCAAGTGGCAGGTGGGACAGGAAGCAAGGGGATAGGCAGGGAGGGTGAGGGGTGGCGATCTGGCCTCTCACCACCCCCCACCCCCGGGTGTCACTGCTGCTTGCCCTGCCACGGGGGGGGGGGCAGCCAATTTAAGACTCCCCTCTTCACATTCTATACATAGAAAATTGTAACATCTATTAATTTTCCACATACAGAATTTAAGTATTGAGGGGAGAGGGAGTTATCTTGAAGTTGAAGTCTGTCTTTGTGTAACCCTGTAACCGTTCCCATTTCAGAACAACCTGTCCGAACTGCAGTGTTTGATAGCTAAATGGAGGAGTAGCGCCCAGTTGATGCTTTACGAGCTCCAATCAGCATTCTCTACAGATGGAAAGAAAGTGAGCCTCACCCAGTTGATAGACAGCCTTGGATTAGAAGACCAATTGCTACACTACAGCAGAACCGAGGAAGACTTTATAGATACATAATCAACAAATGCAAAGCTCTCGTTACAAAAATGTGCCCTCAAAAACGACTGCATAAACTCTGATTGCAACAGATATATTAAATCATCATAGTTGTTTGCTTCAGTACTGGGTTGTTCTAAGAGACTGTTCACAGAGCCATGTAATTAGATACAGTATGTGCTGTAAGAGGCAGTTATTTTCTGGGGAAGATTAACTCATGTTGATGATTTGAGAAAATTACCATTGAGCGTGAAGAAATATGAAAATGAAATCTAGTAATATTTTACTTAAACAGCTGGCTGCATCTTTTTCTGGTGATCAGTTTGACACATTACATCATCTTGTTCATTATGAAATAATGGATTCAAGTTATCTGCTACTTCTAGTTATGCTAAAATGTGAAGGAGCTCAACCTTGTGTGTAGTATGCATCCATTTTCCAAGCTTCTTCTACTGCCAGCCAACTGATGCCAGTGTTCTGAGCATTAAGTATCTATTTGCATATGCTTAATTAGTAAAAACAATGATACCCAATAGAACTAGCTCTCAGCAGTACATAAACTCTAGTGTTTAAAAGCAGAATAATTTCTAATAGGAGCTTTAGATGTCTGCCTAATCTACCTTTCTGCATGTACCTGATGCTACATGAAAACCACATTTTGCTTTGATATGTAGTCTTAATTGGAATGGTATTTTATTAGTTATCTTAGTTTCTCTCTTGCAGAGCTTCAAATTAGAGGTGCACTGATACATCAGTCCCATATTGGCTCGGCACCAATATGAGGAAAATTGAGAGTACTGGCAAATGGCTTTTTTTTTTTTTTTTTTTGGCCAATAATGTGACCAATAAATGCCACGTGCAGGAGCATAAACTGGCAATGAGACCAGCACTGGGCGGGTAACTGTTGTGTGGGAAGGCGCAGGGAAGAAGAAAGGGGAGGGGAGGGCAGACCAAGGCTTCCCCAGTGAAGGAGTGGGGCAGGTGCTGCACAACCAGGGTGGGGCATGGGATGGAGCCACAAGCAGCTTGTCTAGGGAACATGAGGAGGGGGTGGCTCCTGCTGCTGCATGTACCCTGGGCGGGCAAGGGGGGTATGCCCACAGATCTGTGCTTGGGTGAGGGTGGGCTGGAGCTGGGGCGGTTCTAAGTTCTTGATGGGGGGCGGTGGGCAAGGCCGCAGTTGGGGTGGGTGGCAGTGGCTTTGGGATGGGGGCTACAACACATTTTGGGGTGGCTGAATCCCTCCTCTTAGCCCTGTTCCCAGTGCTGCCATTGCCTGCCCAGAGCGCAGCCTGGCCCAGCCCCCCACACTGGGAAGAGCCCTGTTCAGCCTTGGCTCCAGCCCGCCCTCGTCCTATGCGCAGTGCAGATCTGGGGGCACACACCTCTCGGGGTGTATGCAGCAGCAGGAGCTGCCTCCGCACCCTGCAGATGAGTCACTTGCAGCTGTATCCCACACCCTGCCCCAGCTGGGCAATGCCAGCCTCAGCCCCACTCCCTCCTTCCCTTTGGGGGCCTCGGTCTGGGGTAAAATATGGGATTGTGAGCTCAGGACTTGGCTGAAGACTCAAGTACAAACATTCCTTTTTAATCTTTATGAAAAGTAAATTTAAGATGCCTGGTATCTTAAGTATATTTACTAATAGCCAAAAAAAAAAAAATCCAAATAAAAAACCACCTAGAGATGAAGATTTTTTTTTTTATTAAAGTCAAAATGTTAAGTAGTTAAAAAACAAACACACACCTCAGGGCAAGACAAATTAGTTCATTCTAAAAAGATGCAAGTAGGGGCCCTGGGTTTTCTGAGCTGCTTCCATTCCGGACTGTCCTAGGATTGGGTACTGCAGATCAGAAACCGTACAGAAAGAAGATGGTATTCAACTGCAGTAAAACCGGACTTGTGCTTCTGTCAAACGATAACATCATTATGAACTGAATGAACAAGATTATATATAAAATACACACACCAAACAAACCTGAAGGTTTTGTCCACTGGTGACATTTTTTAAATAGTAACTTAAGGAAGAAGTATTGAAAGCTCCTTTAGTTGAGAATTATCTATCCACTCGTGCAGGCTGCTTGCGTCTGGCAGCTTTTCTTGCTAATACTCTACTTCGTAAAGGGCAGGGAACGTTTTCATTCTCAGCCTTGCAACTTCTGCCTGAAGAATTGCAATCTCTTGGGCCTGTCCCTTTGCAAGATCCACTAGTCGTCGTCGCTGCAGAATATCCTGGTAATGCTCCTTAGCAATCTTATCAGAAGCTGGTTGTGTGTCTGTATAAAACACAACATCAGGAATAGCTCACGTTAGTGAATGAATTCATTTTATGGTAGGTGTTGCCCCAGGGTTACAAACATTGTAGAACATGGTTCATTTCAAAGAAGCTTGTGCTTACGGTCAATATTTAGAGAGAACTCAGTATAAAGGGAGCAGTCCATTGCCAGGTATTCAAAATTGAACAATACCTACATGGAGTTGGCTCTTGAAAGCCTGTCTAACTACTTTATTATGGGGAAGATCTATACAGTGTTCCTGAATGTAGCAATACTTGCTTTTGCAACCTGATGTTGCTTCTCCTTCCCTAGGAACAAATGCTAAGAGTAACGGGTTACAGTAAATCAATTTTTGCTGGCTTTTTTGCCCTGTTCTTTGCCAGTACAAGTGTGACTTGAAGAGACACCAGGTTTCACTTGCAATAATCAATTGACCTGTTAATACAGAAGCAAATCTCTAGTTCAGGCATAACCTGCATACTGAAATTGCTCTTTGGGGCAGGCAGTACTTACTGGATGTGTAACAAATCTGCTCTCTTAATCTCATGCTCCTAGAGTGCTCCTGCAGCAGCACTCCAACTTTGGAGATGTCCCTTCTCACTTCTTTACTAGAGACCGAAAGCAGGCTACAGAATGCAACTCACCAGCTGCCTCAAAGATATGTCGCCTTTCTGAGACAGACACAAGCATTTCTTGCAGCTCCAGGCTGAGTTTGTAGTTTGCTTGCTCCTTCAGATTGATGCGCTTCTCCAGGTCCTTAATTATTTTCTGACATTTCTTCACTTTCTCCTTGTGCAGCTGTCCATTTACAAAAGAATAAAGCAGATGTATGAGATGCTATTAAAGCTGTTCAGACAAATGTTATATGGAAATCCATCATCTGCAGCATTGCATTGTAGCTCAACTCATTTTCAGATTTGACTGCCAGTACACCATGACTTTGTCTTTCACACAAGATGCATCCCAATAAGCTTTTTGTCTTCCGATATAAGAAATGGGAGAGACAGGGAACTAAGGCGTACAGGCCTGAGAGAAGCAGATTTTAAAGTAAGATTTGAACCGAAGAAGCCAATGAGACAGCGAGAGGCAGGGATGTTACTAGCAGGTGCTGCAGTTTAGGAAAAGCCTGATAAGAGGGATAAAAAGGGATGGAAAGGAAGGCAGCAAATGCTAAACTTCTGAGGAGAAAGAGGAAGGGGAGGATGATGTTGCTTGCTGGGAGAGACGGCAAGTCCACTGGAGTCTTACAAAAATAGTTTATTTGTTCAGTAACAGTTCATTAAGAATTTACCTTATCCATAACGCCAAGGGTCTGCTCCAGCACTGATACCTGGTGGTTCACACGGCTGTTGTAGTTCAGTACATTTAGGAACTGTAGAATTAAAGACAAAGAAATCTGACTGCTGGGTTTGAGTGTTCCAAGCTCCTTGGTTGATGGTTGCTACAGGAACCAAGAAAGCATTTGTTTTTATCCTGTACAGTGCTACGTGCTTCCAGGAACTATTAAGCATACTGTTCTAAGACAGTGCTTCAAGTAGAAGGAAATCTGGATGCTTGACTAGAAAGTTCTTTGTATACAACCCCAGGCATTATATTAGAATTGGAGTTGGTCTAAGAGACAGTCAAAAATCTATAGTTTTGAGGTTTCTGATTAAAAAAATAATAGCTAATTATTTTGGTGTGAATGGGCTGGAGTTCCTTAGGCTTTCTTAGAATGATGCAATCAGCTGCTAGTTCAGGCAGTGTCCTCTTTCTGCTTCTTTTGTTATCTCCCCTTCTTGCTTCTCTCTGTTAGATATCCCTATTCAAACAATCCCTGGCCAACTCTTTCCACCCAGAGCGCTTAAGTACCAAACATATTCATGTATGCATCTATTTTGGGCAGTGATAAATTCAGTTACCTCTTACAACTACCTTCAATGAAAGGCAGAAGCAACTACCCCTATCAATCAATGAAATTTCACCCTGCCTACTACCAGCTGTTGCAGTTTGGATTTTGCTGCACAACCTTTTCTGTGCATATGCAGCATTTTTGATAAGCTGCTTTAGAAATAAGAGTCCTCTTGCTGCCCCTTCTGAAGCAAAAAAATATTAGAGGTAGCTGACTTACCTTAAAAAAATTGTAAATGATGTGGTATTTCTGATAGATACCAGATGGGGCCAACTTCAAAACTTTCTTGTAAGATCAATGTTTTGTTTAAAAAGAGTTCCTTAAGTTTGGAAAACCACAATTCCTCATTTGATGTGCCAGTATTTCTACTCCAAGGCTTAGGACCAATTCTATGTGGCACTAATAACTTTAGCTTTGCACTGAAGAGTTAGAAGCAAATGTTTACCCCCTAAGGTTGAACTGTGGACATAATGTGAGCTAGGTTCACCTGCAGATGCAGGAAAATAAAGAACAAACTTTTCTCAGGATAAAAACAGAAGTTCGAGAGAGTAACATACAAGCTGATGATCTTTTGACATGCGCAGGGTTTGAATATCTCGAGCCTTCTGGTTTAGATCTTCCATCTGCATCTTCATTTTCTTATGTTCCCATTCCAGCTGAAATATCCCTTTAGAGAAGTCTTTACATTCCACCATACTAGCAATTTTCTTTTCTCCTTGAGCCTGAAAAAAAGCAGAGACAGATTAATTTTAATTAGCACAGTTCATGGGTTATAGAATACTTATCTATGCAACAGAATAGGCAAGACCCCAAAGTCATAATCTGAGCAGGGAGAATGTAGTTTATTTCAACAACTCTCAGAGGCTTTGATCCAGACAGTAGTCTTATGGAACCTGCTGGTTTTTGGACACACTGCCACAGCCCTGCATCACATAGAAATGGCAATCAACATTCGTTCATTCACCACCTCATAATAGCACTAATCATTTTACCTATACAATATATGAGCTTGCTTTGGTATAAGAAATTTTGCTTCAGTCAACACCAATAAAAGGCAATTTTTTATGCAGCTAGGCTGCCTGAGAAAATAATCTTTAATGGGCATATGAAAAATGAAATGCATTATGTATCATCCTAGACTTTCACCTTAAATGAGAGAAGTATTTAATTTCTGCAATTCTCAGTATAACCCAACATTCAATTGCCTATTGACATGACTGTACATTTGAGCTTGAGGGAGCTGTAGGATTGGTGGAAAAGATATTAAAATTCTCCATTTAAAGCACATGCAGAAAGGATGTAGCACCCAAGAACACTGCCTTTCCATCAATCAGAATTCCACTGATCACCTGAAGACCTGAAGACAGCGGCCTATTACAGTAAGAGATGTTACAAGACTCATAATAGCTTTGAGAACCACATATTGGCAAAGCCTGAGCCCATGGTGTAGGGTAGTGAGCTGAAACAGACTAGTCACATATTAGGAGATGTCAAACTAACAAAAAACTGCAGTCTTCAAAGGAAGATCTATTCATTGAAAACTATTAGTTTCCTTCAGAAAATGTAAATTACCCGGATAGTGCAATTCAGTTCTTCAATAACACTCTTATTAATGAGAATAGCATCAGTGTAATCTGGTATTAGCTCACTGCTTTCCAATTCCACCTGTCCTTGTTTAAGCAGAAATTGGACAGTCAAATCCAATTGAAACCTCATCTTCTGTTCCTGTAACCTAAAATTGCAGAAAACCAAAAGCAGTTTTTAGTGATTGATAACATCCTCGTAGTTTAAATTTCCTCTATGATCACAGGGCAAGAGCAAGATGATAAAGGGTGCTGAAAACGAGGAGAGGTCAATGAATTTTTGTATGAGTCAATGACTGTTTTTACATTTGTGCGGGGCATGCCTGTCTTCTCTTTATTCCTATGGCGAGTGCTAAATTGGTGCCACTCTACTCATTTCCAAACTGCTGTTAAACCCTGGATTTTGTTTTCACAGCAGATTCTAGCAGACATTATAAGGGAGAGATGTCCTACTGAAAAGCAACACTAGGAATAATTGAAAAAGTGCTGAAAACCCCTTTGTATCAATTCTCCTCTTAGAGTTGGTTCCTCATTTCCAATGGTAGTGAAAAGTAATGCTGACTAAATGATAGCATCAGAAAATAGAGCATTATGGGTGTGAACCAATGAAAACCGGGTCCTTACAAAGCTGAGCTCCTCACTGTAATCTGGAAGGGTAACTGCGCCTGACCTGGCACACCCGAGATCACTTGAGTAACAAAAGCCTTGAAGATGCAGCAGCACATAGTGCAGCATATAGTGGACAAGCTTGCTGGAGACACGGGTGCTTGGGCAGCTGGCCTGCGCTGAAGCCCACGCTGCCACATTTTTACTACTGCTGCTACCTGAGCCATTTGGATTGGAACGAGCTCAGGCATGCCTACCCATGCCATAGTCATAACCTTCTAGTTTTAGCAGACACAGCCTGCATCTCTTAGATAAATTGGGATACTAAACACAGCTGTACATTTTTATGCGAGTAAAGTGCTAAAATGTGGATGAATGTGAACATAAGAATAACAAGTAAAATTACAGGTTGACTTCACTGAAGATGTTGTCAATGTCCTTCTTTATCTTCTCATCATCCTCTATTCTTCTCTGGAGAAAAGCCTGCATCTCCGCTAGCGTCAAGGCTTTCCGTTTCACCTGAGCAAACAACATGACAGCTGCTTGAACACGTTCAGATTCATAACTGTACAGAGTCAAACCTTGTTTCCGAGAACAGATATAGACAGATTTTTAGAAGAGAGCTATGGAGAAATAGGCTGCTTGTATGAGTGTCATTAAAGTCCGTGAAAGTCACATGGTTACAATTATAGGATCATAGGAAAGTAAGTTAGATAAGGATTAGGGGTGTGTGAAACGGGCATATTTGATTTAGATTCAGCCTGAATCAGGGACAGTGATTTGATTAATTGATTCAGATCTCTGTCCCCAGTTTGATTCGGCCGAATCTGAATCTGAAGATTTGATGCTGATTCAGAGAATCAGCAATTTGGCCATAGACATAGCTTTAAATGTTTTTTCTACATACCTCGAGGTACCAGGCATAGCTCATGCACGTTGCGATGCTGAGGCAGATGGAGCATCCCCCAGGAGTGCAAGGGGGCTCCCCCATGTGCTCAGCACCGAACCCGGAACTGGACTAGAAGTACTTCCGGTCCACTTCCAGGTCCACTGGGGAGCACAGCCTTTGGGGGACCCCAGGTACCCCCCCCAGACCCAGGAGGCACCAGCTGCTGAGCCAGAAGGGTGCGGAGGGCACCCCATGCACTCTCTGGTGGACTTGGAAGTGGACCAGAAGTACTTCCAGTCCAGTTCAGGGTCTGCTGCCCAAGCATGCTGGGGAGCCCCCCGCGCTCCTGTGGGGCGTTCCATCTGCCCCAGCATTGTGGCACTCACATGCCCCTGCTACCTAGAGGTATGTAGAAAAAATATTTAAAGCTGTGTCTATGGCCAAATCTCCAAATCTTTCCACATGGATTTGGAGGGTTCTGATTCAATTTGGATTCAGAGATGCGGTCATTCAATCAAGCTGAATCTCCCTGAATCAAATCAGGGACCAAAGCTTTGCAAAGCCCTAATAAGGACCTCACAAGATCATCTAGTCCGGCCCCCTATTTAAGGCAGAATCATCCCTGATTAGGATCATCCCTCATTAAGATCTTTAGCCTCTCTATGAAGCTCCACCCCCTTTGATGATGCGTATTTGTTCCCATGCAAGGAAGCCTGTGTTTCCTTGTCTCAGCAATGCAAAATGGATCTAGGCTACATATTTGAATAATTAAAGTTTAAATCTTGATCATCTTAAACTAAACCAGTAGCTTAACAGAACTTTCTGTCAACAAGGGCATTAGGATTTGCTCTTGCAAAGGAAGGAACATGCAGAGTTGTAAATGCACGTTAAAGGTGGAGGACAACATAATATTCCTTGATGGTTTGCTTTTGTTTGGAGGATGGGGAGGGGAAAAGGAGTCTGAGGAGAAATCCTATGAGGCTATTTCAAATCTCCAGACATTTTTAGTGTCCTTTCTCCCCTTGTTTTCTCCAATGAAGAGCTGGGCATGGTTTCTTTTTGAACCCATTTACATTACTTTTCATATAGACAAATCTAAGCTTAAGAGTGATGAGTATTTTTCCGACTCCCAGAAGCTAAGTTACCTTGAGAATCAAATACAAGTCACCTACACTATACTGTCATTTTGCTACTGTCCTCCCTGCCTCCCAAAAACTGATCTACATAAAAGGTAACAAGAAAGTATATTCCCAACAATAAGCAACAAAATAAATCTGATAGAAGGCACATTACATACCAGCTGTTCGCTCTCTACTTTTGTTCGCCGAGCAGAACAGAAACGTTCCCAAACAGGCAAGTCTAAACCCTCAGGCATGTTCTCAGGGTTATCCAGTTCATTCATGGCTCTCATTAAATGAGCAAGTGCATCTTTGTAAGCTTTGGCTGAGCCTGGTCTGTCCCCATAAGGGTTAGCAGTGTCAAGGTGCATCTTCATCTTCTGGGCTCTAGCATCAAATACAGCACAGAAAATACTGACTTTTAATTGTGTGGAAAAGTAGCATTTCATGGTAGAAAGAACAAGGCCAGGTATACTAGAATCATTTCACACCCCATCCTAACTTCCTCTGGTGTGCAACTGTAAAAAACTTTATGTTATAAAGAATAAAAAGGCAAGCTTTATTGGCTAGTCATTATTCTGGCTACATTTTAAGTAGCTCAGTTGGTGTGAAGTGAAGAGACGGTTGCTAAAAAATAGCAATCATCATTCATATGACAGCTGATCATCATCATTCCAAAGGTGGCATTTTAAAAGTGGAGAAAAGTCATCGCTTGCTTGTAGGTAAAATACCTTGCATACTTTGGAATTTAGCGCAAAAGCAAAGGTAAACAGCTGTAGGATATGGTCCAAATCAAAGGGGGATTTTACCTTGGTCGACGTTTGTAAAGTTTGAAAAGCTGATCTATAAGATGCATAGGAACATCAGAAAATTCTTTTCTAAAGCCACGTTCCAGAATCTGGTAAGAAAATAAAATGCCTCTGGTCACTGAGATATTATTTTGCAAGGCATCAGCCTCCATATCTCCCAGAAATACCAAATTATGAGAAGGGATCATGTTAGAAAGTCCTGGGATCTACCTTCCAATCCATTAGTTAGGTGAGTCTAGGTGTATTTTAAAGCTGTCAGTTTGGAGAGAGGCAAGTTTACCATGACAAGCATACTTTCTGAGACCCAGGAAGTATCAGTGCAAAGAGAGAGACCATCAAGTTAAGGCACAGGTTTCTGTACTCTCCAAGAAAACCATCTGTGCTCCCAGCAGCCTTTTTTCAACAAAGCATTTAAGTATGGCTTAACTTTTAGCGTGTGTATATTCTCATCGCCATCATATTCCATTAACCTAAATGGAACTTCTCACATGCTTAAAAATAAGTGCTTTGCTGAACTGGAACCTAAATACTATACATTCTGGTGGATGGTTATTTTGTACTGAACCCCACTTTTTTCTGTAATTCTACCTGCTTGAACATGGGTCTAGAACTCTTACCTTGTCTTCAGCTACCAAATTGTCATAGGTCTCTCTGTAAGCATCAACCTGTCTTCTTGCAATCTGGACTGCCTCTGCAGTACTGAGCTGTAACAAAACTGAGCTGTAACAAAGACTGATTTCAATATGGCACTAGAAGGTAGCAGAAGAGTACAGAACAGTATTCCAGCATACTGAAGCATACATTTGATTTACTCCACATAAAAACAACTGAGCTAATTTATTTCCAATGCAACTGCCTCCTGAGTAAGTCCCACACTGAAAGCAGTCAGCACAACACATCTTTGTGATGTTTAGACAGGATCCTTGCAATGCTTCCTACAGGTGGCCACATGCAATGACCATTCAGAAGGGTCAGCAGGTGTAAAATTCAGATACCCAAAGTGCTTAATGAGGTTGATCACAAGAAGCAACTTACACCAGTGCATATAGAGAGTATGATGGCTTTTTATGCAATTCTGGATGTGATTCAATATCACCTGGATGACGTAACTGAGTGTACACTTACTGCATCTGTAGCCAACAGCATCCTGGGTTATATTAACAGGAGTGTCACTTGCAAATCAAGTGAAGTGATTCTTCCTCTCTATTCAGCACTGAGGAGGCCTCCCTAGGAGTACTGTGTATAGTTCTGGGCCCTACACTTCAAGTAGGACACGAACAGTTTGGAAAGAGTCCAGCACAGGGCAACAAGAAGTATCAGGGGCCTCAGAGACAAGATTTATAGGAAAAAGCTGAAAGAACTAGGATTACTTAGCCTAGAGATGATTAAGGGGGGATTTGATAACAGTCTTCAGATACCTGAATGGTATAGAGAGGATGAAGATGGGCTTTACTCTGTGGCAGTAGGGGCTAGGACTAGGAGCAACAGCCTCAAGCTGCAGCAGGGGAAACAGAGGTTGGAGATTAGGAGGAACATTCTGTCTGTGAGGGTGGTCAGGCATTGAAATAAGACTACCTAGGCAAGTTGTGGAATCACCATCCTTGGAAACATGCAAAAGCAGGTTAGACAGGCACTTGTCAGGGATGATCCTGTCTTGATCTGGGGGGGGGGCCCTAGCGAGGTCCCTCCCCGCCCTACTTTCCTGTGATCTTGTGGCACCAAGATGGGTGATGGAGCAGGAAAAGATGGAAGAGTTGAGATTATTTACTGTAGAGAAGAGTAATGAGGATTTTATAACAGTCTTATTATAAATTTGAGGGGGATCATTTGTTTTCTGGGTCCACAAGCAATAGGACAAGTAATAGGTTTAACAGGCAATAAGGGAAATTTAAGTTAGACCCTAGGAAGAACAGTTTAATTGGGAGGACAGTTAAACAATGGAAAGGATTACCTACAAATTGTGGAATCTTCATCAGGGAAGTTTTCAAGTTCAGGTGAGAAAAACACTAGCTCTGTATAGCCTAGACAAAAATGATCCTCTTGTGAGTAGGAGCTGGCTTAAATGCAACTTTCTAAGGTCTCTTCTATCCCTAATCTTTTATGATACCAGTTTCCAGTTAAGTAAGAGACTTCCTCTTTCCCTGGACAATGTGAAAGGTGAGATCAGCTAGAGGTCTCTACGTGTCATCAGGCTATCCTCGGTGGAAGGTTCTTGACTGGAATTTGATTTCCTTATGGATCAATAATGTGAATTTACAACATGTCATGGTATTGTGGAAAGCTCACCTGTTTTACCCAAGCTTCTGTCTTGCTAATATGGAAGGTTTATACTCTGTTTTTCTCTGAAAGCAAGGCTTGTTTATTTTAATTTTAACGTGAGCAAACAAATAGAATATTTTGAATCAAATGGGTTAGTATAGAGCTGGTCATGTGACATCTTAACAGATGAACTTCCAGGGAATAGGAATCAACACTTCCCTTGTAGAATTGTTGTAAGCCTACATATACTTACATATAGCTCCAGAAATGTGTGTTTTGATCTCTGGTTACTAACCCACTTATATGTGGCTTATCGGGTGTGGGCAAACTGACAACTGCAATTTCAGAGGATTTATTCTGGATTTGTCCTAATTTAGCATTATGTTCTCTAAAATAGACAGCAGTATTCAGTACCCACTTGTTCAGCTTCTTCTAACACAGGCATCATCAGGGCTACTAGAAAAGTTACAGTGGATATGAATATATGGTGCAGCTGACAAACAGTGGCACACTTTTCTCAGTACCCGGATATTTACAAAATTATTCCTGGAAGAATTGAGATAAATATTCATCCCAAAATACACACCCCTTTCTAATACAGGTCAACTGCAACCAGCAGTGATTGGGGAAAAGGTGGGGAGGGTTATTTGTAGAACCTTAGTATCTTTGTGTGCAAGTACCAGCTTCTGTATGAAAATGGTTGGCACCTCAACATCCAGATTCTACATTCACCTTCTCTTTCCGCTTCTTCTCAAGAAAGTAATGCAGTCCAGCTTCTCTGGTGCTCAGCTCTTCATCCAGGAGTAATGAATAAAGGAGGCTGTTTATTTTGAGTTCTTCCTGTGGAAAGATTGTGAAGTAAAAGATTAACAGTTCTGTTGCATGGAGTTGGTAATAAGCAGCACAGAATCCTTCCTTTACCTGGCATATGACCATTTCCGACTTCACCTTCTTCTCAAAGAGCTTGCATACAGTGTCATCAAAACTTTGCGCTGTTTCCTGAATTGCTGTTTGCAGTTTCTTCAGTTCAGTTTCTAGTATCTGGTGGTGGAGAAGTAATATTAAAACTGCAGGGCAACAAGTACTTTAGGATTTTATGTGGTTTAGTGTTGGGTGGGCGACTGCACAGGAAATGAGCTTTTTGGGGCTGACACTATCTTATTGTTTTGTATTTGTAGACTGCTGGCTGAATTCAGAACGGGGGCCCCAGGTGCTGCTGCAGTTCAATTAATAAGTAACACACACACACACACACTCTCTCTCTCTCCTAGATAGGGTCTTATATCAAAATAGGAAATAGGGCTGGAAGACACCTTGAGCATACCTACTACATCATCTCAGTCCCAAGACAGGATCAACTATGCCTAAATCTGAAGAAAGGGATTTTGTTCCCAAAAGTTTATCTAACATCTCTCTAAATTATACAATTGATACAATAAAAAGACATAATTTAAAAAAAACCCTGCTTTGTGCATATTTCTTGGATCATCGTGGTTATAACAATGCTCCAACCCTACTAAATTATTTCTGACAGACGTCTAGCTTGTTCTTAAGACTTCTGTATAAACAGAAACCCCCTTCTTTTGTCAAAGTGGATAATATTTCATTTGGTATGCCAACTGAGTGAAGATCATTTCCCTTCAGAGGCCATCATGCCAGCTTTACTACATTCTACTCAAGTGGAAACTCAAGGCCTATAAAACCAAAACATTTCATATGTTTGTCTAGCAATATTGTGTAATCAAAGGTAACATCTTTTTCAAGTGCTGAGTTCCTTCAACCCCTTTCAAAAGTAATCAAAGCTAAAAATCAGACAAGAATACACCAATTTAAATCAAAGTGTTTGGGTCTGAATATAATTTTTGCAATCTTTTTCTTCATAGCTCCTTCTTTAAAAATAAAAACTGCTTTGATCATTGACTGTCAATACGAGTGACAAGCCTAAGGGTGTGGGCCCGTGAACAAGCACTGTGAAGTAAGCCACAGTGTGATCTACTCTGAGCTAGCCGGATGCAGCTGAAGTAGCTTATTCCTCAATGAAAGCAGGATAAGGAAAGGGCATGCACAGAGGCAGTTACCACAGGAGGAGCTGATGTGCCATAAATTTAAACCCTGGCTTTCCTTGCAATAGCTTAGCACAGATTTATTAAAACCAGCTCTGACAGTGTAGGGGGTATTCAACCCATCATGGGAAAACTCTTTATTTCTACCATCAGATGAATGCTGTACTTGGATTCAGGCATCACAGACAATGTTCTACAGGGGGTGATGCTTTCACCAAATGCCCAGCAAACAATGCATTTGGAATGAAGTTACAGCAAAGCTGATAGGTCATGCTGCCCAAATTTGAAGCTGAAGGATAAAAAATGGGACGTTATGTGTCTAATACCATTGTTCCTGACAACTCTATCAAATGAATTCTAAATGTTTTGGAACTATATGTACATTTGTGCTGGGAACCTGGGACCATCACAAATGGTTGGTGATGGGAAGTGAAAGCAATTTTGTCAAGAATGGCATGTATGAGTTATCACAGGGAAATGTCACTGTTTCTATTCTAAATTGGAAGCCACTGCAGCTCACCGTATTCTTAATTTACCACGCTTGTTAGAATTTCTGATCTGAAAGAGATCAGAAACTTTGAGGATGAAGACAGCAAAGAGAACTACCTCTTCCCATTTTATTTTACCTTTCTATGCTTTTCTCTTTCTTCATTCAGCTCCTTGACTTTTTTCTCATATTCCTTAAATATTTTCTTTTCTTCTTCACTCCAAAGAGCATCGGGTTTGGATATAAAAGGAGGTGGTGGTATCTCCTGAAAACATCAAAAGAACAAGATATTTCAAGAGCAACTTTTCATTTAGACAATGTTAAAAAGAAACTACAGAACTCACAAAACTAGTAATGCACCTTCAGATTTTACTGAAAGCTTTCTCTTCAGGACGGCTTGAAGTAGTACTCTGACTTAGACCCAAGGAAAATAACATATTCTAATCAGGCACTATTTTATGTTTCCTTCCTTCCTGGAGTGATGTCAGTGTTTCCTCCAGAGCAGTGGCTCTCAACCTTTTTCGGACTCAAGGCCCCCCTCACTGGACTTGAGGCCCCTCCACAACTTTTGTAATTTGAGTGGCATCCAATTTCAAAAAACTTATTTATATATTATTACAGTTTAACTTCCTTGCAGACAGGCCCTGCCATGGGGATGGGGGATCATCCAGGCAGGAACAAGCCTAAACTCCTGTTATGTATCTGCTTAATTCATCTGTTTATCTTCTAACATCTCACTTACCTCCTCACACCTCACAGCACCTGTCAAAAGATCTGGCAACACTCCTGGGCACCCCGTCACCCTGACTGAGAATCACTGCTCTAAAGCATCTGCCATGAACAGAGCAATAACTGCATTTTTCCTGCAGCACTAATGGTTGTCAATATGGTCGTTTTTGCTTTCACTCTTTCATAGACAATCATTATCAGATACAATAAAAAGCTAGTGTGACTTTACAGTGGGGTTTAATAGTAATACTGCGACTAAAAGATCAGGCAGATTTTTCCATTGCAAATCCCCATGAAAATTTAATTCCTGCTTAAACTAAACTAAAGAAACCAGCTTCACTGAAAGCTACGTTTACATTCTGGGGCAGCCTATGAAAACATAGGCCTCTATCTTCAACACAAATCTTCTTTCTGACAAAAAAGCCTTATTTTGCAAAGTCCAGCCTCGGGAGACAGTGGTTGGCTGGGACTGGAGGGAAAGTAGGGGCTAAAGGAATTTGCCACCATTCCTGGGTTTTATAGTGGAACATCTGGGAATCCTAGTTACATTGTAAACTACCGAATTTTATTCAGTTCTTGTCAGTGCAACTATTACTTAAATCCTATGACAGAAACAAAAATCACCATTTTCAAGATGTCTTCCTTTTTGACCTCTAGGACCCCGTCCATCATGTCATTAAGAGCACGCTGTCTTGCACTGTCCTAAACAAGAAAAGGGAAGAAAAGGACTTAGATGCTTTGGGGAATCTAGCAGGGTGTGTCACCTCAAAGATTCCAGTTTGAATCCAGTGTCCTACTAGTGAATGAAACAATTTTGGTTACCTTATTTATGTGAAATAAGCTAATAGTTTTAGCCCACTTCCCAGTGGGCAGACACTCATACGCCATGTTACTATTGCTATAATTGGAACAATAGTAGTTGGGGGGTGGAAAAGCAAATACTACTGTCATGGTGGTGTTGGATAAGCACAGTGGTTTTCAACCTTTTTAGACTCAAGACACCCTTCAGAAGATGCCAGCTCTTAATTTTCACTTGTTTTTGACTACAGAAAAATAACAAGAGCAATTTTTTGTAGCAAAGACCTCTGAAAGACCACAACTGATCAGAAAGGATCTCAAGGCCCTGGCATGCTGCAGCACCCTGCCTGAGAACCACTGGGTTAGCAGAAGGAAAGCAGCTCCCATCATCGTCTGTGTCATATATTTGTTCCATGGTCCAGTCTTTCTTCAGGGCTTTCATAGTTGTACAGTTTCAGAGTTTTTAAAACTAGAAGGGGTCATTAGGATCATTTAGTCTGACTCCAGCAGAATACAAATCAGAGAATCTTATCTGGTAACTTCATGGAGTTCAAAACTTTTAGTTGAGTTATAATGTGTTTTTAAAATGATATGCAGTCTTAAATCTGTCAATCTGGCCCCTTTCACCAGCACTAGGTGTATACATTTTAAAGAGCACCTCTAACTGAAACCTTACTTGCCCTAAAAAGATCTCTATAGTTCTGATCACAAAGGATTATAAAAGAAGATGGTACTTCAAAAACATACCTGAGCATCAAGACGCCTTTGCATTTCAAGCTTAGCCAGCATTTCTGCTTTTGCTCTCTGCTGTGGAGTTAGGTATTTTTTCACTTTAATCTGTGGAGGAACGAAAACAGGACAAATCAGCTTTCTTCTCTAGACAGTTCACTTGCAGAACAGACAATGAACTTTTGGAAAAAACCATAGCAATAAAGATCTAGAGTGCTTAATTTCTTTTAAACTCTGCCGTATGGTAACAATCATCAGGAAGGAAATTTGCTTGCTTGTTAATACACAGATTTCTTAACATATAGACCAAAATCCACATTCTAAGATAGTAAGCATTATTTCTTCTTATTTTTCTGGTAAGGGTCATATTTTATATGTTATACCTCTGGGTTTTGCAGTATTGGAACAGTGTAGACTAGTATATTTCCCTCCCAGAAATTATTTATGACCAGATGGCTAACATAACTCCTTTCCTTGCAGGTCTTCACTGATATAGGAAATAGGGCAGGCTCTTTTTTCCCAGGCACCACCAGGGGTAACTAGGACCAATGGTCACAAGTTACTGGAGAGCAGGTTTAGGTTGGACATTAG
>JAGPOW010002742.1:23287916-23304762 GCA_030014935.1 Caiman crocodilus | reverse complement strand
GGAAGTTGTTCTTGCTCCTACCTTGGGCATCTTCAAGAGTAGATTAGATGGGTACTTGGCTGGGGTCCTGTGACCCTGGCACTCGTTCCTGCCACTGGCTGGGGGTCAGACTAGATGGCCTGCTCTAGGCCCTTCTGACCCTAGGTACTATGATAATGATACTATGATATCTTCTGTTGCAGATTCAAGCTCCTTGTGAATCTATGTCATCAGTTATTTTGCTACATGTACATCAGATAACAAGTTCAAATTTTGTTTTACATATAAAAATCAATAGGTTTTGAGCAGGTTCAACATTTGACGAAGAAAGTTTTATCACCTATACTACATACTTGGCACAAAATGATGTATGTGTTTCCAGGAGGCATGTGTTTTAGAGAAAGGTATAAAAGAGAGGATTAGGCAATGAGAGCAGGAGTAGGAGGAAAATGAGGAAGCCAGAGAGAGAACAGAAGGGAAAGAGCAGGTCAGATGAAAAGAGCTGCATGTGCTGGGAACTTGGTTGATATATAAAACACTGATTGAATTTGGAGGTACTATACTATCGCTGTTCTGATACCAAGGTTATGGATGCCTTAGAGTGGAAGGATACAAGCAGCAATTAATTCTTCCCCTTTGGGATAAATTCAGATACTGTACAGAAGGCAAGTGACTGCCAGGAAAGGGATCATATTGCAAAAACTGACATGTAAAAAATTAAGAGTGTGGGATTTTCAATCCAATTCCCAACACAATCCACCATCAGTCAGCAGCAATAAATGGCTCTTCTGAGAAATCTGCAAAATAAGTCGTCTCATTTCCATACCTGCATCACAGGATGCAAAGATAAGCAGAGAAACCAAACTATCCTCTCTCACACCAGTGGAGGTATTCCCTTACAGAAGAAATGGCGGCAGGATAAGGAGGATGGGTACCTATGCTGTGGACACACAGGCAGCCCCATGTTCCAGTGTAGAACCTTTTGCTACTGGCAATTTAAGTATCAGATGCTACAGATTTCTTTCCATCTCTCTATCCAGAATTATTCAGAATGTTCCAGCAACACATGGAAAGATCAAAATCCAAAAGGGAAAGCAAAGCATGAAAAAAGAGTGAATTTGCATACATATGACACATCAGTTTTATAGTTAGCTTTTTATGCTAGCTTGAAAAGGGAGAAGGAGAGAACTAGGTTTGTACAAGTAGCAGATGAAAGAGAAAGCTGTGTTTTCCAGCACCTCCGAATCCTGGACGGTGAGCACACGCTCTGGTATCTCATCATTCGTAAGAGTCGGTTCCCAGACTTCCTCTTGGAGATCAAGCTGTGTTAAGATTTCCTGGATCCTCAGGTTCCTTTCCTTGACCCTTGCTATCTCCTGCTCCTTCTGTCGAGCCACTATGTCAAATTCCTTGTTAAAGGCAGTTTTCACTCTGTAAATGATGTCCTGAAATACCATACAAGGAAATGGTGACAGCACTATGTTTCTATTTCACACCTGTACACTGCTCACCATTCAACCACAACTCGAAAAACTAAGCACACGTGTGAAAACTAGTAAACCTCTTCTAACCCTAAAGGTAAAATTCTGGTTCTGTTAAGCATGTGAGTGAAAAAATAAGGAGGACAGGCTGGCAAACTCTTTTATTATCTTTTTCTTCTGTTATCCTAGAAATATTCCATTTCTTTTCTGCCATTTCTTTTTTGTCTTTTCCAAAGTTCCCTATGAAAAAAGCATTCTCTTAGTCTACCATCAATTAGATTAAAAAATTAGTCACGCTTTGCTTCGTAGCATGAACTCTGAATGAAGTAGCTGTCCTGAAGAAAAATATATAATTAAAGATGGTATCATAATGCCAGATACAAAGAAGCAGAATTAAGGTTATGTGGGCAACCATTATTTAATTATTTCTTGGATTTTGATTGCTTCTGCAATCTTAATGTTCTGGCAATGTGATTGTCTGACTGGAACAGCATTATACTGCACATATTTAATGTACCAATGAAATTAATAAGTAAGGCAAGATACAAGCGTGTGAAACAAACCAGAGCCCAGATAATCATTTTATAAGGTCTGTAATCTAAATAGGTATATTCTTTCTTTAGTCTAAATGATTCAATTAGGAGAACTGGATTATTGAAAAAGAAAAACATGCATCTGTTCTGTTATGTCTATTAAAGAGAATGAAATATAACTGGGTTGAATTAAGTTACTAAAGTCCATCTTTCAAGATGTCTACCTGCTTACAATGTGTGTCACAATAAGTAGCTGTATGCATGATTGCTTAACCTATTTCTGACACTACTGGTAATAGGGCAGATGAGATAAAATGCGGCAGGAAGGGGGAAAATGGCTGTACTCATTTACTAAACTCCTATAATTCATGTTAAACCCACTATTTTCTAATGACAGCATGCCAGATTCATAGATTGGGGTGGACTGAACTGAAACCACTCTTCCACTGAATCTTTTTGGTACACAAATGCCAAGGTTAAAAAATGCAATGATGTTTGACTTCACACTGCTGCTCAACCTCTGCTCCAAGGCTGAATTCAGCCTCATAGAAAATGAACCTCAATAAACAGAAATGCATAGTGTAGCATGCAGGATACATAAGAAACCCACCTTATTGCAGTGCCAAATGACAATGGGAGTTTATCCATATTCTGCATTAATATGGCATTTTGCAGCACAAAGGATCCAAAAACACGTTATAAACAATGCCTGAGATCCTGCAGTTTGATTCCCTGCAGGCAGAGTGTCAGACTGTGCCAAAAGCTATGTAGCACAGCACGGGGGTACACTTATGCCAATAGTCTAGGGATTCTGGACCTTTGCTCTACTCCCATGAAATGCAGCAATGGCACTGATGTAGGGAGCAAAGGACCAAGGACACTGCACCACTTCCAGCTTAAAAAAAAATACTAACAGCATCTTGGAAGCCCATACAAAGCAGAAAAGGCCTTGTTCCTTCAAAGGGCTGGTGCAAGGGATGCCTATTCCCTGTTTCTTCCCCCTTATTTTAAACCCCAGGGATATTTGCTGTTTTTATACTTCTTCTGTGACTGAAGAGATCTGCTTCCCTCAGCTCTGGGTGACAAAGTTGAAGGGCTCATCTACCTAAGGATGCGCTGAACCCAGTACAGTATTCTAACCAACTCAAACCTGGCACATGGCAGAACATCCTCAGACACAAAACTATTCTGTAACTTTTGTTAACTTTTATAAAATGGCTGTGATAGCAGGAATAGACCTGATGGTAGGGAGAGCAACTGATGTTTTTATTAAATGATGAAGACAGGGTTTTAAGCATGGACAGAACAGTGAGTCAAGAGGAACGGGATACTGTGGGAGGGCTCATCCTTTCTTTCCCTTAGCAGGACAGTATACTGCGGAGAAAAAAATCCAACAATAATTCTGACTGGCCAAGAACCTGTATGTGTAATAATATCAATGCAGCAATGAAGTTTTATGGAGAGATCACCTGCAGTAAAATTATCTGATTAATCTTCTGTTCTCGGGTGTGCAGATCCATTTGGGGATACAGGACAGCTGTATCTCCACCATACTGACTACTCAGGCTCCCTATCAAGGCAATGGGTGTGGTGTCGTCAGCCACCACATCTTCTTCTACTTTCTCTCCTTCCTCTTTCGATGATACTGTCGGAAGCTGAAACTCAATAATCTCCTTCCGAATCTGAATATCCAAAAACACAGTAGATTAATCACTTAGACTAATACTCCTATCTCTTTAGGCAGGATTTTTCAACTGGTGGCCTAAAGGGGTTAAGTTGTGGCTCTGGGCTCCCAGCTGGCTGCCACTCCTCCTACTGTTGCAGTTGGAGTCTTCAGGCTTTCCCTTCCTACCCTGGTGCAGCCTCGCCAGGGTGCAACGCAGTGTCACTGGCACAGGGCAGGGCACTCAGGCTGAAGTCAGGGCTGCAGTGTGCAGTAAAGTGTTGGTGGGGAGCACCCATGTAGGTGCATGGTGTAGCACTGGGGAGCCATGCAGGCAAGCACTGCAGCACTGGGGTCAGGAGTCCCCATGGGGTTACTGGTGTGGTGGGTTGGGGGAAGTGTGCAGGTGCCTGCTGTAGCACGGGGAGAGGGTGTGGGTGCATGGTGCAGTGGGGGTCATCCGCGTGGTGTAGAGCCCAGAGGCCTGTGACCCTCAGTGGTACAGCCTGCAGGGCTTGCAGCCAATGAAGTACATGGCCCCTGGCTGCTTAGAAGTTTGACAGCCTTGTCCGTAAGTCTGGCTAAGATATGTGTGGAGAAGACCCCATGCTAAAATACACTTCTACAGTGCAGGAATTGTTGAACATTGTACCTTAAGATCAGCACACTCAATCTTCTTTAACTGCAGGACCTTCTCCAAAGTCTCCAGCTCTTCTTTACCACGTTCCTTCATAGGATAATTCTTTACCTCATAAGCTGCATGGAAGCACTTGTAGAATGGGAGGGAATTAAATAAAAAGTTATACTTAAACATTGGCCACCTGATTGTTCTGTACCTAGACAATAAACGGCTACAGTAAGTCCCTTTATTGTTATGAATAAAACTGAGGAATAATCATGAATAGGACAATATTGTAAGGTCTTCAGATGTTATCAGATACTTTATTTTAAATACTTGGACATTTAAAAAAAGGAAAAGCTTTTTTGAGTGCATGATCTTGTCCACCTTACTGAAATTAGGGTATAGGATAGAGGCTGGCATTACCCTTGGGGTCTTTCTGAGTGTTTCTGACACTCTCTTCCTTGTGTTTTTGTGCAGTAGTAGTTACACTAGCTGCATTTAGAAATATAATAGATTTTTGCTTTGGTAAACACTAACCTGAAGGAAAGGCCAATATGCACCTTTAGGTGCTAACTAAAAAAGATATATATAGAGAGAGAGCGCACAAGTGCTCATAAAATCAAATTCACGTCATCAGATCACCAACTTACGTGAGAAACTCTGTATGAAAGGATTTTGTAACAGCATGGTATTACATGGATGCTTTTTATCAGAAAGAAACATTTCCCTTAATTCAGAGCTATCAGGGTTCCAAGCTCAGGTCGCTAAATGAAAGGCTCAGATGTGCTTTGCGAAGCAACAATTTCTTTCCCAGAAACTTTGCAAGCTAGAATTGTAGTAACTTTTCTCCATACTGAGCTCCAGTACTTTCAGGACTCAAGCTATTGTTGGGAAAAGCAGGAGATGAAGTGATGGTAAAAGTTACCTTAATTGCACGTCCTTTGACAGACATGGAGTCCCAGCACTGCTGCTTGAGAACATCACGCAAATAGCAGTTGGCAAGATTCTCCATCTCAATCTCCTTCCTTATCTTTAAGGTATATAGGAAAACAAGGAGGGGATGTAAAATAAACCAGTTTTCAGTGGGTCCCCCAACAAAATCCCACAGACATAACACATGCTCCTGCTCTGCACACTACAAAAGGGGAATAAAGGTGGATAGTACAGAAGCTGAATGTAGACTTTGCCATCTTGGGCTTGTTGAGACGAGTTCCAGCCAGTCTCTCCTGCGGATGGACCACAGGGATATGGATAGACAATCCAGAGAAGGTTCCACGAGGGATACCTATCACCCTCAGTAATGGTGGTTGTGAGGGCTCACAGAGCTCAGGTGCAGCTCCCATAGACACTATCCAAAAGGAACTTGAACTTGTACACACTGGGATATGCTCAGCTGCCAAGGAATATGTATGGACAACCACTTGAGGAAGAATAATTGTATTTAGTACAACAATAAATAAGGATGTAGCCAAAATGTAGTTGCTCTGCAGGTGCTCCGTGCAGAACTATGACCCTCTAGTCCACTGATGAGCATTCATAAGTAATCAACCAAATTCATTCTAGTGAGATAACTCCAACTGATAATATTTTAATGGTATTCAATCACATTAGAACTGCTTCTCAACTTAATGTATTGCAAATGTTTTTTTTCTCTTTTCTTATTATTCCTTCCCTTTAGTTCACTTTTATCAATTTAAAATTTTCCATCTTATTTAACCTACCCTGGCCACTTCCTGTTCACTCTCCAGGTGCAGCCTTTCTTGTTCTTCAGCATCCAGATTGAACTCCTGCTGATCTAGTTTCTCAATCTCAGGTACTTGCTCATTTTCATGCATCATTTCCTGAATCTTTTTTTTTTTTTAAAGAAATGCAAGGCATAAAAGTTATTATTTACAAAAATAGGAGAAATGCTTGTCAGAGAAAAGAGGTTCAGTAAATTACCAGATTTTTACTTGCCTTCATGTGAATTTCAGGATTTCTGAGTGAAGGCCTTGTATAAAGATAGGGGTGTAAGGGTATGTGACTTTTTCCTCTTCTCTTTTTAAGCTGATTTGGTTGTGATATTTTAAATTAATAGCTGGTTTTCTTTTAAGAATAATGATACATTATATAGCATTCTTAGTCCTCTGTTTGTACTTTTGTATGGTTGTCTTAGTTCTCCTCTCTACCCTGGGGCCTCTCTGAATTTATAAGATCACAGAAAAATAGGGTTGCATTTATAAGATCATAAAGTAGATTGGGAAGGGACCTCATGAGTTTATGTAGTCCAGCTCCCCTAAGTCTTAATTTATATAAGTCAAATACCTTCCAAAATATAAGTTTGCTATCTTTCTGTAGAGGGAATTGTTTCATTATGTTACACTAATGCTATGTGTGTAAATGTGATTAACAATAAATTTCTATTTAGAGACACTGTAAAAATGACAATCTAAAAAGTGAAAAACCTTTGCTAAGGGTATGAACAGATGAACAAGTTATGTCAAGGTAAAAACGGGGACACTTACTACCTGTTCACTGTTCCACAGTAACAGTTCCACGGCTCAGTTCCTATCCATGCAAAACAGAAGCTTAACCAGGAAAAAGACTTATTCCGTGACTTTCTGCAAGCCACTTCTGTAAAAGGCAGATTGTGGTACTAGTGATTCAGGATCAAAAAGCTACATCATGGACAGAAAAACAAACTATACAGAATTAACAGGCGATTAGAAAACCTCTTCATACCTTGAGTGCCCCAGTACTGCTTCCACTTCCTGCATAAGTAAGAGCTGACACACAAAACAATTACTTTTGGAACAACTAACGCATAGTAACTCTCTTCTCCTTTAACTTGATATAATTAGGGCCTATGCTATTTGACAGATCAAGACCAACATATTTCAGGATGATCATATTGATCCCAGTCTCTGCAAGGCACTAAGTTTCCAGTATCTTCAACACTCACATACTTCAAGGAAACGTGAGGGGAGGTATACACTTCCAAGATAACATGGCCAGGTAGGGGCCTTCTTTGTGAGCTTAATTCTCTTTTCAGTCTCTATGGGCATTTGTATTTTAGTGCTCTACAGTCCTTGCAGTGAAAAGGCAAGTAGAATGGTGCACATATACACTAGTGAATCAAAGTGAGACCAGTTCTAAGGCACAATCTTACTCCCCTGTTGGCAGCAGTCCAGGGGTACAGCAACATCAGTATGTGTGCACTAAGCAAACAAACAGGAGCTGGCTGGTGCACTGGGAGTTTGGCCGCACAAGGTACAGAGCTGGCACAAATAATGCTCTCTCTAGAACAAGGAGGAATGAGGAGCCCCTTTGATACCTGACTGACTTACAAACTGGTTCCTGGTGTGTGCCATCGGCGGTATACCTATAAGTTGCCCTTTGCCCAGAGCTCTAGAGTAGGTTTAATCAAACTCACGCTGGCAGCCTGAATCAATATCCCTGTGTGAGTGACTTGTAAATGATTTCAAACACTCACAGTTTTACGAAGGCTTTTAATTCCTTTTTTCAGCTCTTTTTTCTTGTCAGCAAACTTCTCGGTCTCTTCTTCAATAGCCTGACATATAATAAATAAGTTACTGAAGGATGAAAATAGATGGGGATAATAAAAAAGAAGAATTGAGTAAAACTAACATTACTGGCAGGGAAAATAAACTGAGTAAAAATTCCCAAAGGGGTTATTAATTGAAACAACAAATGATACTGCCCCACAAGTACCTTTGTGGGCCCAAGCCCCAAATTCTTATTCCCAGGAATCTTCCTTCTGAAGCCTACAGGCTTGCTCAGAGGAACAAGGACTCGGCAAAACCACCTACAAGAGCTCTCCAAAGTGGAGGTTATATGTACAAATTCAAAGTTTTGTTGCTACACATTTCATTTGGGCTAATTAAAAAGAAAAGGAAAAAAACAGGTGGTACCGATTCAGGAAGATGTGGAGACTTCGAACTGTGGGGTTAGGGAGCAGTCTCACTGCTGAAGCAATACATCTTGCTCACCTCTACCTATGAGCGCATCAACCCCAGAAATGAGCATGCCAGAAACACAGGTTTTGTACATAGTGCCAGGAGTGACTCCCTGGTGTCTTCATCACCTCATTTTGGGGGTTGATGGGCACAGAAGAGGAGTGGATGGATAGAGTTTACTGCCTCTGCAGTGAGATGGCACTTTCCTCCTGCTGCCACCTACCCATGGACTCCAAAGTCTTCCTTGTTAAATGTTCAGGTGAAATTTTACAATTCCCCTAAATCTCAGTGATTCTGGATTTTGTTTCTTCCACTATCCTTTACAGTGAATTCACAATTTTGTGGTGTGCAGCTGCCCTGATAGAAGCTGAATGGGGATGACCTGGAGGTTTTTAAGCTTTTAACCAACACAGGTGAGGAAGGCGCTCTACCCCCCAGGTGCCTCAGGCAGCCCTTCCCAAGATCATCCTGGGAAGACGATGATATATGCAGACATTTCCTTTGCTTTCTTTCCTTGTCCCAACCCAAACACAGACAGTATACACAGTAATGGCTAATATCAGAACCATTTTAGAAAATTATACATACTAACAATAAAAGCAGTTGCTCTAAAGAACACTGATCTCAATCTCCTCTCTTCCCACACTCAGGCTAGGGAGACATTTTTATTTTCCAAAGTTTGATCCTTCAGTCACATTGTGAGTGTCCCCTCAGCCTTGGCCTGCTATACCTCCAGGATCTCTTAAATTTTACATCAAAATCCTGACAACTGATTTAAGAATGCTGTGGAATTTAAAATGGTCCACGTGAACAAGGGGATTCAATTGGCTGGTTTGCTATTGATTCACATATGTGATATTTTAAAAAATGGCTTTATGAGCTTGTGCAGCAAGCATATTTGCCTGCCAGATGGCTCCAGTTGTCAAAGTCATGTAACCATTATGGTTGGTAGTGCTCAAACACAGAGCAAATGGGTGGCTCCTGTTCAAAGGAGCTTGCAGTTATGAGCCAAGAGTTTCAAAAAGCAGTGAGTGATTTTGGTTGGGCTGCTCAACCAACAACTTGGTTTTCCAAAAAACTTAGCATGCTGTGTCTGAAAAATCAAACCATGAAAGAGAGTCAAGCTTGGCACCCAGAAATTGAGTCTCCTCACAAAACACTTGTCACTTTTGAAACCCTTTGTCTTGATTAAGTCCCTGTTCTATAAAAGCACCTTCTGTATTTTCTGTTTCATCCATGTCATTTCACCGATGCTGACTGAGTTCAAGTTAATGAAGCTTTCATCTTCATCTGTCAACTCCACACTTGGTTGCTTCTGCAGTTTTTCCTGAAATTAAACATTTCTGAGAGACATTTACATATTCATGCCCACAATACACACTCCACACGTACATTTATTCATACATTTCGGGCCTTTTATAGAAAATTGCCTCAACTATATGAAAGTTCAGAGAAACAAAAGGAAATATAAAACTTCAAAGTGAAGAACTCTGGTAAATAAAAATTCTTAAGGAATCCTTTGCCAAAAATGGATACTAAGTAACTCTAATGTTGGGGTTTGATTCTGCAAAGCAAACAACTACTACGGTAAATAATCCCAGTGACTTCCAAAGTGATTTTTTGTGCAAAATTGGAAAACCTTGTATTGCATCATCACCTCTCAAACTCTGGCTAGGGGAAAAACCACAACTTTACACCTCTTGTGGAAAAAATGTTGTTAATAAAAATGAATGGTGTATGACAGATTTGAACAGATCTAGTGTAACTGGAGAATGTGTGAGCACATTGTTCCCCCAAATGGTGCTCAATTTTCAAGACAATTCCGTTCCAGGATAAAGAACTCAGTTCTGATTATATGTCAAACCTCAGGGGATCTCTCCTCCTTCCCTATTAGCTTGTTTAGAGGCAGAGACCTTGCTCAGGATACAGCTGCCTTTGCCTCTTCGTAACAGTGGATCAAGCTTTGCCTCAAGTATTTACATAACCAAATCTTTTCCTCATTTCTTTTAAAATATTTTCTTCTCCATATTTCAATTTTTTATGAAGTTTAAACACCTTGTGTCCTTTTTCAGAGGATAATGGCAGAATGGATTTTGAAGCAACAAGCCAGTCTCCCATAGATTTTAGAACATTATTTTCATTGTATATGGAGCTGTTCAGAACAGCAAGAGTGGATTGCCAATACTCATCAGCTTCCTTAATGTCATCGTCTCCAGTCATTCTGGTAAAAAAAGGGGGAAATGGACATGGTTCATTTCTGTATGTTATACAAAAGAATGAAGAACTTTAAACTCCTTGTTACAATACATTAATTTGGTAAAAATAGAGTTTCTATTCCATAGGAAAATGCAATATTTCACCATTTTTTCCATCCATCTTGGCACAAAAGTCAAAATATTGACATTTGTCTGAACAATTTTGACCTGAAAATTTCAAATATTTTGTTTCAACATTTAAAAAAAATCAAAATATGATGTTTTAATATTCCCTAAATAAATACATTTTGGTTCAGGTTGGGTCAACACTAATCTCTGCATCTGCCTGAGCAGTTATAATGCCTTATCCTTCATACTGCAGTGCTCTGTTCAGAAGCCAGCTTCAATGACAAGACTTAATTTCTCAAGAGACACTGTGGTCTCTCCCTGTGGCTGAGGCTTTACAGTGCCGCACAGGGTTGTTGTGTCCACATAAATATGAATCTAGTGGGCTTCTGACTAATTTGGGGCTATTAGGGAGCTTGTGTGCATAGTACTCATTGGAATACAGTGATCTCAATGTGATTCCTATACACAGGTCTTAAATACATTCATTAGGAGTATGAGTAGGTTCCCTGTTTTGAGGTATATTTCAACCCCAAAAGTTTAATTGTAACCTTTCAATACCATCACTTCACTTCCTACATCACAGTTGCAACCACAGATTACTGCAAACAGACACTTCAGTTCAGCTATAGCACAAATTCTCAATACAGAGCAACAGATTCCTATGGGTTAAAACTACTCTCCCTCTCCTATAACTGGTTGGGAGACGGATCCTTGATTTGATTGACCTGCAGTAATGCCCTACAAAAGACCAAGAACCAGTGAAATATTTTAGATCTTCCTGAAATATATATTTTAATTGCTTTAATGCTAATAAAATGATTAAATTGCAGCACTGGACAGAATAAGTATGTCATGATTAGATATGAATATTGATATTTAAAAATGTAACTACTAACAGTGCACTGCCTTCTCCAGGGTTTTACATTTTATCCTTAAGGTGCCCTATATAACTAATCTCAAAGGTAGACATAAGCCTGAACTGTAGGCATAGCAAGACTGATCAGCTTACTCAGGTGATGTCAGCTGTCTGCTGAGCGTTCAAGTTTGGAAACTCAAACCTGCTGTTCCAGATTGTATATTACAGTATTCAATTGTACAAAAGATAATACAACTGTCACATAATGAAACAGATTCTACTAAAGGCATTTAATTGAATGCAGAGATTAGCTTGTCTAGTCACTAGTATTTACACTATCCGTATTTTCTATCGCCTTATACGTACTTCCATTTCAGACACACAAGGGCACCATCCTCTACACCATTGATGAGCATGGACTGGCCATCCTTTGAAAATGCCAAGGATCTGATTCCACCTCCCTGATATGAATGGCAATGTGCTTGAGCAAATGTTTCCTGGAAGAGTTAAAGATACATTATCATGTCAGGAGCAAATAGATTGTTATTGAAAAGCTTTTCTCTAAAATTATATTGCTATGCTTCCTCATCTAACATGCTCCTCTGTTTTTGAATAAACCTTTATCCAGAATGTCATTAAGAGCCACACACCATAGCAGTGTGGGTTTAAACATTTGACCAAGTTTCGACTACAGCTTTGAGGTAAGCTGTTAGGATGGAAGCAGTAGGCCGATTCTTCAGATGAGTAGCAACATTATCTATCCAGTAACTTACTGCGTAAAAATGTAAGCAGGAAATGATCATAGACAACTTCTGAAAACAAAAGACTGGCACAAAAAAAAGTCACATTTGTCACATACATAATCCCATTTCCTTTTTGTTCTTCAAACTCAGCACACATTTCTCTGTAAGATTTTACATTTGCTTTCATTAAATGATTCCATGCAGTTTAGCAGGAGAGCTGTTAACATTTCTCCACCGCTTTAATCAATACAGGTGCAATGTGTTGATGCCTACCAAAGTAGCAGCATCACGGATAAACAATACTCCATCCTCTGCCACTGAGGCCAACCACCGGTTGTTGGGAGACAAAGAGAGGAACCCTCGTCCAGACTGATTGCTTTGTATCCTTTCCTCCGAGAAAACAACTGTTGGGTCTTTCAAGATTTTCTGTCAATGATACAAAAATATCAGACAAGAAATTAGATGGCAGAAATACAAACAGCAAGCCAGGTAAAACTGAGTGACAATAATGACAAGTAGCTTATACCTTTTGCAAAACCCTTCACGTTGCAATAAGCTAGGGGTTGAGAAAAACTGGTATTGCAATACAGTTCTTATCCTCTGTCATTACCATAAGGCCTATACTGGATGTTTTAGGAACTGTGATCACGGGAGACACCCGACTTGAAACCTCATCGCTCAGACAGGGAGAGGCTACTTGCAAGCTTTTCTTCTCAGAAGCCCTCAGCTTTGGAAATAAGCTTTTTACTTGGTTTACAGTAATGCAAATCTATTAGCCTGCCAGGACATAGTTCACGGGAGTCCATCTCTTTCTTCCCAGGTGTTTGGATAGGTGTGGGGGAAATGATGGCTAGAGTTTTGATTGGAGGGGGTGTTATTTTTGTGGGGGAAAAGTCCCCATTTTCTTTTCTGTTTGATTTTCTGAATTGGAGAAATTACTGAATTATTCTCATTTGTGGCACATAGCTAGAGACCTGGAAAGGCACATTTTCACTGAAGCTAAATTAGAGTTCAGGATCCTGACAAAGGGAAGAAAGGAGAGCAATAGAGTATGGACCCTGGACTTCAGAAAAGCAGACTCTGGCAGGATCCCCTGGGAGGCCTCTTTGAGGGGGAAAGGAGTCAAGGAAAACTGATTGTATTTTAAAGAAACCTTACTGTGGGCACAGGAACAAATCATCCTGATGTGCAGGAAGAATAGCAAGTATGACAGATGACCAGCTTGGCTTAGGTAACTCTTTGGTGAACTTAAACACAAAAATGGAAGCTTACAAGAAGTGGAAGCTTGGACAGATAATTAAGTCATTAGTAATCAGTATAAGAATATTGCTCGGGCATGTAGGGATCAAGTTAGGAAGGCCAAAGTGCAATTAGAGTTGCAGCTAGCAAGGGATATAAAGGGTAACAAGAAGGGTTTCTGCAAGTATGTCAGTAACAAAAGGAAGGTCAGGAAAAGGGTGAGTCCCTTACTGAATGGGGGAGGCAACCTAGTGACAGATGATGAGGAAAAGGCTGAAGTGTTTAATGCCTTTTTTACCTTGGTCTTCACAAGCAAGGTCAGTTCCCAGACTACTGTGCTGGGCAGCACCAGTTTGGGGACAGGTGAGCAGACCACAGAGGTGAAAAAACAGGTTAGGGCCTATTTAGACAAGCTGAATGTGTACAAATCCATGGGGATAGATTCAATGCATTAGACAGCCCTGGTGGAGTTGGCTGATGTGATTGCAGAGCTACTGGCTGTTATCTCTGAAAACTCGTGGCAACTGGGGAAGGTCCCAGAAGACTGGAAAAGGGCATATATAGTGCCCATCTTTAAGACAGGGAAAAAGGAGGATCCAGGGAACTACAGACCAGTCAGCCTCACCTCAGTCCCTGGAAAAATCATGGAGCAGGTCCTCAAGGAATCCACTCCTGAGCACTTGAAAGAGAAAAAGGTGATCAGAAACAGTCAGCATGGATTCACCAAGGGCGAGTCAAGCCTGACCAATCTGACTGCCTTTTATGATGAGATAAGTGTCTCTGTAGATTCGAGGAAAGCAGTGGACATGATATACCTTTACTTTAGCAAAGCTTTTGATATGGTCTCCACAGTATTCTTGCAAGCAAGCTGAGGAAGTCTGGGTTGGATGAATTGACTGTAAAGTGAATAGAAAGCTGGCTGTATCTTCAGGCTCAGTGAGTAGCAATCAATAGCTCGAGGTCTAGTTCGCAGCAGGTATCAAGTGGAGTGCCCCAGGGGCTGGTTTTGTTCAATGTCTACATCAATGACCTGGAAGGTGGCATAGAGTGCACCCTCAGCAAATTTGTAGATGACTTAAAGTTGGGGAGACTGAGAGATTAGCTGGAGAGGCTAGGATTCAGAGAGCACTAGACCAATTGGAGGACTGGGCCAAAAGAAATCTCATGAGGTTCAATAAGGACAAGTGCAAAGTCCTGCACTTAGGACAGAACAATACCATGTATTTGTACAGGCTGGGGGCTGACTGGCTGGGCAGCAGCTCTGCAGAAAAAGACCTCAGAGTCACAGTGGACAATAAGCTGAATATGGGCCAGAAGTGTGCCCTTGTTACCAAGAAGGCTAACAGAATACTGGGCTGCATTAGTAGGAGCATTGCCCACAGATCAAGGGAAGTAACTATTCCTCTCTACCCTGTATTGGTGAGGCCACATCTGGAGTTGTATAGTGTGTCCCCCCGCCCCCCCCCCAACAAATGATGTGGACAAGTTGAAAAAGGTCCAGCAGAGGACAATGAAAATGCTAAGGGAGCTGGGGCACATGACTGATGAAGAGAGGCTAAGGGAACTCAGCTTATTTAGTCAAGAGAAGAGAAGATTGAGATTGGGCCTTCAACTCCTGAAGGGTGGTTCAAAAGGGGATGGAGCTGGACTGTTCTCAGTGGGAGCAGATGACAGAATGAGGAGCAGTGGGCTCAAGTTCAGCAAGGGAAGTTTATGTTGGATATTAGGAGGGACTTTCTCACTAGGTGGGTGATGAAGCACTGGAATGGGTTACCTAGAGGTGGTGGAATCTCCATCCTTGGAGGTTTTTGAAGTCTGGCTTGACAAAGCCCTGGCTAGAATGATCTGCTTGGGCTAGTGCTAATTTAGCAGGGAGTTGGACTAGATGGCCTCCTGAGGTGCCAACCCTAATTTTCTATTAATCTAATCGGGGTAGGCAAAATGTGGCCCGGGGGCCAGATGCAGCCTTCTATCTATCCAGCCATAGGGCCCCTATAAAATGTAGAAAATTAATATTAATCTGCCCTGGGCTGCCTGTCATGCAGCCCTCAATGGCTTTCCAAAACTCAGAAAGCGGCCCTCTGCCCAAAATAACTGCCTGCCAAATTATTCAGAACTAGCTGAGACTAGGCCAGACTAAAATGATGCAGATTGTCTTAGGAAAGAAATAAGGAGAGCAGTATGATTCCTCAGCATCCAAAGATTAAAAAGGGACAATGTCTTGGTCTTGAGAAAGAACTGATATTAAAAATAAATACATTTTAAAAATCAGGTTTCAGTTATAATGCAGGTACAGTTTGTACTGTTTAAAACATACACAACGCTGAAATGATTTCTCTGGGAAGGTGATAGCCTGCAATGCATTTCTCTCAGGCTGAACTACTGCAGTAAGCACCACACAGGCTACCACACAGGATTGAACTGTTACCTGAGTAGCAAAGAATGAAGCAATTTGAATAGTTTATGCAGTGGGAGGCACGGATTTTGCTTATTTGCTATTCCATTCACTTCACCCATTGCTTTCATTGGAAGATAACAGTATTTTATCACTACCCAAAAATGGCATGAGGAACATACCTTGCTGGCAAGATTGTATTTACAGATGAAAGGTGCATGGCTACAGTAGCCATAAATGGTGCCATCCTTGTGCCTGACTACTGAGCTCAGTGGGTAATCCAGTTCGTACTGCTGCTTCTGAATGACATTCTCTTTTAGCAGGCCTCTTTCATCAACACACTCATCACTGTCTATAGGATTAAAAGAGATAAAAGCTGGAAGTGAGATACTATCAATAGAGTAGCTACTTCCTCCTTTAAAAGAAAATAGTGGTTATGAAAGCCAGCTAATCTCAGCAGGGGGAAGCATTATCTAATACTCCAAGCAGAGGGCTGGGAGCCAGGATTTCCAGTTTTAACATTGTCTCTGCTAGTTTATCTACACTGCACCTGTCCAGGACAGGGGTGACTGTGGAACACCTGCCCCTGAGCTCCCACATCACAAAACAGAGTTTTAATCCGCAAATCAGACAGAGTACTAACCTATCTGTTGTCTCTAGGCAACAAAACAGCTGAGACAGAAAGCATCCAGGCAAAAAAAGGGAGAACAACTAAGTCCTGTTAAGATGTACATGTCTTACACAGGCATAGTCAGTCTCACCTCCATCCTTGGCAAAGTCTTTGAAAAAATTATCAAGGCTCGCATTTGTGAGAGCCTGGAAGGACAAATTATGCTGAGGGGAACCAGCATGGGTTCACAGCAGGTAGATCATGCCTGACTAATCTAGTCTCTTTTTATAACTGGGTTACAAAACGCCTGGACACAGGAGTAGGGGTGGATGTCGTATACTTAGATTTCAGGAAGGCCTTCGATATGGTATCCCACCCCATACTGGTGAACAAGTTAAGAGGCTGTGACTTGGATGACTACACAGTCTGGTGGGTGGCAAATTGG
>JAGPOW010002742.1:23243593-23287816 GCA_030014935.1 Caiman crocodilus | reverse complement strand
GAGAAATGCAAAGTGCTGCACCTAGGGAGGAAAAATGTCCAGCACACCTACTGCCTAGGAAATGACCTGCTGGGTGGCATGGAAGTAGAAAGGGATCTTAGAGTCATAGTGGACTCCAAGATGAACACGAGTCGGCAGTGTGACGAAGCCATCAGAAAAGCTAATGGCACTTTATTGTACATCAGCAGATGCATGACGAACAGATGCAAGGAGGTGATGCTTCCCCTGTATCGGGCGCTGGTCAGACCGCAGTGGGAGTACTGCTTGCAGTTTTGGGTGCCGCACTTCAAGAGGGATGTGGAAACCTGGAGAGGGTCCAGAGAAGGGCCACTGTATGGTTAAGGGCTTGCAGACCAAGCCCTACAAGGAAAGACTAGAGTAACTGGACCTTTTCAGCTGCCACAAGAGAAGGCTGAGAGGCGACCTTGTGGCTGCCTATAAGTTCATCACGGGGGAACAGAAGGGAATCGGTGAGGTTTTATTCACCAAGGCGCCCCTGGGAGTTACAAGAAATAATGGCCACAGCTAGCAGAGAGCAGATTTAGACTGGACATTAGATCTTCACAGTTCGAGTAGCCAAGGTCTGGAACGGGCTCCCAAGGGAGGTGGTGCTCTCCCCTACCCTAGGGATCTTCAAGAGGAGGTTGGATATGCATCTGGCTGGGGTCATCTAGACCCGGCACTCTTTCCTGCCTATGCAGGGGGTTGGACTCAATGATCTATTGAGGTCCCTTCTGACCTGAACATCTATGAATCTATGGAAACAGAATTCCAAGTGGACAGAGCCATCGTAGCATGGTTAAAATTCCCTATGGGAATGAATGGAGACATGCATCAGCTGTGTAACAGAGGCTCTGCTTCTGGAGATGTCTGAGAGCTGCCCACTGAAATGAATGGGAGAACTGTGCAGTTTTGCAGAGCAAAGTGGAATTCATCACCAGGGGCACAAAAGCTGTGTACTAACTCCCCACTGAAGGAATAACAGGACTACATGTCTACCCATATGAAGTAGAGATGCCTCCCCAATTCTGATAGAGTATGCCAAGACCTTACCAGCAGCCTCATTAGAAATCTATTGAGTGAAAAAGAAATAGGGTTTGCCTTTAAAGTCAATTCCAACTCCCTTCTTTTTCTAATACTGTATGTTTTTTCAGTGCTTTTGCTGTAATAGTCTTAAGTTTAAATGCTTTTAAAAATATTGCTTTTTGTGTACTCCAGTGGATCTATGAATAGACAGAAAGTCATTATTATACATTATATATTAACTTCTTATGTTTCCTGTAATAATGTAGATGGTCCCTAGTAATCCACTATAAATCTGGTGGGATAACAGTAATTCTTATTTTCTATCTTTGTCTTTTTTTTGCTGCCCAGATCTGCTGTTCTGTGTTATATGTTTGTATAGTGCCCAGTGTGACAGGTCTCCATTTGTGGCGGACCCTTGGGCACTACCATAGTGAACACAATTAAAAATAATAATTGTTTGGTGGTAGCATTATGATACCAAAGATAAATTACCTCTCCCTCTCTTCTCTCCCTACTTATTCCCTTTCTTGTCTCCTCAATTCAACATGAATCATGTGATTTAGGGAAATCTCCAGACAATCTTATTAGAAATCCTGTAGCAGGATGATGCATATAGTAGATAAAACTAATTAGACTGGTAGCCCTTTGTGCAAGGGACTGCAGTAGCATTTGCAAGTTTGAAAGCAACACCATAGAAAAGATGCATTTCATTTACCTATTGTGAGTGTTGACGGCAGACAAAAGATTTCCAGTCTTGCTCTTCTGATATCTGCAGGACAAAGAAGTGCCATCACCTCAACTAATTCAGTGTCCTTATCATAAACTGTAGAAAGGCCAAGGACTTCGCTACTCAACACTGAAAGCAGATGGAGACGAACACTTTAATTAGTATACTGCATGAAATTTGTTCCCATTGGGGAACCATATAAAACAAAATAAGAACACTTAACAGTCTGATTTGCAAAGGTGCTGAATGCTCAGATCTGCAGATGAAGTCATCAGGATTGCAGATGCTCAGCACCTCTGGAATATCAGGTTTTTTATGCTCCAGGAAATTTTGAAACAGGAGTTCCTTTAATGAGGCTAAACTACCTCAAATTTCAGTACTGGCTACTCTGAACAGGACTGGGTAAAAGCCTAGCGGGGCACTGATCCAGCTGGAAAATATCTGCCAGTTATTTAGAACCATAACCATGCAAATTTGGGAAGTATTCACTTTATGCCATTGCATATCAAGTCTAATTCTCAGGGATGTTGCAATCAATGAAGCTCCATACATCCAAATATGACCATGGAATTCAAACAATAAAACAACATATTTTAGGCTCTGAGTTAAGACTAGGATACATGCTACCCATCGTGGATCCAGCATTTACTAAAGGGGGGCATGGCGCACTGCCCCTCAGAACATGAGGAGGTGGGGATTAGGCACAGCTGGAGCCCCAGGGAGAACTGGACAGGGGACATGTGCAAAGAGGGGATGGAGACAACCACCCCCACCCTGATGCTCCCAGGAGTGGGAAGGGGAATCCAGGGTTTCTCAAACTGTGGGCGGTTGAGAGTGGCTGTGTGAGGTGCTGGGATCAGCTGGGGACAGAGGCAGTAGCATTCAGGTTCCTCCCTCCAGCACCTGCTCCCCACTTGCCCCTACCAGCAATGTCCCCTGCTGGATGAGAGCAGGCACCGAGAGGAGGAACCTGCATACTATTGCTGCTGTCCCTTGGTTAGCCCAGTTCCCTGCACAGCTGTTTCCTGCACAGCAAGGCCTGAGGAGCCCTGGAGATCCCTTCCTGCCTGTGTCAGTTCGGGACAGGAGCAGTGGCAGAGCAGAAGGTCATCCTTCAAGCCAGTGGGTTACACCTCCAGTGGAGCAGTGGGCAGGGAGCAGATGCTGGAAGGAGGACCCTGCGCATTGCCAGTGCTACTCCTTTGCTAAGCCTGGGTCATTTGGAGCAGCAGTGGTGGTGGCAGAAGCAGGATGCGACCTCACTGCTGCACCTCTACATTTGCCCCGATACTGCCTGTCAAAAATTAGTTATTAAACCGTTACATCATTTTTATCTCTCAGAAGGATCCTTGTAATCAGTTAAGAAACCTGCAGTTGTATCATTTTGTCTTCTTTAACACTGATCAGCAAAACTGACAGACCTAATGGTCCCCAGATTAGGTCCATGTGATGGAGCTTTGTGACAGTACTGTTAATGGGACATAGAGTAGTAAAACTCAACATCAATCTCAGCCCCTCTCAGAGTGAACCTTGAGGAGTTCTGGCAACATTTTCACTTTCTTGGGCAGAAAGATAGATCAAATGATCTATTTTTCTTCCAATGGCTTGTCTGGCCCATAATGAGGAAATAGTACTGGTGCTGCCTTCAGCAAAATTGTAAGAAAAAAATTAGTGCCAGACCAAATTCTAGATATGAACCAGGTTTGAATGACAACTTTACAGTGAACTCCCCACCCCCAAAGGGAAAAAAAAAGAAATAAAGGAGAAGGGCTGAGTCTTGGCAGCAAATATATTTATATGTCTGAATCCCAAGGCAGCACCAGCGTTTACTTGGGAAAAAATAGATATAACCAAGACAGCCTCCAAGGCTGCCACCCTTCACAGCCATTCTCTCCCAGTATTAAAAACTTTGGTTTCTAATAAACATCATTTGTTAAAGAAAAACATTTAGAAATCAACTGTGTCGCCATTCAAAAGTATTCTAATGTCAAATGCAGAAAGTACAAAGGAGTGAACACTCTTACATATATTACCTAGGTATCCAAGAACCTCGAATAATTTTGAGGGCCGGGCGTCTAAAATAAAGATATGTCCTTCTGCAGCTCCAGCAAGGAGATATTGACCACCCTCATCATAACTAGATAAAAAAAAAGTCAATCTGCTTAAAACATTTTTTTGTCTGCATGTGATTAAATACAGATTACCCACAAAACAATTCAGCAATTCAACAATTCATAGGGCCTAATTCTAATTCAGTTACACCACCATACCTGTGCACATTTTACCCGGGTGCTTAGATGTAACTGAGATCTAGCCATAGGATTTACACAGTGTGGCCTGATCAAAAGCCCACGGAAGTTACAGTCTTTCCATTGACTTTAGTGGGCTTTTGATCTAAAGCTAGAAATGTAACAGAGCAGCTTTTTAGCTACATAATTAAATCTCTCATTCCTCTCAGTCTGCCACTTCAGATTATATGAATCTCTCTGTTTGTTTTATTAATAATTTATCTGTGATAATGCAAAAGGGTAACATCCAACTTCTCAAATGATAGGTTGTTTTATTAAGGTTTAACAGATTCAATATGAATTCTATTTATAAAAATATTGTAGATTGATAATTATCATCTCTGCTGGTCCTTATCCAAATGTTTACATTTATTTAAAATCACCAATACCAAAATGAGGCTTCTAACTACAGCTACTTCTATAGAAACCAGTACATTTGTGAAGTTTTAAGAAAATAATAAATAATGAATAATTGACACGCATCATGGGAAAAGCAATGGCTCGGAGGTTTAAGCAGTAGGTTTAAAATTGTTTGATTCACTGGAACCTTAAATTTAAAAATCATCTCAGATTGTTTTAGCCCATCTCCCTCTAATAATAGATACCATGATTTCTATGCAATTACAACGCATGGTTGATCTGTCAGAAAGGAGCTTATAAATCAATACCTTAATTGCTCTCTGTAAAATTTTTCATCAAGTATAGGTTATCTCATTGTCCTCAGTCAAAGTCTCTCTTCACTACTGCTGTGTAATGTGCTATGCACCAGTTATCCAAGTAATTCACTTCAAACTAGAAAAGTGGCCAAATTCAAAAGAAGCGATTCCTATTCTTTTGTTGTTATAAAAAGATTGCTTGAGAATTTTTTGATAAAAGGTTTTTACCAAAAATGCTACTCTGTCAAAACCCACACTCTGAATAGAAAAGGGTCTCAGGAAATCCGTTGAAACGGATGCTGCTAAAAGTTTTGAAATGGTTTAAAATAGATCGCTTTGACATTTTCAGAATGAATCATTCTAATTTTTCTTGTCTGAAACAGTTTTTCATTTCGAAATTTAATATAATTATAGAAACAATAAGAATAGACACTGAAACAAACTGTTTTGCTTAACTTAAAACATTCAGATTTGGTGCCTGTGAAATATTTCAACTTTTCATCCTATTTTGGAACAGAAAATTTCTTCAATATCTTAAACATTTCCATGGACTTACATTTCCTGGTCGACTCCAGTTTAAACCACTTTTGGATCCTACAGAGGAGAATACTCTAGCAAAGTAATATTGTTATACGTTATTCTTATCATGAATTCATTCCACAACGTGTCACTTGTGTTAACACATCTGTTGACAGACTCAGAGTCGCAGCTTTCCTTGCACTTTGCCATTACATACTTACTTCAAACAGAGCACAGGAAAGTGGGTAAGAAGAACTCGGTGAACCACCCGTGGGGTGTTTACTTTGGTAGCATCAATGAAATGGACATGACCCGTTTTGGTGCCTACAGCAACACTATGTGAGGAGGGGCAGCAAACCAAAGCAGTTGCCTAGTTGGACAGTAAAAAATATTAAGCAACTCCACAATTGCATGAGATGGCATTTTAGTATATAACCTGCTTTGCTACACAATTTTTCTCAAATTAAAAAAACAAGTGATCCATGTGCATAAAACTTCAACTCGCACATGTTCAGAAAAGTTCAAAAAATATTATACTGATAGTATATTATTATACTATGGATGTTGGAAATTTAAAAAATCACCCTTGTTCCCATCCAATGATTAACATATACATATCCTCCAAGCTCATCATTAACCCTTTTCTCCACCTTCACCCCAACCTGGTTTGGTGTGAAATTAGTTAGCACTCAACCAAAAACTGTTCAGAGAAGTTTGCTGATGAGTAGACCTGCTGAGAAAGACTATTTTCTGTGCCACAAAATATTTCAAGATTTTAGAAGATATTCTTCTACCTTTCAAGTCAGGACAGAACAACTACATTTTGACATGTTTTTCAAAACAAAATTCCAATAATAATTTATGTCGGATTATCAGCAGACAGCAGGGTAGTTTTGTACCTTATAGATTAACTAAATCAGAGAGCTATATAGTGTAAGTTTTTGTGAATCTATGTTTACTTCATACAAAGCTTATGCTATTAGATATATATCTTACTAAGTTAGTCTATACTGTACAAATCTTCCCTGTCTTCTGCCTGCCTTCAGACTATCACAGCTGACTACCTCTCTCTGTAGGTTAATCACCACATGTAAGATTAATACATTTTAAACTTATTTCAGTTCTGATACTTTTTACATTTATAATCTATATTTTTCATTTCAAAATGGAAAAAAAATTCATTTGGGAATAGAAAATCAAAATTTTTCATTTTGAAAATGTCAGAATGGGTTATTCTGACATTAAAAAAATAAAAGTATCAAAATCAAAAAGATTTAACAAAGAATGATTTTCTTAAAATGGGATGTACTAATACAAAACTGTTCCACTGGAAATGTTCTGACCAGCTTCACCGTTGACCAACAAAGAAGAGCCCAATCACAATGGTGTAATGCTTTGTAAATGAATTAAGGGAATGCCTGGTGTCCTACAAATTTAGGAATTTACAAATGATGCTGTCCTACAAATGTTTCCTATGGGAATGTTAGAAGGATGCGACAGACATAGCATGGTTTCTGGGAAAATATGCCCTTATGACTGATGGCAGCTCCACCTTAACTGTCTCACAAAATAGCTGTATACTGCCCAAGATCTAGCTTGACAACCTCAAAGATGATATTGCTGCACCTTTAGATCTCTCAGTCATAGATACAGAAGTGCCGAGAAGCCATTCTGAACATATTATATTTTTTCAATTAAGGTTCAATGAATGCAGCAAAGCCTCTGTATGCAAGAACTGAGGCTCTGGGAAAAAGTTTAATCTGCTGCCCTGAAAGAAAGTCTGTAATGACTTTGAGCAGGAATTTGGGATGTGTTCTTAGAATGACTTTATCTGGGTAGAAGGCAGTAGAGGAAAGATCTGCCATAAGGGTTTTGATCTAACCCATCCCGCTTGCCAATGTAACTGCTACTAGCTGTTTTCATGGAGATGACTAAGAGCACATTGCATACGTTTAAATGGTGCTTTTAGGCTCTTAGTAAGCAAAAGAGGACCAAATTCAAGTCCCATTTTGTGAATGAATTCCTTACTTGGGAAAAGATAGTCTCTTAAGAAACCTGAGGGTTGTCAGGTAAGAAAATGTGTGTCCATCCCTCAAATGGCAGGTGGAAGGCTGAAATTCCTGCCAGGTAGACCTTATACTGAACTGGTGGGAAGGTCACTCCGCTTGAGATTTAGTAATCTAGTATCTCCAGTATGGCAAGCCTGACCAGGTCCATTTGATGCCCTCTTGATCCACTGTGCTTATGGGCAAAAAAGTCACCAGTCAGAGCTGAACATTTCTGGTCTGCCTGAGAAGGCCAGGCAGCATCAGGCTAGGGAGGGAGTAGAGATCTGGGTAGGGAAGTCTAGAAGGTTTGGAATCAGCAGCAGTGTCTTGGGATCATTTATCAAAAGGAACAAAAGATCATGATACCATGACTGTCTAGACCACATAGGGGATTGTAGTAGTAATAAGGCTAATGGTGTCTAACAGATTTTGACCCCATTATTAGAAATATTTATGGCTAAGTTAAAAACTTTGGATGGCTGTTGTTTGAAATTATTTGCCTAAAGACATATCATGAGGGTATAGGTTAAAATATGCTGCTTTCTCTTCTGCTCTTTGCTGAGACACAGCAGAGACTTGTTAGCCTGAAGGAATCATTTTTAAAAGTGAATCTCTTTCCAATTCCTACTAAACATACTATATGTTTAGTATACATACTGCTGCAGTCTACACAAATATTCCAGTTGAATTTTTCCTCTGCAATTTCTAAGTTTACACTTCCATATTTTATACCTGTTTTGGAAGCTTTAATGCTGAAAAAGAATATTTTGTTGCAACTAGTTCACTTCTGTTTTGTAAATATTGGAAGGCCATTTTTGGCATGGTTTAGTGGACCACTGGGGTCAGTATTTTAATTATTATTGGAAATAACAGCAGTGAAAGTTATTTCCAGCAGCATCCAAGATATGATATGCACTTTCTAAACCAAAAAGAAGGTGAGGTCTTTATCCAGAGGGGTTTCAGATTTAACAATTAAAAATGTAAGTATGTTAAGTAAAGGTAAATTCAAAAGGCTATTTTTAAAAGACAAAAGGTGTTCTGTGAGGTTTCAACAGATTTAAAATATCCATTTTTAAACTGTAATTATCAGTGTATAATATTTTAGAAAATCAAAGGTAATCATAGTCTTGAAATTCTAACAACTGTTGAACTGGAGATTTCCTGGGGCTTTTTGCCAAGAAGTATAACATCAAGTATGAAAAAAGGATTTAATTCAACCCTAAATCGTATAAACTTTTAGTTAACAGCAAAAATTCTTTGGTTATTCTTTCTAAAGAAGAGTGAGTTTTTGTTAGCAAAGCTCCTTTAGTCCCATAAAATGTACAGGTGTTCTTCTGTGCATAGTAAGTGTTTTATACCAAGTGAGAATAATTAAGATTCTGATCACTAACGACCATGGCATGCAAGTTTATGTCCCTTATCAAACCTGTGTGTTCAATGCTAAGAAAAATTTTGGTTTTTTATTTTATAGCTAATGAACTGATTTATATTTTTCTTTCAAAAGGCCTTTCTGGTGTCTACCAGCTAGGACACAATTGGCTGCATGGTGGCCCAGACATCCGAGGTTAAACTACCGCTGACAAGCAGCTTTTTGCTTTTCAAATTATTTTATAAAACATGGTTAACCAGATCAAAATGATGGAATGCACCAGTCATCTCCTCAGCTAGCACTCAGCAGAGACAATTTAACATTCTTATTTTACATTTGGAGAAACCAAGGCACGGGATGGAGAAGAGATGTATCAAAGTCAGCTGGCAGGCTAGTAGCAACCAGGAATGGAACCCAGATCTCCTGAACTCCAGCCCAGCGTGCCATACGCTAGGCAGCACTCGCCTTTAGAAGGGGACCTCGTTGTGGAACAGCTGGAAAGATGTGGCCCTGAACTGGGTGAAGTGACTGGAAGGTGATGAAGTACAGTCAACATTTTAGAGGTCCTTCCCTTTGAACTACATTGAATAAAAAAACCAGGTCATCTCTGAAGCTGAGAGAGCTGGGTGTGAGATCCACGATCTTTCTGATCCATTGGGCTCTACCCAAACAAACTTTCAGTACTCCTAAAATGTTAAATTCCAGGCATTTTATTTTTTGACAAGTGTTTTGCAAAAACATATTCTCATGGGTTGTTTTTTTTAATTTGGTGGCTGTGATTGGTTCAAATGTAAACACTCGATTATCTGTACCTGTTTATTGACGCTTAGCTTGCTGACGCAGGTTCCATCCTCCAACAACCAAAAGTGCACTTCCCCTGAAATTGCTACAGACTGTTCAACAAGAGAGAACACTTTGATTAGAGTTGGAGGCAGGGAGGAAGAGGAGAAGGAAATAAAGAGAAAATAGACAAGAAGCAGGCAGTGACTTTCTATGGCAAATAAATGCAGTAGATATGACCTACAAGAGAAGAACTAGTCTTCACACAAGATGATCATCTGCATCTTGCAGAACTAATCTAATGAACTCTTTCTTTAGGGTGATGTAAAAATCTGTAACTCAACCTCAGCTCTTCTAGAAGAGCAGAAACATTTTGTCATTGCCATACTCAAAATGAAGTGGCAGATACTTTAGCATCCTAAGTTATTTTAGGTTGGCTACCTAGGACCTTCCATACCTAGTGAAGAATCAATACACCTGGCTCTAAACCAAATCTTGTAGGGGACCCTGATATAAAGGAATGTCAAGGTGTTTGCAAATCAAGAGACATGCAGCCAGGACATTCCCATGTGTCAGATATCTCTTGCTCCTGGAAACATCTATAGAGGTTGCATGAAAGTAAGCTCATGATGTATCAATCTCTCACTAGTCTAACCTGAGTGCTGGAAAGGCCAGTGAGAGCGTGGCAGTAAGGGCACTTATACACGTGACGAACCACTGCTCTAATATATGCTATTTAGCACATGTCAGCATGGACTTGATTAATCGAGTCTGCTGCAAGTCTGCTGGCACATGCTAATTAGCATGCTCTAGCAGCCTCCGCATCATGTAAATTTAGTGTCCCCATGTTTCAAAATGGCAGCGGGGGCACTTTAATTAAAGCTCATCAAATGACCTTTAGGTAAAGTGCCCCTGCTGCCATTCTGAAGTATGGGTGCCATAAAGTCACCTAATTCAGCTTTCATTCTCTGTACTGAGCCCAAATCCAGCACTGGTATGAAATGGAGCTCAGAGTGAGCAAGCAGCAGAGCCAGCGTTAGAATTTACTAATCTGTGGTTTTATCATTATGCACCCCAGAGCTAGAGTATAATCTCAGTCATATTAATTTAAAGATGAAATAAGCCTTGTCAGTTTAATAACATACCATAGATACACACTGGCATGACAAAGGATATGGACAAACAAAATAGATATGAATGAACTTCTGAATAAAGGAAGGCTAGATTTAACCTGGTTAGCATGGGGATGGATTGGACTGGAGCAGATGAATGAAACCATTACAATGGACTAGCAAATGTACGTTCATGAGCAGTAAGTCTACCTCGCTTTCAAATCAGTAAGTGTTTGGATGCATAGATCATAATGTCAGTGAGCCCCAGTCTCTAGAACACATCTGCCTTTCTTTCACAGCAACATTTTCAGTATTTGAGACTAACCATTATTACAGTTAATAAATGAGCAGGTCCCTTACCACACAGTATTTGTTTCCTGGAGTAAGAAAATCAGCTGACAGGAAATGACTGCTGGATGCATCCAAGAGCTTGACAGCTTCCTCACTGGAAGTAGGTTTATAAATATACACTGATCCCTGAGAATTGAAAATGATAATTCATTATTTAGCTATAGAGTGTTCAGTAAAAGCCTTCATATGTCTAAGGGTGTAGACTTGGTAGCCATGTTGGTCTGAGACAAAAAGACATACAAAAAACTAGAACTCTTGGTTCCAAAATGATACCTGAATTTAGTCCACTGAACTGAATTTAGAGCATTAAGTCAGTTTACACACACCTGATTTTCAGCTAGTGCAATTCACTTGGATCCAGCTAGCCACAAAGCTGGATTTACAAAGCCTTTAAGAGAGCAAGGAACCAAAGTCACAGAATCAGCAGCAACAACTGAACCCAGAAATTCAGATCTAGTCTCCTGCAGCCTCAACCCTTTACCCAAAGATGGTTTATCCTCTCTCCTGAATAATCATGGAAATTATGTATAAAAAGCAAACTATCAAAACATTAAAAAAAGACAAATGAAATGATACAAGGACAAGGAAATATAGAGCCTATAAGGAGAAAGAGAATTTAAATTTCCCTTTGCCCTTCCTCTTTGATCTTGATACTGCAAAGATTTATTATGTACATGCCTACATTTACATTTACGAGTCCCACACTCTTTAATACTTTAGCTCTCACCATTTTACTGCAGGATCAGAAATAAGGAGGAGGTAACAACTATATGTACAAACCACCATCTAGATGATCTAGAAGACATCATTTTGTACTTCGTAGAGGTTACATTTTATACCAGTGCTGGTCAACCTTTTGGCCTCGTGGGCTAGATGAGTGACACAGAGCTGGTCTGCAGGTTGGATCAGGCCCCACATGCCAGGATCAGAGCCTGTGTGTCCTAGGATCAGGCTCTGACACCCCACGCACCCCCACCCAACCCTGCACACCAGGACTGGGTCCTGCAACACCCTTGCACACTGGGACCTGGCCCTGCACCACCCCCATGTGCTGGGATTAGAACACATGCATGCAAAGATCAGGATCAGGCTTTTTGCCACCCTGCTTGCCCAACTTAGCATGCAAGGCACACTGAGGCCCTTGGCGCTCTCTATGGATCCAGAAATTTGGCAGGAGAGGAGCAGTGATTAACACTGCCACTCCTCCTCACCCTGACAGATTTTCAGATTCATGGAGCCCCACAGGCCAGGGGAGGGATCTGGCCTGTGGGCTGGGGGTTGAGCACCCCTGTTCTATAGAGACTGGTCCAAATTCACTCTGGGAAACAGTATTGACTTTGATGGGATTATATTATGGGTGAATTTGGGCACAGAGATTCCAACAGTGTTGTGCAGCTTTTGCAGCTAGCATGGACATCTTGTCACTTAATATTATTATCTCACAAACCGTACCTTTTCTGTTTCTACTAGCAATCTGGAGTAATCAGGGGAGAAAACAAGGCTGGTTATAGGTTCCAATATATCAAGGTAGTTTTTCATTGTATAGAATGAGTCTTTGGGCTGGCACAGTTGCACAACACCATCCTAGGTAGAAAAATATAAATCCAAGAAAGTTACAGACCATTTTTGCTAACAGATACAGCAAAGCTTCACTGAGAGACCTACTGAGAACTCCAGCTACATTGGGATTCCAATGTTCCTTGTCACAGATGGTCTTAACAACTTTTATCTTGTCCATATATAGGAGATTCCCAGGTCAAAATAGTGAACGATGAAAATGTTCCTTAAAAATCTAGACTTAATAACAGTCCATGTTTAATTTTAATGGGTCTGATTCTGTGATCAGTTAACCCTCAGGCACCCCGATCTGATTTAACTGAGACAGCATAGGAATTTTTGCCCCTTGGGTTTTGAAAGAGAACAACCAAGCAAGATTTTACTGTTAGTTTGTGTCATGCAGAAAAGGAAAGAGCTGGACTACTAGTATAATTAGCAGGATAACAATCTTTGTAATTCTGTTTTTCTACATCTATTCCCATTCTTTTCCATTTCTTTAGGCCCTTTAGTTCTCATTGGAAAGCTCTTTATCAACTGCTTTTCACCAATAAACACAGGAATCCTAACCACTACTTGCATATTAGACTTTCAAAACAATGGCATTTTCTCTCTGTGTATGTTGTTTCAGATTGTAAACAGCAGTATATGTGTAAGACTAGCAAGAAGTCTCCTTTCTACACCTCTTTGCTTCTAACCATAGCGGGCTCTGCAAACACACTGCATGCAGCTGTTCAGGGAGTACGGGGGATTTCTTACACTTCCTGCTGCATACAGTCCATTTTTATGAAAAGCCATAGTGAGCACAACAGACTGCTCCACTCCCTCCTCTTGACCTTTGGGGAAAGCAAAATCAACAGAATATAGTTAAAATAAAAACTAGACATCCCATCTCCACTCCACAAGCAAATCTGGGAGGCACATGCCCCCTATGCCCTCCCCAGATGTGCATGCAGCAGTGGGGAGCCACACACCCTGCCCCTCTGGATAAGCCACTTGTGGCTCCATCCCATGACCCACCCTGGCCCTGGGGCCCCATTCACTGCAGTGCTTGCCCCTCCCCGACTCCTTCCCTCACTGTGGGAGCCTCGCTTTGCCCTCCAGCCCCCATCCCTCCCCCTCCATAGAATTACCTGCCGGGCACTGTCTGCGTATGACTCTGTCTGTGTGTGTGTGCATCTGCCCCTCACTCCCAAGCCACAGCCCCCCAGTCCTGCTGCTGCCCCTCACTCCTGACCCACAGTACCCTGCATCCTGCCAGGGTATGCAGGGACCCCGCCCCCTTCCCCAGGCTCCAAACCCCACCCACAGACCCACAGTCCTCCACACCTTCCACCCCCACACACACCCAACACCATACAAGTACCTGCATAATTTTGCATAATTTGGAGCTTTTAGCTGTGCAATTAAAATTGCAATTACGATTAATTTTTTTAATCGTGCAACTAACCGAGATTAAATTTTTTAATCGTTTGACAGCCTTAATTAAAATTAACAGAAATAACTCCTGTTTCCTGGTCTGTGCTGAGGCTGTTCATAAGCATGTCCATTAGCACCAATTCCATTAATGATTTGTGATGCAGAGATAAAAAAGTGCCTCAAAGTCCTGCAACAATGCTTTTCAAACTTCCTGCAGTCACGAAACCTTCTTATATCACTTTTTCTGCTACAGAGCCCCTATCCCAGGGGTGGGCAATTATTTGGGCCCAAGGACCACACAGGCTGTTTTGATGAGCTATCATGGGCCAAGTCAGCACCTCTCCCCAAACAGTTCACCAAAACTTCCTATATGGGATGGGGACCCAGGCAGCAGTGTTCAGGAGTGGGACAGACAGGTGAGTCTGGAATCACAGGGTAGGGTTTCAGGGCAGTAATGGTACAGAGCCGGGGCCGGGTCAGAGCCATGACCCACTGTCTGCATGCCCCTGCAACAAGTGCAGGTTCCATGGGCAGCAGCATGCAGGGAGCGGATTGCAGCTCTGCCCCACCCGGACCCTGCACTGTCACTGCCTATGATCTCAGCCCCAGCCCCAGGCATAGCACCCCACTGACCTGTGCATCCTGTCCATGTGGCTCTCTGGAACTGTGTCCAGGGCTGGGATCTTTGGGTGGTGAGAGTGCGGAGCCAAGGCAGAGTTAGAAGCCACTGCCAGGCCTCACTGGGGGGACTTCAGCACCCATGTGGGGGAAAGGAGAGCTGCAAGCCCCATGGAGGAAGCTTGGGAGGAACTTAGCTTCCCTCCCCTGGTCTGGGGTGCACTGCTCACAGGTGAGGAAGGGATGGGGTGGACCTGGCGGCCACTCCTTGCCCTGCTACATACTTGCAGCAGTCAGGACCAGGCATGGGCCCTTCCATGTGACCCTTCCAGGTAGGGGTTCCTCCTGGTTTTGAGCCGTGTTGATGTACCTTGCAGCCACTGGTATTATTTACACTTCAATTAGTTTAATTTAAACAAATAAGTACCTTCCTTTTTCAAATTTGCTTCGGATATCATTGGTGAGATCTGAACAATTGTTTGCCTTCGTTCTAGGTAGAGGAAAAGAAATAAAAAAAACAGCTTCAATTATCTTACATGTACCTAACAAATGCATGTTGACATTCTGACAAGTTATAGCTTAGCACAGAGCTGGGGATCAGGAGACTGGGATTCTTTTTGGTTTCTGTCATTTAACTCAGCGTAACCATGGGTAAGTCACACTGGTTATTTGATTTAATCACCCCACCTGTAAAATAGGGATAGCAGTACTTACCATTTTGAAATCTATGGGTGAAATTTAGTTTATTTTGCAGGGCAAGGCATTGTTATTTATTATAATAACAACTTATGGTTTCTTAATTTATTTGCTCATGAGAGAGGAACTTCATCCAGTCCCAAAATGGCCACTTGAAATGTCGTAGCTGTTCAGTTCACAACACGCTTAATATTTTTTCATGAGAATTCAGCATGTGCTTGTATGTAAGTGCTGTGCCAAACATGAACGTTTTAAGTTAAATATATATTTATGTGCTTGTTATCTGAGGCTTAAGAACATATACCGCCACAACACAGCACTTCAGGACAGGCAGTAAAGATAGACACACACTACAGCTAAATGAAACCCCAAAGTAATCTACTTACAGCATTAATCAAAACACTTCTTGCAGCAAGGGTGTGGGATATTCAAGTACTGATCTTGTTTAAACTTCTAATGTTGACAAGATTAACAGACAGTTTGTAGAGGATGCCCACCCGAACCTGATTTTACCACCATGCTTGCAGCAAGTACCCTTATTTTTGCATGTCAGCACACGTTGTTTGTGATCAGCTGATCAATTGATCAATCCATCAGTAACAATAATATGAGATTTGTATGCCTGCCCTATAAATGATTTTGTCAGTTCTGTAGGGTTGCTAATGAAACCTGAATTACTGGCATTTTGTTTGTAATGAACTAACGCACTGAAGCACTTCATGCTTCTGTCAAAGGGAAAATATGTTTAGGGAGTTGGGCTGAAAAATACGTTTGACTTTTCCAGAAACTGAATAATTATACTAAGAAAAGTAACATGAAAAATGACCTAGTGTGTATACATACACACCCCACCTTAATCCAGCTGTTTCTTACCAGTTGGAAATTTCTGATGAAGGAGAGAAGTTTCCAGTGTCTCAGAATTAATCACCAAAATACATCCCTCTTCACAGCCCACATACAGGTCAGAGGTTGCACTCCAGCAGTGGACAGTAGGGTGCACTGAAGGCTGGATGTCATCTTTTGGCTTCAATATAAAAAAATCAATGACCTTCAATTGTTGGCAAACATTTCTGTTCATAGATACATAAATGTGAAGTCAGGAGAGGTCATTAGATCATCTCATGTGAACACTTGTAAAACACAGGCCATAGAATTTCATTTATTTATCCCTTCACCTCTATCTAATAACTTTTCTTTGACTATAGATGATCTTCCAGCTGGCCACCCAGCCTTAGTCTGAAGATACTGACAGCCTTTGGTAGTTTGATCCAGTCATTGTTATCCTCACTGTTAAAAATTGCACCTCAAGTTTCATTTGGATTTGTATGGATTTAACATCCCATTCTTAGTTCTCATTATACATATATTTCTCCAACAAGTGGATGAGTTTAGTATTGAGCATTTTCTCTGTGAAAGTATTCACACATCATAAACAATTCAACTCTCAATCTTCCAATCTTTTTTTTTGAGAAATTCAACATACTTAGCTCTTTAAGTAGCTTTATATAAGGCATGTTTCCAGCCCTTGAATAATGTATTTGTGGCTCCTTCCAGTACCCTCTACAATTTTTCAATGTCTATTTTAAAATGTGAATGCTAGAACTGGATGCAGTGTTTTTGCCTCAGGCTCATCAATGTTACATGCAGAGATAAAATCACTTTCTGATTCTTATTCATTATTCCTCTATATATACACCCAGAGATGAGATTAGCCTTCTTTGCACTGCCATTGCCCTAGAAGCTCAGGTCCATTTGTCCATTATGACCCTTAAATCCTCCTCTGAGTCTTAGCTTTCTAGCCTACAGTCCTCCAATTTGTAAGTATAGTCTGCATTCTTTGCATCCATATATATGATCTGGCATTTGACTGTATTAAAATATGTCTTATTTGTAGGGTATTAGCTTATCAAACCATCCAGGTTGTCCTGTAAGACTGCCCTGTTATCACTATTTACTTCTCTACCACTCTTGGGACAAAGTTACTTATCTTCTCTGCCTAAATGTCCCATCTGTAAAACAGGGGTAATAGTTATTCTGTATGTTATGAGGCTTAGTTAAAATAAATGCATTAAAAATTGCAAGGGGACGAGATACTGCAGAGGTGTTGGTTGTAACTATGCTGGTCTAAGGACATTGGCAGACAAGGTTCTTTGGGCAAATCTGATATCTTTTATTAGACCAACTAAAATAGTTGGAAAAAATTTCTTTGTAGGCTTTTGGATACAAACACCCTTCTTCAGGCACCGAGAGCATCTCCAGTTGTTTTGTGCTCTTCCTGAATAGGATAGAAGCCAGGAGCCAGTATGCAAGAATGCAGGTCAATGAAACTGCAAATGCGAGGGTCAGAGAGACAATGGGATGCTACAGAAGTGTTCTGAACATTTTTAAGGTCAAGGCACCCATCCATAACTGTTCTGAATTTAGCAGCACCTTGGCTGAGAACCATTTTTGTACTGCCTCAGTTTATCAGATACCCAAATGCAAGCAGGAGCAAACCCAGATCCCAGTGTGGCCCTGCTCGCATCTCTTAGAAACAAAGGTATGTGGGCTGGGGTGGTTTCCTGTGGCTGTGGGAGTGTGACAACCTGGAGATAAATCTATGGAATCAGGGTTCTCAAACAGCTGTCTCCCCAGGCTGCCAAGCCACCGTGGTCAGGTGAAACCGCCCCACGCTTCTGTTTCCAGGTGGCATGTATGGGGCTGTGCTGGGAAACGACTGGAGCAGGAAGGCATGCTCCTTCCTACATTAGGTTTATCTGATGCATCCTAGTTGAGAATACTGTGCTAAAGTAATGGCAGCCTTACAAGTACCATAGCTAGAAAGAAGAAAACTGAGGAAAATTCTGTGAAGAAGGAACACAGTCTTTAGAACAGCTAAGAGGACAGATTAAAATAATTCAATATGAGTAGCTTGGTGAACTGATGGTGAGATGTGGGATGGTAGTCTGGATACAGAAGGTGAAATAATTTACAGAGTTTGTAATTTTAGAAAATATCTGGAGTCTTTCAAGAGTCTGCAGTGACTCCATATGCTGGAATCACAGGATATGGAGTCAGAAATAGCCCAAGATTTGTCAAAGATCCCCATGTGATTTTAGTCACTTAGTACCAAATCCAATGCAGCCTTTAAGATACCTCCACATAGGTAACACAGGGCTTAAATTGCTCAAATGGAGAAGAGCAGATACTAAACTGGCAGGGTAGGCATTTAGGCTTCCTACAGAGGTGTCTTCCAAGGGCAATCAGGGTCACCCAGGCACTCAGCAGAAAGGTGGCTGCAGCTGCCCTGTGTGACTGTTGGGTCTAGCGTGCATCTGAACTCCCACTTATCCTTGGAGCTTTAGTATCTGATGCAGCACCTTGGTTGAGAACCACTGTTGTACTGCCTCAGCTTAATCTATTCTATCAGACACCCTGTATAGATGGTGTTTCCACTGGGCTCCAGATAGGTCAGAGGGGAGATGCCTACCGAACCAGAATCTAAATAACAACAGTGATAAATTCAGAATAAAGCCACAGCACCTCCATCCACTCTTGAATACAGGAGGTGCTTCCCTCCTTTTGCCCAATAGCTCTTTGGCAAGAACACTGGCCCAGGAAATGGGAGACCTGGTGTATAAATCTTTCCCCCCCATGACGAAATTAGAGAGTCAGACCCATTTCTTTCTCACTTTCCAGAAGATTGCCCTGACCACAAGGCTATAAGCCAAGCTGGGTAGAAAACATCTCTCACCTTCCTGCTGAAGCTGAGCCACCAGGAGTGCAAGATATAAGGGGCAGAGGGACTGGGACTCTATGGCTTAGTGGTCCCCAGCCACCATAGAGGTGGAACAGGATCATCTCTCCTGGGAGGAGGTAATGAAGTTTGCTTATGAGATGAGGCAAGGGGCAGCCTGGAGGAGAAACAGGATGTGGGCCAGTATTTCCTTTCACTCTACTGCCCCATTGTAGCCACACTAGTTTAGATCTTCAGCCACATCATCACCTTGTGAAGCACCATAGGAGCAATGGATCTCCGAAAATACAAGTGTAAAACATGTTCCTCAGCTGATTCATAGGGACAAAACATGTAAATTTACTTTTCTATGGAATGCTGTCAAGACTGATTTTGTCTGATTCAGCAGAAGAATTCCCATCGACTCCCACAGGAAGGGCAGCACATCCTCAATGAGTCTTATTAAAGCATACAAGCACAAGAGAAGAAAAAAAAACTATGTATTTGTCTGTGTAAAGATATAAAAGGTCAGAGAATGGCTCATGTCTTTTTGTGATGCTATCCAATTAAGTAATAATTCTAACTACTTGCCGGTATTGTGTGAAACTAGGACAATGTTGATGTGGCAGCAAAAAGAGGCAGCAAAAAGCCCAAAGAGCAGTATTTACAATACTTTTCTTCCTGAAATGCCCAGGATTATTAAATAGATCATAATCTGCAGTTCTCTGGGTGAGCAAAACACTCTGAGTTTGCTGTCTAGACACTGGATTTGCCTCAACACAACGTTCTTGATAAATCTTTACTTCAAAAGAAATACCGTTCACAGGCATGCCAATCAGTTTGTGCAGGGGTTGGCTTAGCAGTTTAAGCTGCTAAGCAGTAGAAGCTGAAAATGGATCAGTTATATTTTCTTCCTTTAACTAGTAAAAAGGGTATTGGCTTGATTGTGACTTGGACAACACAAGCCTGTGGAAAGCCTCCTCCCTACCTCTCCACCCATGGAGAGCTGTGCATATGTTTTCTTGCTCCTCGGAGAGGGAGGGAATATTGTTGGTAATAACTATTTCATTTTCCCCCATGAGATCTCAGTAAAAAACAAACTATATTTAATTTACACATAACACTACAATCAAGAGCTTGCAAATTCTATGAAAAATACAGGAAGTCTGTAATAGGTGCCACCTTTGGATTAAAGGAGTACCTTTGATATATACAGGTGGAATATAGGGATTGGACTAAATGCCCTCTTGGGGGTTTTCTGTGGTTTTAGGTTTTAACAGGATCTAGGACAGACTGGAGAAATACAGATCAACATTAGTTGTTGACTTGAGATAGAAATGGAAATAACCTGAGGCTGGGAATGAGAATTTGAGAGCACTGATTAAGTTACAGATCCCCTCTTTCACTGAGGGATAAAATATCATGGATTAATTTACATTTATTGCAGGTGAAAATCATGCACACAGGAAGTACCCATGTGGAAAACAATGTGATATAGTAGTTTTTCCTTATGCCCATGCCCTTACATAAGTAAAACAGATATGACAACATGGGCGCATCTACAGGTGCACTTTAATGTGCAGTAGCCTATTTTACTGTGCATTAAAGCATTGCATAAAATAACGTGCAAATATGCTAACGCATACCAGTGCCTGCTAGGAAGAATGTGTTTGTTTGTTATGTCTCCAAGTGGAGAAAACGATTAGAGGCACAATTAAAAGATGATGAAAAAGCAGTGAGGACATGTGTGCGATTCAAGCTCACTGCACGTTCTCTCACTTATAATGAACTGAAGGGTATCTGGGGCCACTGTCCTTTGTATACTCTGGTAAGTCTCTGAGAGGCAAAAAGAATGGAGAGTGGTCCCAGTGGAACTGCTTGCTGGAATAATTCCACAGCTTCATACCACAAATGGGAATAAACGGAGGTCACTCAAACAAGAGCCGCATATTAGCTAGTTTTAGCTCCCTTTGAAAACTTAAAAGGGTGAGGTTAAACCTCCTGGGATTTAATTGGGATACTGTTCAAAATACAAAACCATCCCTGAGACTGTAATTGTACTGTTAATATAAGTATCAAATAGTGTTGAAAGAAGAGACTCTTTTATAGGACCATGCCAGCTTGGGAAGCTTTCGGTCCTGGATTTTGTTTACGCCTGTCAGCAGTGTGACAATCATAACATTTTGCATTACCGGTTAGCTACAGAGCACTAGTTACCCTGAATAGCAGTGCTTCATCCCCGATTAGCCCAGCAATAGCAGAATTTGGCAGTACAGGGCCATAGTATGCATCTTGGGTATCAGGATGTGAAAAAAAGGGATTCTGATTAAGGATCTGTGACGCATCTTCAGCAGGAAGTTGCACAGGCCTGCACAAAAAGAAGAAAGAAGAGGAATAGCACATGAATGAAGGAAGCACTTGTTAATAGTAACTGCTGATACAAAGCAAGGAGACACTGATCCTAAGCTGCTGTCCTAGTAGAAAAGACTTCATTTTATTACAAAGAGATGCAGCTGTAAATAACCATTTTACACAACATGTATGGTTTCATTAATATTGTAAATAATAGTCATTTGAACTTCCACATTCTAGCCCAATATCTACTCCTGGTATCAAATCCTTCTGGTCTTGGGCAAATAACTGTTCTGTAAATAGGAGTTAATAATGGATACCTATCTAACTAGCAATCTTCAAAACATCCCTATTATTGTGTGTACAATGCTTTAAAAATGAAAAATGCTCTAAGGAGAAGCATTTCCTGGTTGCATTCTGGCTAGGATTCAGTTACTGTCAGAATATTAAATGCAGAGGAGTGGGTATATACGTAGCTTAAGGAACATGCTGATTTATGACTCAGTGACATTTTATGTAAAAATTGATAAATAAAAAGATTCCTCAAGCCAAAGCCAGACCCTGAAGACTGGAATGAAGAGAGAGAACAAGAAGTACAGCAACATATTTTCATGTGGACACCATAATGATAAAAGACAGAAAGAACCCAGCTAGATTTTCAAACCCCACTTATAGTTTTGATCAGTATAATTCTGATATTCTGCTTATTTAGTTCTGTTTTTAAAAGCCCTGGCATAAGTGCAATTATACTAACAGAAAGATACCTGGCATCCAAGAGCTTATTTCAGTTCCCAACTGGAACTAGATATAACAGATATACCATTATTACATCAGCATAATTAAAGTAGCAAACCTTTTTAAGTAGATGATCTCTAAGCTTGCAATGCTCAGTGAATTACAGTGATAGTAAAAGCATCTTTGGACCTGTGCACTGCTGGCATAGAATATGGAAACCACAAAGAAAACAGACATGATACCCTAAGTAGTTTTTCAGCAAAGTCTATTTGTGACTACAGCTACACTCTAAAATAGATACATTTCATTCACCAGATGGTCTTCATTTGAAAAAAACTCTCCAGTCACAGTAAGCTCAGGCAACAGCAGCAGAGTGAGTTCCCTTGCCAAGCCCTTGGTCGAGCTATAGCAGAACCACTTTCAGGACTGGGAAGGAAGTCTAGCCTCTCCTCCAATTCAGATCTATGCCTTTTGGTGGGGACTGCTACCATTGTGCACATAAGCCATAGGGAGATTTGTACTGGATGCAACTTAAGTGGTTAATCTTAATTAGATCCAGATTCTTCGTAAGCCAAGGGTGTCAAACTTTTCTAGCCCTGCAGGCTGGACGAGTGGCACACAGCCAGTCCATGAGTCAGGCTCACAAATTTCACCATTCCCATGCCAGATCCAGCACAGGTAGTGCAGGACTCATGGTGTAGGCAGCACCCATTCTGAACTGACTGGAGCAGACACCTACTCCAGCCAGCCCAGGACCCACGATGCATGCAGCACCTGTCCTGGACCAGCTAGGACAGGCACCACATACAACAAAGTCCCCAATAGTCCCCATGCGTGCAACCTGGATTCCCAGCTGACTGGAGCAGGTGCTATCCGCGGTACAGTCCCAGGCCCTGTGCGGCCAGTCAGGCACACACAATGTGTGGCATGTGGGTCAACTCTGAGACCCACAGGTAGCACCAGGGGATTGATGATGGGGCTCTGCAGGCTGGATCCAACTCACAGTCTCTATCTTTGACACCCCACTGAAAACAAGAGGTCACAGGCTCTAGGTACTGAAATAAAGCTGTCTCAGAAATTTTCTTTTAGCCTGGCAGAACTGTCCCTTACTTTGGCTTGAGATGATGCTCTTCATCACTCCTTTCAATATTCCAGATAGTGATGGAACTCTCACTGGACATACACAGTTGGTGCCAGCTCAGAGGATTAAAGCTCAAGGAGGTTGCTGTCATACCCAACTGAGATTTGCTGCACAGAAGAACATTTTCTTGCCAGTTCCTTCAAGAAAGAGAAGAAAAGAAAAAAAACCTAATGTATTAAATATCTCAGGAAATTCAGACCAGCCATTTGGGGTTGGTCCTGCTAGACGTTTCAGGGGATAAAAGATGTCCAACGCCTCTCAGGAGTTAGGCCCTTTGTCACTGACAAACACCTTCTATAGTTAATCGAGTTAATTCCACTTGATGGGAATGAAAAGAAATACTGAATAATTATTCACATATATAGTGAATATCATTGCTACTAGGAATATATAATCCACAAGCATTGAAAACAGACACTTCTGAAAGAGGTGCCATGCAAAGCCAATTTAGATTTAATTTGTTTATATTATATTCTGTAACATGGCATTAGACAAAGGGCAGGAGACACAGGTGTTGTTCCTGGCCCTGCCAAGATTCCTTGTGTTGCCCAGAACAAGTCACTTCCCTACCCCCATTTCTGTGCTTCAGTTTTCCTCTTTATAAAATAGGGATAGGATATATAAAGCTTATAAGCTTGTGACTTGTGATTGAAAAAATGCTACAATTATTATTAAAAAGAAAAGATTTATTTTTATATGCTAACCTTAAGCTGCTTATACTTGTTGGAGGAGCATTATTTTGTAATATCGTGAACAATATATTTGATTGCAACATACTATATGTTTAGAATTTAAAGCTAATGATAAAGCATTCCACCAGAATCTGGAGATAGAATTGTTGCCGTATTATGTACCACAAAGGTTGGAATGAAGAAGTACTGTAGTGTATACATGCTGCTATAACTGGATTTAGCATAATCCTGCTGGAATAGTTTGTGATAAATTTACTCACAGGCACCTATCAGGAAACAAGACAATGGTTAATATTAATTAACCCTGCAACAAAAAAGGCACAGGTCTTTCCATATGTTTAATAACTTCCATTAATAAGTTATAAGCTGAAATTCTGACATAAAAAGTCAATGTAGGTCTCTCCCTAAAGATCTGCCATTATGTTCTTTAACTCATATAGAGCAAGCAGTGCCAAGATCTTTTTAAAGTGGTTAATTCATTAAGATCTGAAATGATATATTGCATGCATCTGAAAAAGAATCTGGCACTGAGCCACTGCTTTGAACAAAGCAGAAGACAGATCTAGGGATAAAATATCTCCCATGAAAAGCAGCTTTTATTATCCATAGGCTTTCTATACGTCAAGCCTGAGTTAACTTCCAAAACATTTCTTTTATCTGTGCATAGCAAACAATGCAAGGACTATAGTACATAAAATACAGACATTGTGCAAGTAGCATATTGCAATCACAGAAGAACAATACTACATATTCTGCTGTTTTTCATCCTGCAAAGATGCTATTTCTATAATAAATGTGCACTGTAGTCAGACAGCATAGATGAAAGCCCTGATCCTGCAATGAGTTTCAGGCATCTGTGAGAAAATGATTGCAGAATCAAGCCCTAGTATTGTAAGAATATCTTGGGTTCATAATAAATTATTTTAAACTTGAATTGTAAATCATTCCATTCATGAAATCACACTAATTGTGACTGCTTTGCTCATGAATAGGCTTGCAGTGTGGGTGGTCTTGGAAATTTGGACTACTTCAACATGTTTCATCATTTCCAGTGGCATTCGCTGTTTTAAAGATATGGAATGTTTCTTGGTGAGGGGAATCTTTTGAACTGGTGGAAGTTTTAAATGTGCATAGAGATACACTGGGTCACGCATGTTAATTTTGTTCTGAATGGTGACTGTATGCAGCTTTAAACTGGTAGAAGGTAAATTAGTGTAGCACCTTATAAACTGAGTTTTCATAGGTAACAGCCAACTTTGCTAGATGCAGCTGATGAACTGAGTTGTTACCTCATGCCTCTCTGAGCCAGTTAGTCTCCAAGGTGCCACTCTGTCTTACCTGCTGCTTGACCTCTGACTAACATGGCTAACCACCTCTGATATTTTAGACTGTAAGCTCTTCAGGGCAGACTCTCTTGTTTGGCTGACATATTTTATCAGCTGTGAAGTACATTTAAACCTAATTCCTGGGCTGCTATGCACAGGCATAGTACTTGCAGAATGTTTTTATTCTCCACCAGGCACGGAGAACTGGCTACAGTGTTGTATTTACCCAAGTAAGTTCTAGAGGTGGCAACAGCCTCCATATTCCCAACCCACTTTTTCACAGGCCAAGATCTCTGTAAAACTGAGCAGCAAACAAGGTGCACATGTTGTCTCTGTGCAAACATCCCCAATCCCAGCTGGAAACTGCAGCATAAGGCATCAAGGAGGGGGGGCATGTGTTAAAGAGAAACAGTAGGCATTCTTAAGAGACTCAACAGGAGTGCCAAGTACTCTCAAGGGAAAACAGATATTTAGCACTTTGTGTCTTCAATCTGCTTTACACATTTTAACTAATTAATCCTTACATGAGCCTGAGATTCTTGGGATTTATTATCCACATTTTGCAGCGATTAACCTAATAAGAGTTAAATGATGTACCCAAGACCACACAGATAGTCAATGTCAGAATTTAGTGGTTCCCAGCTACCAGCACTATGCTTGACTAACAGACCACCTTCTTATCACAATTACCTCTGTATCCAGTTTCCAAGACTGATTAGATAGTTAACTTGCTGCCCGTGGCTCATTTTCATGGCTTGTACTCAGCATTAAAGAAATGTGTCTGACACTTACCAGACTGAAAGGGCAAATTCTGGAACTGACGAATAACTGGCCAGGTAAGGACCCACGTAACTGAACGCGAGTAAGGTGTAGTCTAGCTGAGCTTGACCTAGAATATGAAAATAAGAAAGACTTCACAGTGGACACGGACTTCACCCGTTCACATTGGACGGTCATGGATCTAATTCTAATGCTTTGTTCCATCTGTGCCACAGGCTTGATGTTTGATCTATTCCTGCTCATTCACTCTGTTGTGACCACATAAAGACAACTGTCATAATGAGTTCTTAAAAAAAGGTGGGGGGTTTCCATCTATTTTAATAATGCTTTGGACTTCTATAGTGCTTACTCTCCATGCATCTCAAGTGCTTTGTGAAGTTTGGTTCATACATGGACTTCTCCAGGAAGCAGAAAAGAAATATTTTACAGACCCAGAAACTGTGGCACACCAAAATTCAGAAACGGACTGAATCAAGGGTAGACACGAAGACTGTGGCATGGACAAGTAAATAAATTGAACCTCCAGGCTTTGAACCACAGGAAATCTGTCCTCCCTCATCTCAGATGTCTTAGACGATGGGGCTTCCACCACTTTCCTTGGGAGAGTACCTAGTCTAATAACTCTGGTAGGAAATGTTTCTCTTATTCAGTCTGTATTTTCCTTTAATTTAATTCCATTTTGCCCCTTCTCTCTCAGCAACTCCATTCCCACGTGCTCTGTTCACATACTCTCCCTCTAAACCACCTACTACTTACTGCTGTTGGAGGCAGGATACTAGGCTACATGGACCGCTGGTATAATGCAATATGAAACCTTTTATGCTCTTAGGTTAGAAACGCTCATTGTCAGATTCCCTCTTTCTTACCCAGGCTATACATTTTTCCTCTCATATTATTGACTTGCATCTGTGCACTGCACGCCCAGTTTAAAGAAGAGTCTTTAGGCGGCGGTATTTTCTTTTTTAGCAAAGACACCTTCCTAATAATTCGAGAAAGGCATTTTTCTCTTTCAATGGATTTTGTTGACCCGATCTTATTTCTAGCATTTAAAATACACTCTTGTGAGGGAAGCCCGACGTCATTCTTCAAGCGCCAAATTCAGTTTGAAATACAGCCTTGTGAGGGAAGCCCGACGTCATTCTTCAGGTGCTGAATTCAGTTTAAAAGACCAAAGTTATGTAGCCAGCAATTAAATGACTGAGAACCAAGCTAAACCGACTTCTGCTTTCTACACTACTTTAACAGGGGTCTCGTCTCATGGGAACACCTTTCCAGTGCTCACGATGTAATATTTGCTTAGCATAAGGACAGAGGAGGCGACCCCCAGCAGTTACCTTTTAATTCTCTCCAGTTAACCAGTCCTGGAAAAGTGTAGATATAAATGACGGGGTTGAGCCTCTGGTCGGAGAAAGCCACCACTCCGCTGGCTCCATTCACGGCGAAGGCTCCCACGCGGCCGCTCGGACACTGCAGCACCGTCTTCTTCTTGGTTTCGATGTCAACAAAAAGGATGTAATTGCCGCAGGGGTAGCAGATGGTCTCGTGGCTGACGAAACCCACGTTCCTGCTCGGGAACCCCTGAACCCATCTTTGGAGAAAAACAATTGGGCGTTCAAGAGAGGTGTTAACACTGCCTTTATTGTCAACAGAAACCAAAGGCCCACCCTGCACTCGCGGCCCGGCCCCGCACCTCAAGTTCACACGCGCCCCCGCGGCTGCTCGCAGCCGGCCCGCCTCGTCCGCGCTGCTCGGCTCCATGCCCGCCTGGGCCGTTTACTTCGGTCGCCTAGAAACAACAACGCGCTCCACTATTGGCTAGCGAAGGGCTTCCGCCTAGCCCGCCGACTAAGCGAGCTGATGATTGGTTTCAGCCGTATTCCCGGTAACCAATGAGAGGCCGGGAGGGTTTTAAAGGGCCAGCGCGGGGGAGCCTGTCTCCCCATTTAGGCTGTGATTGGGGGATGGGGGCGGGGTGCACGCCTGAGAGCCGGTATAGTGAGGCTCCATTGATGAACTCGTCAGACGAGGGTGCTTGGCTGCATTTGATATCTTTTATGAGACCGTCCCGAAACCTGGCGAACAGTGATTAAGCAAGCTTTCAGGTTTAAACCCCTTGGGCAGGCTCGGGAAGCGCCGGCAGCTGGTGCGTGCTCTTCCTGGCTGGAACGGAAAGTAAAGAGGATTAAATGGTGACCTTTTTTTTTTCTTAATTTTTTATTTTGTATTATTATCTGCAATCCCACCCCCGCGGCTGGAAGGAAGACCGTGCAATGCCTCCGACGCCGGGGAGTCCCAGCTTTGGGGGGTGCTGCATCCCTCGGGGCTCCGACGAGATCCTCTCCCGGGTGCCTGGGGTGATCTGCAGTATTTAGGGGTGCCGCACCCGCGTGCAACTCGCACGGTGAATCTGTATGGGAACGAAATCTGTCCCGTTGTGGCCTTCTGGAGTATTTGGGGGGTTGCAGCAGGAGAATTGTTCTGTTGTTTCTTTTGTTGGGGGAAAGTCCAGAGTTGGCATTTCGCTTGAATCTGACTAGGAGCGCCTCGAGTCTAAAGAAAAGTTGAGGATTGTCGCCCTACACCAGCTCTTTTAACAGGTTCAGTTATTGTTGCTTCCTCCAGAAACTGGATAGCTCCCCCTGAGCAGAGCGGTAGCTAGGGCTCGGAGAAAGCTTGGCATTTCTTCCTGCTTCAGCATTGTTGCAACTGTGCAAGCGCACGGCCGCTCGCTCCCTTGCTCATTCAAAGAGGATTTAGTGTCATTCGCCTACCCAGATAATTGCACAGCTTCTCTTCTATTTATTCTCCTTTTCAGGAGATAGTGTATCTAGGAGAGATCTGGTCTGGCAGCATTTTGGACAGCAACAGCTGCTGAATAATGAGCCACTGGAAAGTAGAGGAGTTGCAGCGCGCATAGATCTGCAACCTTTGTATTTGCATCTTTCCATCATTATAGCATTAAAAGCCAACCCAGTCTTGTAAAAACAGGAGTAACCTTAACAATCCTTCTGATTCTTTCCTAGAGGGAGAAGTCGATGGATTAGTTTGATGGGGCTTGGGACTGGTTTGTTTTTCTTCCTTTTTTTTTTTTGGTATTATCTATCCGTTTTCCAGAAGTGCTCGGAGACCCCTAGAAGACCGAGGGCCAGTTGCACGAGCTGCACCCACAGCACTGCAATTGTGGTGGGAAGAGTGGGAATTCTGGTCCAAGCCAGCAGGACAAACCCACACCTTATACCCAGTGTCATGAAAATGTAGATCACTCGGCAGGCTGCATATACCCCCATGGGATGAAGAACTGGGTTCCCCCTGTGGAGATTTCATCAAGGAATTGGCTAGGTGTTATACATCTGAAGCTATGATGGTTAAAGCAGCTCTTGATTATGCAGTGCTTCACATATAATCCACTTCCACAGGTAGCCAATATTAGCTGCCATCTTCAAAGCTGCTGGGCAGTGGCTGTATCAATGTACAGATTTCATGCTATTCCCCTGTGCATTCAGATTCCTACTTGCCCTTTATATTTCATCCTGAGAGTGATCAGGCTGCCTGTGTCCTTGCTAATTACTTTACCCGTCAGCATTCAACAGGCTAAGTGAAATCATTCAAGTGAATCCCTACTTCCACAGCCATAAGTAATCCAGTACTTCCATATTTAACCCTCAGCCTGGAAGGTAGAGACAGGCTAAATGGCAGCACCCAAAGAACAACTATGCCCCCTAACACAATTGCTTTGGCAATTGAGGTAGAAGGTGGCTGAAAATCCTCCATGTGAATGCAAGAGGTCCCGGGACAAGAAACGGCTCGTGCGTGGCTTGTGTTTGCTATGGAGTCGGTGTGCCTGGGCAGCGCATGCCGCACCCTCTTGCTGGAACGTGGTTGATTGACGAGAGAAGTTAGATAACCGAACAGCAATGAGTTAGCAAAAAAATGCAGGCAGGTTTTTGAACAGGAACTGTAGGATTCAAATGATGGTAATAAAGGATCCCAGAAGTTTCTGCTCTCTCCCTTCACTAATACCTGCCTTTCCTGCTCTTTGATCCGTAGCAGATGAAGTGGTGTGGCACCGTTCTGTGACTGAGGGCCAGGTCAACGGGAAAGCGAAACAAAGGGATGTCAGGAGACAAAAAACTCCCCAGGAGGCACACCCAAGGCCTGGACTGGCTTACAAACAGAAGCTTTCACTGCTTGCCCCAGTGGGAGCATTCAGGGGGGACTGCAGTGCTACCTGGTCCTTCCCTGAATCGCATACAAGGATGGCTTCTCATCCGCTCCCTTGCTTGTATTGTGCACGCACAGCAAGGCCAGGTACAATCTACCCCTTCCAAGTGCCTACCCTGACAGAACAGAAAAAATGAGGTTACCATGATTGGGGTCACGTCACTTTGTGCTGCCTTGTTTTGCCCAGTTTTCTCTGTTGATCTGCCCACACCCTCGTTCTGCTGCAGCTCACATCTGCACCTGGTTTACTCAGCATGCACCTGCGTGTATTTGCCAAGCCATGATCTAAGAAAGCACACCCCAGATCCACCATGCCCCCCTCAATAGTTGAGTTCCAGGTCTCTCTCTTCACCATGAAGCAGAGACCTCTATCAGCATCCAAGGCTGCAGATAGCATCAGTGGTATCCCCTGCGTGGAGGCCTGGTGCAATCAAACCATCCCAGACAAACTATTCCGGACTCAGCTTGGACCGTGACTGTTTGTTTCCCAGAGCTGACAGAGGCTCTGAACACCCACATCCCGTCCCCTCTCTCTCCCATCTGGACAAGTTGGGCCAGTAAGACCACACTGCACCTCGCCCATCTTGCTTGTCGTAGGGACTGGGTCAACACAGGTGTGGATTACATGCTCTGAGCTCCTGCAGTGGGACAGTCTTGTCCCAAGATTAATGCAGAGCCAACATGGGGATGATGGTCAGCGCTGGGAAACGCCCTTCTTCCAAGGACCCAGGTAGTCAAAGCCTGGGCTGGGATGCTGTAGTTGGGGCTGGACTAGATGTGACCTCCTGAAGTCCCTTCCCACCCACATTTTCTATTGTTCTGTGATTTCTAACCAGCTTGCTGCTGGGAAACCGGTGTCCAGGTGGAGACGCAGAGCTATGGAGAGGTGATGGAAGCCGTCCCAGGCATTTAATGGCAGAACTAGGGGCAGAGCCCAGGCCCCTAGGCTCCTGGCTCTGTCCCACAGTGCCTCTAGCACAGGAATGGGGGTCCCCTATGCATGGGAAGCATGCTGTGCTGGAGGAGGCCGCCTGCCCCGGGGACGGGGCCGCATCTGCGCCTCGCAGCCTCCACCCCGGAGCCGAGAACAGGCCGCTCCGCCTTCCTCTTTCACTGGCCGCTGCGTGCGAGGGGAGGCACCGCGGCTGCTGCGGAAGGAGGCGGCACCGCGCTCAGTCCCCGGGGCAGCCGCGCTGGACATGGCCGGGGAAATGTCCCGGAGCTTGGGGAAGGGTGAGTACCGCCGGCCTCCTGGGCAGCTGTGCGCGGCCGAGGGTGCATCGCTGCCCGGGGCGGGGAGAGCGGCAAGTGCGCTGCATTGTGCTGTGCGGCCCGGCCCGGCCCGGCCTTGCATATATTGCATTGTATGACATGGCATGGTATATGCTGCATTGCGTTATACAGCACAGCGTGGCATTGTATAGCATTGCATTGCGTTATACAGCATGGCATGGCATGGTATATATTGCATGGTGTGTGTATATATATATATATATATATATATATTGCCTTGCCTTGCATATATTGCATTGTATGGAATGGCATGGTATATATTGCATTGCGTTATATGGCACAGCATGACATAGCATATATATTGCATTGCATATATTGCACTGTATGGCATTGCATTGTGTTATACGGCACGGCATGATATATATTGCATGGTATATATATTGCATTGCATTGTATGGCATTGCATAGGTAGCTCCCTTCTGACCCTAGAAATCTAATCTGTGGTATATATTGCATTGCATGGCATTGCACTGTCTTAGCATCTTTACAGAGTGGTGGGTGCAACCCTCCGTACTCCCCACTGGGGAGGGTTGCATTGCAGCGTGAGTCCACGCTCTGTATCTTCCCCGGTGCAGGCGATCCCTTGCCCCTGCCCTCTGCGCGGCAGGTCTTCCTTCTCTCCTGTGCAACCCCATCTCCGCAGAGCTGCGGGGGGAGGCTGCAGACCCATCCCCTTGCCCCAGATCTGTGGTTGCATCTGACCAGACATGAGTGCCCCTCTCCGGGAGCAGTGCGTTTGGGTCTATGCCCCAGAAAGGTTCTGTGCTCTGGTGCGTCTGAAGCCTGGGGTTGTATTGCCCCTGCTAGCAGGGCAGGGCCGCGTTAGCCTCTGGCCCTGCCTTGGTCTGTGAGGAGGTGGTCCCTGGGGCAGGCAGGGGACCCCTGTCTCTATGAAGGCTGCATCCTGGCACTCAGCTGCTTCTGCAGGGCTTTACCACCTTAATAGAGTCCTTATTCCTCTGGCACCTGCTCCCTAAGGAATGGGCTAATTAAGAGGGCAAGACAGGCTCCCACAAGCCCTGTTGCCCTACGACACCAAGTCCCCTAAGAGCAGCTCTTGCTCCCAGGTTCTAGTAAACACACATAGGCGGACCAGGTTCTTTGGGTAGATGTGATCTCTTTTATGAGACCAACTAAACAGTTGGAAAAAATTGTTCTTTGTGAGCTTTTGGGCGCAGACACCCTTCTTCAGGCACAGGGAGAGCCAGCTGGTGGGTTGTGTTCTCCTGGGTGGAATAGAAACCAAAATTGCCTCTCCCCCTGCCTGAAGAAGGGTCCTTGTGCCCGAAAGCTTGCAGAGAACAATTTTTCCAACTATTCAAGTGGTCTAATAAAAGATATCACATTTACCCAAAGAACTTTTCTGCCTAAGTCCTTAGGCCGGCGTGGCTACAACCAGCACCCCTTGTTACACACACACTCCACTTCCCAACCTTGGCCCATGTCTGAGTTTCTTTTTATCCCTGTTAGGGGAAAGTGTAAAGCGTGTTTCAGATGAAGGCGTGCGAGCCTCGAATAACCAGAGCAGCATTGTTCTCTTCCAGGAAGTGCCGCTCCAGGCCCCGTCCCAGAGGGACTGATCCGTCTCTACAGCATGCGCTTCTGTCCCTTTGCAGAGCGAACCCGTCTCGTCCTGAAAGCCAAAGGCATTAAGTAAGACTGGGTGATTTATCTTAAGGGTCCTTGTGTGTCAAGGACACACGAGTGGTGGAGACTGAAGCCATTTCTGGTGTGGACTCTAGGGTTTTTTTAATTTTCTTTTAAATTGCTTTAGTCACAGTGTTCTGGATTGTCTACCAGGCTTAAGTCTTGGGCCAGCCGTGGGTGCCTGTTCAAATGGGTGCAACCTTCAATTCCAAGAAATTTTAAAAAATTAGTCAAAATATTCTGGAGGGCTGACTTCCCTTACCAGCCGATCTCTTTGTCCTCTTCTGTTATTGCAAAGGTTCCTCTCTTTGTTTAAATGATTATTTTGTCTTCTGCTGATGTGTGAAAGTTTCATCCGAACAAGAGGCATTAGTTAAACTAACTGTATTGAAGACCAGATGAGTGAACTGAAAACTCAAAGTTAACACCTTTTGTTTTTCTTTCTACATGTGTAATTAATGTGACTCAATAAACTAATTTGTAATTAGTAAACACATCCAGGTGCAGTGTCTGCAAATCCATTTAATTGTGCTAATTTACTCTGCCATAGGATAGTACTTGGTTCTAACAGGACTATCCAACAGCAGAGTAAATTAGTCTACTCCGGCCTAATAGTGGTGCACATGTAGATTGTGATGCTTTACTTCAGAGCAGATTGGTCTACTCTGCAGTAAAGCACACATGTAGATGTGCCTACTTATGCTAATCGTGGGTGTTCGTACCTTTTTTTCTGTAGGAAATGTACAGGTACAGTTTGTTTCTTTTTCTGAAACGGTTTTGTAAGTACTAATCCTAACAAGACTCCTTCTTGAGATAAGATGATTCTGATTTACAAAGGGCTAAGTAATGTGACAAAGTTCACAATTAGAAAATAGTTTTTATCTCAGCAGGAACTTCTAGGGCCACGCAGTCCAAACCTTATAATCTACCTCTGTTTACCAGGTCTGCAGCTCCATCTAGATCGATATGGGATTTTGGATCCCCATAAATATAGCAAATATTTGGCTATTCATGTTTTTCTGACACCAAGATCAGAGCTGTCCTGACCAACCAAAAGTATTAAAACTCCAGATCATTCCATCTACTTACTTTTCTGCATCAGGAAAATAATTAAAATAGCTTGCTTTCATTTGGCCACTTCTGAGTGAATTTTTTTTTAAGGTGTTGGTTGGTTTTTCAGTAAGGGGAAATGATTTATCAGGTGATCAAGAGTCCAGCTAGCTCTGGGGAATTTTCTGACTGAGCAGAAAATGTACATATTTTAAATACTGGATTTTTACCCCAGTCAAATTGCCCTTTTTCCTGGGCTGCAGGTTTGGAAGAGGAATAGGGAATTGCTTGCCCTCCGGATGGGTCAGACTAAAATTCTGTTGCAAGTTCGGACTATGGCTTATACTTTCTCACCTCTACAAGCTTCCTTTGATTAGTGTGAATTTTCTTTCACCTGGATTTAAGTGCCTTTAAAGTGGCTGCCTCTTCCCTGTGCCCAAAAGGCTAGTGGCATGTCCAGAAAACCTGGTGAAAAACCAGTCCTGTCCCTTGGACAGCCGACCTGCCTTCCCTTGCATTTGCAGTATAGCTGGTTGCTGTAGCCAGAGGCAAACCTGCTTCAGCGAGCAGGTGGGCCATGGGGGTTGGCTGGTCAGTAGTACGCTGTCATCATACTTGGAAGGGATCTGCATGGTGGTAATGATAGTTTCGTAGCGCTTGGGGAGGGAAGGGACCTAAACAGATCATCAGGTCCGACCCCCGCCCCGGGCAGGAATGGGTACCACAGTCATATCACCCCGGCCAAATATCTGTCCAGCCTCCCCTTGAAGACTCCCAAGGTAGAAGAGAGATGGTTGTTTTTAAGAAGCAAAACTCCCGCCTCCCTCTGCCCCTGGTATTGCTAGTGTGGTAGGTGTCCCATTTGGCAGCGCTCTCTAAAGAAGCTCTGGCGGCCTATCGGGACTTCTGGCAAGACAAGGCTGACAGTGAAACGGGTGCATTTTCCTTGCTTCCTTTCCATCCCCCGGGTACCAGGGTTGGTTTGGGGCAGTGAGCTGCCCGCTACCATTAAAGAAGCGATGGTTTATTTTTGAGGGTTTTTTTTGTCTTGAACTCTTCAGCCATGAAATAATAAACATCAATTTGAAGAACAAACCTGACTGGTTCTTTGAGAAAAATCCATTTGGGTTAGTACCTGTCCTGGAGACCAGCAAGGGTCAGCTGATCTATGAGTCTCCAATCACATGCGACTATTTGGATGAAGCCTACCCAGGGAAAAAGCTCCTGCCTGAAGACCCGTATGAGCGAGCATATCAAAAGATGCTCTTGGAGCACTTCTCCAAGGTACTGTGACGTGGGACGGGTGGCGCACCTTGCTTGAATACAGCCTTGGGCGCGTTTGCAGTGCTGCAGACACGACTTGGACGTTCTTGAAATGGCTCCTGCCCTCGGCAGAGGCCTCTTGTAAAGATGTGGGATGACGGAGCCACCTGTTTGCTGAGCCAAATGCTGCTCAGCTCTTTGCAACCTTGGTAGCTCTTGAAAGGCAGAGTAAGGGATTCATGGCCTCTACTGAGCTAGCTAAAACCTACATGCCTGAGCGCACAATGGGAAAACAATGGCAAAATGCTTAAAAAGGTCACTGGCTTTCTGCCTAAGACTGGTACCTGACTGAATTTGCAATCCTGCTGCTTTCAGAGCCCTCCTTCTGAAACAGTAGTTCAGTTTAGGACTAACTTGCCTTTTTGTAGTTTGTAGGAGCTATTTTTAATGGATCACTATATTTTAAATGGTATACAAATGGAGAACAAAAACTCTGTGCCTCAAAGCTTTTAAGGCTATGACCAGAGACCAGAGATACAAGCAGGGCATGTTTACACACGTGCCCATCTGAGCAGTTGTTGCTGTGCAGTCATGTAGTACCTGCTAACCCAAGTGCTTCGGCTTGCACTAAATGACTGCACAGTAACGTCATTAGTGTGCAGTCCCGGGAGCGCCCGGGTCATTTCCGACCCTGCTGCGCAGTAGTGTTGACGTCACGGTTCATGCCTGCTGACACTACGCTGCCATAGCAATGAGCTACGTTGCCGTAACTCATCACTACGGCGACGCAGCATCTCATGTAGAGACATCCGCAGAGAAGTACGTCGCAATGCCGCTGGTCGGCATGAAAGGCAGTGGTCTTGGCACTCGCGAGTATGTGATGGCGGCTGGCTTTGTTGTTTGGTCAGAGGTGGAAGTTGACTTATAAACAGCAAATAAGAGATGACTGGTAGCATGATCATGGCCTTCGAGAATGAAGATGGGCAGCTTGTGCTGTTTGGAAGGTGGGGGGAGCCAGTGGAAGGCAGGGTTTTGAAAGCAAGGTAATATGATCAAAGCAACAAGCTAAGAATGAGCTTTGCTGCAGCCTTTCGATGGGAGAGATTACACTGGGCAAAGCCGGAGGAAAGGAGGCTGTAAAATTTGAGACGTGAGCTAGGAAAGGCCAGGTCCCAGGAAAATGGTGCTGGAGCCAAAAAGAAATGTTAAAATGCTAAATAAACCTGTGTGTAATAACTCTCCTCAGACTTTCTTAACATGAGAGAATACTTGGACTAAACCTAGGAAAAGAAGTTTTAAAGTACGTTGGCATTTCAGATGTGGCTCTTTTCCCCCATAAAGAGGATGCGAAAACTTGCATTTCACCATTTTTATTGCTGGTGGTTTTCTGGCATGCGTTCAACCTAACCAGTGGAAAGAAGAGTGAGTTTCCTTCCTCCATTTCTCCCGCACTGTTACAATCCTGCAACTTTCCATTTTGGTTACTAGGGAGAACTTGTTCTAGTCTCCTCTGAAATGCTGTTATTTCAAATATTAAGCTTTGTATATGGTTTGGGTTTCCCCCCCCCCGCCTTTACCAACCTAGATTCTAGATGCTGGTACTGCTGTAATGAGAATGTTTAAAATCTCTTCCGCAAAAAGAGATCCTCGGTCCTTGGTAATGGGGTATTCTCTGCTTTGTTCAGCTTACGCCTCTGGCCTACAAACATTTCATGGCCGTTCAAAATGGGGAGGACAGCACTGCGCTGAAAGCTGAGATCGGTGAGAAGCTTGGCGAGTTTGAAGAGGTAAGAAACGGACCTCTGGTATTGAGCAAAAACTGACCTATGGCAAACACGTATCCCCCTTCTCTATGCAGACACTGGGACGATGGTTTAGTTAAACCTCATTTGACAAGGTTTAGATGAAGCATCCCAGTGGCCATTTTCAAACCCATGGGGGCTTATGCACGTAACAGCTAGAACGTGGAGCATTCTCGTTGGAATATGAACCCACACGTGCATAGATGGCCTATCAATGCCTGCATTTGGTCATGTCAAACTTCTGCTCTTCGGTCAGGGTTCATGGTTTCCTGTTGCTGTTTATTACTTGTATTTCCGTAGCATTTGGTCATGGACCAGCACTTGGTCTGATCGGTCTGTGTGCTGTAAGCAGAGCCTTCTGTGGAAGGTGTAGCATCTCCTTGGTGGAAGGCTCTCGGGAAGAGGCTGGATGGGCACCTGCCTGGCGTGGTTTGAAGCAGCGAATCCTGCTTCTGCAGAGTTGGACTCGGTGATTCGCAGGGTCCCTTTCAACCATGTGATTCTAGAAATAAAGCAGGCAAAAAAATTACTTTAAAAAAGTCTGGTCTGGAATGGGAAGAGGGGACTGGGTTGCTAGTAGCAAAACCAAATACTGAGCAAGAAACTGCATCTCCCCAACGCTGCTGCTCTGTAAAAACCCATTGAGCTTCCCAGACTCCCGCTGCCTGGTACCTGGCTGATTGCTTCACCTCCAGGCAATTACGTCAGTATGCATGCACTCGAATATACTTATCCCCTGATACCTTTTGTCTGCTGTTTCTTGTCTGATGTGTTGAAGCATCCAGCAGTGAGAGGTCAGCTTTAGCATGTCTGATTGGGTATTGCTGATGGGGGACAACTCTAGGGCCTGTGAGCAGCAGCTATTTCCTAGGAGGCTTCTTGCAAAACAAATGCCTGGGGTAGAGGGAATTAAAGGCATCTTACAGCTACACAGGGTTTTGAGATGCCAGTGTTTTCCAGGATCTGGGCTGACGGGTGTGGGAGAGCGCCTTTCACTCCTGCGAGGGTTGAGAGCCCAGCCTGGGAGTGAAGGACACAGCTAGACCAAGTCCCCTCGGCCTGCTTGCCAGAAGAGCCTGGCCAGGGCTGGAAAGCTCTTGCTCTGCTTGCTGGGAACCGAAAGAGGGAGCCACGTGCACGTTTTTTGTGACAGTCTCTTTGCGTCTGGCTTGTTGTTTTGTTCGCTTTTGGACACCTGGTAACTGAAGCAACTCCTGAGCTGCTTTCTGATTGATCGTTTTAATAGGCAGCTGGGGGAAGGGAGTCAACTGCGCAAGGTTGAATGAGGGGGTTGCTTTTGTTGTTCCTTGATTTCTGTGCAAAGTTAGACGACGGCCTCCCCCTACCCCAAAATAAAAAGGCAAAATATAAAAGAGCCCCTCGGTGCCTGGCATTGTATTTGTCTCCTTTCAGAATAAGGGCCGGGGGGGACCCCAGTTCTGATTCGCGTCCCCTCTTCCTTTGTATTCACTCATTCCAGTAAATGAATGGGACTGTTTGTATGCAAGGCAGGAGTACGTGGGAATAGAAGATCCTGCTGGAGCTACCTCGAGGTCCTTCATGGGGCGGGCAGGGGCCTTCCAAGCATTTCTCAGCTTCTCCTCCCCTGCGGGAGATCTGAGGCCCGTTGCTGTTTTGCAGCGGCAGCACCACACGAATGCCCCAGTCTGTTCCTGTTGCACTTTGCTCAGCAGCGTGTACTGGGTGCCGGCAGCTCTGTCCCGGGCTGCGCGCGTCCCGCTCGTTTGCACCCCCTCCGCTGCCTGGCTGGCCCCAAGAGCCGAGCTCGTGCCTCTGAATATTCAGTCTGCTACACCTCAGATCAAGTGGAGCTGCATGCCTGGAAGGGATGCAATAAAAACATCCTGCTGGCAACTTGATATCCCAGTTTGACCAACCTTATAGGCATTGTCATCATTTGGACGATAACAGTAATAAGCCAAAGGCATATCATGACTTTTACATTGCAGTTACAAGCCTACAAATCTCAAAAATATTGTTAAATCTCAGCTCTGCCAGTTGGATTCTTTTGTCTCCGTAGCCGGTGCATAATTGCTATGGCAACGCTGGTACTGGAGCTGGAATATAGCCCAGTTGGCAGTGCACAAGAGGGGTTAAATTAATGCGAGAACACGTTTAGTGACTTATTCCCTCGGTCTGTTTTAATCCAGGGGACAAGGGCACTGTCTCCGTGTTCGGCATGGTGTCTGTTCCCTTCCCCACACTCGCTTCCCATGACGGCACGTTTGTCTCGTGCAGGGCTTGTCCGTGCACTTCCATTTTTAATGGCAAACGTTGCCTTACCTCCTTTGCAGATTCTAGCAACTCGCCAGTCTGTCTTCTTCGGTGGGGACTCGGTATCTATGTTTGACTACCTGATCTGGCCTTGGTTTGAACGTCTGGAAGTTTTCCAGCTGTATGAGTAAGTGCTTGAATGTTTTATGGACCTTTACATATTTCCAAGTATGTTATAGCTTCCAATTACACTAAGTTATCCCAGCCAGGAATGTTCCTCTGCTTAGCAACTGCGAATGTAATTTCCCCAGTCCAAATGGCAGAATGATGGGTTGTATTTAGGTGTTGCTGGATAAAGTGTGAAAAGAAGCTTAGTCTTTGGAGAATGGATTTCCAAAGGCAAGATGACAGCTAGTAGGGATGAGAGCTTTTTTTCGACTGGAAAATGCCGATTGTTTCCACACACAGTTTGTTGCTGTTATGCACATCTATTTAGAGAAAGCTGGAATTTGGGGTCTGAACAAATGGGCCTTTTTTCCTCTCTGCTGACACTCGTGCTGGAGTAGCTGTTGTCAGGGGATCCTGGCATTCGCTTTAGTTCCCTGCTCTGATTTGAATCGGGAAAACGAGTCCCTTTGAAATTGACTTCCCACATCCCAGGTAGGCAGCCCAGCCACCTGGTTGGTGAGGGGTAAGTGGGCAAGCACGCCTGCTTTGTTTTTTAGCTTTAGGGGTAAGTGGGCAAACACGCCTGCTTTGTTTTTTAGCTTTGAACCGTCTTGGTGGGCTTGTCTGTTGTTGCAGGACAAGAAACAGAAGAAAGATGAAAGAAACGTGGTTTTCCTATCCTACCAATTTTGTGTGGTTTCAAGGGAATTTTCTTGTTTTCCACCCAGCTCATTTCCATCTTACTTTCCATCCAGCTCGTTAAGACCCCATTTTTAGACCGGGGACTATCCGCAGTAACTAAACCTGCTTATCCTGGGTACTTTTGTATGGCGCTCATTTACCGTAGTTTTGGGGTGACTGGTTTTGGCTGTCGTCCTTGCAACACCCCAGCGAGTTAGGGCAGCACTTCACTCTCCGTGTTGCACGTCGTTTAGTGTTCGTTACCATTGCTCTGTTCGTTTGCACATGGCCCTCCTTTCCCACCGCCCCCCATGAAAATGGGTCGCTTCTGGATATCTCCACACTCGCCTTCCCCTTGGAGTGGCAAATTAACCAGAGTTTACTGTGTTCTCAAGGGGGAAGGCAGAGTGTAATCAAGCTGCTCTAAAATGCTAGATCGCTGGCACAAGGAGTACCGACTTGTTCCTTTAGATTAGCACTTAAGCACTCCAATCAGGAAGACTTGATTGCTTTGGAGATGTCCTTATCTTCTGCTCTTTGGTCTCAAAATCTATTTCCTGCACCTGTTTTAAACTTAACCTTGTGTGGAGGGGAGCGGGGAGAAAGCAAAACAAAGCAAACCTCCTTACACATTCAGCTTCTTGGACATCCTCCCATTTCCCCTGTATTTTAATTGCTTTTCCTCTTCCTATAGCTGTCTAGGCCACACCCCAAAGCTCCAGCGCTGGATGGATGCCATGAAGCAGGACCCTGCAGTCGAGGCTACAGTCACTGACTTGCAAACGTTCAAAGGCTATCTTCAGCTGTATGTCCAGAATAGCCCCGAAGCTTGTGACTATGGGCTCTGAGGTGCAAGCGGGCACCTCCCACCCCTGCTCTCCCGGTGTGCCTCATTGTGCAGTTCTGTGCGTGTCTGTCTTGGGGGGAGTTAATCTGTTCTGGAAAAGGATGAGTGGACTTCTGTGAACTCTCCCTCTTCCTGTCGGGAGGAGGTTGTGCTGGCTTCAGGCAGAAGTTGGAAAGTCACCAGCACTTGAGCACATCCTTCAGAGAAACGTGCTGATGTAACCCTGTGTGCTCTCCGTCTTCCTTCTTTGTGCGGGTAGGGATGGGTATGTGCTCTCTCTGTCACTTGGTTTAAAGCAAGCGATCCTGATGCTGTAACAATAAAAGGAGAAATCTTTCCGTAAAAATAGCAGCTCTCTTCAATTTATGCAGCAGCGAGCCAGATGTAGAATTGGACGGGAATTAGACCAAGGCCTTGCGTACTTGTTTCTCAAGCCTTTCAGTCCTGCCAGAGGCAGTAGGATAATATTGATACTGGATCATTCCCCTGGTAGAGTGTGCGGTGCTCTTTGACATGGCCACCTCTGAGTCGAGCCACAGCTGTCTAGTTCTGAGACGCTCCCCTCCCGATGAGACCAGAAGTACCAAACCTAATGTCCATCACATCCTGAATGGCTTGAGTTCGTGAACATCTCTCCTCCATGACCTCTTTGGGGGTAGGAAGACCAGACTACAGCAGCTTCTAAGCTGGGCCAAGTCTTCTTGCGAAGTATGACAAAGAAAATGACCGTAACCTTCATTTTATGCTGGTTCCATTTTTAGACCTTTAACCTCAACAGGCCTAAATCCTATACAAGTCAAAAGTAGCTTGGTCACAGGCCTAGCTGTGCCCGGGACTTGATTGACCTGTGCTGCACCAGGACTCAAAGTTTCAAGCTCATGCATTGAAACATAGGTGCATTGTATCATCGTTTCGCCCACGGGACTTTGTTCTGCCTTTTATATAGGTAGGGAAGTCGTAAACATGAGCTGGACCGCCCAGGTGGCTACTCAACTGGAAGCAGATTCGCGGCTGTTTCTAACTGTAGTCAGGGAGTGGTGATAGGCGTACGTCCTTTGAGGAAGGGAACGGTGGGAAGAGCACAGATACTATCCTTCCTGTACAGCTGAGAGTAGTGGTATCTTCTGATGCCTCCCCCACCCCCTCTATTCAAGAAAGAAGGATCCAAATGGCGTGAGTACGAAGAAGAGTTATTAGGTTAATTATGGGCAATGAAGAGTCAGGCGTACAAAATGAGCCTAAGTGCTTGCCTATGCTGTCACTGAGAGGCATGCTTAGCTAGCCGTATCCATTTGTACCTTATTTTGCAACTTGCACTAAAACCATCCATATTATAACGTTTGTCTTTTAAACAGAGTCCAACTAGGAGTCGGTCTGTAGGCTTCTTTGTCTCTCGTGGCACACCTAGCTGCAATTATGAGCGGTAAAAGTAGGAATTGAGGTGCAGAAGCCTGGAAATCCACAATGGGGAGTTACAGGATCAGTAGTTCCCAATGTCTTGTGTTTGTAGCATGTAGCACCCATGTACCCCACAGGAAGGTAAGCTGTGAGATTTCGTCTCGGAGCTACTTGGACTGCCAGGGCTTGAGTTTACAGGTTTTCAATGTCAGTGATCAGTGCTTGAGGGAGGCCTGATGTCGGCCATAAATAGCATGTAAACCAGGCTGAATAAATTGTATTCTTATAGGCTTAGGAAAATGAAAGCAGAAGGGGGATATGATTACTCTGTAGAAATGTGTCGGGGTAGGGGGGTGAATACCAGGGAAGGAAAAGGACTGTTTCAGCCGAAGGGTAAGTTTGGCACAAGAACAAAGCTAACCGGCCGAGTGAATTTGGGCTGGTAATTGAAAAAACGTTTGTAACTCTGAGTCGAGATGCAGCTGTCTAGGCTCTGGAAAAGCCTACTAAGGGAAGTAAAACGCTTAGCTGGAGTTGAGCTGGAACTTGATCTACGTAGGAAGGAGATCATGAGACGATGGTGCCTATGCTGGCATGGGGCTGGACTCGGTTACCCAGGAGTTAAATTATTAAACAACCCTTGCCGCCTTGTGAATATGAGAGTCAAATGCTGCCAAAACTTGGGGCGTCTTGCATCTGGATTATCGGAGAAATTGGATCGGTGAATCCTTTGGTGCTGTTTAGCAATGTAGCTAGTAGTCGGTCTCTGCGGTACAATGCCTTCCTCACTGTGTTGGGAAATCAGTACCGTTCCACTCCCCCAAACTCAGCGGCTGCCCGCTTAGCAAAGCTTTGGTGCTTTTCAGGCACGGGAAACCAGTCAAAACCTTGGAGTGAAGCTCTAGCCCAAGGCTTCAGAGATACTTGGCTGCATTACTGAACGACCTGGCTTGGATGGGACTAGTCTCTGTGGTGGCCCAAGTTCAAATTCAGCATCATTTTCACTATGCTCTCCCTGGGGCCTTGTATTCCGCTGGCACCCAAAAATGGGGGGGGGTTTTGGTATCTATAATATGCTTTAGACATACAATGTCTACTTTCCTTGTGAGGATGTTAACTGTCTCCATTTCACAGATGGATGAAGCTGAAGCACATGGAAATGATATGGCCCGTACTCCAAAGCCCCTGCAGAGTTGAAGGGGGCAGAAGCACAATTCTGGTGCCTGCGTCCCTGTCTAGCGCTGCTGTAGATAAGTAGGTAGAAAATTGGTGGTTTCCCTTTGCTGGCCAATTCACAAAGCACAGTCGGTGTCGGTCGTTAGCCTAAAGGGCTCACAGCAAGCAGAATTAACAGCAGATTTCTTCCTGAGGGGTGGGGGAAGAGGGAAGATGTAATTGCAGGGAGATGATAATGCACTGGCTTTTCCTGCCCGCTCGGATGGTGCTGGTAAAATGTGTGCATCTTCCTTTCGAAAGATCGACGTTGCCAATGCTCCTTGGAAGAAAAGCCAAACTCAACCCTGACCGAGTTGTGTGGAATAAATCTGTGGTGGGATAAAGCCAAAGCAAGCAGTGTATTCATGTGTTGAGACTGTGCTGGAGGTCCAGAAGTGAGACCGGCTGCATGAGATGTATAGGCCAGTTTCTATGGCTACCGCCACAATTGGGTGAGCTGTCAGGATGTCAAGGTGAATCACTGTTTTCTGCTGCTTCAG
>JAGPOW010002742.1:23067218-23243493 GCA_030014935.1 Caiman crocodilus | reverse complement strand
TGATTTATTCCCCCCCCCCCCCCCCGACACATTCTGCCCTGGCCTACAGCAATGCTGCACCTTTCTGGGCCAAAGCTAGAGGTAGTGTAAGCAGGGGGTGTAAGTTATAAGTTGGTCGTGAGCTGACCACCTTCACCACCTGCGGTAAAGCTGGCAAGTCAGTCAGCAATGCAGAAGTCCTCGCCTTCAGGCAAGCTGACTTTGACAAGCGCAGGAGGCTTGTCGGTGAGGCCCGAAGGGACCACGACCCCGAGGGGAGGGGAGCTCAGGAAGAGCGATTGCTCCTCAAAGGAGCGATCCTCGGTGCACGAGCTAAGGCTATTCCATCTCGGAGGAAAGGCAGCAAAAGGGCGCAGCAGCCCCTTGGCTCTGCCGGGCACTGGCAGACCTCCTGCAGCTAAAAAGACAGACCTGCAAAGGATGGAGGATGGCATCTACCTCCAAGGAGGAGTACTCTGCCCTGGTCCGGACCTGCAGGGAGCGAACCAGGATAGCGACGGATCTCCAACCGGCTACTAGAATCAAGCACAATACAAAGTCCTTTTTTAGATATGTGGGGAGCCGGAGGAAAAGCAGGGGCAACGTCGGACCTCTGCTAAACCGGATGGGGCAACAGACAACTGACGTGCCGGAAAAAGCCAACCTATTAAATGGGTACTTTGGGTTGGTCTATCACCAGTCCCGTGGGACGCCCATACCCATTACAGGACAGGGAGGCCCGGGTGAGGGAGATCCCCTGCCCTCCAACAATGCTGGCCTTGTGAAGGATGCCTTGAGGGGCTGGACACCTTCAAGTCAGCCGGCTCTGACACTCTGCACCCCAGGGTACTCCGGGAGCCGGCGAGCATCGTAGCCCAGCCCCTGGCACGGGTCTTTGACGGCCCCTGGCGCTCTGGTGAAGTGCCCAACTAGAGCCATTAGATGGGCTGGTTTTGAGATGCTCAAAAAGGTGCTCCACCATGGGAGGAAAACCCTGCAGCATGCTTATAGGCTCGGCAGTGCTACACTGGCTAGCACTATGGACGAGAGGGTCTTGGGGGTCAGGACTGACCGCAAGATGAAATGAGCCTTCAGTGTGATGCTGTGGCTAGGAAAGCAAGCAAAACACTGGCTTGCATCCATAGATGCTTCTCAAGCAAATCCTGGGACATCATTCTCCCCTTGTACTCAGCCTTGGTGAGGCCGCAGCTGGAGTACGAGAGGCTTGGGAGAGTGCAGAGGAGAGCCACGCGCGTGATCAGAGGGCAGGAAAACAGACCTTATGAAGAGAGGCTGAGAGCCTGGGACTCTTTAGCCTGGAAAAGCGCTGGCTCGGGGTGATCTGGTGGCCAGCTACAAGTTTATCAGGGGTGACCACCAGGATCTGGGGGAATGATTGTTCACCAGAGCACCCCAAGGGATGACGAGGTTGAATGGTTATAAACTCCTGCAAGACCGATTCAGGCTGGACATAAGGAAGAACTTCTTTACTGTCCGAGCCCCCAAGTCTGGAATAGCCTGCCATCGGAGGCGGTGCAAGCACCTACTTTGAACGCCTTCAAGGGAAAATTGGATGCTTATCTTGCTGGGATCCAATGACCCCAGCTGACTTCCTGCCCCGGTGCAGGGGCTGGACTTGCTGATCTTCCGAGGTCCCTTCCAGCCCCGATGTCTATGAAATCTATGAAGTGTATGTGCTGTGCAGTGGGATTGGCAGAAGTGGCTTACAGGAGTCCTCTGGATTAGCAATTTATACAGCACATCTGCAGCTTGCATCCCCTTTGAGCCTGGTAGTGCTACAGTTGTGCGCAGTACTAGAGCCATCAGATGGGCTGGTTTATGCTATTGGCAACTTGATCTAACTCAGAAAGTGCATAGTCTTTTGGAAAGACTGAGAGATCTCTTGAAGTATTACCAGAGACCCCTGTTTTCTCTTTATACCCGGGGCAATTTCTTTCTGCTTAGGCGGAACGTCTCAAAACCTGAACATAATTTGGAAACCCAACATTTTCCACTGAAGTGTGACATCCAAGACGTTAATTGCTGAGCTTAACGTAGCAGCCGCTCTGGGAACAGACTGCACCCACCGTTCAGCCTCCAACCTCAACAAGCGCCTTGCTGCCAAACGGGGATCTCTTAGCAGCAGGCTGCTTGTCTTTACTCACTACTCCACTTCTCAAGCGGCCACTTCCTTTTTTTATTCCTGCTGCATGAGCAACTTCCATCTTAAGTTCCCCCTGTAATAGGTTGAACTTCCGAGAGGCTCTGCTTAGGCTTCAGTATAACCTCAGGGATACTTTATCCTAGCGAAGAAAGACTTTTTGTATTGCAGACCCCGATTGCTTGAGCTACGCAAAAGTAGGCAAAGCCCTAATGAAACAAGGTGGCTCATAGAGCCCAGAAACACTTCACACTGGAGTTTTAGCACGGGAAGTTTCAAATCGCCTTTTTAATATAAAGAGAAATTAGCCCGAAGCTTGTTACACAGGTGGAGTTCGGGCAGCTTGCACACGAGGGTTAGCGCGCCCACAAAATGAGACGTGACGATGTTTTTCACAAACCTCTGTGTTCAGGATCCCTGCTCCGCATCTCTCTGGAGGGACTGCACTTTGAATAGCAAATTGCTCCATGCTACATTGGGCCCTTGGTTCAGCGCTGATTCGGAAGGGAGCATGGCCCAGGCCACATTATCCCTCTGCTGCTTGTTGCTCTGATCTATTTGTTTTGGGAAACAGAGTTTGAATCTAGACTATCCCTGCTCAGGTGTGTGAGAGATGTTGGGGAAGATTGTGGGTTTTGACTATGTTGGGTCTCTTTTTGTTCTCTTTTTAAAAAGGTAAATGGGACTGCTTCGCTTAGAGCAGCAATCTGGAAAGCTAAAGGAGGTAAGAAGCACTCTCTACCATGTGCAGTACGGGAAGTACAGTTCTGTTTGGGGAAGTGTTTGTAAAAATGGTGAACATAACATTACATTGTGGTTGAAGGATCCCTGTGTCCAAGTGCAGCTCGTTCCAACTCACGCCCCACCGATGACAAAGACCCGACACTGGAACATAAATGTTTGGTAAGTCCAAAGAGGATCCATCCCCTTCGAGGGCTGCCTGAGCTGCAGCGACGGACTGGGTGCTCGTTCTGCCACGAGATCCCTGCAGGACCGTGGAGAACGACTGCCTCCACGAGGACAATGAGACTTACTGGTGTGGATGTGACCGGGGCGGAGGGGACTGATTCTAGCTGCACTGAAGTAGGCAGCTATAGCTCGGTATGCAGAGGAGCCAGGTGGAGCGCATGCAAAGGCTTACCGAGTTTATTAGAAAATAGATACTGGTGTATGCTATTTGGTTGTACACAAGTGGCGAGTCGTATTTGGAGTCTGATGTGACTTGTATCCTCTGCCTTGCCAACATGCAGGCCCTTTTGGGAACCCGGCCTGGTGGCAAACTTCCAGGAAGTATTCAAGTGCAGAAAAAGTAGTTTCACTGAATTCAATTAATGTAATAATGTATGAATATTCAGCTTGGCGGGCAGCCTTTAGGTTGCCTCAGACTTGTTCAGATAGGTTGGAAATGGTCTGCGCTTCCACGAGTGTGATGAGCTCCCTTTATTCTCCCAGATGAGAAACAGTAAGAGATGCCGCATCAGGAGAGACCATATCAGTGGGTTAAAAGCGCCAGCATTCAAAAATGTAAGTGGCTAGGTCCAGACCTCAAGAGTTGTGATGCTCTGTTCTTTGAACAGATAGATATTCACATCCGTCCCCTGCTGCTTCTTTTCTGTTTGCCTGACTCCATGATGTACTGTTATAAATATGCTACTTCAACCAAAAAAGAAAATTCTGCCCTGTAACTTATTATTAAGTATCAGCCACTCCTCTAAACCCACAGGCAGATGGCTAGGGCCCTGGGTCCTGAGCCCATTATGGTAGGAATGCTGGTCTTACATAAGAGACTGCTGAATATTAGTGGCAACAGAGAAAGCTAATTGTGACCTTCAAGAAAAGGAGGAGGAAAAGGGCACAGACTCAGCCTCCTCCTCCTTCTTGATGGAGACAGAAAGATTTAGGGTTAGGCAAAAAGGAAGAGGATAGTCTGTGTGCAGCATGGTAAGAGATGCACTAGGACAGGACAGAGACTTCAAGAAAGACAAATAGCGCAGGGCTGCCCTCAGTTACCAGGACTTCCCTACAAGTCCACTGAAGTCTTTGGAGCTGTGCTGGTGTAACAGAGCAGAATTTGACCCGCTGAGCTGAGTGCCAGACGAGCGTTTTATTTCAAGGCCCACTGCAAGGATGCAAAATGTGAGGCTGGGGGAAGCAGCTGGAGTGCTGGGGTGATAACATCAGGGATGTGGCCCTGCCCTGTGCCTAGACTCGGAGCCGGAGAACGCTGGTACCGTCCTACGGCAAAACCCTGTTGTTCCAAATCACCTAGTGAAATCCTTTGAAAGGCACTTAGAGAGACAGGTACCTTGAGACCAAGCAGAATGGGATGTTGGGGCAGGGCTCCTCTCCAAAAAGGAACCGTGCCTCATGGCTACTGAAGCATTTGGACAAACTCTAGACAGATCCCTAACGGGACTGGGCATGGTTTGTGGCTGCGGAGGGTCAGTTAAAACGCCCGAGGGGAAAAGGCCTGTGCTGCTCAGTGCACAAAGCTTGTAGCGGTCTCCTTTCTGGAGCTGTTAGGTGGCAGGAGGAAGGCGCTGCCTGTCCCTCTAGTCAGACGCGCGCAGGTTGATGTGAACGATGTGTCCAGGGCAGCGACTCTCCGTCGGGGTGCTACGGCACGGTGGGGTGCTACAAGATCTTTTAAAGGGTGTGGATTATTAGCCTGGTTAGGCGCGCCTAACCACGTACACGCTTCACCCGATAAACCTAGATCCCAAGTCAGAACTCGTAGTGTCACAACCACCCCGACCCGCTGGGGTCTTTCTGATTTGTTTGCAACAGAAGAATTGCTCTCTCATTTTTGCATAGTGAAAAAACAAGTGAAAGCTAAAAGCTGGCAATTCCCAACAGGTGCCTTGAGTGGAGAAAGGCTTACAAGCGCTCGTTTAGAGGCGTAAGGAATATTTTAATGGCTGGACCTACTTTCCCACCCCCACTATGGTGGCTCCCTATAAAGTTTCACCCACGTTGCCAAAGCCTTGGCTATGGCTCAGCACCTGCACCGCACCACCTTTTCTTTGTGTCTGCTGTCCCTCTCCATTACAATCAAAGTAGTGAAATAATTCAGGCTGGCTGGGCCTTGGCTCACTCTTTCTACAGTCCCAGGGGTACCGAAAACTGATGGAATTTTGCAAGGCCTCCTCGGTGTTGGTGTATAGTGATATAATTGTTTTTTTTCCCCATTGCTACCGATGTGCAGCAGCAAGAGGGTGCTGCAGATAAGTGGGTTGGCAGCTAGTGCTGGCTTTGCTTAAATGGCTTATTAATGTCGCGCAATTAGGTAGCATTTTCCTACTCACAACATGTTTACTAACCTTTTATAAAGGAGACCTTTAACTTGCCAGTGGGGTGGAAAGTAGGAGCTGGCTAGTGGTAGACAGCAATACTACAACACTTTGGGATGCAAAATGAAAACATGCCCTATATGCGTGCACCTCGCACAGAGAGCTCTTGCACTCTTCATAGTCGTCTTATGTATTCAAACACGGTGGGCTTCGTTTGCTGGAAGCAGATTCCAGAACCTGGCGTCATACAGTCCGGTAGCTCCCAGTTTTGCTCTTTATCCGAGTGAGGCTGCAGCAGAAAGTCATGGAAAATAAGGAGCCATGAAAGGAGGGAGGAGCATGCATCACTCAGCTGAACGGGGGGAAGGCAGAAAACTTCCTGGAGTCTGTGAATATGAAAGCATTCAAAATGGTATGGGTCATCTTTGCACTCTTCATAGCCAAGGAAGGAAGGTAGCCTGATAGTTATAGAGGGAAAAAAGAGCCACTACCCCCAAAAAAGCCACATCTAGTTGTCTCCAGGGGAGAGCTGATGATTAGGTAGCGATGCTTAAAGCTGTCCAGATTGCAGCTCCCTACATATGAGAACCCATAATTGATATCCATGTGCTTTCTTTCATAGCTGATGTAAAACCCTCACCCTAAATTTGTCCCACCAGCAAAGAGCTTCAATATGCTCTATTCCTCCAATTAAACAAATGGAAGTACTATGATGAGGCCCTTTCTTAGCACATAGTGCTTTTGGTTGCATCCTTGTGTACTTAGGCTTTAAACTCCAGGGGAAAGAGGCTGTCTCTTCTTGCCCACACTAGTTAAACCAGTCAGATTATGCAGCCACTGCTAGCTGTGGGAAGACAAATCTGATTACACAGTACATGCCTGCTAAACCACAAGATGAGATGATTGCTGCACAAGAAGGAATGTACTTATGTAGCTTGGCCGGGCTGTGCTGGTGTGTCAGTCCTGACTGTAAGAGTTTAACTTCCATCTCTCTTAATACGTCACTGGGTTGATTCATTGGAAGGCAAGATCAGGATCAGTTTGTAGATCAGTTGTGCATGCCATTCAAAGTCCTACATGCCCCTAGCCTGGGCACACGTGAGCATTATGACGTTGCATCAGTGTGACATGTTGTGGTAACTTGTTTGCAGCCCTAAAGGTAGTTACAATGTCACACACACAACACAACAGCCTTTTTCCTATGAGATCACAGGCAAGTATGGTGGTTACCTGTGCAACGCTGCCCCGGAAAGGTATGGGAACAATGCCAAGGCTGCTCTGCCCAGTGACTGTGAAGGTGCTGGGAGTTACAGAAAGTTTTTGCAAGCTACCTAACAGGACTTAATTTGTTTAGGCCTGGACTATTTTACTGTTAAAAAAGGAAAGCAGTCAGGAAGGAGTTGAGACACAAGCCTGAATTGTTAGAAGTGACCAAACAATCTTGCAAACTTCTGCAAAGACGCTCATTAATTCACCTCATTTATGTTTTGAACCTGGGGCTTTTGCAACTCTAGATGTGGCTCGGGCAGTGGTTTGTTTGGATCCCACTGCTCAGCCTGCGTACAGGCAGGGTATGCAAACGGAGGCAGGTACTAAGGCATGTATCTGCATATCTGAGTACCAAAGTACCTTGATGCACTCGCTCAGTCTGACACGCTGCAGTGCAACTGTTTGCTAAAGAGATTATCTTGTGGGTAGAGATTTGGCGGCTGGGCAAGAATGCAACTAGAAGGAAAGCGTGGGTCTGAGCATGAGAATGGTTATCGGGAGCTCTCCTGACATAGGACTTCAGCAAACTAAGAAGTACTTCAGACTAAGAACTGACCTGAAAGTTCATGAAAACGAAAATCCTTGTGTTTAAACTGCCCTTACCACCAGCGTGGGTTTTGCATGCGCACAAATTTGCAACGTTTAAAATGCACTTTTGGGGTGTTTCAGATGTTGCGATGTCATTGGTATTCACTGGTAAAGCAACTATGCATGCTCAGTGGTCAATCATGAGTGCAAGATGTGGGAAAGGTGTGGAGAATGCTGGGTTTGCACGACTGATCAGGTGTGCACCTCACAACAGCTTTTCCTCAGGGTGTTATCTTACGGTATTACATGGGATTATTGGTCTCAAGAAGTGCACCTGGAAGTGTAGTTGTTAATTGGAACGTAGGAATCGCCACGCTGGGGTTCCTTTAGGTCACTAGCCTGCCTCTACTATGGGCCAGTAATAGTTGTTTCTAAGGAAATCTCCCTGCTCTCAGGGAAAGTTGCTTTCTCAGATACAGGTATGTTTCCCCACCCGCTTGATGTATTTTTTTATTACATAAAGCATGCCAAAGTCTCCTGGCAAGGAGAGATTAAATTAAAAAGTTTAAGGTTTATTTCTATATATGAAATAGTTGAAATTGGGGCAGCTGTGATTCCAAGTTACAGGGCCATAGGCAAGCCCCTTCTCCCCGACCCCATTCATATGAACCCAACAGTATCTGTGAGTGTCAACACTCCTTTCTGCAACAGAGGGGAGGTCTATGGGAACCTGTTGAACAGGATCCTGTTGTGCTAGGCATTGCACGCGCTGGAGTACACATGGGTTTCATGCCCTGAAGAGCTGAGCACCTGAACAGGTAAGACGGTCAGAGGACAGGGATGCAGCAGGAAGCAGACGGAGCATAGGGCAAGTCGGCAAATATGACGTTGTGCCATGATTAAAGCAGAACAAACTTTAGGTGGGTTTTAAAGGGGATTTAATTCGCCAGAAACAAGGGTGAGGGGATAGAGAAAGGAGGTGGGGAAGAGAGCAGGGGAGACAGAGGGCTGGAGTGAAGGGGCGATCCCAGGAGAGCTGGGCTAGTCGCACCTAGGGGAAGTGAGGGTACTTCTGAGCCGGCAGCGCCACCTTCTCTGCCAGGTGAGCAGGAGACTCCCATCCGTTATACACTGAGCATGAGAAAGAAACAGTCGAGGAGAGAACTTGCTACCAACCACAAAGCCCATTAGATTGGCAATTAAAGAGTTACATGGCGTTACCTGGATAAAAACAATCAGATCTTCATAGTGGGTCAGATATTCTGTGGGAGGAATATTTTCCTTTACTGGCTCTTAACGTTTGTTTGACTATTCATAACAGGCCAAGCAGTGAGCTGTTTTAATTGACCAAATTAACCAAGTGAAAACCACCCCCTCACCCTCTTGCTGTCTCTACAGCAGTTATTTAGCAAGGCTAAGTGATATTAGTCAAGCTGTGCTTGCATGCGTAGCATTATTTCCAAGGCCAAAATGACTGCAGTTTACTTTATGATGAGGGAGAACGTCAAGACTTAGTGGGAAGCTTTAATGCTCCTGATAGAAGTTTTATTGGCCATTAAGGGAGAAAGAGGTAAATATATTAGTTGAACTCTTGCCCCACATGAAGAACTGGGGATGTCTAAGACCGAGTCTGTAATTGCTGAAGCATCTTAGTAATTTTCATATGCCAACACCCAAGAAATTCCATTAGCTGGTTATCAAGGACAGAAAACAGCTGGATCTTTACCACCCGGACCTTTACGAAATTAAATAAGTAACAAATATATCCTGAAACGTATTCCCCATTTAAGATTTAGTCATTTTAATATTGTTTCCCATCTAGACTTGACAGCCTGAGAAGGAAGAGCCTACCGCAGGTTTCAAAAGCATCTGGCTGATTCTGCTTTCTTTATATCACTTTCCAAAATGTATCTCCGCAGCTCTAAACATTTCAAAGTATTTGACCCCCACCGGAGTTAGGATCCATCTCTCCTCTCCAAGATTATTTTAAAGCGGTAAACAAAAGGAGGGATGCTGCCAACTGGAAGGAACGGAGATTGTTTTTTCTCCATGCAAATTACTTTTAAAGACCAAGTAAAAAAAATGTTTAAAAGTTTCTTCCCTGTTTCTGTTCTACCACAAACTGGTTACAGGAGGAGAAGACAGGCAGAGGAACTTAACTAGAAAAATCATTATCTCCCTGCCATAGAGGAGAGTGACCTTAAAGAAACACTTGAGATGCACATTAAGAGCTCTTTTTTTAGCATGACGACTTAGGGCTCCCTACACACCAGCTGTCCCACGCTTGTACGATAGGAGGATTTCAGCCAGGTCTCTACCAGTCTCACATCCCTATTGCAGCTATAGCCCAAGTCATCTCCCGCAGCCAGGTTGTTGGGCTCCATGGTTGGATCCAACGCACCGAAGTCACAAAACAAAGGACCCGACCAGGGAGACTTTTACAAGCCAGGATGGAGGAGGAGAGCACAGTAAGCATAAGGCCACTGGCAATCTGTTTCTTTTGCAATCTGGGCTGGACCCCAAAAGGTATATCCAGGTCTCCAGGAGAGCAGGCAAAGATCACCAAAAGGGCTGGGGTCCGAAGTCTTGACTTTCCCATGCTTCCCGGTAGGGGCTGGGCCTCGGTTTAGAGCCAAACCTTTTGCCAGACATGTCACAAATTAGCCCCGTGCTGCCTGGGAGCCACTCCAATCCTGTTCCCCTACCCGAACATCTGCTCTGCTTTTTGCTCCCTGCCCTGCGTTGATTTGCTGCTCTTTTCTGCCCCTTGCTATCTGCTCCCGTTGCTGCCTGTTCCCTCCCATCGGCCACGCGCCACGAGGGCCTGCCAGTACCACTTATGGCAAACCTGCTGCAGTTTGGCCTCCCGTCTGCAGCTGTCTATTAAATACAACGGCAAATAGGTCTCCCTCCTGCTGAAGGATGGGAAGATCAGGAAACCAGGCTCATCCCTGGCATTCAGGGCTCATCTATGGATGAATTTAAATCAGGAATAATTTACAGGAATGGTTATTCCAGAATAACTACATGCATGGACCCTTGTTCTGGGATAATTAGGAGTCCTTGTCCCTGGATTTGTTCCAAAATAGCTATATTATTTTAAACTCACTCCCAAGCAGGAACCCCAATTCAACCACCTGGGAGCTGACTGTATGTATGTACGGCAGGATCCTACCCACCGTACTGGGACCCCAGCCTTCTGGATAGTCTGGGAAATGCACAAGCCTTCAAGAGACTAGTAATAAATGGACTTCACTCCTGTAGAATTCGTATGAGACTTCAAACACCACCTTTATTTTAAATAAAGCTGCACGAAAAATATATACACGTTTCAACCATGTTCAACCGTGACTTTAATATAGAAATTGTTCCCGGCATACCTCTTAAAAAGTGTAAATGGACTATATTATGGATGTTCTGTAAACTCACGGAAGAGCTTGATCTGGAAGGTTTGGGGTGTTGTGTCTTAATCCAACTCTCACTTATTCCTGCCAGGTCAGCTCTTCAGAGTACAGTCTTGCTTCCAAGCGAACAAATATTACAAAAGTGTCTGTAAAGAAGGCTAGCAATAAATAAGGCTATTTAACACGCATGGTCCCAGAAGAAGCAGCGACCAGTCAAGCCTGCTGTCAACGAGGCTGTGAAAATCAGGTCGAGGTCTTTTGTTGCCTCACTCCCGCAACAGAAACTTGTACAAATTCTACGTTAAAAAGTCCAATGGAGTAATTGCCACATCCTGCTTAAATGACAGAGCAAAATATTTGAGTTTCTTATTAAAAAAGCCAAAAAAAAATGATAAATGATCTGTATGTGGAACAATGGCGACATAGCTGCCATATCCCACGGTTGATGCAAGTTGAGGACTGAATTATCCAAAATGGAGAGACCGCCTTAAGAGACATTCAGCTCCTGAATAATAATGGCTTTAGACAAGAATAGCTTTAATAATGGCGCTGCCTGCACATGAATAGCCCCTGAGGCTGTGTTGATGGCTCTTATCAGACCACAGTGATTTCCCTCCCCTTGATAGAGCCTATAGCGACATACTGAAACAATTACATTGCTTTAGGAAGGTGGCTGGAATATAGGGGACGATGCTAGACCCTCCTGGCTGAGTTTCCCTGGCTAAGGGTTAGCAATAACAATAACTAGTAGGCGAAAGGGATCCACGCAGTTTGAACTTCCCCGGGACCATTCCTGCAGTGATTCACTGCACGTTACATAGCACTTGGTTGCAGAAGAAAATGATTAGATTTAAAACCACAGAAACCCATGCGTCTACTCTTGAGGAATTCTGAGTAAGGCTCTGGATATTGTAGACTTCCAGATACGTTAGCCAAACATCTTTACACACAGTTCTCGCTAGCAAAGGACATTTCGACTAGGCAGCGTAGACTGCACGGAAGACTGATGAAATGCTGTAGTCTTTTGCAAGGAAGGGTGATGTCTAGCTAACTGTATTCTAGTATTAAAATTGATAAGACCTGACTGTGAAGGACTGTTCTTCCACCCTTTCTCACTGCTATGGTTATGGTAAGATTAAGCAAGTTACTCAACCCCTAAAGGTTTGAGCTTTCAGCGCACGTCTATATGTGCAATTAAGGCAAAGCAATAAACTCCAGAATTTGTTGCTCCCAGATACGCTGTTTGAATGTGCACCCGGGACTGCAGCATGTCGACCTGCATCGAAGCAGCCCTGGCTGGCAGGGGGTGCCAGGGGTCTGCCTGCCAGGCCAGGGTTGCTTCCCCTCCTGCTCGACGTGCTGCACAGGGGCTGGCTGGTGCATGAGGGGGCTCCAGTGCAGGGCCAGCCGACAGGCAGCCCCCACACTGCAGCACCCTTGTGCTCCAGCCAGCCAGGGCAATGCCTACACGTGCACTGCTGCAAAGCAAAAAACTCCATGGCAGGATAGTAGTTGTAAATTAGTACTATCCTGTAAATACAAGTACTATCCTGCTGCAGAGTTAATTCGTTTACTCCAGCCTAATGAGGGTGCATGTGTAGGCACACATTTACTGCAGAGCTAACTGGTCTACTCCGCAGTAAGCATCTTGTGTTGAAATGCCTGCAGAGTGATAGGAGAGCTCTCCAGTGGGGTTTCCTGAAGCACAGCGAGTGTGTTCACACACTGCTTTCCCCTGAGCGGAGACATATCTGTAGGCTCTCTTACAGCCTGAAGTTGTGATCAGCAGAAAAGCCTGAAGCAGAGTAAGCACGTCACGTTAAACACTTAGTTTAGAAAGGGACCGAGGCAAGACATGTTTCATTAGCAGTCTCTGTTAGTGCTCTGCATTTCTTCTATTACCACCGGACAAGGTCCAGAATTGCCACGGGACAATCCAGCAGGATGAGAAAAATTCCCTAGTGCCCTCACTACTATTTAACATGTTGCTAACATAGTGTCATTTGCAAGGTTTACTTTCCCCACTACCTGTTTATGACTGCAAACTCAACTTCAAACATCCTCCTAAAACCAGCAAGAGTCAAAGCACCGGAGAGGAAATCCATGCTGGATGAAAGCATCTTTGTTCCAACATTTTGCATAAGGGAAATGAGAATTTTTGTTTATAAGCAGTCTTTTACTCTCCCTTTCCTCCATTTTATATAAAGGCTTGATGGTTTTTTTTAGCCCAGGACATCATTTCCTGTGTGACCTGGGTCAGGGGTGTATTTCTGTACTTCTCATGCGCTAAATTTAGGCTCCTTGCAGGAAACATGAGAGATTTGTCTCTGGCCGTGGCAGCAGCACAGTGAAGAGGGACCGAGGCCACAAGTGCTTCACCATGATCTGCACATAGTACATCTGTATAAATATAGGTCTGGTGTAGAGACACGGTACAACAGACCTCGGGGAGCGAGAAACTCAGCAGCCACGAAGTTGTTGCTTTAGTCTGAAAATAGTCTAGACATATGACAAGCTCCAGATCCCTAGGGGTCTCAAACCATGCATTTTACTTCTACTCATCACTATCTGATTCTCTGCAGAGCGCCTCAAGCCTTGTTTTTATTTCTCTTAAAGGGGTTTGATGGCTTGTGCTGAAAGGTTAATCCGACAGCACCAGTGAGCTTCACACCTGACCTCCAGCAGTGAGGCCTTCCCTCTTGCTTCTCCACCTGTGAGGTTCTCCTGAGCACAGAGCTGCAAGGGGTAGTTTGGAGATGGAGACAAATGCCAGCTTCATGCAGGACCCAAGACTTTCCCCCTTGGCTCTGGCCAATTGCCCCTCTCCCTCCTGTCACTCCCTCCCCACTTTTTATAGCAAGCCTGGGTGTAATGGCACGAGGAACGGTGTAGTTACAAACTTGGGTACTTACTCAGCAGCTCATTGCAGATGGGTTCCTCTCTCTCACCTGGGACTTGTGTAAGCTATTAACATCCCTGCCCAGCCACCCTACATGCCTGTGTCCTACAACTCCCTTGTCTCTGGAGAGGCAGGCCTGCGTAGCTGTCTGCAGAGGTGAGACAGTGATTTGGGCTTCAATCTTCTTTTGAAGGTCTGTTTAATGGCAAGCTGGATAATGAACTCCTGCCAGAAGGCATCACCTTCAGGGTAGTAGGATCACACCTACCTTCCGTGTCTGCCATGTATGGGTCAAGTGGGGAGGTGCAAAAATATGGGAATGATGGTAATCTGCTATTAGGATGGAACAACCGATGCTACCCATGCCGCCAACCAGGGCTGCATCTTCCTCTTCCAAAAGGAGAACAATGAAAACAATACACCCAAGTTGAAGAGCTCTACTTGATTAAAACATTAAAAGCTCGTATGCTCATCCAAGACTTTCTCTCCCTCTCTTATCTGAAGGTCAGTAGTGGCTGAACATTCATTATGGTCAGGTCTCAGCCGACTGCAGGCCATGCAGCTTGCTCTACCTGACACTCCTAAATGCAACCTGCTTCAAGCAGCAGCATTAACAAGGTCTAGAAGGAGCCTTGTTTGGATGCAGGCAGATACCCCAGGCTACCCCTATGAAAGATAAGACAGACACGATGGAGGGAGTCGGTTTTTGCAGCAATGCTGCAGTCTAAGTTTGCCAGCCACCACTGTGCTCTGCTCTCTCCCTTAGTTACAGCACTTGTATCTGCCCTGACCTCATTAAAAATGCACTACATGATTTGTATTAGATTGTGAGATTAAGATCTACCCCTTTGGCATCAGCTTATTGCGACTGGGTTCATTTCATAGCTTTTTCGGTGAGTTCCCTCTTCTCATGCATCATCTGCTTATGTGAAGAGCCCAAACATTTATCTCTTGGCATCTGCCGTCTTACAGTTTTATGTCTTGGAGGAAGTTTTTCTTTTTCTTTTACAAAGAATGGTCAATAGTTTCATCCAGAGCAGACATGGAAAACTGCCATGCAAATATATTCACCCACGCACAAAATCCACTCCCCTGGACATTACCATTATGACTATACAAAAGACTAATAATAGTACGGTAAGAATAACAGAATAACAGCAGCCACTGAGCTGTTGCCTTTCAGGGAAGAGGACTCTTTTCAACATCCTCTTTTTATCTTAGATACTCCTCACCATTTTATTACATCCCCTTTAAAAACAAACTCAATATTTGGCTTGAGACGCTGAACAATTGCCAATGTTTTTGCAATGCAACATCTGCATAAATGACATCTGTTGCTTGTCATCACCACAGTCAGACTAGTGAATAGTAAAAAAATATATTCTGAGTTGCATAAAAACCAGCTAACGCACTGGTGGAGTAGAGAGACACTTCCACAGCATGTGCTTTCCAGTTCCTACCCATTCTCTTTCCTCCCTGATGCTGGGTAAACCAGGCCTGAATTAGCTGCCATGAAAGTGGAAATCTCTCACATCAAAGTCCATTGCCTCGATAAGGCTTTTAAGCTGCCCCAGGGACTTATGCATAGAGGACAAGTGTTTCTCAGATGTCTTGGCTAAAGAGACTCTTTGTGAAGCCCGTTTGTATGCTCTATAGGAACGTGCACCGTGTACTCATTGATCAGAGCAGATGTGTTCCTCAGCATCTCGTGAAACGTATCCACCGTCTTTTGGTAAATGTCTCTGTGCAGCACAAATGATCGGAAAAGGTTGAGGGGCTCGGCCTTCTGGAATATCCCCGGGAAACCTAGCTCCTCTGGCACCTTACGGTTTCCAATGAAGAAGTGGCATAGCTTCTTTTCCTGCAGGCTTTTCTCCAGGAATTTCAGCATGTCTTGCAGCCTGGCTTCCAGGTTTTCCGGGGCCCAGTCCTGATGGGGACGGGTCTGTAGCAAATGCAACATTGCCGTTTTCAGGTGGTAGTTTGTGAGGCCGCTTGGACCCGAGAGGCTACACTGCTTTTCGTGCAGGAAGGAGAGGATCTGAAGGCAGCTGAGGTGGCAGGCATTGGCAGGCAGTGTTTTGGAGAGGGAATGGATGAACCGTCTCTCGTACACCGCGAAAGTAAGAAACCAGTAAGTGTTGGAGGAGGGATCAGCTGTCAGGTCGCTGCGCGGAAAGTGGGAGATGAAGTAGACATCAGAGTCTTCGCATTGCACCACGGGCGTGATGTTGAAGGCGATAGACTTTCCGGACCTGAATTTTATCTTCAGGGCACCTGGGGAGTCCAAGAGGCTGAAGGTGAGATCAAATTCGTACTTGTGGGATATTCTGTTCCAGGCCTTGGTGATGGCGATCTGGAACCACTTCATCACCTGGTCAGCATCCAGATACTGGGTGTTGTTGAAGCAGAGCAGGTCCTCCCTCTCGCTGTTGTGCCTGGTCTGGCTGGCTTGGCTATGGAGGAGGCACAACATGTCTTCACCCAGCTTAGTCTTGTCACAGATACAGCCTGCCACATCCTCATCCCTCCGGCAAACCTTGATGGTACCATAGCCTTGCTTGTCTGGGGGGATGGAGTCCCCAGAGCACCACACCTGTGACCGGAAACGATAGGGCTCCGGAGGGGTAAAAGGCACAATCAAGTCGCACACGTATGGCTTGCGCACCCTCCAGGTTTCATACATGCTCCCTACCCCTATGCACTCCTCCACCTCCATGTCAGCATCCCGGTTGCACACGCTCCGTAGGGCTTCCAACAAGTCGTCTGCAAAACCTTCCACCATCTCCCGCATCCGGGCCATCTCGCCAGTGACACCCACGATGCACCTCTCATAGAAGTTGGCCAAGGTGGCCTTGTTTGGCAGGGCCACCCCCTTAAATGCTTTCCCCAGGATGGCCATGTCATCCTCCTCACCGGCCCAGTCCTGCCAGTTCCCATCCTGGAAATCTTGCCTCCAGAGCTCAATCAGTAGGAAGACAACCATGGACACGGCGCTCCACAAGTCCCAACGCAGAGCATCCTCTTCGAGCTTCTCCTCCAGCTTAGGGGCCTCTTCCAAAACCTTCTGGGCAGCCTCCTGCCCTGCCATCTCCTGCTCCAAGCGTAGCTGCTCCAGCCGGAGGTTCTCCTCACGCTCCTTCATCCTCTGGATGATTTCCTCCACATCCTCGGGGACAGTAGCATTTTCTTTGGGGAAGAGGATTGGGTGGTTGACGATAGCTGTTATCACCACCAGGCACACTCGGAAGATCCCTGCGGGCATGGCAATTCCTTTCCTGCAAGAGAGAGAGGCAGCACGGTCAGAAATGAGATAAAATCATTACTACAACCACCCTTTATCTTTTTTCCAAGTCTGATAATGTCCCCTGCCACTGGGAGTTCATGAACAAATGCCTCCGCCCAGGAGGTTCCCTGCCAGAGTGCTGAGGGACTCCTTGTCAGATATGTAGCTGTAATGAGGAGAAAAGCAATAGACTGCAGCAGCAGCCCAGGTCAAGGGCCTACTCGAACCGAGCAGATGCAGTGCTAGGCTCGTTAGGTCACAGCAGTTCCTGTAGCTCATTGCATATGAGAGAACGACATGATGATTAGCACTGTGGCTGGTACTTCTGACTCCCCAACCAGGATGACTAGCTGGATTGACCAGTGACAGCCTTTGCATAAGCCCAGATCAGGGTTCAAACTCACAACTCTGGAGTCATAGTGAGAAATCACTTTAATATCACCATAAACCATAGCCTGTCCAAGAAGGATGAGCAAGAGGATCCAGCTACAGCCACCCATGCTTCTGTTGTTCTTCATCCAATGTGACTGCTATTTGGGCATTAGTAGGCCCTTCCGACCCTATCCACAGGGGAGTGGGTGGAAACAGTGCCCTCCCCTCCTTTAGGAAAACCCCTTCCCATCTGAGAATAAGGTACAAAGTGCAGACAAAGAAGTGCTGGCAAGCTGCACCCCCTCCCTTTTCTGCAAGCATCCCCTGCCACCCCAAAATGCATGTAAAGCTTCAGTGCCAGGTGTGAGGCCGACAGCTTAGAGGCACAGCCATGGGAGGGGTATTGCCGTTTGAAGCACCCTCCATGGGAGGCATGCCAACGGTCTGTGGATATCTTCACAATCAAGCACTGGTCATTCACATCTGGACTGAGACCGTGGTTACAGAGTTTAGTGCCTCCAGGAGGGAGGCCCCTAATCAACTTTTCCAACTCATCTGAAGTACCAAAGCATCAAAATACAGCAGGGCTCATGCTATGACACATCCCTTCCCAGTATACTGGCACCGGCATATGCTAGCCCCTGAGAAAGTACAGGATCTGCCTCATTGCACCTTTTCACTGGCCTTGCTTTAACCCAAAGACGGATGGTTTCAAATGCATCATGCTACTTAAATTCTGTGCTTGCGAGGCTACTAATGGGGACAATCCATGAATACACCTCCCTGCCTGGATCTAAACAAACACTTCCCACACACACCCAGAGCCACGGTCCCAGCCAGCTTGCTCTTTTTTGAAGTGCCAAGGGCATCAGTGCAGAAGTGATTCTGGAGTACGTCCCACTGCCAGACGTGTGCCGCCACTCGTTTATGTGCAGCAGCACGCCAGCGTGAGCTGTTGCATGTTACCGCCTCCTCGTCTTGGCATGGCTGAGAGACCTCAAATGCTTCCGAGTGGGCTTGTTTGTTTTACTCATGATACAGTATTGGGCTCCCAACCCACGTGCACGGCCAGTGCCCTTGGATGTTACTAGTTTCACACACCAATGTACCAAGACTCTGTTAAAAGAACGTCACCTCTAGCTCTGCTGGGCACAATCGTATTGCCGCCAGGGCATCTACCCAGCTCTGTTTAGGTCTCTTGGGCCACATCCACACGACCAGGGGCGTGTGTTTGCAGCAGCATATATAGTAATGGCACGAATTTGTGCTGTTGCTTTGTGCCACAGTGCATGCCTCTTCCTGTGGGCTTTGCACCGGGGCGCATTGCCCTGCTGCTCCGTGGTGGGTGGGGGAGATGGGTGCTGGCGGGGGTGTGCCTTCCACATGCCTTCCTGGCTGGATGGGCTGTAGTGTGCCTCGAGACGGGGGAGCAGGCAGCCCTGGGCTGGCTGCTCCCCTGTCTCCACGTGCCTTAGCCCACGGGCACTACTGCAGGGCCCCCATGCTGGGCACATGCAGCTCCCATCTCGACGCACGCTGCACCCCAGCTAGCCAGGGAGCGGCTGGCTGGGGCACAAGGTGCCCAGGGCTGCCTGCTCCCCCATCTCCACGTCTGTCCCAGCACACACCATTTGGGTGCGCTTTGAGCTGCTTTTTGATTCAGGGTTTTTTTGCTCCTGGGAAATCCCGGTAGCAAGCTGCAAATTAGTAAAACCGTGCACAGTTAAATGTGCCAGGCATACGGTTTGTGGCGCTGCAAAGGGGTTTGTGGCACCACCAACTGCACGTGCCGGCACATCTGGATCTGGCCCTGCAGTTTTGTTTTAGCATAAGCTGTGCTCCAGCTGTAGAGGCTGCCAGGGTGACATTTTCTTTGCTTGGAAGTTGCTGTCTATCGGTGCTTAAATGTCTTAAACTCCCTTCCATGGTAAGACCATCCAAAGATGATGAATTTGCCAGTAACTTGAGCTTCACAGTACTGTGAAGAGAGCTGCAGGGTGAAGGGGGTCAGTTTTGGGTCTGGGTGCACAGGAGAGTTTGGGAAGGGCTTGGTGATTTTTGAAAGAGACCCCTCATACGTGCGGGCGCACAAGAGAAAGGTGCGCCCAGGAAAAAAGATACTTGCTATGAAACTTTAATTGTGATGAAAATAGGTTAAAAAAAAATATCAAGCAAAACCAGAGGGAATGAACTAGGTCATAAAACAACTAGTGTAGCTCTACATAGGTATTATGGGGAGCCCATCACCATTGCTTTTAGCCTCTTCTTTGGCATGAGAGGCTTTCTTTATGTGCTGTTCATGAGTCGCCTATCTTTATGGTTCGTCAGGTCATAAATCCATCCCATAGAGGGAACCTGCTATCATCCTTACACCATACACCTTAGTCACTGAGCTTTATGGCAGCAGAGAAAACACAGCCCAGAGAGCTGTCCCAGCCCCAAGAGCACGGGCCAAGGTTGACAGGGACAATCTCCATTAGACATTAGAAGTACAGGCCTGTGGAGATGCATCCCATCCAGCAGCAAACACAATCACTGACACGCCATTCAGATCACCGCAACCTTTCAAGCTGTAAGACAATAACCTTCCATTGCAAATATACAGTCGCTCTTCCACCCGCAGAGACTGTCTATATTTAGGTGACGCCACCTCTTACTAAGATTCTGCTAGAATACTGTAACACAGCACCTCTACACGTGTGCTTTACTGCTCATTAGATTAATTTAATGCACAGTAAAGTGTTACTGTCTGCACGTGCGCAGTAGATTAATTTACTCCAGCACAGGACAGTAATTATTGCACTTAAATGCATGTGTAATCGATGTCAAGATTAGTTTACTCCAGCTCAAATTGAGCCAGAGTATATTCAGCTGCATTAATTGCACATATAGACATGCCCACATGCTACCATTGCAGCTCCACTCACTGTGAGCGCCTTTGTTGGTAATTTAGCCAGATGGAGCTAAGCACTGTGGTAGGTTTGTGCACAGTAGTCTTACCCCTCTTGAGATCACATTGCTTTACCAGAAAATATAGTGAAAATGTGCTAAATAGCCCTTTTGTTTGAGACCTGGCCCATGTCCTTCATTAAGGCATCAAATAATTAGTACCTGACTGACTGCAAGCTTTTGAGGGCAGGGACCTCGTTGTTGCGTATTTCTTGAGCCCTCCACCGTTGAACCAGCACTAATTGGCAACCAGTGGCCTCTGCTGAAGAGTGGGCTGGGCTGGGAATGGCAAGCAGGGGAGGGCTGCAAAATAAAAGGGGCATTTGCAGAACTACGCAAAGGAAGTTTACACAATACTCAAGACAATGCCATGGGCCCTTCCCTCTCAGCGTCAGTACTTTCACTTGTGTTGCACCTTCTTTTGCACAACACACAGCCATGCGGCTTCTGGGGGGAAAATAACATTTGTCCCAGAATATCCTTATTTCTGCACTTCCCATTAATTAACCAGCTGCAGGTCTGGGAGCTCCCGTTATTCTGTGAGATCCATGCCCTAGTGTGGTTTAAAAATAATCAGGGGTCACCTTGTAGCTTAAGGGTTTTTTATCTGTTTGCAAGGGAAGGGCAGGAAATGCCGCTGAGTTCCTTTTTCAGCCCTGTGCTGTGTTCATTTTAAGATTAAAAATAACATAGTCATATGCCAGAGCCCGGGTGTCTGTCTTTACAGGCTGTCTGCAAGGTCTGCAGTATTAGCATTGGTATATTTGACTAACCTACTATTACGATCTTAGTCCTGGGGCAGTTATAACAGCAGAATGGTGCCGTATATCAGCAACTGCTCAACTTGTGCATGCCACTGTTTTACCAATGTCATTTAATTCATATTTATGCAAGGGGGGATTGCACTGCTTTCACTTTACCAGCATAATTAAAGCAGCACAACTTTGTAGCACAGTTCAGACCTTAGATTACAAGCGTTCCAGACTATAGTGGGATGTCTGGCTTTGATTATACCACAGCTTATTGTAGGATGGCATGAGTATCCCCGTCCTGCATCTCTTCATGTGCAACTCCTGTGGCTTGTATGGAGAGAGAACGATAGGTGAGGCTAGAAGAGCTACCTGTTAGTAAGACTACTCAGTGCTTCCCACAAGACACCGGTGTATCCACCAGCTTTTAGCATTGCCACATTTCAATCATTTAAGATGAAATGGTTAGTGTTCATCTCAGATTTAATTATTTTGTGGGGGAGGAGTTCAATCAAAATGGTTTAGCTTCTGAGAATGAAGATAAGGAACAATGCATTGTTTTCTTATGTTAAGAAATTCTGGTAATCCATCTTGGGACAGCTTTAACCAGGGGTTTGAACCACGGATTAAGAATTTCACTAGGGAGGCTGCCTGTCTGTCAGAAATATGTCTTTTCATATGTCCATGTTAAAAAAAAACAATTTGCCCAATAGAGCCATTTCTAAAACACTGCAGCTACAGAAGCTCAATGGAGACTTCTTACATTTTAACGTCTAAAATCTGCAAAAAGTCCATCCGAACTGAGCACGTTTCAGCCCCTCACAGCTCTACGGACTGACTAGATCTGCTGCCAGACCTTCAATATGAAATTATTGTATTGGCAACTCAAAATTATTGTATTTGCTGAAAAACGATCACACGCTGAAAAAATTATGCAAACAAGTATGCAAATAAGTCTTCCTAGTTACTTTACATTGCTCACTATAAGTTGCCTTGCCAGTGAGTGAGTGAAAACTGGGTCTCAAAGCTGAAGCATTTCTTTATTTCGAGGGAAGCAGTCATAAGAAAGTACTGACAGCAGATCAAAAGTTGGTTAAGACTTGGGAGTGACTTGGGTTTTGTGTAAGCTGCATCAATTAGCTGCCTCAAAAATTATCATACTTTTTGAACACTTTTACTATTATTGATTGTACATTGCACAGAGGTTGAAGTTATTGTGCAGACACAATAATTACTGTACATCTGCCAGCACGGACTAGATGGCACGTAGACCAGCCCCACAAAGTGACTGAGCATGCTTCAACCCAGGCTTTTTACAGTAGAACCAGACTGGAGTGGGGCTAACCCGAGAGCACACATTATTCCCATTTTTTTCCCAGAAGGATTAAGACCCAAAAGATCCACTGATGCTGAGTGCCCTCTTGGAGATGCCCAGAAAATGAAGATTAGCGACCACTTAGGGAAAGGCTAGTGCAAGGCAGTCTCCTTCACTAAACAACCTTGATCCATCCCCAGTACAGGTCCAGCCTGCACAGGGAAAGAGGCAGGGGTCCTGCAGGAAAAAAGAAAGCACGAGGGCAGAGGTAAGGATGCTTGTGCAATGGCAATGCTGGAAGCTCCTAGTAAATAAGGGCTTGATTTTGCCAACGTAATATCCTATTGGGGGTAGTTCGGGCATGGTATGATTATACTTCAGTCTTTAAAACATCCTGCAGAGGAAGACAGACAGACAGACACCAATAAGTTCATATCATGGACATGGAAGCCACAGCATAGCAAAGGGAAGTAACTCATCCAAGGTCAGAAGGGTAGAGGCGGATGTCCCGCGCCTTGGTCCTGAGCTCTCCTTCCTGAGCCTTTTGGGCCCAACAGAGATGCAGGATGCTTGACAGAGCTAGACACATTCCTCTATGCACACCACAGAAAGCAAGGGAGAATGGGCATTTGTCAGGTAAAAACATCCTTCCTGCTCCACACCTAGGCAGAGCATCAGCCGTGGCAAAAACGGAGGCTGCTTTTGTGATGTGAGCCTTAGACTCAATTGGTCTTTTGTGCAAATCCCACGGAGACAGACTGGACCAGCGATACTAGCAACCAGGACGCAGGCTTGGAGAAGGGCTCCCAGCATGAAACCCAAACGGGCTGCCTAGGTGCCGGTGCCTGTCGCTGTAGTATTTAGACCGGGGTCTGAGCTGGTCAGCATGTTTGTGGGAATGGTTTACAGAAGAGGTTGTTACCTTGCTGGGCTGTTTGCTCTCCTCCAGCTCCCCGCATCAGGAACACGTGCTGACTCTGCTGACACATGAGTTTTATTTAGCGCTGTTGTGCATGCTGCGGCGGGGCAGATGGGTGCTGCAGTCTCCTCTGGTTACAGCTGGCTAACTTTCCGCTAAGCCGAGGCTTCCTTCCAGCCCCTGGCTTGAGCTACCCTCTTCCACACCACGGCATCAGAGCTCCTCTCATCTGGAAGGGCACAGGCACACGAGCCGGGTTCGGTCACTGCAAAACCCGGTGCTGTAGCGAGACCCGATCAAACAGCCGACACACAGGAAGCTTCAGCAACGTGGGAGCTCCCTCTGCACTTCCTGCCATGCAACGGCTGCAACGTGGCCCCCAACCACCCACTAAACATCTTCCTGTCTATGCAGAGAAGGGGGGTGTGCTGGTGGAGGGGGAGGTCAGGTGCCTAGACGCAAGCCTGAATATAGGACTGTGGAGCTGGATGGCAGCTATTTGAGCCTTCTCCCAGCAGATGCAGCAGCTCTGCTGTTTGCCCAACTCTGCAGACAGACAGACAGACAGACACGAGGCAAAGCTGCTAAGGAGCAAGACTCATCTGTGGAGCTGAAAGGGCCTGTTGCCTGAAGCCCTTGCACCCATGGCTCCGTCACGTCTCAACCTCCAAATCCCACGACTTTTCTGCGCACCCCCTTTCTGCTACTGGCTTTTTTCTCCCAGAGCCGCTCAAAATATGCGCTGCTTTGTCTTGATTTACGTGTTGCGTCAAGGGAAGCCGAGTGACCCTCGGCTCGTGTTCGGCGGTAGAGAGAAGAATGGGCAGACAATTCAAAACTGAACACGAGGCAAGTGAACAAGTGAAACCCTCAAATGTTGCCCGGCAACAGACTAAGTTGGAACAAAACCTCATTCACGACACCATCAAGTGGGTCCCTGAAATCAGATTAAAGATGAATAATAGTGGCGATTGCATTGTCTTCTGTTCTGATGCATTAGAAAGACCCAAGATGTTTAGGAAGGTTGTTTTGTTAAAACAAGGTGGGAACTTTGTAAGTGCAAGGTTTTGAACTGAGAAATGCCATTTTGTCAAACCCAAGACTTCACAGAGACATACCACTTCAATGAAGCTATCACCTGGAAGATGTCTCAGGTTGAGAAGGGATTTGCTGGTCAAAACTAGGGAAGGAGACTCCAGAATAGCTGAAGCTCTAGTAGAGACAACACCCTGCTCAATTCAGACTAAAGACCTGCCAGACTAGCTCCCACATCCCAGCTAAGCCTCTCCGGCTTGCAGCTAGTCTTGGATTTCTTTTCTTTTTATGAGACGTGTTAAGACCTTAAAATTTGCCGTAAGTCATACCTCTTGTTTTCTGGCCAGATCTAGTCATAACCGAACAGATCAGTCTTTTTTTAGGCATTTGCTTTATGGAAGGGTCCAGAAATAAATTAGGCCTACTGAAGTCTAAAATAAATGCACATAAAAGCACAAAATTTGCATTCCTTTCCAGCAGCCAGGAATAGAGCTTCAAAGTTAGACCCCTGTTGGCTTATGCAAAGGCAGAGAGCGTAGCTATACTCCTACTCGGCATCAGTTCTGACGGTCACCTTTAACTAGCGCAAACCCTGCGTGCGGCCCCTCTTCATCTGTGGGTTACCCCATTGCAGCAAGGTGCCGGGCACACAGAAGAGCTGAATAGCAAGCGGACCGATTGCTAGAAGGGCTCCATCTGGCAGTCAGTCTGCTCACCACTTCCCTTTCCTTTTCCGTGGGGCACCAATTCATGGCAGTAGTGATGGGAAGCGGAGTACAGAAGAGCTGGAAGCCAAGTGCTGGCAGACTTCCAGCTGTCCTTGGGCGAATGCTGAGCACCTTGCAAGGAGCCTCCGGGAGGCTAGCGGGAAGCTCAACCTCAGGCTCTGATGCTAAGGAGAGCTTCCAGCAACAGTCAGCGTGGAAGGTCAGTGGGTCTCAGCTGGAGGGCTGCCCTGAGGACCGAAGCTAGTAACAACACCACCCCCAGTTCCCAATAGCTGCTAGTCTGATAGTTCGTACCGTGGCTGAGCAAGAAACGGGTTTCTGAACATTTTTCAAATGTTTTTTTTTTCCGCATTAGGGGGAACTCAAGACCTTCCACAGGTTCCTCGGTGAAAAATCACAGCATTCGTGTCTGCAGAAAACTCAACCGGGCAGGCGATACCTGGGTTTAAATCAACACTGCATGGCCTAGTTTGGAGGAGGGACGGAAACCCAGGTCCCCTACACCCCAGGTGAATGCCATAGTCACTGGGATACAAGTCAACCGCTCTCTGGCCAAGTGAACGTTTATTTATACGAGTGCAACAGCTCCCAAAGAGACCCACTGCAGAACCTCTTATCTCATGGTAATTAGTGCACTCACAGGGTGCATCTACACAAGACGTTTACTGCAGAGTAGGCTAATTAGCCCTAAAGTAAATGTCTCATGTCTTCACACGTGCCCCTATTAGGCTGCAAGAAACTAATTAACTGTGCAGCAGGGTTGCCTGCCAGATAGTCCCTCAATGGAGCACCCTTGTGCCCCAGCCAGGCCCTCCGTAACATGCTGAGCTGGGCCAGAAAAGCCCTGGGCTGGCAGGCAGATCCCCTGGCCCCTGTGCCAGCCAGCACTGCTCTAACCCAGCTCAACGTGCTGCGCTCTTGGGTGCACGTGTAAATGGTACACCCGGGAGCTTCCCAGGACTAATAAAATCTGGCGCAAGTTTATTGCTCCGCATTAATTACACGTGTAGACAGTCCCACAGGGTGGTAGTTCAGGCAGAGCATTTTAACCCAGCTTTCCTGAAGCCCAGGCAAGTGCCCTAATCACTTGGTCATGCCCATTTTGGAGTTCCCTCTGGTTCTGACCAGAAATCCCCTTGTAGATCTGAGAAACCCTTTGTGATGATGAAGGTTTTGCCAGCACGTTCCAGGAATAATTTTAGTTTCAAATAGCCAAAGTCCAAATTTTGCTGGAACATTTCTGGGTGGCTTTAGGGTGAGCTTGTTTTCAGACTCTCACCCTTGGCGTGTGCCAGGAAATAATTTCCACACCCACCTCCTGTCTCCATCTCTGAGCTAGGAGATTAAAAACTTTCCACCTACTAAACCCCTGGTGCATTCTTCCAAGCTCCGATTCGAGAATCATTATGAGACTGGAATTAGGTTGCAGAGCTGCGTCCCGCTGAGACGTCTCACAAAAGCTACTGTATTTTAAGAGTGGGCACAACAAGTCTTCTCAGTGGGAACTCTCCACTTAAGAGCTAAGGCTGTGCCGTGGCAAATCAGTCTGGCACCTCCCAAAGGTCTTGGGATAGGTGTGGTTGCACTGGTATGCCCAAACATACTTAAAACTCAATATTTACACACACACTTTCCCACTTTGCCCACACCTGCCAGCTGGATCAGTCAAGGCAAAGCTGTACACATAGCATGGCTTCGGCTTCAATTTAAGGTGGCTTTTAATACAGATCCCAGTAGAACGAGGATTTCCCAAGTTAATCCATGCTGTAAAGGACTGCTTTCAAGATAGGTTAGTTAAAAACAAATGTCACCTCGAAGAGAGTATCCCTGTAGGACAGACCCGTTTGAGACAACAAAAAGTTTTAGCTGGTGAAACAACTATCAGATCTTTTGAACTGCTCCATAAACAGTCTCTTTGCAAAGTTCTGCCGTGTCCATTGCACAGCTGGGGAAATGGAGGAACAGATATTTTAAGTGACTTACCCAAGGGTACTACCCCTCAGTGAAATAGGGGTAATTCACTGTGGTGCAGATTCCATTTACTGCAAGGTAAAGGCATGCATACAAGCATTCACTGGAGCTAATACATGGTAAAACCCTGCCTTCTTTCCCTGATAATGTTATTTATGGAGTAAAAGGTAAGGTGTCCATGCACTAAATTGCTAAAGGACCCAGTTTGCAGGCCTGCTAACTGGAGGTGTTATTTTCAGACTAGCTAGTTTGTTCCCCTGTGAAACACTAGAACAATTTGCACCAAAACAGGTTTCTGGAGGCTCCACATGGCCAGAAACAAAGAGATGTCATTAATCTTATGTGGCCACTTCTCCATCTCACCGAGACACTGGGAGGGTTATAAAGCTAAAGCATCACAGCCTCTAGAGCATGTGAAGAGCTGAACGCGGGGGACCACAGTTGCTCAGCAGCTCTGCTGTAGATTGTCTTATTTTTTTTCCTATGAGAATTAAACAGAGTAAGAAAAGAAAAGAAAAGAAAAGAAAAGAAAAGAAAAGAAAAAAGAAGCAGGATCCCTGTAGGGTTAAAGTCATCTTAAAAGAGATCCCAAACATTAAAGACCCTATGTATTATAATGGGGTGGGGAGGGAAAGATGTGCTACGTGGCATACCCAAGGTCACCTTGAATGCCTGTGGCAAAGAGGAACCTGAACCTGGATCTGGCATCTTCACTGATGGGCCAACCTCCCTCTCCCCTTCCCTTTTCGACTCCCACTTAGACTGCAACACTTGCTCTGCAAACAGGACAAGATTTACAAAAGACAGGAAAGACTCATTCCTCAACCCCTCCACTCTTTGCATTTACATCAGAAGCAGAGGTCAGAGCATTGCCTGGGAAACTCCACCCCTGATCATTAGCTCGCTCTGCATACGCTCTGCGTAACTACCTGACAAGGGGCCTGGCCTGATGGCTATTGTTTTGCCATTTGATTGAGAGCGTGTTGCCTTTCATGGAGCCTATACATCCTACCTAAATCTCAGCGCCAAAGCAAGCAGTCAGGCCTCTGTAGTGGTTCGGATTTGGAGGAAAAATGAAGCCTGTATACGAGAGATGGCTGGCTTCCTTTTCACACACTTGTGCCATTTGGCTCAAACTCTAAGAAAAGTGCCACTTACTGAATGCCCAGTTTTATCACAGGGTGGTGGTGGTATTTTTAAATACCTGGTATTTTTAAATCACCGCTCGCCACGCACTGGAGGGCAAAAGCTCCAGTCTGTTCTCCTGTGCCATCACCTTCATCCTCTATCGAGTGAAGAGCCCCTAGTCCTGCGCTGGGCTCCATCACATCAGGCGCTGCACAGATCCAGAACAAGGAGGCAGATGCCACTCCAAAAAGAGCTCGCAATCCAAGCGTCAGACCACACAGACAACAGATGGAGACGGACAGACAGGAAGGGTGCAAGGACGCAGCGAGACAATGCTGGTCAGCACGACAGCGGCTGTCTCGGCAGGCCATCTGCCTAATCACCGTGGCTTTGTCTGGCAGTAAGAACCAGTTAGCCGCATTAGTCTCGAATCAGGTGGGAGGCAGGACAGATATGCACCTTGCAGACTAACTAAATTCAACATATAGAGAACAAGCTTTTGCGAACCAGAAGGGACCGTGCCAGTCAGCTTTGTTTCTGGAAAGGGGCCTTCTGAAAATGGCTCGAAGCAGCTCAGCAAGGCTTTTATAGCACGTGAGCATGTTGCCTGCCAATGCTTCCCACGATAGACGTGCAGAGAGAAGTGTGCACGCAGCTGCCGCCTGCCCTACCACCTACCAAGCGGCTGTCGACACCACATAGCCGGGGAACAAGCTGAACTGGTGTTAAAGTCAAACCAACCAGACCTACGGACGAAGAGAATAGCTGGAACAGAGCCAGCAAGAAATCTTCTGACCCATCAACCCGGACGGCTCCCCTCCTTCGGTGACCAGCACCGGACAGAAGCGGTCACTGCAGTCATTCCCACCTCGTCAGCACAGATGGACGCAGATCACAGACATCCCTTCCCTGTTTTATTGGGTGGTCTGTGAAGGTGCATCTCTACCCTGCCTTCCGACTAACAACAATAGTCACAGGGAGGGAGCCGTGTCATGGTGCACCCACGCCGTGCCTCCAGGTTATGACCACGCTGGGATCTGCTGAGGGCATTTCTCCCATGCTGATGCGACATCCACTTCCTCCCCGCCCTGCGGGCAGCGACGGATGACATATCCTGCATGACGCGTCTCTCGTGGCAGAGGAAGGGATGAGCCGAGCACGTGCAGAATATGCAATTATCTGCAGGTATCTCCCCGCACACATACACAGTGGACAAAAGGGTCACCCGAGCTCAGGTAGCCCAATGGTTTTGCTTTCTAGTTTTCTTAGCCAACAGTGCATAAGCAAGTGGGACGGGTTATCCAGAGAGGTGGCGGCAAGTCTATCCTTGGAGGTGTTTAAGATCTGGTGTTGCAGGGCACTAGGGTGTCCTGCTCCTTTTAGGGGCTGGAACCACTAGGGAGAGAGCCCTAGCAGTCAATGGGGAGCGGCAGCTGCTGGGCATCAGGGCGGCCAGAACGAGCGAGTTGGCCCACACCTGCCAGCGGCCCGCTGACCAGAAGCAGCAGGGCCTGGCTCGTATATAAACCCCAGGGCGGAGGCCGGGACAGCAGTTCCCTGCCAGCAGCCAAGCGGGAAGGAGCTCTCTCAGAGCAAGCAAAAGGGAGAGGCCTGAGTGCAAGCGCAGCTTCTGGTACTGTTGGGGGACGGAGCACGCCCTGTGCGGCTCGAATTATGTTATAGCCTTGATGTTGATTTCTGGTTATGAGACAGTGGCTTGGGTGAGGCTATTATTTGGGGAAGGAGGATGCACTCACTGCAGCGTGGGGACTCTGGCACCAGCGAGGGCGCAGCATTTGGGGTGCACTGACCCTGGCGCCAGCAAGGGCGTGACACTAGGGACTGTAGAGAGGACAAGGGGGCCAATACATACCAAGGCCTAGACTGAACAATGTCAGTGCCATCTGTGAGGCTTGGGGCGTGGTAAAGGGGCGGTTGGAGCCAAGCAGATAGCCCATAAGGCTGGGGTGTCCGGTGACATCTGTTTTGAGGCAGGACCCACAAGGGGTTGGGGAACCCACGGGGTTCAGAGAGTCCATCAAACCGTGTCCAAGAGGACTTAAAGGCAGCCTCTCTATACTATAAATCCAGCAAGATGTAGCAGGGGAGAACTGAGGGTGCCCAGGGGTCCAAACTGGCATGGTCAAGGGGTCTTAGGGGTAACAGCCATCCTTAGGGACCCCGTCCCATGACACCAAGCTAGATGAAGCTTTGTCATCCGAGGCTGGGATGATACACCTTTGAGCAGGGGGTGGACTAGGCATGACCCCCTGATGTCCCTTCCAACCCTATTTTCTATGGTCATTCATACCTGTGTTGAGGTGGAGCATCCTTTGGCAGAGGGGTTTAACCTCCCATCACTGGCTCTGTAGCATGATGCACCTTATCCTTTCTACTACTACCCTTCCCCCAACATGCTCCCTCAGTTAACACTTAAAGGGAAAAAAATGGTAAACCAGTGAAAGTTAGATGTCCATAAGCTATTACCTCACCAACAACACTTACCCTCTCACTTCCCTGGCTATATGGCTAGATTTTTCCCCATCTACCATCCAAGGCCAACTTTTCCTTTTTGAAGTGTGTTTAAAGCTTTTTTAATTATATCACACACACATGCACGCATTTAAGGAAGTTCCTACACTGACTGGGGATTTTAAGATCACATTGGTCATCTCTGCATGAAAGGCCTGATTCAAAGCTGGGTGAAATCACTGTGAAGATGCTCGCTGTCATCCTGAGGGTTTGGTTCGTAACAAAGGCAGGGAATCAGCACTACAGTGGTCTGAGACTTTCTACACTATATTTAGCCCTGAATTGGGGACATGACAGCAGTGTTAGATCAGCTTGCACCAATTCTGAAGTTTGGTTAAACAGGACTTGCAATGAAAGGTGGGACTGGCAGCTTGCAAGTCACTGGACTCCCATTTTGATAACCATTTACAGCTGTTGCTCCACATTCATTTGACCTTTAGGGTTGTTACACTGAATATCATAGCAAGAATCATGACTACAGGAAACAAAGACTTTACTCTGCCACCTGAAACCCCAGTTTTCATATGGTGCAAAAACATCCAGAGAAGAGTCTCCCCTATCTTACAATCAGGACAAGATCAGATCATTGAAGATTTTCCACAACTGACGTGAAGGGTATACGCAGGGAGAAGCAAGTGAGCAATTCTTCATGCAGGGCAGCTGCATCAACCCCCCCCACCCTGTGTAATGAGGTGCAGGTCTCAGGGGCCGGATCCCAGCTGCAAAGAGGAAAGGGGATAATAGCCTACTTGCTGCAGGACACTGGCTCAGCTGACAGAGATGATGGGCTGGGCTCAGAGGAAGTTAAAAGCACCCAGGAAGGGAAACTGGGCAGAAAGAAGCACAGGGACTGTGTTACTCCTCCAGGTCTGATGGAAGACCAGAGGTTGGATTTGTGTTTACTCTTTGTACCTATTGTGTTTGCTGTTGTGAGATGCTTTCCACATGTATGGTAAATAGCCTGGCTTTTATGAAGAAATTGGCTCCTGAGTGTTAACCTGCTATATCCCCTTTCACAAAAATGCAAGTTCCTGAGTGGAAGATAAGGCCCCAATAGTGTACTATCTATTTAACTTTTCAACAGCTGGGCAGAACCATGTAAGCACTTTCAGAAGCAGAGAGCTCTTTCAAGGACTGTTCATAAATGCAAACTAAGAAAGCTGCACATGTATGTACATGCACACACACACTGGTTGAAAAGTGTATTTTGCTAATCTCTGCTTTTAAACCAGCATCATCTGTAGAAGCCAGATGATCAAACAAGTAGACTTGCTGATACAGAAGGTGTCTAATTCCTGCATAGCTAATATAGCTTCTTGTTTCTGCACCCGAGGCCATCAACCCTTGGTAATCTCAGCTGGAATAAAGACAAACCTATTGCAAAAGGTCCTAGCTTATCTGGGAAAACTTGAAGATTTTCCCCTTTTGCATTCAGTTTTCTCCTCTTCTCCAAGAAATGCTTCCATTTTCCCTTCCATGGCTGTTACAAAACTTATGCTGGAAAAGGAAGGTCTGGAAGGAAATCTTAGTAGGGTAAGAGATGCAACATGCATTGCCGTGGAAAAAAGCACCGAGTCCAAGGTTGTGCAAGTGTTTGGGCTCTTGGGCCACATGTTTCTCATTTGGGACATGTGTGTGGCCAACGGGAAAGCTTGTTTCCTTTATAAAATGAGAATGCAACAAAGGAGGGCTTTGTTCGGGAACCAAGTGACAGGCAAGTGCTGCATTTAAAAGCTAATTGCAGTGCCATGGGAGTTATGAGTCACTGCTTCAGGGCCCCCACTAGTGGGCATGAAATCCTCACTGCCCAAACAGCCTATCTGCTTGGCTAGGGAGAAAATGCAATTGTACAACTCTGGGCAGGAGGTGAGAATACAGCAGTCTGAATGCATGGAGGGCTGAGCCAGGGATCCAACTCCAGAAGCCTTGGTGATGCTGATCAAGCCCCTTTTGCCTTAGCGTTTCCTTCAATAAGTGCTCTGGAATTAGATACATAAGCAACTTCATTTCTGAGACACCGAAGTAGCTATTGGATCTTCTTCTTTTGCATACTTTATTTCCCCTCTATGCATCATTAATGTTGCAGAGACACACCTGCTTTGTCGCTGATGCTTGCCAGGTCCTCATCCTGGGGACATGGGTATGCACACACGTGAACTATTGGCTGCATCTCCTCTTTGGAATCGCCAAATCCAGTTGAGCTGGACATGCACAACTTCCAGGAACATTTTATCTTTCTGAGGAAATCCCAGCCAACTGATTGTGCTGCAGTCCTTTAGGTGAGGCCTTAAGGAAAGCTTCTCAGCTGATGTTAACGCACAGAATATCACTGTCCCTTTACTAACTGAAGATCAGCTGGGCCCTAAATATATACACCCCAGGGCTATTTGTGTAAAGAGCTAAGTTGAAGTCTTTCCCCTCCAGCCACAGGCTGTGACTTCACAAGCAGTGCTATTTTGGTAACTTCTCATGTTCTAGAAAACACATTTTAAAGGGTCAGTATTTAAATGGCTAATTTCCAGTTGACATCAATGGGAGTCAGGCAGCTAAACCCCTTGAGGATCCTGGCCTAAATGATTTAGGAGCTCAAGTCTTTGCTTTTGATGGGGGTGAGATTACCCTGGATGCATACCATACACATGCAGCCCTCCAAAGATAGAGCCATAGTGAGAGCCACAGCAGAAGTCAGTACTCCAATGTCAAGCCAGTAAGCCTGCACATGTGCCATTCATTCTGCACCCCCCCGTACCCACAGATGAGATGTTTTACTTGATTGTATCCTGCAACAGTCATCCAGTCTTGGGTACAGCCTCACATACTCATGTGACATCTTGTCACACTTCTTTCCTCTTCATCATGGTCCACTGCTTCTCTGCTGAGAACCCTTTATAGCCTCTTTTATTCTCTGCAGATCAGTTTTTCAACCTGATGAGCATTGACTACCCCACATATTAGTAATTGCATGGGGTTTGCTTTCCGCATTTGATATGCAGCTCTGTAGCATCCCACCATCCACTGTAACACTGGTGCCCCAACCTTCTGGTCCCAAGGGCTGGATGAATGACATGGGGTCACTCCACAGGCTGGATACCAGGTGGGGGTGGGCATATAGGGTTGGTCCAGGGATGCAATCCTGCATGCCCAGATCCAGCCACACACTGGCCCGAACCCATGCATCCAGAATCAGCCATGTTCTGGTGCAATTAGGTGTACAGGGCAACTTTATCTGGCCCTCTGGGCTCCCCATGGGTCAAGAAGTTTGGAAGCGCCAGCTAGTGCTGTCACTGCTTTGCTCCCCTGCCACCAAGTTTCCATATCACTGGGGAGCCCCCACAAGCCAGATGACAATTGGGAGGCTAAGTCTGGCCCATGGGTTGTGGGTTATTCAGGAGAAGAGGCAGAATTCACAGATCTGAGGACTTGGGTTAGCTCATACATAGGTGGAAGCACATTCATTACAACACCATATCCTACACGTACAACTCAAGATGGCAAACACTGTATTTATATCTGGTGTCCATCATGACTCTACAGGTTAGAAACTGTACTGAGAGTGCCCAAATTCTGCAGAAATTAGTATTTGGCCTCTATTCTTGCCAGGGAAAACATCCTGCCTGCTAACCAAGTAGACTTTTCCAAGTACGTGTATGGCAACTTAGGGCAGAAAATGTTCGGTCACTGCCCATGTTGAAAAAGCATCTTTGCCCCTTACTAACATTTCGCTGAGATGAGTAATATGCTGGTTCAACCAGAGGAAAAAAAAAACCTTACCTCTGAAAAGGCGTAATAATTAAAATGATGGGGAAGAAAAAAAAAGTTGGCCCTAGCTGCATGTGGGAGGAGGGCCAGAGGCCATCTCATGGCTTTGATCTTGGCAGGTTGGAAGATCATGGAAAAATGCTTTGCTAGCACCAAAGAGCCATATTAACCAAAGGGCGGGGGCAGACCCATGTACAGATGTGAATCCAGCACCAAGCGGCCAGCCACGAGCAGCCCCCAAGAGCACCAACCTTCCCCTCGCTTCTAAACCCACAATCGAAGGCCGCTTCCAAAATGAGGCCATTACAGAAAATCATTATTGATACGTCAAGTGGGCTCTGCCAATTCAACCCACCCCACACTGAGGGTTAGATCAGGGAAAGGATTGTTACTGAAAACCAAGCCTGTGATGTTTTCCTTATAGCGTGGTATTTTAGAGAGTTACTTACGGTCATGGTTGACCATTCCCAAAGGAAAGCTCTTCAAGTGAAGCTTACTTTTTCTAGATCACCTTGACTCAGGAAACTAAAAGGCTGCTTGCAGATCTCAAGACAAGCCCGTTGAGGCCAGGTTCTTGGGGGAGGCCCTGCCATTCACTTCCCTCTTGCTTCAGGGGTCTGCTGGTCTCTGAGACATGGCCTAACACCCACCTGCTTTATTGAGGCCTTTGCCTCCAGGGCGCGATTTCAAGGCAGGGTTGCCTTTACAGCTTTGTTCATCAGGTCCGGGTTGGGACAGCTGAGCGTTGCACTCAGCATCCAGGGATGCAGCAACATATAAAGTGCTTTCTCTGCAGTTTCCCCATCCTGGCACGCTTTCCTCCGGCTGCCCTGCTCCTGGCTACCCACCTTCTTTCCTACACCCTATGCTGAAGAAGCATGTGGGCAGAGCACTTTGCTTGTACAGCTGAGCTGGCATCTTGGGTGTTTGGCTAGATGTGGAACAGGCGTCCCGGCATCCCAGGGCAGCACCTCCACCCAGAACACACCCTGCACCTCCACACCAGGATCTCCACCTTCCCGCACCACCCAGCAATTATCTGCGGTGCTGGAAAGTATGCAGCCCACAGCACGCACAATGCTGAACTATTTAAAGGGACACGTGGACATAAATCAAGATGGATGAGATATGGGTCCCTAACTGCGAGAACAGTTAAGCACAAGGACAAATTGTCTACAGAGCTTGTGCAATCTGTCACTAGAGGTATTAAAGTTCAAGTTAGAAAAACACTGTCCTGGATTTGTTAGATCCTGCCTGGAGCAGGCAGAGATCCCATCCAGCCCTTTTGCTGGAATAATAAAAACAAGGGGTTTCCCTTAGGCTATTTTAAGGGTAGGGGTGTTTGTGCCTCTCCAGCCCTTCCCCTTGCTCCATATACATCACAGCCCCCAAACCTACAGCCTATACTCCTCTGGTCTTGAGTAGTAGCAAGTGCAGGACAGAATACATCACTAGTGGAAGGCTCTGCATGGTTTTTCTCGCAGAGCAGCCCTCTCTGCCCTGTACAGGAGCCTCTCTTAGGATTGCCCTTTTACAGCAAGGCTGGCTTTACAGGACTACCGCAGTTAGAAGTGTGGGAATAGGGAGTCATACCTCCAAACCACAAAGCTATGTCAGCAGAAACCTGGGTTTGGATGCAGTTCATACTGGCAGGAGAGTGCTATGACCAAGCTCACTTGCTCTTTTCGACAACTGAGAGTATTTTTTGCTAGTATAAGTTGTGTCTCCATTATGAGCAGCCCCCGGGGCTGGCTTCTACCAGCAAGCCCTTTTAAGTGCAGACAAGCCCTGAGAGACTGGGAAGGGCTTGGGAAAACTGGTTCTGCTTTGTGGTGGTTTCTGTCTTGTGCTTGCACATGGGCGGCTGCACCCGGCATCCTGTGTTCAGCTGCACGTGCTCTGTGAGCATGAGATGCATCTAAGAACACAACTGTAGATACGGCAAGTATAGTGTAGTTGTGAGCTTACCGGCAGCAATGGGAGCTTTTTCCTGGCTGTCTAATCCCCTGAGTACATGGAGAAGGCATCATGGAAAGAGTGCCAAGAGCAACACAACCACGTTTTCACTAGTAGGTCCACTGTTGCAACGAAGACGGGAAGATCCCTTCCCTTTCCCAAATTCTAGCGCAAAGAAAGCCCCCTGATGTTGCCACACTAATGTTTTGCAGCAAAGCGTCTCCCAATTTGCACCGGTGAGCGATGCCAACATATTTTAGAAAAAAGACACAGTAATGTTCTTATAACCATACAGTCCTCGCTGCCAACTCGTACGTTGCAATCCCCTAGGAATCTAAAACAGTCTGACAAAAAAATGTTGTTAGTGGTAAAACTCAGCCAGTCCTGTGTGATTCGAACTAAAATTTAAGCTTTCAGAGCATGCCATTCACATTGTCACCATCTAACACCATCTGTGGGCTCCTCCATGCATTTTGTATAGACTAGGCACGGAGGATGAGACATTATGCACTGGGACTTGAAGCCTGCTGAGGTTTATGCGTGTGCTTAGCTTTGTGCGCTGCAAATAAACCGGCTTCGGGCTGGTGACTCGCAGGCACGCTTCACCACATGCACTGAGTTTGCAAGATGGGGTCCCACTGGCTGTTGAGGGGAGTGGAAGTGAAAAGACTTGATGGTTTGGTCTGTGCTGGGAAACTCTGGCTGGTTGAGTCACATCTCTTTGGGGGGTGATTCACTATGGTATTTTTTATATCCTAGTCTGGTCAGAATGATACTGAATGTAAGTGCTTTTGTCTGTAAAACTTAATGCATTTACGGAATGGGCATAAGTTATATCAGCAAAAGCACTTTTTGGCCAGTAAAAGCTGCATCTTTCTGCTAGAAAAGTTTGCCATTATAACTGCACTGCTGTCCCTATCCCAACAAATCTCCTCTACTGCAGGCCACAGACAGGGTAGCTGGGAATTGAGAAACGCCGTCCATAAACCTGCATCCTTTCAAAGACCAACCAGCAGCAGCAGCAGCCTCACCCCTTCTCAGACCCTCGCCTCGGACACAACTAACCCCTTGTGCCAAAAAGCGTGACAGGGCAGGCGTGTCGAGAGATGCGGAAGGAAAACCTATGCTGACACAGGCCGGTGTTGAAAACTTGGCTTACGACACACCGGTCTGTAACCAGCAATAAATATGGAGGGCTTGTATTTGCAGCAGGTCCTGTACACTCGGCCTGTGCCCTGAGCAGCGCTTAAATATGCAAGCCAGCATATTTTTTTTAGCCTCACTGACCACCTGATGGGCTGCTCGCCCCCTTCCAGAGAGCAGATACACGGCCAGCAACTGTAGCCAAATGCACAGTTTCCAGGAGCAGGGAAGAGTTCACACCAGTCTTTTCTGTTGGGGGGAGGGGTTGATACAGACCTCAAATCGCAGCACGGAAGGGGAGCAAATGGTTGCATGCAGCAGACTCAGGAAGGCTGAAGCTGAACTTCCTCCGGGCTGGCGGCGCATGCTGCAAACCCCCTGCTCCCCAGAGCTGCCCCCACGCAGCTCCCTGCCTGCTCCCATCTGCTGGGAGGGGGCTGCCTTCAACCCCCCCCCAAGCCCAGCTTGCTCCGAGACCCCCATATCCCGCCCCAGTGCTGGGGGCTCAGCCCGGCCCGTGCCCCCAGCCCCACGCACTTACCGGGCCCGCGGGCGGTCAGCGGGGCGACGGGCAGGGGCAGCGCCGGGCTGCCCGGGGCAGCATGGTCCCCTGCGCTGCCGGCCTCCTGCCGCACTCACTTCCTCTGAGTAACTTTTTCCTCCATCTGAGAACAAAAAGCCCAAAGCCAAAACCACCGGGCTCAACTTTCTGCCTCCTGGGACCCTCTTAAGGAGGCCTCGGCGGGCAGGGGCAAGCGGCGGGGGCCGGCAGGAGCAGCGCCGGCGATGCCCCGCGAGGAAGGCGCCTTTGCAAAAACACGCAGCAAAAACCCCGCCCGGCCGCAGCCGAGCCAGCACAAAGCCCGGGGCTTGCCAGCTGCGAAGGCGCCCTTAACAGCCGCTTGCTGCCCCGCGCGGCATCCCGGGGGTCCGCTCCAGCGGGCGGCTCTGCCCCTGCCCAGGGCCGGCTCGGGGGAGCGGCGCTTTCGCTTCCCACGTGTGGACGGGCCCCCCCGCGGCTAGAAGCCAGCTCTGGATGGACTTGGCACGCTTTTTGTTTGCGAAACACTCGTTTCTCTCCCCCGACGCCGAATGCCCAGTGCGATTCGCCCCTCCGCTGTGCCGTGCCCCTTCACGCCTGGCTGGTGTCAAGCGGTTCAAATGATTAATTGCGGCGGGGGGGGGGGGGGTTGTAAACAAACAAAAAAAAAAAGCAAAGAGTTTTAAGGATTAAACACAAATTTAAGCCGAACAGCCCAGTCATAAGGCTCTTTTAAACACGGTGCACAATTGTTTCCACCTATATGCAAAATGATACAATGTCCTAGCTTAATTATATAAGATGTGTGTGTATGCGTGTATAAATAGATATGTATTTTCGTGTGCGTGAATAAGTACATGTCTAGGAAGAGGTGCACGTATGATACAGTCCAGAGCACACCTTTGCAGTGACGCGGGGCGCGGGCTCCGGGGCCGTCAGCCCTCCCTGGCCTCTGGACGTGCCGGACGCGGTGGATTATTTCCGCCTTCCACCCGCAGCTTTGCCTGGGCCAGCGTGACGGGCCTCTGCCCCTCGCGGCTTCCCCGTGCCCGCGCCGGGAGTGCCACTTCGAGTCTCTGGGCTCCTTCCCCGGGGCCGTGCGCTGGATTTGTTCCCGTGTAGCCTGGGTAGCAGGTCCACCGGCAGCGCCATGTCTCTTGCCCTCAGGGCTGCCCGGGGGCACGATTTGCCCCGGGCCCTTCCCTGCCTCCGCTCCTGCGGGCACCGTCGTGCCCCGCGACACCGCTCCCCGCAACTCCTGGTGTTTTTGGGGGTCAGGTGACGCTGAGTCCTTCTCAAGGTGTGGCTGTGACACTATGGGACCCGCCCCCGACCGCGAAGTAAGCATTACCCGTCGCTGCGCACGCGAGGCTGAGGGGTGCCGCGCCGGCGTCTGAGGGGAGCCTCTTCCTCCCCGGGCACCGACGGAGGCCGGAGCGAGCAGGCTTGGGACCGGCCGAGCCGAGGGCCTGGGTACGGAGCGCGGCGTGAGGAGAGAAGGACGGGGAGGTTTGCCGAGGGGCCGATGGCAGAGCCGGCCTGCTCTCGCAGACGGGCCCGAGTCGTGAGGGAAGGTGAGTGCTGCGGGGCCTTAAAGGCCAGCGTCAGAAACGAACGTGCAGGAAAATAATGATGTAAAACGACATGTGTCGTTTTCTTTGCATTTGCCAAGGAAAATAACAACGCTAGACGTAACGCACGTTCAGCTTCACGTATTTCCCCACTTCAGAAAGTACTTCGTGCGACCCCCGTAGGCAGGGGGTCCTTGATCAGGGGGTTAAAGGCTAAATATACAAGTTTGTTCTCCACCAACAGTGCAAAGGCAGTCCTCCTTCCTCTGTCCGCTCTCTCTGCAGTTACTTTCTTGTCTCTCCAAACAGCGGCAGGGTCCGCTTACCCTTTGCCAGACCCACCAGCCTGAACCAGGTACAGCCCAGCTTATAGGGGTCATATGAGCACCAGCTGCAATTTCCAGGCTGGAGAGTCATTTTCTGTGGCAGGCAGCACGGGGAAAAGGCCTCGGAGTGGGGTGAGGCCAGGCCTTAAGGGAGGAGCCCTTCCTTCCCGGGTAGCGGAGGAGGCCGCAGCCAGGAGACAGGCCCCAGGGAAGTGGTAGGAGAGAGGAGCTCTGCCAGAAGGAGTTAGGAAATTGGGGGTGCTCTGGAGAAGTACAGCCCGATTCCTATCCCTGTACCCCCCGTGTAAGAAAACATGAAGCGCACCTAATAAACTGGGGCATCCAAAAAGAAAGGAGACAAAGGAGAAAAAAAGCTTGGGATGCAAAGGGGAGGCAGGCCCGGGATCAGCTTGGCGGGGTGGTGAAAGGAAATAAGTTGGAAGTGAAACGGGTGAGGCAGGTGGCACATCATGACAATATTACGAAGGATGTGAGCGGCGATGTAGTAGGAGACTGTGGAAACGGGCCAGGTTTGGTGGTGCAAGCTGAAGGAGACATAGCATCAAATGAGAAAACCGAGAAAATTGGTCTGGTTTCTAGATCTGCGCCTGAGCTTCACCAGGAAACGTTCTCGAATGACCCGGCCACCTGGGGGCATCTTGACAGGTTGTGGAGGGATCTAATTGTGTCCAAGGGCCCACCGCCCAACCCTGCAAGCTTCCCACGTGAGTCCCCCAAACGGTCATTCCCTACATCTATTTTCTGCAAGGCTGTCCAATGACAAGAGTGTGACAGGGGACCGGCTCATTTGGAGCCACGAGGCAGCTGGCCTGCTCTGCTTTCCGTGCTGTCTCTTCCGAGATCAGAACGAAAATCAAGCCCTGTACTATTCCAGATTCTGCCCTGGGGGTGTGAATGATAACTGGAGAAAACTCTACGACAAAGTGAAGAGTCACAAGCCACAAATTCTGGTCATCTTTAACATTATTTAGAGCGGAAAGATCTTGCAACTGTTCTTAGCAGAAAAGGAGCCATTGATAATGCTGTTGTAAAGGGTAGACAAGGTTCCTTGGGTGAAAAGGGTATACATTCAGAGAAGGAAATGTGGCATAACGAGATGCAAGGTTTGGTTGACATTACCCTGTTTCTGGCAGAGCAAAATTTCTACCCTGGAGCTTGAGGACTGTGGGTTGTTCCTTTCTCCTGTACAGCTCATCAGTAAATATAGAAAAGATCTGAACTGCCACCTTGAAACTGTTATGGAGCATCGAATGGCTGGGGAGAGAATGCAAACACACTACATGTCCTGACGCAGTCAGAATGAGTATTTGGAGGTGTGTGCCAAGGAAGTGCTAAGTATGATCTTGAGGAAGTGAGAAATGCTGGCTACTCTGGAATCATCCTAGATGGGACACCTGATGTCTCCCATACTGAGCAGTTGATATCTATCCTGAGAGATGTACATGAGAGAGATGGAAAATGGGATGTTTCATAGTAGCTAGGGTCAGATCATCTAGTCTGACCCCCTGCCACAGGCAGGAATGAATGCTGGGTTCACAAGACCCCAGACAGGTGATCATCCCACCTCTCTTGAATTTGCCCAAGGTAGGGGCGAGGACCACTTCCCTGGGAAGCTGGTTCCAGATTTTGGCCACCCTAACTGTGAAATATTCCCTTCTGATCTTTAACCTAAACCTATTCTCCATCAGCTTATGACCATTGTTCCTCATCACCCCAGGTGGTGCTGGGGAGAAAAGGGATCTGCCTATTTGCTGTTGATCCCCCCTGATGAGCTTGTACGCAGCCACCAGGTCCCCCTCAGCCTCTTCTTTCTGAGGCTGAACGGGTTCAGGTCCCTCAGTCTCCCCTCGTAGGGCCTGTCCTGCTGCCCTCGCACCAAGCGAGTGGCCCTCCTTCGAACCCTCTCCAGGCTGGCCACATCCCTTTTGAAGTGCGGCGCTTGACCAAAGTCACAGAGGGGGAGAATCACCTCTCTGGACCGGCTTGAGATGCATCTTAGGATGCATGACAAGGTATGGCTGGCCTTGCTGGCTGTGGCCTGGCATTGGCAGCTCATGTTAATTTTGGAGTCAATAATGACTCTGAGATCCCTTTTCGCCTTTGTGCTTTCAAGAGGGGAACTCCCCAGCCTGTATGTGTGCTGTGGATTCCTTCTCCCCAAGTGCAGCACCCTGCATTTGTCTACGTTGAACCCCATTCTATTCTCATCTGCCCACTTTTGTACAGTGCAGCAGACTGAAATAAGGAGCAGACCTGTTTCCAGATAGTTGTGGGCTGTAAGGCATAGTTCAGAGGTGGCTAGCCGTGTTCCTATGAAAGCAGGCAAAAGGTAGAGCTTGACCGCATCACGCCTCTTTGAACCAGTCAGTCTCTAAGGTGCCTCCTTGCTTTGTGAAGCCCCAGCCACAGTTTGAGGACTGCTGTGCTGCCCCGTGCTCAGTAAGATCAGTGAAAAGTGTTTGGAGAGAACCTTCATTAGGCTTTCAGAGAAGCAAATTCAAGCCAGAGAGTATCCTTGCTTGTGCAGTCAATGGAGGCACAAAGCTCAGTGCAGTGGGGATGTCATCCATGATGAGGACATTTAGGTGCTATTACAAATTAAAATAACAATATTCATAACAATCTATGACACTACTGAATATGAAGAAAGGAATCTGGCCACATGACTCAAGTTTTGGGCCGGTTTCCTGTTTATTATCAGTTACAATGGAAAGAGGAGGGCTTCCTTTTTACTTTTAGCACCCTTCATAATCCTCTATATTGCAATGCATTATATTTCCTCAAGCAATTAAAAAAATGCATAAAACATTACACAGGCTTTACAAACAGAGACAAGGGACTCATTAGGGAAGTCCAACAACAAGCTTGGCACCTGTGGAAGAGACCTTAACGCAGCCCTCTAGCTATCACCCTCACTAAATGGCTGGAACATATGGTTGCCTTGTTGGTGCAATACAGAGGGATTCACATCATGGATAAAGAAAGCAGGAACAATAATCCTGCTTATTCCAGGCCTCCTTACAGTTCTGAACTTAATATTGTAGCTGGCAATGAAAGCATGGCTCAGGGTACGGCAGGATGGTGTTGCAGTAGTAAATGGAATAGCCTTATTTTTCTGTCTCTGTTCTTTTGGATGCTGCTGTGTTCACCAAGTGCCCTGCATCATCCACTTCTAGCATCAGCACGCACATCCTTGCATCATTCATTGGTCCCTTACTGGAGTCCCAGGGCTGATATTTGCTGCTGCAGTGAGTGGCCCAGGGGGCAGATGCATAAGGAGGATGGTTTGAGGATACTATCAACTGCTGAGCTTTTCGTGATTCTTAGCTAGGGTACAAACAAACTTGCAGTAAGATCAGGTCACCTTCTTCTGCCTTCAAGCTGGCCATCTGGTGTCCTCATCTTCCCACTTCTACCTGACCTTCTAAACATCTTAAATCTTGGTGATTTTACAGCCTGTCAGATATTAAAAAGGGGAGGTATCTTTTTATAGGGTCTCCTGGGGGACAGAAGTGTCAAGTAGTGAAAGATGCCAGGCTAATTTATGACTAAGAAAAGGTTTGGTGGCAGTGAGTAAGGAGGCAAGGGAATAACATATGCATGGGGAGGGAGGGGAAATCAGAGACTGGGATATGGAGGGGATACAAGAGGGAAGAATGGGGCAGGTTGTTCTCGCTAGTTAGCAAATGAGAAAATTGAAAAGAATCAAAGTCAATATAGCACCCCAGAGGGAAGCTAAGTGGAGCAGAGGTGGGGAGTCTGGGGGGCATCCAACATATAGGGTCCTGCATTACCTGCTGCTACTTGTGCCCTCTTGATCTCTGGTGGAGGTACAGAAGTTGAAGGGGTGCCACATCTTCTGAGTGCAGTCCCTTCTTCCATAAAGTAAAGTTCCCTAAGACACACAGCCAGCGTGGGAGACGACGATCCCCAACAGATTCTCCCCATGCGCGTGGAGGAACCCATTTACTCCCTTTTTGCTGTGACACTGCCCCACCTGCACTGCCTGAAACTTCCGGTCCGAGAGGCGCATGACTGCATACTCCCCAGTATTCAGTGAAGCCCCTGCCGGTCAGAGGAAGGCGAAGAGCTGCCTTTCTGCATGGATATTTGGGAGTCTTCCACAGAGACAGACCAACACAGTGCTAATCCCAGCAGAAAGGGCCCTGATCTTGTCTGCTTTGACTTGTGTCAATAGGGGCTTTTGGGATCTGACTCGAGGAGCAAAGAAGGAAAGTGGAACCTGGTACAGCTCCAGCGTTGAAGTCAAGGCTGTTTGGTTGCCTTTCAGACAGATATTTGCAGTCTCTTGGTAGCTTCTTAATGAACGATAGGTCATGTTTGTTGTCAGGATGGTACTCTTAAGTGTACTGGGTGACTTCCAAAGTTGTTTTTATTTTGTTTTAAAACAAGGCTTCCTGCTGTCTATAGTGCATAGAATAGTACTTCTCAGCCTCACTTCCTAGCTGACCAAGTTCTTCATTTGGGCAGACCTACTTGATATTCTAGCAAAAAGGCCATTTGTTAGCTATTGTGGACTGTTGCAGAATGAGTAGGAAGTGTCAGTTCCAGTTCAAATGAATCAGCGGTCACGTCACAAAATTAACATTTTATTTGGAGATAGCAGAAATGAGATTTAAAAAAACCGAAACGAGAATATAAGCAAAGAATCTACAACTTTTATTCATGACTAGAAATAACCAAGGCCTACATAAAAGTTTCCCTTCTTTTTAATCATTATTTTAGCGTTGCAAAGCTGATGCAATTACAGGAGAGTAAGGTGGATTCTAGTCTGCCATGCGCATAAACCGCCGAGCGCTAATAGAGGTGCTGCATGTGGTCATGGGAATGTGTTTGGACATCCACATTGCTGCAGAGCTTGGGTTGCTTGCATTAGAAAAGTTGTTTTATTTAGTAATTTTAACAAATTTCTCACCAAGCCCTGTTTTTTGTATTCCCATATATCCCAGCTAATCCCCCATTCATCTACTTGAATTATTGCCATGAATAAAATGAACACAGCGTGTGCCCAGAATGGAACCTCAACCACCACTGCATATTAAATGAGGTTATTACCTCTGTAGTAATGACTAATGCTTGTATCATGCTCCAAAAATGTAAATAGCGGCCTGGCTTGAGTAGAACCGGTTTTTTGGTGGTAGCCCACCATACCGTTGTGGAAGCAGAGTGCCACCTAGTGATGTTTTTGCATTGCAACCATAAGGTGTAAAAGGAAATAGACAAACATCCTTCTGATTTCTATTGTTATTTCTTGTCATTATTATTTCACAGTGCCCAAAGGGGCAAAGCGCACTTTAATGAAGACATGGAACATCACGGATGCTGCCCCAAATTGCTTACCAGCTCTTGGGTGATGTTCTGAGAATATTTTACTGTATTTATTTATAGCTTTGCAGTAGCCCATAAATCCTACTGTCAGTAAATAACAGCTTATCACTTTTATGCCACTGTAGTCTAATTGTGCCCTAAATTATATATATTCTAAGGGCTGTGGCCTCCAATCAATCAATAAGCAAATATTTCTATTCCAGTTGCCCTCCCTCATTGAGTTTATTGCGTGCAGACGCACACTTGCACACAAGAGTTGCAGAGAGCAGACAGAAATGTCCCGCACATCTCTTTTATGCAGTTAGGGAGAAGTAGATAGTGAATCAGCTGATTCTATCAACTGATCATATAATAAATTACTGATATTATCTGAATCAAGCCAGTATTGTTACGGGAGGAAACAAACCATAACACTTCACATGAAATGAAACATCTTGCACCGGGTTTGTCCCTAAGCTTAATGAAATTACATCCTGACCAAGACCAAATTGGCATCTTATATTTTTTTTTATCTGTTGTCAAGTCAGACATTTGACTCTTAGGAGCATCAGTTGTTTCAGAGGGAAACAAATGGAGGGAAACATGAACGGTTCATTTAAATGCTGGAGCGAGAAAAGGTTGCAGAGGCCCCCACCAAGTGTTAATGTATGCTCACAAGGGTGCCTCATATCATAAGAGAGAGTCCAGGCCCAAAAGAGCCAGCAGCTCAGATAGACAAGGCTTAAGAAACAAGACAAGATGCAATGTCAGCTCTTTTGGATTGGGACCCTCTTGCAATACATTTACATGGGACCTTGTGTCATAGCACTTGATTGGGGCCTCTATATCTACTAATAGTATAAATGCTGCAATTACTAGTCCGAGGTTATGTAGTGAGTGATACAGAAAGGGTCTCATTTAGTTTCTAGTTCAGTTCCCAGGTTATGGACTACGTTGCCTTCCTTTATAACACACTTTTGGACAAAAAGTTTAATGTGATGCCACCCAAAAAACTGTGTTAAAAGAGCATGATTACAATCAGGAACACTATGGATGCAGTATAGACATGCCTTTAGTAGCTTGTGATATACAGGGCGACAGAATATATGGGCCAAGAGCATATCTTGGCCTTAAACTCTGTGAAACGGTGTGTGGGTCCATGCTTTACTTACTGCATGTTGTACCAGGCCTGCTCTGAAGACACAGTGCTAATTTTCCCATGGGCTTTTGTTCGTGCTCATTACTATAGCATCCCAATGCCTCACAAACATACTTAATATTAGAGGGACCTTTTATCAAGCAAAGCAAGGAATGATACTGGTAAGAACTACAAGCTGAAGCCAGACAGATTCAAAGTAAAAAAATAAGATGCATTCTTTTTTACTAGTGAAAGCAACTGACCCCTGGAGCAGGCTATCAAAGTGGTGGGGGACTCTCTCTCTGGAAACCTTCAGATCGAATCGGAAAGATATTTGAAACGCAAATTGCTGGGCTCCATAGGGGGGTAAATGAGTAAAATGTAATGGCCTGTGATAAGCAGGAAATCAGATTAGATGATCCAAGGGTCCCTTTTAGCCTTCACTCAATGAACCGCATGGAACTGGGTAGCTAAGGCAGGGGTGGAATTCATTCCTCCTTGGCAACGTTCAGGGAGCCTTTGCCACGGCACCATCCTCTCTCTTTCTCACCACGCACGGCCAACTTTCTGCAACAAAATGAGGCAGGCATGGATTCGTCCCAAGATGAGGTCCTTCCTGTGCACCGAACGAGGCAGGTGTCTGGTGAGAAAGCAGAATATGCTCAAAATACACCTGCAGCTGACAGGCCACCGTCATTCTGCAAGTTCCCAAGTGTTAAGTACTTGCGTTTACCACCTTGATAACACTGAATTTCGTTTTTTGGGAGTGTAATCATCTGTATTTTCCCCCCGATATGTCAACATTTAAAAAGCAGAAATTCCATGATATGGAGTCATAACGGTGAAGTATTGGAGCGGGTTACCTAGAGAGGTGGTGGCATCTCCATCCTTGGATGAGTTTACGGCCCAGCTTGACAAAGCCTTGGCTGGGATGCTGTAGTTGGGGCTGATCCTGCTTGGAGCAGATGTGACCTCCTGGGGTCCCTCCATACCCTCGTTTTCTATGCTTCTGTAATGGCCAACCCCTGGGACCACAGCAGGATTTGAACCATTAGCTCCAACACACAGGCCTCTGCTATCTCCACTGACAGAGCAATGGCTAGATGTGTTTATTCTCTAGCAGACTGGGACTTGAGAGGGACGAGGCTCACACCTTGCCACTGGATTTCACACATATTTGCTGACAGGAGAGGGCTGCTTGGGTTCCAGTTCATGTTCAGGAGGGAAGTGCACCCAGTGGTCACAGCCCCTCTCCTGATGGTCACCTCACCCTGAGGCTTGGCCCCCGTCTGCTCTAACCTGTCTCTGACCCACTCCAGTTTATTATGCACCCCTGACTCATGGCCTCAGTCCCATCTCCTGTTCTCAGGTTTCTCAGCGGCTTTCTCTCCCATGCAATTGAAGTCTCCCTTCTCACATCTTTCTAGTAGCACTTCCTCCAAGCTCCACGTCACTTCTAGTCTCAGACTCCTTGCCTAACCAGCCCCAGCACCCGTGCCCGACTCCTCACTCTCTCTTTCCTTTCCCAGGCAGTCCCCAGCCTCCTGTCTTAGCCCTTGCCTCTCTTCCTTCCCCTCCCCACCCTCTAGTTATCCTCCCCCTATTTATGTCCTTCCTGAACTGACTCCGTGCAACAGCCTCCCTTCCCAGGGCCCTCATCCAATCTCAGCTTTCATCCCCTGCTCCCTCTCCTGGCCTCTATCTCAAGCTCTTTTTTACAATTAGTCCCAGTTCCCCCCCGCGAGAGTCCAGCAGCTCATTACATCGATCTCCCTTGCCCCACTCCTTCTACCTCCCAGATCCAGTCTCCTGGTCAAGCTGTTTTCAGTCCTTCTCCTAGGTCCTGGTCCAATTTGTGTTTGCAGCTTCCTCCCCAGCTCCATTTCCATGGCTGGCTTCCCATCCCAGACTCTTCACCCAGGGATTCATGGCTTGTTCCCTTTTCTTCTCCTGTCCTTTCCCCAACCAGTCCCAGCCCGTCCCTTTGCCTTTCACTCCCTGCTGGCTTTTCTCTTTCCCTTGCTCTAGTCTCAGCCTCCTCAGGACCTGCCCATTCCTTTCCTTTGCCCAACTTTACTTCTTTCCTTTTACAACCGGATCCCATTGCTCTCCTTCTCTCTGCTGCCTGGGTGCCAGGAGGGCAATTGTTGAAACCAGGTCTGATAATCCTTGCCACAAGTCATGGTTTACCTGCAAGGGGAAAGTAAAGGCTAGCGGGAGAACCTGCCTTGGCACTTCCAGCTGCAGCTCCCAGCCCATGCTGCGAGGGCTGCAAAAGGGCAGTTTTTCCTTTTATTTTGTACAGAAGGAGGCACAGGCGCAGCTGCTTCAGCATGATGGGGCTGGAGCTTGCTCAGTGGGGACATGGGCCTTGACTGATGTGCAATGCTCCAAGCTGCCTTTACAGAGCAGGGGCAAGCCCAGTTTCTACCGGCCTTATAACTTGGTCCAACGGGGACATCCCTGGAAACAGCTCCCGATCCCAACCTCACCTCTTGCCAAATGAGTCCGACCTGCTGGCGTGGGGCTGCTCCAGCATGCCAAAGACATAAAAATAAAGAAATGAAGGTCGCCCAAACTGTTTAAAGAGCAACACGGTGCATTTTTTTACTGGCCCAGCTCTTGCCGAACGAGCCCGTCCCTGCCAGCATGGGGCTGCCACAGCATCTCAAAGCAATACAAAAAAAAGAACCGTTTAAATAGCATCACCATGTATCTTTCCTGCCCCAAGTCTTGCCGAACGAGTCCGTCCATGCCAGCATCTCAAAGCCATTATATATATATATATATAAAAGACCTGTTTAAATAGCAACACGCATTCTCCGGAAGGGGCAAGCCACGGCTGGCTCGGACTCCTGGCCAGGAACATTTCCACGAGAGTTGTTAACGTTGGGCTAAACTAATCGCCAGCAAGCACACAGGGCCAGCCTCGCTCTCTCTCTCAAGCCAGTTAGAAAAGTAGAAGGGAAAAAAATTCACCACGCAGCAGCAGACATGCCCATTGCACAGGCGGGAACACTGAGGCACGCGGTCCCCGAGCCTCCACGTGGAGTCCTCGGAGCCCAGAGCCCGGCCCCGCCCCTCCGCCGTGACGTCACGGCCTCCCCGGGCCGTTGCTAGGCGACGCGCGGCTCCCTGTACACAGCGGGGCTGCCTGTGGCTGCAGCCATGAGCGAGGTGAGACCCGGAGCCGGAGCCGGACCCGGAGCCCACACTGCCCCGGCAGTGTCCAGGGTCGGGGGGCTGCTGTGCGGGAGGGAAGGGGAAGGGAAGGGGGAGCAGCCTTCAACTCACTGCATTGGAGAAAATGAGGGTGGGAGGGACCTGGGAGACTGGGGGGGGGGGTCACATCCAGTGCAACCCCCTCCTTCACTGGGCACCTGCTGCATCATCCCAGACAAGTACACCTGGGTCTTAAATGCCTCCAGGGATGGAGAGGCCACCACCTCCCTGGGGAGCTTATTCCAGTGCATCATCCCCCTCCCGTTTTGTATCCAACCTCCACTTTCCTTGCTGCAGCCTGAGCCCATTGCTCCAAGTTGCCATCTGCACCCACTGAGAACCAGTCCTCTTTGCAACCCCCCTGCGGGGAGGTGAAGGCTGCTATTTAATCCCCACCTCCTCTTGCCACTTTGGTCTTCTTTTCTGCAGACTCAATCAGCCTGGAAAGGTGACCCCCGGCCCCTTCCCCTTGCACCCAGAGCCCTGCAAAGACTTTCAGGCTGCGTTTTTCAAGAGGCAGCGAAAACTATTTCTGATCTAGAAAATGATAACTGCGAGTTTGCCAAGGAGGATGGAGCTGGGCTGGTCTCAGTGGGGGCAGACGACATAACAAGCAGCAGTGGGCTCAGGTTGCAGCAAGGAAAGTGGAGGCTGGATAGTAGGAAATACTTCTGAGAAGGGCAGTAAAGCACTGGAAGGGGTTAGCTAGAGAGGTGGTGGCACCTCCACTCTTGGGGATGTTTAAAACCCGGGTGGACGGAGCCTGGGCTGGGATGATGCAGTTGGGGCTGTCCTGCTTGGAGCAGGGGTTGGGGCTGGATGTGACCTCCTGAGCTCCCTTCCCACCCTCACTGTCTGTGATGCGTAGCATGATGAGTCTGGTCTTCATGGAGTGCTGATTTCACAAAGACATTTCCTAGACATTTTTACAACATTTCCCAAATATCTAACTTCAGCTTCCCTTATTGCAGCTTGGGGGGGGATGGGGGGGAGAGCACATCAAGTTGCAGTAAGAGACATTGAATTTAGGTATTAAGAAAACATTTCTCATGAGCAGGGGAGTAAAACGCTGGAACAGGTCACCACAGAGGGGTGGTGGGAATTTCCATCCTAGGAGGTTTTGAAGACCAGGCTAGACAAAGCCTTGGTGGGATGGTAAGAATAAACTGCAGGAAATAATTTACCAATCTAAATCCATAAATTAAGATTTTAAGTGTCAAATGATGACACTGATTTAATTAGTCATTGTTTGCTTGCTTGTTAGCATCTTTCAAGATACAGCTAAAACTATTTCTGATGTCAAAACAGTAACTGGAGTCCAAGATGGGAGTTATGTTGTATTTAGAAAAGAATATCCATTGGGATATTGGGCTGAGCTAACAGGATGAGGTTCTGTGTGGACAAGTGCAAGGTGCTGTACCTCGGGGAGGAATAATTCAAAGCACAAATACAACAGGGGGACACCTGGCTGGATGGCAGCACTTGGGAGTCTTGGTCAACCACAGACTCAATACGAGTCTGCAGCGGGATGCAGCCGCACAAAAGGCAAATGTGGTTTTGGGATGCAAAAAAAAAATGGATCCTGTCCAACAGCTTTTGGCCAATACAAGGTCATTCCCTACGTTATATGCTACAACGTTCCCTCAGCTGAAGTTTAAAGAGCTAAGTAATGGGCTTTCCACTCCCGCGCTTCAGATGCTATTTCATACTGTGCTGTTTATATTTCCTTTCCTAAATTTCATCCCACGATTCCTACATGGAGGATTAGGAGCCTGTCTTCTAGTTTAGCTTGGCATTGATCTACCTTGAAAATGTACCTGTTTTTTTACCGTACGCCACCCAGAGCTTCTTGTAGGACAGGCGGTGTGTAAATCTAATAAAGTTTGGATCCAAATCTGAACTTTTGTAAAATTTGGAGGGTGGGTGAGAACCTGGTGTTCCCGTTTCTAATGTCAGGTTCCCATTTCTGACGTCAGGTTGTCCAGGTATCTTGAGAAATACATGAGCCTCTCAAGCTTGATAAAAGAGATGAATCCTGTTGGTCTTATTCACTGAGTTTTCTCATTTAAGTGAGGGTTTGGGGGAAGGCAAGCTGGATGAGTGGTCCGAGTGACTGGAGCTGGCAACCCATGTACCGAAGGTTTGGGATCGCAGCGTGTTGGTGCCTTCTACACTGCAGAGAAGAGCAGAGATACCTGAGCCGCCTTTAACCCCCTTAGCTTGGGGCAGTGGCAGCAGTCTAATTTCAGCAGCTCCAACTATTAAAAGTGCAAGTTATTTCATTGACATTAGTAACTATCTACTTGAAAAACACATGTGAATTCATGTGGCAAAGAGGCAGCTGCTTGCAGGGAAATTTTACTCCTGATTATTTCCTGTAGAGCTGTCATACATTCATTAGTATATTGCTCTTATTTTTTCTGATAATCTGTGACCCTACCTAAGATTCAAACTCCTTTTGCTAATTGATTATCCATCTCATCTCATGCAGGAAAGGTATGACAAGCTGTGCGTAGAAGAAAATGCCTTTGAAGCACTGGAAAAAGACTTCCAAGAAGTCCTCGATGAACTCACGGGGGATAAAAGTTTGGAGAAGTTCCGGATTGAATATGAGAAGCTCCACGCGGTTATGAGGAAATCCTATGAAAATGAAAGGCGTCTCATGACAAAATGCAGGGAGCTAAATGCTGAGATCGTGGTGAATTCGGCTAAAGTGGCTACAGCTCTAAAGCTGTCTCAGGATGATCAAGCAACAATATCATCACTTAAAAGGGTGAAGTATTTTTAATATATATATTGCTAACTGTATATATACTATATATATATATATATATATATATAGCTAACTGTAAGGAGGAAATACTTGCTAGAAGAAATGGTTGTGAACCAGGGAAGAGCTTTCTGATAAATGCCATTCTGTTATAGAGAAATGGGTGTTCAAGTGGACTCTGCGTGCAGTTGGGAACTGAGGCCTGCTATCTTCTAATTTCTACTCTATTCCTGACTTTTTTTTGTTGCCTTAGCACGTCTCTTAACCTTTGTCAGTCATTTTCTGCACTCATTTATAGCAAGATAATATATCTGGACTCGCTTCACTTATTTCTAAGTGGTTACCACATCTCTGTATCTAAGCTTTCCCCATCTCTAGAATATTGATCTCATTATATACTTTACAGGGACTCTTTGGAATGAATTAGTGAATATTCCTGAAGAGCTATATACATGTTAAATATTACCAGACCCTGAAAACTTCACTTGCTTGTTGCAAATACGACTCTTGCTTGGCGCAGCATCATCCGTTTCTGTAAGATGTCATCTTACAATAAAGTTTGTTGTCCTTATAATTGCAAACCCCCTCCCTCCCCACTTTGAGTTGTGATCTCAGTATAAACCAGGGACCATGCATTCTTATGAAGTCTGCAGAAATACTGCTCCCGTGCCTTTGCTGTGGTCCATGGTTGACTCAACCTGCAGCCAAATGAAAACTTTCTAAAATCTGGTTTTCAGTAGTGCTAATCAGAAATTTGCAGGGCAATGATGAAATAGATTTGCCTTTGGCATGATTTTTGTCAGCTTAAGAGACCTTAAGGTGGGATGGGTGCTTGGCAGTACTTTGCTGCTTCAGAGGTGTTCTTTAAGAAGCATGTGAATACTCTGTTTTAAAGTACAGGGGTTTGGCTTTTGGTTGGGTGCATAGTCCCATTTTGGCTATGCTGTTTTAGACATGACCATAATAATGTCAAAATTGTTCTAGTTGTGCCTTTGAGAAGCTCTTCTGTTACTATAGATTATTTTCAGCACGCCTGCAGTCTCCTGCTGTTTTCCTATCTGGAAAGGAGTCTCATGCCAACTGTATTCTTTTACTGTAATTTGCTAACTGGTTGCTTTGAAAATAAATGGTGCATGTGCATAATGCATGTTGTTGAATGGGTTCAGACACCAATGTGACATTTGGTCTTTACTCAATTAAAACAAACAACAAATTAGATTCTGGCATTTCATTGCGTGTTAGAGAAAGGAGAATTACAGCTCTCATTTTGAAGACATTTTATCCCAATGGCAATGCTGGTGGTAGGATGGGTCATTGAGGTAATGGGTTCAGAACTTGTGCCTTCTACATTTACTGGTTTGAATCCTGAAAAGGCAGAACCTTTTCTATGGCCAAGTCCTTTTAAAAGAAACCTTTGCTCTGAGGCAGGAGGCTGACTATAAGGAACAGATACTCGGGAGAGGAGAGCAGCTCGATAGTGATCAATAGTCTTTACCATTTGATAGCTATTCAGTGCTTCATGTTGTAGTTTCAGTCCATTTTCTTGTGAACACTTCATGTAACAGCCCCTTGTTGGTAGTCACATTAGAGAAGCTAACTGCTGGCTTGAATGACAAAGGATGAACTCCTTTCTTACCGATAACGATGTCACTCAGCCAGGTGAGGGCAGAGGGACATTAGCAGAACAACGTGCAGGAGTTTGCGCTGGACTTGCTGCGGCGAACAGCAGGATCTCGCTCTCCAGGCCATCAATTCAACACCGCTCGCCAGCGCGGTATTCGCGTTCAGTCTTTGAAAAACCAAATTGCTGCGATTGCTTCCCTTAGTTAAGGAACAATAAAACGAGGCAGCCACAATTTATGAACTGTCTGCTTGGCGCTTTCCAGAAATCGTTCCCACAAATTTTTCTGAACGATTATTATTACAAACAGCATGCGTCTGTCTGTCTCAGGAGTTAATTATACAATAGACTGCAGCACATTTTTAAGTGCCAAGCTATATGCTGTAATTATCTAAAAGATTCTGACACATGCTGCATTCCCGCAGTCATTGCTTTCTGTGAGTAATAAGTGATTTAAAAAAAATAAAATAAAGGGTTCTATCATCAGAAGTTTACTCCCCTTTTAATCTTGACTTTTAAAAGAACCACCACTCCTGCCTCCCTTTGTATTTAAAAACAAACACCAAGAACTAGGAACATTTCTGTTATAGCTGAAGTCAATGCCAAAATCTCATTCAGGATTTCACCTGTTAACTTAAGGGCCTCGAACTGCATGCAGGAAAATGCTATTGATTTCAGATGCTTTGTGAAAGCGAGTGAGAGCACTGTAAGCAACTCTGCTATAACTATTTCTTCCAGGTGACCTGCAGCCACTATTTTCTTGAGTGGTCCCACTTAAATCAGTGGGCCAGGTCTATGAATCCTCATCTGTCTGAATACAGTTTGCAAGTTCAAACCTAAAAACCCAATTCAACTTCCATTGAAGCCAATAAAAACATTCCTCACACGATGGATTGATTAAAAGCACCAATTCTAATTGCAATTTTAATCAGGCAGTATGAAACCTTGATCAATTTTAATCCAGTTTGGAATTTGCATGCTTTAGTATTTTCCTAAAAAACAGATTGATTTTCATCATTGGTAACCATTAAAACACATCTATTTGCATCTAAATTTGATGCTGCTTTTGCTAACCTGAAAGATACACTAACTCAATACATGTTTATTTAAGCAATTTTGTCACTTAACATACATTTATTCAGACTCTTAATTTTTACATTTTTATTATGTTAGAAAATGGCAAATGAGTCATTTCTTCTTTACTAGAAGATGATTGTTTTTTTTCCCCATCTGTGATCTGTGTTGAGCTACATTTGGATAGAATTTGGAATTCAATTAAATGTAGAAAAACAGCATTTTAGAGTGTATTTGGTATTCATTAAATCTACCTTTTATTGTGCTGGAAATATAAGAGAAAAGTGAATTGATTAAATGATGTTTTGCATTTAGAAATAATTTATTAATCAAAAAGCACATCTTGCGGGCTAGTGAATTGCACTGAATACTTGCAGTCATCATATCCTTCAAGATGTAGACTAGCAAGTCTCATACTTGCATGCTTGCTTTTTATTTATATATTGGAGGAAGAAAACACCAAGTCCTCCAGTTTTGCTGTTTGCTTTTATGCCCCTCTTCCTTCCCTGGTAGCTGCAGACAATACGGTTCTGCCCAATTCACTTGGCAGTCTTAATGGTTTTGAGTTGGGGCTTGTCCGACTATACATGGAACGAGTAACAGCTGCATACAAACAGGAGGGAAAACCCTCAAAGTAGCATCTGTTCCTCACCACCCTAATTGTAGTTGTAGTTGGTACGAACTCTTAATTTATCTAGAGTAAATAAAACATTTCAAGATAGAAATATGTGAGAGGCAAGGATGTTTGTGGGTTATATCTTATTGGACCAACTGCACACTGGATGGGATGGGATGGGAACTTGAAGAAGAAGGAACTGCTTTTGAAAACCTGTCTAAGCCATCCCAACCATGCTGTTAGTCCAATCAGAGATATCATCCATGGCTCATTAATGACTCAAGGTTTTGTGAGCATGGGGATGATGCTCTTGCCATGATGGTCCAGGAGATACGCAAGAGTTCTTCTGGGTGACATCTTTTATTAGACCAATGGTATGGTTGGTACAGACACAGGCAAGCTTAGGCAAGAAATAGAATCAGTTTTCTGTTCGTGATTCCTTCTGAATCCAATGTGATTTTATATTGTTTTCCCCATGTTGTCCTCAGGAGATTGAAAAGGCCTGGAAAATGGTGGATGCTGCCTATGAAAAGGAGCAGAAAGCAAAAGAAACCATTATCGCGCTGAAGGAGGAGATTACCAACCTGACTACATTAGTGGAGCAAGGATCTGGATTATCGCTGGGGCAGGAGTACAAGTAAGTCACCTTCCCGAGGGAGAAGAATGGCTTAATTTCATGCCCAGTGCAATCACTGGGTCTTGTGCTGCATGGCCCTGCACTTTGTGCCTTGTGTGATCACTTATTCTGGTGTAAAGTGAGTACATAGAGTAGCAAATGCACTTTTTGCTGGGGTAAATGGCTGTGCAAAGTATGCACCAATAGAGATTCAAATTTAGCAAGTTCACTTAGTATTGGGTCAGGCCCAGAGAGATCGAACAACATAGAGATGATTCGTTTTCCTAGGGTCTGCAGGGCTATCTTGTTGGGAAACGTGTCTAATTTGAGTAGCCGTGTCTGAAAACACATGCATGGGTGATAGCACCAAGGTTCAGGGACCTGGGAGCCAGGAAACCTGAACTCCTTGTCCTCAGCTTTGCTACAGGTTTGCCGCGCAACCAAAGACAAGTAACTTCTGCCATTCGCTGTGACCCTCCCTCTCCTTTTTTGTCTTGTATATTTATATTGTAAAGTCTTCCAGACAGAAGTCGTGCATTTATGTAGTGCCTGTCACTGGGAGGTTCGGACCTCGTTTGGAGCCTCCTGTAATACAATATAACGACAACAGATCATTCTGCATAGCTGCAAATCTGCAATTGGAATATTTAATTGGAACATTTCCAATAAATTTAGCTTTTTCAGGATCAGAGCCTTGGGTTGCCTGTGCCTTTGAAGGTGGGGCAGGGAGGCATCCTAATTAGAGACTAACTGTTCAGAGACATGTGAGCTTTTGTAGCCAACCACTTGCTTTAGTCAGTTCATGCGCCTCTGAACTAGTTAGCATCTAAGGTGTCCCCATGCCCTGCTTTCTGCTTGACTTCAGGTTAACGTGTCTAACTTCCTATGTGTTTTTGGACAAGAGAGTATTTTTTATTTATATGTTATATCTTCAAGGCATCATCTGTGCAGCCAGACAGATTTCGAGGAGCCAGGATACAGCAGTGAAAAGGGAAAAGGGTATAGAAATAGGGTGTCTGGTTGATTCTCCAGTTGGCATCAATGGCACCAAGAGTTTAGATTTTGCCGTGATGGTGACTTTTTAATGAGTGCTGTAGATAGATCATATAACATGATTGATAGCTGCGATGGACTAATTCAAGAGGAGTTTAAAATGGAACAGGCAACATTTAAACACTAATTCATTGCAAAAGAGCTTGTTCTGGACTCAGAGGGAGTACAGGGGGTCTTGGGCACTGCTCCACTATTATTTCTTTTTCTTTCAGTATCCAGGATTTGCTAAAATTTAAGGACGAGGTAACAAAGGAGCGAGACCATCTCTTGTCAGAGGTTGTGAAGTTACGTGAAAGTCTAATGCACGCTACAGAGCAACAGCAGGAAACAGAGAGTGCAAAAACTGAGGCAGAGCAAACCATCACTCAGGTATGTGCAGCTCACCGGGTTGCAAACGCAGGCTTTGTCCCGAACTGTTCCCTCACCTTTGCAATTGAGAGCTACGCTGTTCCCTGTCATTTTCCATTCCCCACCCTTTCAGGGCTGCTCAGCAAGGAGTCTGTCATCAGTGCTTTTCATGCTTTGCTTTCTTTCCCTTCTGTATTCTTTACCAAGCTGCCTGTTATCTACGGACTTCTTTCTCAACTCTCATATTCCCCGAGTTTGGCTGGAGCCTCCCATATCCAAGTTAAAATTCCTGCTCAGTTTTGGTATGTCTCTCCTTGCCCTGGGAACCTCCAGGTCTGCAAGACAGGAACGCCAAATGTAGGCCTGGAAATGCCTCTTTGTGTTACCGACTCCAGCCCCCTGCCTTCATAGCCAACCACATCACAGTCCCTTTCATAAAAGGATCCAGGTACCTCTTCACACTACTTAGGATTTTTCCCTCGCTGCTTCTATTTGGAGCCTATTCTAGAGCTTCACCCTGCTCACGATCAATTCTTTCCTAAATTTATTCATGGCCAACTTATACCTATTTGCTTTAGGATGTTCTTGCTTTTATCTTAAGTTGCTCTTTTCCCTCCTTGGTGCTTACCCCCACTTAAGTTTATGGAGAGCAGTCCTATCCCCTTGAAGTTTATGTTTTATAAGGCTGAACAAACTAAGCTCTTACAGTCCCTCGTGGGAGTTGCTCTTCATCCCCCCAAATAATTTAATGGATAGATCTTCTATCTTTGAGGGGTCACCAGCTTGGGTTTAGCTCTCTCTTCCTGCATATGGTAGTCGAACATGTAGTGGGCTGGAGATCAGTGAGAGGATTATTTGGAAGTGAGAGAGCAAGAAGGCAGGAGGAAAGGGGGGTGGGAAACGGATGTACAGAATGGGGAGATATAGTTGGAGAATGGGAGGGGAAAGAAAATGATACGAGTGCAGGGGTGGAGAGGGAGAGCAGGAGGGAGAGACTAAAGACAGATGGCATCATCCTACTTGCAGTAGACCTTATTAGTCACAAAGTGGAAAGCAGGCCTGGGCTACTGTTCGGCATGAGATGTAAGGCACTCAGGTTACCCATCTTGAGCAGAGAGTTGGGGTTGCAAAGCAGAGGAAAGGTCAGTATCTCTGGTGGGCTGAGGGAGCCGTGGAAAGGCATCCCTGCCACAGCAAAGGGAGATCAGTGAAACACCCATCACACTTTATAGTCATTTAAATCTTCCCACGTAACTTTTAATGTCCCAGCGTTTCCTGAGACAGATCCTCTTGAGCTTTGAATCTTACAGAAGGTTTTACTCTTCATGCAGTCGACTCCCCATGTCTCCCAGCTCTCGCTGTAGTTACATCCCACTCTGCAACACATCCTTACACCCTTCGCACCCAACACCTTTTCAAGATCTCATTGAAGGGCTTGTCTGTTCTGGCCATTGTTCATCTAGACAGTAGCTGTTAGAAACTAAAAGCAATGCTTGCGTGCTCCTAGACCATGCGTTGCCTCGGAGGCGCAGTGTCTGAGCATGCATCAGATCTGAACGTGGAGCATTCAGCAGAGCTGCCGGGATCCATAGTGGGAGAATGAGCCCCTGTAAAACACCGTCGTAAAACTCAGCTCGCCCCATCTGTGGCTTTTGGCACATGATGGTCAATACTACAGAAAACCTTGCAATCAAATAAAAGAACTTGGTGGCTGCGTCTGCGCGGGATGCTTCGAGTGCAGTAGCTTAATTCGACTGCGCATTAGCATGGTGGGCAAAACCCATGTTAATGCACTCACGCACAGTAGATTTAGTCTGCTATGCATGAATGGCACAAAAAGACTGTTCGTTTACACTAATGTGCAGTAGTGCCGATTACAGTGCATTAAGTTAGCACCTGTTATTGCAGGGCACTTGCACACGTGTGAGGAGCTTGCTCCTATGCACTGGAAACCAAGCATGTCGGAGCAGACTTGATTAATCGTAAATTGAGGCACTTGGGCAGCCTCATGCATCATGTGTATCCGTGGCGCTATGCACCTCCACGCTGAGAAAATGGCAGTGGTGTGCTTTGAACTACAACATGTTTGATCCACTTTAGTTCAAAGTGCACCATTGGCATTTGCTCAGCATGGAGGCCCGCTGAGCTGCTGAATACATGTGCTCCTGATGTGATGCTAGGTGCTGCTAATTAGCAAGGCTCACGAAATTAAAAGTGCTTGGCACCACATTGGGAACACATGTAAAAACACCTAGAGGCGTTAATGCGCCATAATTATGGCCCTGTAGATGCCCTCAGTTCCAAAAATGCTGATTTCTGTCCAGTCAATAGGGGAGCAGATTTGACGTATTCCATCATTTTTCCATAAAAGCCACACACTGCCACTAAATACTCAGCACAGTAACATGAAACTGTGTGCTGTTTGCCAACTTAACTGACAGACAAAGCCCTAACATTGCTGTCCCTACCCATCATTATGTGACTGCAGCTCCAGCAAGAAATCCAGATGCGTCAGAACGAGGCATCGCGGGAGTCTCGGAAGAAAGAGAAACTGGAGAAGGAGCTGAAACAACTCGTCTCCGATACAGACAGCAAGAACACTGAAATCAAGACGCTTCAGCAGCATGTACAGAAGACCAGAGAGGAGCTCCTAAAATTGGAGCAGCAGCTCAAGGAGCAGAAGGTACGGTTGGTTGTTCTGTTTCCTCTAACACAGGCGTGTGTGCATGCTCGCGCATGTGCACACACCCACACGCACACAGATTCTGTGGGTAAGGTTAGGTGTCAATACAGAGGAAATCAAGTTGTTCTTCTAGCTTTTTCATAACAGGATTGAGAATGCGGAGGTGATCTTTCCATCACTGGATGGATTATCCTATCATCAGACATTTATTAACTAGAAGTCTCCCTTGAGTTTGCAATGTGTTGTGACAATCTTACAAGGTGCCCAAACCTTGCCACCTATGCTCCAGGAAGCCTTTTGGTCATCAGACCAGGATGCCGTGTCTATGAACTATGTTCTGCTTCAGACGCTTGGGTGCATTAGATTAGTATACTCAACTGATCCTGAAGGAGGTAGGTTTCCAAATCCCTGTGCAATTTGATGGGAGTAGCATTGGGTATCTTCGAAAATACCAGCCTGGGTGTGTAAATACTAGTTTAAAGAGCAGTACATGACAGCACAGTTTTATTTTTTTTATCTATTGAACACGTATCTTGTTCAGACTTTAAGGCCTTTGCTTTCCTGTCTGTCATGTGATGATGATGGTAGGACTCTTCTCGAAAAGGCAATAAGTAACTAGGAAACAGCAAAGAGCATGTGTGACCTAGTAGCCAGAACAGAAGACCAGCAATTTAGTATTCCCTACTCTGCCGCTGCCTTGCTAGATGGTGCGGGAAAAGTCTCTTAACCCCTGTTCCTCTCTTTCCCCATCTGTCAAATGGGAATACTGAACTTTACATCTCTCTCAAGTTTGCTCTGAAGTTTAGGTAATAACGGTTGTAAACATCCACAGATAAATGTTGCAGTAGAAGTGCAGAGAATGGCCTTTGTGATTCTTTATATTGTTTTCAGGTCGTTTTTCTGGGAAAGTCCTAAAACAGTGTTTTGCAACTAGTTCGTGTCTTCAGGTTTTCAGTCCATTTCCCCCAACTGAGATGCCTCCAGAGAAGCAATTTCAGCAAATAGCAAAGGAGAGTCGATAACTGTAAAGCAATGTTACCTTGAGGAAACTTTCTCAGGAGTTGCGTGTATCTTGCAAATTCATAGTTGCTTTCTTCCCTTAGGTCCCTGAATCAATGTGGGTAGAAGCCTGTGACAGTTACTTTGTTAATTCAGTATGTGGTATAAATAAAATATACCTCACATAAAGAAATGGAGGGAGATTTAACACTTTCTCTGCACAAGACTGGGTTTGGTGCAGCCCACAACGCAGCTCCAGGATGCACCGAATTAGCTAGGATATCCCCAACTCTAGCATGCTGTCTCCTGCCCTTCCATAATACAGTAAAACCCAGATCACTCATATTCACATCAGGTTACGGATTCAAGGGCACAGCTGTTTAAAGGTGTGTACAGAAATGCTCAGTGCATGTTGTACAGCTCTGTAATTTAGAGCACTTCTTATAGCACCATAAAGTTTCAGTGCTCTTAAACATGACAGAAGTTCAGTGTTTGCAGGGGAGAGGTGTGGGAAGAGGGGGCTTTGAGCCTCCTTGCAATTTCCAAATCTGGAAAGTGCTCCACATCTTCTTGGGGCTTCTCCACTGGTCAGAAACATGATTAGCATACAGAAGTGATTAGAAGTGCTGTAGGTTGCCAAAGTGCTGTAAAATACAGCGCTTCGAATTTAATACCTCATCATTTAACAAGGGTTCATTTGAAGCGCCGTATCCATTTTTAAAGCATTGTGAAGCCGTGCACTTCTGTTAAGTCACAGCAGGAAAGTGCTCTAAATGGTGAACAAAGCAACCTTTGTACACAACTTAAATGCAGCTTCTACTTCTGAGGGCACCCATTTTTCAGTCCTGTGCAGCTTTTAGCTGTGGCTGTGTATACACCAGTTTGATTTACAAATCCTCATCTTTCTATAGGTTAAGGACCTATTCATTATGCCAGTTCTCCTGTATTTGCACCTCCTTGCTTTAGCCCTTTCTAGGGTTTTTCAGTTTGGGATATAAGGAGACCACATGGGGCGGCACTTCATAGCACAGGTTGTTCATTATTCTGAGAGCAAGAGTCAGGGAACCACAGGAGCTGTCGGTGCCCTGCAGGCTTAGCAAACAATCCCGACTCTTTACTGAGTCAGAGACACTGCTCTCATCTCTATCCTGTGTTCCCACCATGCATTTGAGTAGGGCAATTCACCCCTCCCCTTTAGTTTTAAATGGCATGACTTTATATATTGACTTTATCATTCTGTCACACATGGATGCTTGAATCCAAAAATATGATGACAGTTTTTTCCCCTTGCTTATGAAGTAATGTCTGCCCAGGGAAGTTCCATCAAGCAGAAGAAAAGACTGGCAGCTCCAATATCAAAATATATGTTCTCCATATAAACCTCGAAACTGCTGTTCTGGGCTTTTGACTGGAGACAGATTAGAATGGAAAACGGTCGTGCCCCGATGTCAGCAAATTGTGCACTCAAGGAAATGTTATAGCCATATTAATGCGGGATTTGCTTGTGAAGATATAGAGCTCCCCTGCCCCTCAGCTGATTAAAGCTGTTTGAATCTCCTACTCATTTGCAGTGATTACAGCGCGGCGTTGTTGTGGATGTGATCCTGCCAAATGGCAAACAGGCATTTAAATATTTATCCACCACCTGTGAGGGAGACTTACAGAGCTTCCCCCCCAACACCAAAAAAAAATGAGCCTGGCTGCAGTGTTCATTCGAAGTTGTCATTTCCCTTAGCTATTGAGCATTCACCCGATTTCTGAGCACATTAGTCATTTCATCAGGGATAAAGAGGGGTATCTATCAAGGCGGGTCTTTCCCGCCCCACCCTGGGGAAGACTCAGGGTGCTGCCTATGTGCATACGTGCATAGTGTCGTGAGATTAAAAAGAATTAAATGGCTTGCTCTGTAATCAAACAGATCCTGAACGAGAGAGCGGCCAAAGAGCTCGAGCAGGTTCAGCTCAGAAACGCCAAACTCCAGCAAGAGAATGAGCAGCACAGCCTGGCCTTTGAACAGGTGATGCAGGAAAACCAGCAGAAGACGGTGGAGCTGAAAGTAAGTACCGGGCACTCTTTGGATCACTTTGGGGACTGGCGTCTTGTCTGCTGTCCCAGGTGAAGCAGGGGTAACCCTGACCGGCACTTGGAAGGGAGTCTAAGTGTTTCAAGAACAGAGTTGGCCATCCAGTTGTTCAACCTTTCTTCTCTGTCAGCACTATGCAGCATCCAAGCATGGCGCTAGCTTGTGCCATGCGGCCGGAGGAGCTGTCTGTCAGAAGGGGCGTTCAAGTGAGTGCCTGACCTCCTCTGGTCATTAAAGATCCCATAGTCATTTTCATAAGGATAAAGTCTTTTTTAGATTGTCAAACCTGTGGGCGTAAAAAGCTTGTAAAAGCCGTGCCTCCCTTTACAGTTTTTGTAGTGATTAGCACACTCCAAGTGCTATCAGAAGCCAATAATAACTAGCAATAATAACAGTGCTGCAGCCAATTTCCAATACACTAAATTACCTCCTGCCTATTTAAATGTACCCTTCAACATCAATTGGAGAAGCTTAGCACAAATAAATAAACTAATGTTTACTTGCTGAGCCACACAGGTTTCTTGTGCTGTTAAATAGATGTTTTCCCCATTCTCAATATGGCTGCATTTCAGCGGTGCGAAAGGGATCCTCAAAGTTTTTAAAGCCCTTTGACAGCCTTTGGGAATAAAGAGCATTGTATAAGTGTTAGATATTATTACTATATGTCTGCTGGGCCATGTGTTTTGTATCCTGTAACATTGCTGTGGTTACTACATTGGTTATGTTAGAGAACAGGACAGAAAACCAATAGCTTATCAAGCTTTACTAAAGTACAGCCAATTCCCTTGAATAAAAGAAGTCAGTTGCTGATAGAGAGCTTTTGTTCAGTGGACCCTGCTGGTTAAAAACAATGAAAACAAACCACGAGCAGACATGTTAGAAGATCAGTTCAGCGCTAATGGAACGGGAAGATCCTACCGTATTTTGGATCCACCGTGAGATTGCAGTGTAGGAGTTTTGCTTTTTGATTGTATTGCCAGGTACACTGGAAGGACATTTTTATTACCCATTAAAAACTCTCAAATGACTCTGTCCTCCAGGTTAGGTGGCATGATCATTATTTCCAGCAATATCATCTTTGTGTAAAACTTTACAAGCAACGCGTTCAAATGGGAGGCAAGTACAGGACTCTAGGGAGTAAGGAGGGAGTGAGGAGGGAGCGAGGAGGAGGATTTTAGTTTAACAGCCAGATCCTGATTTCAGTGAAAGTCGATGGAGCTCATCACTATGTCAGATCATGCACAGCGTGGAAATGCTGGAAGATGCTGTTCGGTTGTTACTTGTGCACATTGAGAAAGCACACCAGAGCCCTAGTCGGGGAGCAGGACCACACTGCTGGAGGCATTTTAATTGCATCCTAGTCCTACAGTATGCTGAACAGCTTCTGTGTTGGGTACCTGCAACTCCCAGTGAAGTACATCTTGTAAACCTGTTGCAGCTCAGTGTTGGTTGGTAGTAGTTGAGGGCATCCAGTTCCTCACAGAGGTACTCGCACATCCCGGTACTGGGCTTCCTAATAATGTCTGATTTTATACAAAGCAGTGGTTGCTGACACGGATGGCTTAAAAAATGCAGTGGTGATGCTGGAAGCGGTTGTATTAATTTCTCAGGAATTATAGGGACTATTTCTGTTGACTTTAATAAGTGTAGCGACCAGTGATTCTGGTATCCAGGTTGTAGCCATATTGGTCTAGGGGAAAAGGCAATCAGGACTCATGGTAGAGATGATGTCTTTTATTAAACCAACCAGATATTTGCAAAAAAAATATTTCTTTCATTGCAAGCTTTCAGGCACAAACACCCTTCACCAGGCATTGGAGAAAAGATCGTAAAAGTTCTCCTGGGTTGAAATGAAAGTTTATATTCCATAAGATTTCACAGAGGAGTCAATAGCTGGAAAACTCCTCTGGGCAGGCAGTTCATAGCTGGTATGGAGCCTCTCACCTCACCTCTCACCTCCTCCGAGGATCTGTGATGATGCAGATTACCTTGAACTAATGGTTAGTATCTATAGCATTTCAGTCCAGAGTCTAGATCAGGCCAGCGGTACGCTGCTTACAGCAGTTACCAGTGCCCTGCCTTGCAAAGGAAGGCAAAGCTGCTTGTATAGGGTCCGCTGAGCCTGTTGTGTAGCGCCGCGTGTGGGTTGCACATAGGGATTCCTTATTGATTGTTTTATGCCCTGAAGCATGAGATTTGATTACCCTTCTCATGGCCCTAGCTGGCTTTGTTTAAATTATTTTTAATAACAGTGCAATTATCCAATGTTTTTTCTAAATCCTCCCACGGTATTTCTCACCATTACCTCTTGCCACGATGAATCCTGTAGATTATCCATCTGCTGAAGAAAACAGTGTTTCCTCTTTTTGGCTTCTAAGTGAATTGCTCTTTGTTCCCCCTTCATTGCCTCTTGCTACCACGCAGGTCAGAGAGGACGAGGTGACTCAGATGCGTCACGAAATCTCTAAACTGTCTAAGGCAAGGGAAATCATCCAGCGGAAACTGCGCGCTGCCGAGGAGCAAAAGGTTGAAGCAGAACACGAGAGGGATACCCTGAAAAATCAAATCTCTGGATTAGAGAGAGGTAGGGACCTAAACATGGTGTTGGATCCACTTGGGTGAAGGTTAATTCAGTGCATGACTGTAATGGTCATGGCCTTTGGTGCTCAGGGCGGGACTGTGGGAATGGGAGCTGGTGTGTTGCTTACTGAACTGACATAATGCACAATACATGAATTCTTTTGTGTCGCAAAATGAGGCCGGGTGTCTTTAACATACGCATCTCTGTGACTATGAAAGCTGATGTTCCCTCTCACAGACTGCAGCCAGGTCTTTTAATGGGAAGGAGGGCAAAACAAAAGAAGTGTCACTGAGCTTTGGAAAGCACGAGCATGGCAACAAATATCAATACAGCTCTTGGCAACTTTGAAAGTTTGTTCTGTTTCCAACGTCCTGAGCTTAAGCCTTCGCAATATCACCTGGGCACTTATTTATTTTTCCATTCTGATTTAAGCTCATCTCTTCTTACTTTTTAAATGATCCTGTCTTCTTTACATGTAGATAAAAGGCTAATCTGGATCTGTTTTCAGGTGGATGTAACTCCATGGAAAAGAGTAGAGCTGCACTCTTTAACAGCAGGGCTGGATTTAGCCCTGTTTGACTGATACAGCTTTGAAGTCTTAGGTCAACGTTTTCACAGGTGACGAGTGTGTTTACATGCCCTTGCTTTTGGGTGCTCAGTTGAAGGCTTCTTAGACTGACTGGGCTGCTCAGCACTGTCTGAAAATCCAGCTCCTTATGTTGCCTCAGATTGGGCACCTGAAAATGGAGGTTCCCAACGTGACCAGTCATTCTCAGAAATGTTGCCCTAAATCTCAGTCAAAAGTGCCAAAATCTCACGTATGTCTCTATATGCATAATATTAAATAACTTTTTTTATACATTGTTGAGGTGGTGTGATAGTCATGATGGCCCAGGAAAAAAATCCTCTTTTTTTTTTTTTTGCAACTTCCACTGTCCTCTCTCTTTATTTTTTTAGCTGTAGAACTTGACCTCAGGGTTTTTAATGTTTTTATCTTCCCTTTAGAGTTGGAGGTTGCTAAAAAGCAGGCAGAGACTGATAAGAAAGCTATAGATGAGCTTGTAAGAGAAAGGGACATATTAAACAAGGTAAGCTTGCACCGGTAACATTGGTACACAGATAACTTGCCTTGAGAATGAGATGTCTATAGCTTAAACCATGCAGAGAACTCGCAATACAAGGAGAACGTGATGAATAATGGCCATCAAGCTTTTTCTAAGCAGCTGCTTACGCTCTGTTTTTTTTTCTTTCTGTGAATTGAAACAGCATTATTACCTGCGAACACAAAAGGGACTTCTAAGTATTAGCATATAAAACAGCAGGGAATTCAGAAGTGTTAAGTGCTTTTGCCTTTATTGGAAACCTGTTATTTGGTATTCTAAGGAGGTGATTACATCTCTGCTTTTTATATCGACACCATATAAAGTTTAATGTTAATCTAGGCAAATTAAAGCTGCGCTAGTAAAAATAAAACCACACCAATGTGTTCACTGGTCCTATATTTGCATGTCAGGCTTATGTTTTTTTAACTCCAACCATTCCTGCCTCCTTTGTGATCCGTTTGTCGCATTGACCATTTTTCATGCGTCTGCAATTCTCATATTGTATGAAAATAGCTCGCGTTAATGGTAAATTAACCAGAGATTGGTAAATGTGACTCCAAGAGGTGAGTCTTGAAATTCTTGTTCAATTTGCAAGTTAAATTTGGCAACCAGAGAATGAAATTGGAGGGTGTTGGGGTCCATGGCAACTTCTCTGGCTTTTTCTGGAATGGATAGATGTATGATTTTAAGCCAGGAGTTGTTCCACTGCCTTCATTGAGTCACTTCGTAAGCAGCAGTCCTTCTATAACGCAGAATTAGTATTCCAGCTTCCATAGCAAATGTAGAAAAAGGGCTGCCATATCCTTTAGTGACTCTGCCTGAGTCCTGTAGAAATTCTCCTGTTCTTGGGGTTGGCTGGCTTAATTCAGCAAAATGACTTGGGGGAGTCCATAATCCACTGCTGCAGAGGCTAATGTTTGCCTGTGCAAGTTTCTGAGTTGCTGAGATCTCTGCTTTGGGATTTTCTTTGCAGAACTTGCTTAAAGCTGCTAGTGCCACACAAAAGCAGCTGAACCTGGTGAAGCTCCATGAACAGTCCAAGAGAAACTTGGAAGAAGAAATCCAGAACTACAATGACGAGGCTCAGAAGCAGAGGAAGATCATCTACCAGCTGGAGAAGGAGAGAGACCGCTATATCAACGAAGCTAGCGAGCTCACCCAGAAGGTGTGAAAGTGTTAGTTTGCACGCATGGTTCCTTTCTGTCTGTCATATAGAGAATTATAGAGTCATAGAGAAGTTGGGCTGGGTGGGACCTCCAAGGGTCATCTTGTCCAGCCTCCTGCCTTAGGTAGGATTATCCCTATCCAAATCATCCATAACCTGAACTCTACATAAGACTGCCATCAACCCTGACAACATAGACCTAATGCCCTAACCTGCCGCAGGTAAAGCAGGGGTCAATGCCTTGTTGCTGTGACATGTTGTTGATATATGCTGTCTGTCTTTTACTTGCAAAATTGGAAAGACATGTATTCCCTTCTTGACTTTTTAGTTGCAGCTAGTAGGTGCATCCTATCAGTGGTCTTCAGAGAATACCTGGTGGGTCTCAGTGAAGGCTGGTCATTGCACTCAGCACCACCTTATACGTCAGTGCTATATTTTAGACTAGCGTCATCTACTTTCTCCCTGTTCCCCCGTGCATTTTAGAATGCTTCCAGACATGTTTGTCTTCTGTTAGCTTTTCCTCATTTTATTCAGCTGTGCTTTGCCAGCATGTCCTGGGGAGTGTAGGGCTGAGCATGCCCTTGTCATCAAGTCCACTGACACACTCCAGGGTTGGACGTTCACTAGTGAGTCTGCTTCACGCTCATCTTCAGTGCCTGCTCTTTGTCTTCAGCAGGCTTGAGGGTGGGCACCAGGGATGAATCTGGAGTCGCCCCAGTGTCAGGCTTCCAGTGCTGGAGTGCTTCAATGGATCATGCTCAGCCCTGTTCTCTCTGGTCCTGTTTTCTCATCTGTTGATGTGGTTGAGACAGGCCCATGGTGCTCCAGTACCAAGTGGGACATCCTAGTAAATGTGCCTTTGGTGAGACTCGAGGTCTCCTGTTGGGATCCTGGTTGTGCATCCTGGGGTCCTGTTGGGATCTGGTTGTGCATCCACTGCATATCTCTCACCAGCTCTGACTCAGAGCTTGAGACTTAAATTTGTGTTTCAAACCTTGGTCTCCTACATTTGTTACACTGAAACCATGGGGCTGACCCTTTTATATTTAATTATATCTCAGGGTGCAAACAGATGGTAGTTTTATACTGGTTTAACATCCATCCATCCATGGGTTTTTTTTTGGTTTAAGACTGAATTAGTCCTGAATTCCCAATCAACCCAGCTGAGCTCAGTTGTTCAAGTCTGCGTGGCTCTACCACTGTGCAAGTCTCCTCCCTCTCAGACCCATCAGCTTGGGACTTTGGATACTCCTGAAACCCATGGCAAGCATCCTATGTGCAGGCCCCCAGCCCAAGGACTTTGGAGTTTGGATGCCCCCTAGTCATGCTTGCTCCTAGCCAAAAGGGGGAAAGCAAAAACACAGTCCCCCATTAGCACAAAATTGTGTAGTCAAGTTTCCTGCATTTGGGAAACTCCTAAGGGTCACCCTGCCCAGAGTGCAATGGACAGGCCTCATCCTGGGAAAACCTGTCGATCGTGATATCAGTGCAACCCATCAAATTACGCTGGTGTCTGAAGCAGTGGAATAGAAACAGAAGCAATCGGCTCTCCTAGGTAGGTGCCTGGATTAGGCCTTACCATTTAGTGAAGGAGGCTGATAATAACCAGCTTGCATTGAGCAAAGGCTGCCTTGGGAGCAAAGGCTTCAGCTGTGGACACACAACACATACACTAGTGTAACTTGCACTGGTATATTGTTACTCCTGACTGCCTGAGAGGTAACTTTATCTTGAAGTGGATGTATATGGATGCGGGCCTGTGTGCCCTGTGCCCCTTCCACATCTATACCCATGTACTCACACTGGAGTGTGTCACGTGTCCACACTCTTACTCTTGCATGGCTTTGTTTTATCTTCAAAGGACCCACTCCTGCAAGCTAACAGCACCTGAGAAATCTGCTGGGAGCTGAGGGTACTTGGCATCTGCTGAGGCACTCAGCACCACACAGGAGTGGGCCCTTTACTTGTAAAATCACCTCTGAACATCTGAATACACCCCAGCCTATAATACCTACGCTTTTTCGGTGCATCTCTGCAGACACTCTGCAGAGAAACATTGCAGAAGCATTTGTGTTGTATTCATTGCCTTCTGTTAAGTACAGCCCTATTTCTGAAGGTGTACTGAGGAGCATGATTGTAACATGTTCCATTAATTGCCGAAGATCACATAGAAGAGCTCTCCAAGAAGCTCATTGATTTACTGGGAAGCTAGCTTCAAGCTGTTTCAACTCGCAAGTTATTTGCTGCCTTCTCACTTTATAATTACCTTTTATAGCTTTGTGTGGCCAGTGGCTTCATATCTTCTAATGATACATGCCCCCTTGTCTGGCTGACCTTGTATCATATCTCAGAAATAATATTCCTTCTAAGTGAGATCTGTCTTCGTTCCAAAGTCATATTTTACATCATCCCCTTCCCCTCTCATTGCATCTAGTAGGAGAGGTGGGAGGAAAGTGTGGCCAAGCAGTAAGTCATAGCAGTAACAATGGCAAGGTTCTGGCGTTAGGACCATTCATTTCTGCTCAATTTTTATAGTTAGGGTGAAAATAACATAAGTTTGTTGGGAGTGGGGGGAGTGTGCGGGGTTGAGATTTTGGGTATTAATGTAAATTATTTGTAACCCTTGACATTTTTAAGTCCCTACCCCAACACCTCCCTGCCTGGCATAGCACGGTGGGAGGGGAAGTCCATGCATTTCTTCGACCCTCTCCCAAATGTCCTTCAACCCCCTTCCAAATGCCCTGCCCATTTCCCCACTCTCAGAGCCTGGCATTTATGCCTGGCAAAGCCTGATCAAAGGGGTGTTGTCCTTACTGTGGTGGAGGCTCAGAAAATAAGTTCTGGCTCTAGGGTTGTTTGCGTAGGGGGCCCTGCACTGTGACTGCCATTTTCCTGGGGATTTTTTTTTTTACTTATTTGATTTTCTGAGGGACAAATCCTGACTCAGCCTGTGGCTACAAAGGCACTTAGTACTCCAGGACCTACACTGATCTGTTTTACAAGTTGCGCAGGTTGCTCAGACCAGCACGGTACTTCACCCTCTAGGCATGCAGGCGGTCCCTGTGCCCGGCTACTCCTTGGTTTTCGAGGGCAGAGCCGATAAAGAATGGAAGCCAGACTGGTGCATGCAGCGATGCATAGACCCATTGCCTGTGCTTGTCTGCAAAGAAATCTGTGGAGCTGTGGCAGCTGAAGGAAAACCATCACACTGCTTGGAGAGGATGCTTCTGTTCCATTAGGATTTCCTTGTGGCTTCCCCCACCTGTGTCATCCCCTTGTATAAGCCATTAAAAATAGCTTTTGGCTCAGATATCAGATATTCCCTAAAAATAGGGAATTAGAAATAGCCATTAGAAATAGCCTGGGAATAGGCTCCCAATGTGGTGCCCCCTCAAAAGGATGGCACAGCAGCTGTGCTCTCTAGGACCTTAGCAGTTTGCCCAGCTGATGCTCAATATCTTTCAGATCCCCTGCCCAGTGCCAGGCCAGATCCCCTTGCTGTGCCACTGACCCTAAGGCAGCGCCATTCATTCAAGGTGCCGTATTCCTGTTTCAAAGCATTTCCTATGAAATCTATCTTGCTGGGGTGATCTGATCCCAGCTGACTTCCCGTCCCTTGGGCAGGGGGCTGGACCTGATGATCTCAGGAGGTCCTTTCCAACCATAATGTCTATGAATCTATGAAACCTATTAGCAAGCATTTGGATTAATATCATCGTTAGAGCGGTATCCAGGCTGATGAAGGGTTTTAGGGTGAAAAGTTCCCATAGACTCACCGTTGGGATCATTGGGCCTGATTCTCTGCTCCTTTTTCTTTTTTAGACCATCCATTGATTTCAATGGCATTACTCTTGCTTGACAGCAGCGTTGAGAGTGAGAATTGGGCCCATTTCCCATGTAGCCTGTAACAGTTTCTTCCCAATGTGAGTAGAGTGCTTCTTTCATGAAAAAAAAGAGGCTTTTATCACCTGAAGCTGAATTAGTGGCACCTCTGCTCCTTTTTGTAGCTTCGGATGTGGAAAAGCACATGGTTGATTAAGCCCTTCAGTCCCGCCTGTCATTGTTGCCTGATCATGCTGAACTAGGGGCTGTGGAAACAGATCCTCTGAAGTGTTGTTTTTCCAAAAGCCCATCGTGAATTTGACATCACATTCAGGGAAATTCACAACTCTGTTTCTTTTTTAGTGTGCTTTGTCTATGGGATGCCCAGTGCTGTGATGCTATAGATCTTTAAGACATAGGGAGATCTTCTTGAGACCTCACAGCGGGGTTAGGGAGAGTGTGGATCCAATGTAGCCCTCATAGATAGGTTAACTGAGTTGAGTTAATTAGGAAGTAAATAATAGCTAAATTTACACACAAGAAGGCAAGGTCATAGAAGAAAGCTGTCTAAAGTGGGCTGATATTTTATGCTAAGAGGTGGCCACTTCGTGCCCAGCCCTGACAAGTGCCAGATGCTTTCAACCCATTTAGAAGGTGGGGGCTTAGCCCCTTAGATATTGGTCTCTGGGCCACATCACACATGCCTTTTCTGTATTTCTGAAGGGGAGATGTTTGAGGTTCATCATTTCAGAAGCAGCACCGTCAGCATTAAAACCAATTTAGGAAACTTAATCCCAAAGTTTATTGGACTTGCATCTCCTCAGATCGGAGCAGGAAGGTGACAGATGCAATGACCTACTTTTGCATCTTGCTTCAGCCTTGCTGGTCACCAGATTATGCTGCAGATTTAAAACATGCCTTATTGATTTTTTTTCCCTCACTCTTATTACTATTGGCAGCTTGTTTTAAACGAAAAAGAAGAGGCGGGAACAGATTATAAACTGGGACTCTGCTTTCATATCGCGGTGTAAGCGGTTTCTGGGCTCCTCGGCAGTCGGCTCCAAATGTGCCGGCACTCCATCCCCACTGCTGTCATAAAACTTTCCATATTTAGATATGCACTATCTCCAAAGCTGGTTGGAAGGATCTGATAGAATAATCAATTAATTAAACTCTTGCCCCATAGCTAGCCCCCTAAAGACCTCTCAACATGCTCACCGTGCTCTAGCATTTACAGAGGGGATGACTATGCTGACAGCAAACTTTGCTGCTATTGAATATGTGCTCTAAACATGCTTGGATTATTTTTTTCCTTTGACTTCACATGAATATAAATTCCGCTTGAGCTTGAACTACTGTCTTCAAAAAAGGGAGACACAACTGGTGGGTGTGAATTGTAGTTACAAATGGCCATGTATTCCCTCTGTGAATCTACCTTTTCCTTGTTGTTTTTATGCCCCTTTGTCTTTGTGCTGTCATTGAGGATGGGGTTCTTGTCTCCACTTGCACGACAAAGCCGGAAGCAGATGTCCCTAGCATGCACGCTTCCCCCTCTTCATTCTCCTTCCGTACAGTATCCTTGCTGGATAACCACACAGCTCTGCTTGCTTTTGCTGAGCTTTTGTAAAGCTTTTGCTAGCAAGTGGAAGGGGCTGGTTTTACTTAATGCATCATTAAAAAGCCCAGCCAAAATAATCAGGCTAATCAAGTTTGCTGTCATTTCTATTTATAATATTTGCTATCCCCATTGCAGCGATGTGCTGCCAAGCTTTAAATAACATTAAAAATGAGTTTTAAAAAAAATCTTTAAAAAAGTCACTTTCTACCTCCATTGTAAGTGTGTGTGATCTTCCTCGGGCAAAATCTGTCCTGCTCCTACAAAACCCATCCACTCCCATCCCTTTCAATGCAGCAGACTTCCCTGTTCCCAGCCAATCACAGGTGCTCCTATGGGCAGTTTCCTGCCTGCCCATTTAGAGCAAGTGTAAACACAGTTTATTGGTTTCCCTATTATTGTAATTACCCATAAAAAATGGGATTGTATTAATCCAAAAAACATATTGTTCTATATCTACTTTTAAGTTGTTGGAACATATTGCACACTTTCTTTCTGTTTGCTATATAGGTGACGGATGACCATAAATAACTTAGTAGTTTTCGTCTGACCTCTGCTTTGTCTCAGTCTTTTAAACCTGTTTATTGTCAGGGCTCTCGATAATCTGTTTTTTTATTCTCCCGTCTTAAAGCACTTGCGTGTTTTTATGCATTCTTCTTTGATATCTGAGCCAAAGCCCTGGCATCATGTAAAAATCACATTTTCCCCTAAATCTGCACCCTAGAAAGGTTACATTTCCCATTTGGACTGAGCTGATGGTGACTGTAGCCACAATTTTCTTATTACAGGGATTTGCAGCTGTCATCTGAGATAAAAATCACAAAATTTTATCCCGCCCTAATAGTCTTGGGAAGGCAGCTTAATCTTGTTCATTTCCTACTTTCCACTCCAGGTCCTCCAGCACATGGAAGATATCAAAGTGCGGGAAATGCAGATCTTTGACTACAAGAAGAAGATAGCAGAGGCTGAGACTAAATTAAAACAGCAGCAGAACCTGTATGAAGCTGTGAGATCAGACAGGAACCTGTACAGTAAAAATCTGATTGAAGCTCAGGTACAAGAGTACATTTTTTCCCCAGGATTTTTCCTTTTTTTTAAACTTTGCTTTTTCTGAAGTGAGAGTTAGAGAAAGGAATTTGTGTGGGTGATTTATACGCGTAAGTACATGCGTGATGGCAGTTTATTCGGTGGCCATTGCCTTATCCTGACATTTGGACTGGGAAGTGGAATTTATCATCCTCATATAGCAATATTTCACTGCTCCATAAAGACCCTGGCACACTGGTGACACATTCATGTCACTCCTTGTCTTTCCCCTGCCTCCACACTTCTCTGCCCTCTGCTAAGTTTGGTCGGTACATGCAGGAGTCATGATATAATGAGAATGACATCCTCTTCCCATCTTCCTACATGCACACGCTGCTGTGACTCACGGATCAGAAAGCTGTAACAGAAGAAACCCTTTCAAGGTGAAGTAGCATTTTTCTGGCAGACTTTAACGTTTCCATCTAGGCTGGAAGTTTTGGGAAGCGTGATGATTCCAATTCCTCCCACCCGCACATTTCCCTGCAGGTCTCCTGAGCAGCATGAGAAAAGATGCAAACCACTTATTTAAAAATATACTGCGTTATTCTTCAGTAATGTCTGAAACACTGCGGGGATCCTGGGGTATGCTGCAGGGATCTGAGCAAAGACTAGAGCCTGGGGTCCTTTGAGAGAACAAGGAGATACACGATAAACCTAGAGGCTAAAATGTAAATTGACAATCTGACGTGAGGAAGGGGTGCGATGCAGGTATACTGCCCCAGGAGGGATGCACCGTGCCTAGGGGCTTCTGAGTCTTGCACACCTCCCCATTTAGTCTGGAGAGGAGTCAGTGACACTGTTGAACAGCTTATATGCTCCCTCTGTGCATCCCATGAGCTATTGCAGCTACCTCTGATTAGCGGTGGAGCTAGGGTCCTGTCATTCCCAAACTTTTTCTTCCCACACAAAGTTTCAGACTCACTGCCCCAGCTTCTCTCTGCATGCGGAGTTACAGTGGGAAGCAGGAGTGGAAGCCCTGCTATTCCTTGCTTCCCTCCATAGGTAAGGGCTGTGATACCATAGGTCACAGCAACAGGTGAAACACAAGTTAAACTGGATGATGCACGTCTATGTGTGCAAAGTATCCACAGGAATAAGGATGATGCATGGCGAGAACCCAAAATGGCTTTCCTTTTTTTAACTTTTTAAAGATATAATAACAACTTGTCACCCAAGTTCCTTACCCACTTCTAGAGAACTGGAAGCTATGAACTGAGATAGGCTAATGCATTCAATTCTTCTGCTCAATAGGGAAGAGGCCTCACCATATCCTGCATATATATACAGTTCTTGCAGGGGTCTCTGCAGGAAACTACCTACTACAGAGGCCTTTCGCTTACCCTTTGCAGGTTATTTGGTGTATAACTTGCGTTAAATGAAATATTCTGTGTCAGACCACAGCTACTGTGAGAGCATCCTTTTGGTTATAATCACACCACTGGACTGTGTGCAGCAATAAAAAAAAATACTCATTCATAGTTCACTAGCAAGCCAGCCAGCCATGAAAGAAAAAAATTGGCTTGTCTTAAAAACTATGCAAAATTCTCATTCTCTTGGGAAGTAAAATAAATTGGCAAAAACTTGTTTAGATAGGGCAAAGCTGGCTGCAGGTATTTTTGGATTGCTTAATAAGAAAAGGTCCCCCGTTAGCCTGCCCTGCCCACATTACTTGTGGTCTCCAGGGCATCATAATCTCCAGCTCAGTAAAATCTCCTAGAAACGGATTTCTTGGCTGGGTTTCAGCAGGGCATATTTGCAAGTGTGCTTTCAGCTTCAGGGTCCTTTCCAGCCCTGGGAACTCGTGTTTATTTAAATACGCAGGCTCAGATCCTTGTCTTCTGCAAATAATGTTGAGGCCTCTCCGTCCTCTCCCATCTAACAGAGCGGTGATGCATTTGGGTGTGGGCCTGAGCTCCAGATTTTAGCATACCTGGCCTCTTTCCTGAGTATTGAAGAGATTTATGGGCTGTCTAGCAGACTTTGCATTTCATTTATTCCTGTTATGTTCATATAAAAAAAACTTTATGTATGTGCATGCGGGCAGTCTCAGTGACATCATTATTACAGTCTTCTCTGGCTTATTTAATTAATAAGTACCAGAGCTCTGAATAGGAAGTTTTGTGGATATATAGCATGTTCCCAAATCCCCCCAAGCACACCCTGTTTCATGTATTTGCCAAACATGCATGGCATCCGCTGGTCTCTCCAGCCATTTATGAATCTAATGTGTGCTTGTCAGTGTTGTTTCTGAAGCATACCATGACTCATCACCATCAGTCTCACGTGATTCATTCTGTCCTTGCCGGGAAACCGGCTGAAAGGTCAGCGTTGGAGGGCTTGTATGTTAACTAAAATCTTTTTGCAGGAGGTATGCATCTACCAAGTGAATCCACATGCAGTGAATCTACTGGTCTTTCATTCTCTGCCACTATTCATACCATCACTATTGGTCACAAAACAAACTCGCTCCTCTTGCTGGCTAACTTAATACAAACTTGCCTGCTAATTTAATGCTTTAGCCTATCGCAGTGTTACATCTGCATGGTTTTTTGCTGTGTAGAGAAGTGGTCTTAGGGAAATGCTCTTTCTGCTACACTAGCCTGACTTCAAAGAGCAATGGACCCTTTTTTTCTCCTACCATACTAATTTTCAAGCAGTCAAAAGTCCCTTGTAAAGATGGCATTTGAAATTGAATATGCTAATTGGCAGGCAGGTATGTCTTTGGAAGAATAGTAACTCTTCCTCAAACATTATGCCAACCTGAACCCAACTGTACCAATGTTCATTGAAAAGCAAGCTAAGAAAGGTGTGAAACCAGAGGGGCAGGATAAGAATCAGGTGATTAACTTAGATCACCTGTTTGGGCTTACAGTGTTTCCAGTGCTCTAAATAAATAGCTTATTCTTCTCATTGTTAAATCTCATTATTGTTGTCAATAATTCCTTTTAATTGTCTGCTTACTGCAAAGCCATGCTAACATAAACAGCAGATAATGATTTAATGCCATAGCTTTTTTTCTGTAACATTAAAAGAAATCTCAGGAAGATAGAGATCTCATTAAGGATCTTCTCCTCTCAAGCACGGTGGCTGTATTTCCTGTCTTGGTGTTCCTTGAGTTACTGTGTGCAACATTGCTTTGTTTTCTTTTATTCCTGTTTGTGAAGAGTTGTGGGGGTTTTTTTTGGGTCCCATTAGGATGAGATAACAGAAATGAAGAAAAAGCTCAAGATTATGACCCATCAAGTGGATCAGCTGAAGGAGGAGATCACAACCAAAGAGGCTGCTCTTGTGAAAGTGCACCTGGAGCACCAGCGGATAGAAAAGGAGAAGGAGTCTTTGAAGGTAAGAGTTATGATGGGTAGGAGGCTCTCCAGCATTTGCTTTGAAGAAGAGGACATAGTTTCAAAGATCAGGTGGTGATCACTCTGCTATACTCTTACAGGACTATTCTGTACCTGAAGCATAAGCTCTCAGCTGCCTTAACCCTCATTATTTACACAAGTTTTTATGAATTGGATAGAAGAGGAGTAGGTTCTTTTATTCCTCCGTGCCTACAACTAGATTCATCAAATACCATTATCTCTTTTCCTCTCCAAACCCCCTCGTTGTTTGGACAAGCTCTTGTTTGCTCGCGCAAACACAAGCTTTTGTTGCCGCAATGACCGCACCAACCTTTTTTAATATTGGCCCGCTGAATTCCCGTTCTGATTGCCTTTAACTTCCCTGTCCGTAGCTTTCAGTGCTAACACGGTGCTAGCACTTTTCACAGCCCTGTCGTGTTGTGTAACCGGCAAACACAAGCCTGCTGAGTACAGGGCAGTTTCTTATGTTTCGTTTTCTCAGAAAGACACTTTCTTTCCTATTGTGTGTGATATAAAGTAGGAAAATCTGTGTTAAATCACAGGGAAGTGGAGCTCTGAGCTCCAGTTTTTTTACTCAGCGCTGACTGTGGGCCCCCCTGCCTCTGTCTATACGATGTACTAAATGTGCGTTGATAGCTTAACCCAATTTGCTTCTCTCTTCCAAGATTGTAAAGGGTTATTGTGTCCATAGCAGGTCATTTTTTTCTCTTCATTTAGCACCAGAAAAAAAAAAAAACTATCCCCTGCCACTTTTCACAACGCTTTCTTTTTTTGTCAATTTATTGCTATGCTCCAATGACTCCTTACATTTCCAGCCACTGTCAGCACACTGCGGATATGACAGAACGTCAATAGAGCTTTGTAAAGAGGTGATGAATTCAAGTTCCTCTACCTGATCTGTCTCCAAGTTGTTATGACAGGGATGGAGAAGTCAAACACTGCCTCATTTTCCATGTGCTGCCTTCTGCCTTAACTAGTCCCCACACCTGTCTTGTCATCTCAGAGCCATCCCCCATCAATTTGACAATCCCCCTGATTGCTGCACTGTTTTACCCACTCAATTATTTACTAGCTAGTGTGTCCCTGAACTGACATCATATTAGTGAGTGGCTTCAGGGCATTGTGGTCTTTCACCTGATTGTCTGTGCTGCAAGCAAGGGTAAAGAACTGAGAGGGCCTGACTGGCACAGGCACAAAAGAGCCCAATTATTCTTGTAGCACGATGACTTCAATTTGTCCTGCTTGCACGGATATGAAGGAAGCAGGCTGTTTCTGAGAAATCACTTTAAATTTAATTGTGTAACATGGGCAACTTAGACTCACTCAAGTGCTTTTCTACAAGTACTGGGTTTATGCTTGGTACAGCCAACATAGATGGCTTACCCAGAGATATTTTACACGTATGCGCTCATGCTGTGTCTCTGCACCTAGAAGAGCCTTAATGATGCACAGGGTCCATACAAAGAGCAGGTGCTGAGTTTCCCAGCACCCCCGGGGCTGACCCCAGACAGAAGTCCTGGCAGAATACCTTTCTTGTGGTGTTACAGCACATTGTCTCCAGCCTCAGGTGGAGACCGGTTGTTAAAAAACACAAAATTCCCTCCCCTGAATACTTCAGCACCTAATCGCGTGCTGGTTTGAATCCGGAGCCAAATCTTGGTAAAAGTTCAAGACAGTTCTTAATTCCTGCAAAAATGGGTTCTCCCTTGTCAAATGCTCTGGATAAGGACCTCATTTGTCTTCCAAGGCACTGTGCTAAACCCGTTGAGGGATCCTGCCCTTTGATCTACAGGCAACATAGCTAGACATGTATCCTGTACTTGTATTTTGCTGTCCAAAAGGTCCCAGAACTGTCACCGTTGAAACCACGAATCCCAAACAGACTCCTGTAAGAGTTTGCAGGGTCCCTGTGTGCCTAGCAGTGGTTAGATTAATTACTGTACTTGGCAACCCAGATTTCTATGTACTTAATGCTCTCCAGTGTGGGGATTTGTTTATGTTGGTGTTTGCTGCCAACATGTAATGCCACATCTTGTTTACAGCTTATATCTTCTGTGACATAAGGGGAACGCAGAAGTTTGCCGCGTTAAAAAAAAAATAGCATGCTGCAGTGCCAAACGCATGAACAGTTTTACATTTGTAGACAGCTTTTACAGGCTGTTGATTGTATTTTAATATAAAGTGGCTTACAGTTTTGTTCCGCTGATGGATGCAGATGAGCATCCTGCGCTGAGTAACAGAGATATGAATGTTGCACGTATGGGAAAATAAAAGTTTTATTAAAGGAAACAAGAGCAGAACAAGGTGTTTCACTATGATGATGGAATTGTTGTTCTGTCACCTTAAATTATTGCTTTCACCTAGTCTCGTGCTCCTATCTTCTTGGTGTTGTATGACACTCTTGCTCAAGAGGCAACTTGAGCATCTCCATTTATTGCGATCAGATCGTCGCCAAAGTTTTTCTAGTGTGCTGGCTTAGAAGCTTTTGAACCTGTGTAAACAGATCTTCAGACAGCTCTGCTATGCTCAAACTAATTGCCTAGCAATGTTGGAAGTCTCTTTTGTAATCTGGCAGGATTTTATTGCCTTTTTTTTGGGTCCAGGTGTTGAATTTTACTGTGCAAGCCAATGAGATGTGAGGTGCTGATCTAGTCACAGATGTAGAGCAGTTCTCTTCACATAGCTCTGCAATGGCATATCACTCCTTTGTTATTTAGCTTAGGATGATTCAGTGATCACAGAGCAAGGAGAAATATATTCACAATTATATGTCCACATTTTGCAGCCGGCTGGTTGCCTGAGGTATAATGTTGTGCAGATCCAGTGGAGGTCTGTTAAATGCAGAGATGATGGGATTCAAAGTTTGAAAAGGGGCACTGCAGTCACAATTCGGTGAGCTAGTCTGGCCCAATCAATATGACGAATCCACGTCTGCCGTGTCGTATCCTGATTCGGTTTAGAGAAGATATCTAGGGAGGTCAAAGCCAGCTGGTCTAATGGTGGGATTTGGAATAATGATTTCTGTATTGGGGGTGAATTGAGCCACTCTTGCATCCAGGCAGCTTGGGTGTTAAATGAGCCTTGCTCGATTCGAATTGCTGTTTTCCAAGTGGGATGTCTAGATTTTAATCTTGGACACGGTGGGTTTAAAATATCCTCATGTATCAGCGGCTGCAGGTTGTTTTTTATTTTAGCCCATAATTTAGCTAAGGCATTTTTCCTTCTTAATGGGAGATGATGTGCATTACTAAGATGTATGTTACTCTCACTCCTGATCAAGGGCATCCCCTGCTAATCCAGTCCTCCTCTGCTCTCTAAATTTGGCCAAAGCACTGTAATTCAGAGTTTTAGAGCCTTTTTCTATTCCATGCCTGACTGCCACCCATTTCTGCTTATGTTTGTTAATCCTGACATGCAACATCCCCTGTTATTTCAGTGCTGGTCATCATCAGTTCATGCAGACAGCTGCTCTGAATTGTCCCAGGTATCATGGATTATCCTCCTTTTAACCACTAGAATAAAATCATCAATCCTCCATTAACTTGTCTCCCAAGTCAGCTTTGGACCTGCGTCTCCTGTGCTGTAACAGTAGCCCATAAACAGCCGAATCCTCCCACCAGCAACATCTTTCATTTTCCTTTATTTCTATCACACAAAGCACCCTGAATTACAAAACCAACCATTACTACAAATATGAAAAATCCTTTCAAATTTCTCCTGGGCATAACACGCACACCAGAAATATCTGACAGGTTGTTTATAGCATGTTTTACGGCCTTTGTTATGTGTTTGCTTGCATTGCTTATTTGTGCTCAGCAGCTAGCCAACTCTGTACAACTTGGGGAACTAAACGAAAGTACAAGGCTGTGTGTAAGTCCTAATCCTAAATTACGTAGAGGGGAGTTCTTACTAAACACAATGTACCTGTACCTTTGCTTCTGCAGGCTGAACTGCTTAAGATGAAACAACAAGCCCTGGAGACCAAGCACTTCATTGAAAAACAGGAGGCAGAGGAGCGAAAACTCTTGAAAATAATTTCTGAGGCTGACACTGAGAGGCTGAAGCAGAAGAAGGAATTAGACCAGGTAAGAGTCTCTACCTGAGAAGGAATGTCTCCTCCCCATCAGGCTATTGCAGTGTACAGGAGCTAGGACCTTTTCCAATATCTCCTCCCCTGCTATTGAAAGCCATGAAAGTTGACCTCACTGTGCTGAAGCAGACTTGTCCCTGTATTGAAGTCAGTGGAACTACAGGAGTTGAGACTAACTGGCTCTGAGCCTTGTCAGTCTTTCAGTCCCCGATAACAAAATCATATTTTGAAGCAAATGCTCCAGACTGGGAAAACTGCGTGTAGTAGGCTGCTTTGCTAATGAGAAGATTGCCTGGCAGTGGAGTAGGCAGTTAATCCTTTTAGCCCTGGGGTAGCCAAACTGTAGCACATGTCACAAGTGGTATGGTCAGCCTCCATAGGCAACTGGTAGGGGGACCATGGCGGGGGCACATGCCCTCCTGACAGGGCTGTTTCCCACCGCCGATGCTGTTGGCGGCTTCTGCAGGTGCTTGCCAGCCCTGTCCCTGATGCCGATGCCAACACCGGCTTCTGTGGGTGCCCCCCCAGACTCAGGAGGCACCAGTTGCCCATGTCAGCCTCTGCATGTGATATACAGCAGACTGGGGAGGGAACAGAGAATACAGAAACAAATAGGGCAGAGAGCAGAAGGAGCAATGGACCAAGGAGTAGGGGAAGGGGACCATAATGGTACTTGGTGGGGTCATGGGGCTTACCTTGTAACATGCCTTCCAAAAAGGTCGGTCCCCATATTGTTGCCCATCTCAACTGCTATCAATGCTTTGCTGTTAGCAGCCTTGGACCTGACCATTTTAAGGCTGCTGTTAAAAGCAGCCAGGTCAGGAGCCTTAATGAGGTGCGAACAGGTGAGAGCAGACTGTCTGGTCCCCACCATGAACAAACAGCTGTGCTTAAATCAGCTTAAACTGCATTTGAGATTGAAACCAGTGAGATTTGGCAAAGTGCTGCTGCCATTTGCATGACTTAAATGGTTGCTGGCCTTGCCCACGGGTATCTTGTTTGGACTATACTGTGCAGGTACTAATGTTTTTTGACTGGCAATTACCTAGTGACTGCAGCTTGGGGCTTTGCCTGGCACCCTCAGGTTATCAGTGAAAGAGACATCCTGGGATCCCAACTTGTTCGGCGCAATGATGAGCTGGCTCTGCTTTATGAAAAGATCAAAATCCAGCAGTCCATCCTGAACAAGGGGGAGATCCAGTACCGGCAGAGGGTAGAAGACATCCGGCTCCTCAAGCTGGAGATCAAGAAGCTTCGGCGTGAGAAAGCGATTCTTGGCAAGAGCGTGGCTAACGTGGAGCAACTCAGGTAGAAAGACAGAATAAATCTCGCCAGCGGCTGTAGCTGTGACATTGCATTTGAAACCCTGCAGAGACCTAGTTTTCACATGTGGGAAAGATTGGTATTGACAAACTAGTTCCCGACAAAGGGGTATGCTTGATCTGACTTCCAACACGGGTTCATTTCGGTTCAGAACCGGCTGATCAGTCATTAGGGAGAAAGGGAGGGAGAGAAAAGACACCTGGACCAAAATGAATGCCATGTCCAAACTTTACCTTGTGCCGTGAGTTACTAGTTTTACAAAGCCAGCTTGACAGGCAGCAGTAGAAAAGGTGTTCACAGTTCGGTGACCACTTCGTGGTTTGGTGCCCAGGGCTTGCATTAATGGGACTGCTTTTTATTAGGCAATCTGTGAAGGACGGAGACCATTTGACATGTTTATAACAGACCACCATATGTTTTCGGCATTCCCTCTGCCTAGATTTATATGCAGACTTGATCTGCAAGGAAGATTGAGCTAAATTTTCATTGAAGCTGTTTCTTTAAAAGTGAAGCTTTACAGCCCTGGCCTGATTTAGTTCCTTGTACTTTTGCTTCTTGGTATTTAAATACCCTTCTTTTTAACCATGCCATGTACGAGTCATGTTCTCTCCTGCTGGAACGCTATGCTGAAATTGGGAACTTCCAGAGGAAAAGGGCTCTGTTTTCAGCAGGTAGCCATGCTCCATGGCTCCAAGAGGGGAGTCCTGGTCTGTCTACCCACCATCACAGCAATATTTATTACATTACTGTGACACCTTTGGGCTAGATCTGTAATGTGAATTGACTCCACTCCGATAATTTCTGTGGACCTATACCGAGTAACCCCAGCTGGCAATCTGGCTGTTGATTTCATTGGAGTTGCACTATTTTGAGTGATATAAGAGAGAGAAGAGTTGAGGTGTAATACTGATAACTGCGGTTTGCATTCACTGGCTGCAAACAGAGGCAGGGCTGGAGCCTCTTGCCCCCATTTATCGGGCGAGAAGCCTGTTCCTGTTTGAAATGCAGGGAATGTCTTGAATTGTAGCATGGTACCCGTCGCCATGGGTGGTTCAATTCTTGCTAACTACAGCATCGAGCCCTACTGTAATGAACTCCAAAACCTTTGCAAAAAGCTTCCAGTCAAAGCTGTTCCTTTGTCACGTGCGTGACTAGTTATCTTGAACACAGTTCTGCCATAAATAGCATGGTTTGGGAATAGACGATATATTTTTCCCTTTCTATCGTTTCATCCCAATCTACAGTGGGAAGATGAAGACTGTAGTGTCAGGCTTCCCTAAATAATTAATAGCTGAGTTCAACATAGGGGTTATGGCATCTTGGCAGGGAGAAATCCACTGCGGGGGTTGCAAACAGGAGGCAAAACAGCCAGTACCACCCTTTTGCTTGGAGTATGAGAAGCTGCAGGAGCCTAGCACAGGCGGTAGGAGAAGGATCCCATGGATGCAGTACATGCCTACAGCACAAGGAGTTTTCAGCAGAGCATTTACTCCATTTTTAAGCAGCCTCTGCTTTGGAAAGCGCTTCCTGCAGCATGGTGGGGGCTTAGAGTGAGGAGGTGTAAATGACTCCTTCCTCTTATAGTTTTACACTAATCTGTTTTGTGAAGCGGTGTTATTACTATGCACAGCAAAGGGCTGTGATTGTTCCTGTATCAGAAGAAGCTATATTACCTTGAATGAAGGTGGTGAAAGACTTTACTATTGCACATTGGAGATGGAAGTAGATTATAACAACTTGCCCATACGATAGCGTTACCGGAGGGTAACCCTGTTCTCCAGTCCACCCCAACCTGCTGGGCAAATTGAAGCTAATAGTGGATGACTGTCTGGTCTCCTACAAAGGGGAGAATAAGAGGTAACAAAGCTTCTGATCAGCCATTCCCTATGCATACAGAGCCCCATGATGGGGGGATGGCGGGGTTATGTCTCATTTCAGTTGTGTATCCATATGTGGCAGCAAGCATAATTGGCCTTTGGAGGAAATGACGAACGGAAGCATTGGATTCTGCATTATATTGAGTCTTTGAATCACAACTGGGTAGTTTAAAAAAAAAGGGTGCTCTAATTCAGGTGTTTCTATTGGAATGATTAGGTAAATTCAGTGGTCTGTGTCATGAATAAGTCCTATTAGATGACCGCAGTGGTCTCTTCTAGCTTTAAACAGCAAAGAAATAACGATATAACCCAGATGCTTTGTGTGATTATATTCCCTGAGGGCCAAGCCTTGTGGCTACCATTCTTCAGGCTGTGGCAGGTTCCCTTCTCTTGGGGTGATCAGTACAAGTCTTTCGTTGGGCAGAAGAGCTGCAGTCAAGCACCAAAAGGTGCAGACCTTCCCCCCGTGCAGGAAAAGAGCACTACGTCCTGCTCAGTGCTTTTGCTTTCCTAGCTTGCCAAAGGGAGGTTGAAAGAGACCGTGAGCCGGAATCAAGCTTGGATTTCCTGCAGGGGATTGGCCACCTACCTGGATCGCTAGAGATGTTCCTTCCCCTTAAACCCTCCCCAGACACTCTGCCGAACATCCTATGATGAATATTTAAGAACACCGTGAGACCGACATGAGTTAAAATGCCTTAGTCAGACACAAGTTACGGGGCTCCAGGCAGGTGTAATTGGAGGAAATATTCCAAGGTTTGTGCTCCCTAGGACATCAGAGAAGATGATCTTATGGGTCCTAAAAGCTGTCTTTAGGGACATGTCTTTAATAACATCTGCATCTCTGAAATACCTGGAAAATTACTGATTGAAATCTTTTAGGTATGAAGTAGTGGTTTCAAAGTGGTCCCTGCAGGGGGGTTGCAAAGAGGATGGAGCTGGACTGATCTCAGTGGGGGCAGATGACAGGACAAGGAGCAATGGGCTCAAGTTGCAGCAAGGGAAGTTTAGGTTAGATATTAGGAAAAAAATTATCTTAAGGGGGCAGTAAATCACTGGAACAGGCTACCTGGAGAGATGGTGGAGGCTTTTAAGAACCATGTAGGCAAAGCCTTGGCTGGGACGATGTAATTGGGAGTGGTCCTACTTTGAGCAGGGGGTTAGACTAGATGTGACCTCCCGAGGTCCCTCCCTAACCCTAATTTCCTATGATTCTAAGTAATTTACCTTGGGAAGTGCTGACGAACCCATCACTCGAGTCATTACTGGACAGTTTATTATGGGGCGCAATTATGCATTGGGTTCAGGAGGATGATTGGATGTCAGAGCTTCTTATCATAGTATCATAGTATCTAGGGTCAGAAGGGGCCTAGAGCAGGCCATCTAGTCTGACCCCCTGCCAGTGGCAGGAACGAGTGCCAGGGTCACAGGAAAAAATCTTGCATGCGAGAAAAAGATGAGCTAATACTCAAGCTGTTGTGTAATGTCTTTGTCGTGGATCATGCAGTTCTTTTTGCTTTAATCTAAAGGCAGGAGGTTTATCACATGCAGAAGGAGCTATTGAAGGAGCGGACCCATTGCCGAGCTCTGGAGGAGGAGCTGGAGAACCCCATGAATGTTCACAGATGGAGAAAATTGGAGGTAACATTTTAGCCTAGTCACTTCCCAGAGCTTGTATTTCCAAATCAATAACACAGCACAAAGCACATTTTCCTTAATGTTATGCAAATCAGCATGTGGAGGGGCAGGCAGACTGAAATTTCCATAGTGCCAATGGGATGGTTAACTGCTGAATGGCTTCCTCGTACAATGCAATCAGTGTTATTTTTGTGTTGTTTCCTTTATGTAAAAAGCACAAAAAGGCTTTACAAAAAAGCCAGCCAAAAGCTAGAGAGAACAGGAAGGTCTTAAGGTGAGGATTAAAGAGAAGTGGCTCACTGGTATGAGTGGAAGGGAGAGGAGAAGAGACATCCACTGAAGGTATGACTTTTCCTTCATCAAAGCCCAAAAGCCTTGTAGGATGAAGATTTCCAAGGTGAGGGTCAAAAGAGCGAATAGGCCAGGTGGAGTGGAGAATGGCTGGGTAGGACGTCACATCTGTGGGTGGTGGGACAAGGAGGCAAAAATACCCATGAGTATCCACAGTAAACTGTTGCGGGTAATGCAACGTACGTGGCTACGTAAGCAGCAAGTCTAAATTTTTGCTCTATCTGAAGCGACCAAATGAAAGCAAAAAAAAAAATCTGTTGGCCGTTGACAAAGTCTGTGGGCGTCAGCTGGCACCATTGGGTGTATCACAAAGCAAATTAGAGCCAGCTGAGATCTCTCTTTTGTACAGGCATTGATTTCTGATCTGATGCCAAGGGTTGCGTAGCTGCCCTAGTGAGTGAGTGATAATGTGCTAGCCTCCCAAGAAGCCCAGCTGAAGATTTTGGCTGCGCTGATTAGCACGTTAGTTAATTTCTGATCTTTCACTGCTGAGTCTGAAGCTGTATGGTAAACACGGGGAAGGGATAAAATATGGGGCACCAAACTGTGTGAAAGTGGTCTAAGCACAATTTCTAACTTCTTAGGATTAAAAAAAAGAGAGAGAAATCAGGTCAGTCAAAAAATCAGGTGTGCGGGATAGAACAAGGAGCGTCTCTCAATTCTAGGTCACTGGTTTGGATCTGGGACGCCGAAAGGCTGGCAGATGGTGAAACCGAGGCGGGACGATTCTGACGGGCTTTTGGTCAAATTCCTAATGAACAAACATCCCCATGACAAAAGATGCCACTACAGTTACGACCTGGCACCAACCTCAGTAGCGGCCTAAGATGGGTTCAAAGACTGAATAGGTCACGGAGATCGAACTATGTGGGCTTTTTTATACCTTACTGGTTTCTCCAGGTGCTGAGCTGAGCTGTGGCAGGCGAAGGAGCATGCAGACCCATGGATGGAGTTTGCCCTTCTCCATGCATGCGTACCTTTTAACAGCCAGTCTCTTTTGTTGTAAAATCACACTTGATTCAGTTTAAAGCACTTGATTCAGTTTAAAAATGTGATGCCCTGCAGTTTAAGACACTGAATAGGCGTCTGTGTGGGGTAGTTTAGGGTCGGACTCGGGCTAAGGTCCCTTCCAACCCAAATATCTATGAATGAAAATCTGTGCAGGGTGAGGACTTCTCTCAATGACCCCTGTGATCTCTACCGGCCCTCAGATCCTTTGGTTTTATATCTCCACTGAGGGAAATTCCTCATGGCCCCTTTTATCTCTTCCACCAGTCCTGAAAGACTTCTGCAGTCCCCGGACGCTTATCAATCCCAGACAAACCTTTCTCTGGCTCAAGAGAGTAGTTCAGAGCTGCTTCAGGAGCTCTTTGTTGTCTTTCAGGACTTTTGCAGTATGCTCTCAGAACGACTTCTCAATGCCTGTGCTCGTTCAGTCGGGGTTTCTGCTGAAAAACAGTCTCCAGTTCCCAGCCCCTCTCCTGGCTGGAAATGAGCTTCATGCAGTCTCCCAGCCCTTGCCTGCTGGAGATCAAGCTGCTGGAATCCCCCATTCCCACAAGTAGCTTGCAAGGGACTCTTGGGGTTAGTCCTATTCAACATTGACTTATCATGGCAGATCTCCCATGGCCTTTCATTTCAGGACTGCTTATATCCATGCTTTCTTCAACCTGTTTAGACTGCCACTGGGCTAGAATAAAACCCAGCAGCTCATATTTTATTCACTCTCGTTGGATGCATTTTAAAGACACACAGGACTGTGCTTTTTGTTTATAAACCAAAGGCATATAGCCTGTGAGGCCTAAGATTTCTCTCTCTTCTTTTGCTTTTCTTGGTTAGGCCAGCGACCCAAGCACGTATGAGTTCATCCAGAAGATACACACGTTGCAGAGACGGCTCATCAGCAAGACCGAAGAGGTGGTGGAGAAAGAATTGCTCCTTCAGGTACCTCCACACCAAATTTCAGACTCTCAGGGAGCATGTCTGGTCTGTCCTGAGCAAGCAGCCAGCTCAGGTGTGCTCCTCTGTTGTTACCTTCCTTCTTTCTAAATTGTGGGCTTTGCTTGTTCATCTGTGTGTCCTCCAGGCAGCTGTAGATGGCAGCACTGGCTTGCATATAGGAAAAAGATATCACCTGATTAGTTTAATTTATACCCTAATTTATAGATAACTGAAAAATAAACCAAAAAAAAATCTTGTTTTTATTCTATTTGCAACATAGATCAGCTTTCAAATCTGCATAATTGCCTTGGGCAGGCATTTTTGTCCTTTTGATCACGTAGCTTTGACCGGGATAGCAAAGAGGATACCTGTTTGATTTCATTTGTGTTTTATCTGCTTTTTGGTTGAAAGATTCCAGTGAGTCTACAGATTCTGGACATGTTTTTTGGGGGTTTTTTGAACTGTGTGTTGACCTCACTAGCTTTTCCCTGAGCTTTGACAAAACATTGTTCCTGCTGTCGTGCCTTCCATGTTGCATAACCTCGTTGGTACCGGTGGATTTTCTACTGAAGAATTTAGGGAAGATGATATCTCTTCAGCCTAAATGCCGCTATCAGAAGTGCACATATACACGCAAAGCTTCTGTCAACTTCAGCAACAGCTCTGCACAAAGTACCGAGGACTGAGTTTGTCCCTTTTTATCTGCACTCTTTGGCAGCGATGGCTTTGTAAGAGAAATGGGACTGCAGTTTCATTTGAAGGTAATGCAGGGCATATTGTCATGCCACTGCCTGGGGAAATGTAGCCTTTACTGCCTAAAACAGAAATTACATCTGTAAAATCAGATACTTGAGCCTAAACAAAATGTAGCAAATAGCCCCAGAGTTCGTTTTACCTGCGCACAAACCCAATCCTGCCTCTCCGCCTCAGAGGTACTTATGTGGCTCCCATTAATGCAGGGCCTTGAGACTTTTAATGTATTTATCCTCACAACGTCTTTGTGAAGGTGCTGTTGTATCCATGCCGTTTGCTTCCTTGGTGTTGTCAGGGAGGGATACCACCAGGAAACCCCAGTCACCAGCTCCTGCTCACGTGCACCAAACCCAGCAATGCAGTGGGAAAGGGGTCTTCCTTTGCATCTATGTCTATGAAATCTATGAAATCTGTCTCTATGGGAGAAGCAACCAGGATGGTTTCACTGCTGCATCTGTGGGTTGGGCACATGCAAGAAGGAGTGGGTGGACAGGGCATGCTTAAGAGTGCCATGGAAGTAGTGCAGATGCACCCTAAACAACTTGCCTGTGGTCTGATGGGAAGACTTTGCACCATACTTGCACCATAGCTACTGTCCTAATCCATTCTTCTTCTGTATCATGCAGTCCTCTTACTGGCACCTCTGCTCATTTTAATGATCTCCCTTAGACTGAGGTCAGGGTTTTGTTCAGGTGCAGATTAAAGCATCACACTCAGGGATGCTGATCAGGACCTGTATGCATGCAGCGTGTGGCGTTGTTGGAAGGTGCCGCTGGTTTTCTTCTTGGAGCAGACTCTAGCATGATGGGCACAAACAGTGGAGGAGGCCGTTCAGGTCAATGGCAGTCAAGGTGTTAGCATCATGGAGCCACAGATCAGAGTGACGCCGGAGACAAGGGCTGATATTAATCAGGCTGTGCGTAGCAGCTGTGTCCTCTGTCTTTGCCCACTTGGATTTATTGCACTGATGGCCATGGTTGTCAACCCGAATCCGACTGGCGGTTTCCTTTCAGTGAACCAGCACAGTGGGCTGCGGTGACTGAGGCTGATGTTCATAATTAAGTTGTCAGGTTGTTCTCTGACTGTCATCCAGGAAAGAAATATCAAGGAACCCACAAGGTCAGACACCAAGGTTTGAGACTCAGTGAGATTCACAGGGGAGAGCTAGTTAGGGAGAAGAGAAGGATCCAGTGGGCCAGCGAGCCCTCCCTATTCTATTCTGCTGTTCATCGATGTCCATGCCATTCATTGCCATAATATTTGAGCTGCTTCTGGTATTACACAGCATCCCTGAGCCATGCACAAGCCTGGATTGGGGCAAGAGGCAGGAAAAGGGGCAGAGTACCTTTGCGTAAGGGGTCTTTCCAGCAAGAAAGGGGAGCATCTCCCTCTGGGTCAGCCCATAGGGGGGCAGTGTGGACTATGATGCTGTGCTGGGCTAGGACTCCAAAGACTCTGCTGCTGGCCTGTTGGGTGACTTTGGGCAGGGTGCTTGATTACTCTATGCCTCAGTTTCCCCAACTTTAAAATTCTCCCTCGTTAAATTCTGATGACAACATTTTCCTTGTATGATCTGGGCTTTGCCCGAGAACAGGAAGTACCCAGCTTCCTATGGCTTGGGAGTGCAGTTGAGGGATCTTCCAGCCTCTAATGAAAGGGATCTGAAAAAGAGAGGTGGTTGCATCACTCTCCTGATATAGGTGCAGAAGTTGCCCCCTTTTCCCCGATCTAGCACCGGGGTTCAAGCCTCCTTATGAGCAGGGCACTCATCTTGGATATAGGGAAAGGGGCCTGATCCTGGGTAAGTGAGGGCAAAAGCAGCCCCCCTCACCTTGCCTTAAGCTGCTCTCTCCTCGCTGCAGTGAGCCTCGCTTACTGAGCCTGCAGGACAGCCAGTGTATGCAGACCATGTACAAAGCGTTCATCCCTATAAGGTCCCACCAGCCATATTTTAATCTGGATAAAACCCCTGGTGCTTAAAGATATTTGACATTTTGCCACCTTCAGTTATTGTTCCAAATTGCCCTGGTTTCCCAGGAGCTGCTCTTGCCATAGCAAGAAGAAATGAAGCCTTTTGTTGATTCCTGTCACCAGCAAAATCTTTTTTATATTACCGTGGGTGGAAGCTGACAACATGGGAATAAACGGATCCCTTTACACCAGAGTTGTAAATGCTGCGGGCAGACTCACCACTTCCAAACGGAGGTGAGGTTTTTATGGGCCTTTCCTTGCAGTCGGGTCTGTTCAGATTCTGATCCCTTGCAGGAGAGTGTGAAGTCTTGATGTCTTGATATTTTTCTCTGAACTTTAATTTCTGGGATACCCAAAACTGGAGACTATAGTCTATTGGCAGTGTTGCGAGCCTGCATAGAGTCCAATCGCTTTTAGTGCACACATTACATATGGTGGACTGCGTACATTTTCTCTGAGATTTCTGCATGGGTGTGTTGGATGGCTTAGATGTGTTTACATTAACACACCATCACAGTGGCGTGGCAGGCTGTACTTCATAAGGAGCATACTTATGGTGTGGTGTGAAGGGCTATACTTCAAAAGGGCTATACTTCATAAGGAGGAAGACATGGTTAGGCTGTGAAGCCCAGTATAAAAAAGCCTAGTGTTTCAAAGCCTCCTCTCTGTCCAGAAATGGATTAGCAATCTGCAGGGTCTGGAGGGGGGGTCCTTTTGCTGCATTCTCAGAGGAGAAATGTGGATTTTATTTTGCTTGTATAAACATCATTCATATCATGCATACTGCTGCTCTGCATTCCCCCCAGGACAGTGGGCTGGCCATGCAAAACACTGAGTAGGGACTATCTTTGGGGGCTCACATGGGCATATATGGGTGGGAACATTTCTGATTAAGGACCCCAGAATATGTATCCATGTAAAAAATGTGCCTACTCACTCATCAGGTCTGCTCCTGTTATGCATTTGGTCATACCCACTAAATTTAGCATCTGAAATAAGCTTTCATCCTGCCTCCTGTTGCCAGTGCATCTCTGAGCAGGCTGCCTACATCCCATTCTAGCTTCACATCATCAACAGAGCAATTAATGAAGGTTCAATTGGAGAATCTTTATTGCTAGTGATATGTGGAACAGGCAGAAACCAGCTTGACTTTCAGTTTCTCAGATTTTAATTTGTCAGCAGAGCAGGTTTTGGTAAGTCAGTTATTTAGATAATAATATGCAACACCATGATGCCATTTTGAAGCTACTTTCCAGAGTAAAGAATGCTATACTCTGAGGAACAGAAAAATGACTCTTTTTTTTAATGACTACCTCCCTCCCTCTTCTGTTGGCTTGTACATAGTTTGCAGCCCCACTTCTGGGACTGTAATCTATTTGATCTCATATGTTAAGCATGGTGGAACAGCATAAACTGTAGTACAGTAGGCCTTTAAAGAAACCCCAGGTTTAATGTTAGATATAATGTTTAGATTTAATGTTAGAGATAATGTCAGTGACTTAGTATTATCACTCAGTGCCTTAACATGCTAAAAGCCAAAGAAAATGCTTTCACATAGTCAAGGACCATGTGCAAACACGCTTATGGCCCTTCAAGATCTCATTGCACTTTTACCAAGAGTATGGGATATTAGTCCAGATTTGGCCAACTTTCACATCTACTTTGTCATCTTCTGTCCAGCTAATTTCAAAGGTATTTATTGCTGGTCATGTGGCGTCACTGTGCACTGTGGTAATTGTAGTGTGTCACTTAAGAGACGAGTTGAAGGTTTTTGTGAACCTATGTGCTGTTTAATGTAAAATGCTTTGAATCTTTCAGGACAGAAGGTGCTTTATAGCCAAAAGTAGGGTAACAATATTCTTTTTAAGGAAGTCCAGGATGTTGCCTCTCCTCCCCCTCAGTCAGTCGGTGCCCAGCCCAGCCTGCCCCTGCCTCTAGCCATTGCTCAGGAGGAGCCAGGCCAGGCGCGTGCAGGTGGCATGGTGCCTGCTCCATCTGCCCACCTTCCCCCTGCGCAGCAGCGGCGGTGCCTGTGCACCCACCTGCATGGAGCACCATGCTGTTCTGCCTCCCTTGACTGCACCCTGCAGCCATGTAGTTCTGGGACTTTTGTTCAACTTTTGTTCAGGACCACCCTTTGGAATCTGGGACTGTCCCTCCCAAACTGGGAGGTATGGTTACCCTTGTCCAGGGGTGGGCAAAATATGGATCCAAGTATGGGACTGATGCTTAACATTCAGAGGGCAAAGGTCCTCCAACAACAAACTCTTAATGGACAGTCCCCAGCTCCGGTAATTCAGATTCATGGTAAGACTGGAAAATGTTGAGTATTTCCCATACTTTAAAAGCTATCTCTTGTAGATGGCTGACATCAGTGACACCTCAAATGGGCAAGCACAGCCCCAGATGCCTGAGGAAATAGGTGTTTGAAGCTGACAACATTATATCTGAAATCAAGCTCATGGTTTATCAAGCAGTTGGCATCCCCACCTTACTGTACAGAGCTGAGACATGGACAACATACAGGAGACATGTCAAGTCACTGGAGAAGTATTGTCAGTGCTCCCTGTGGAAGATCCTTTGAATCCAGTGGGAAGACAGACACATCGACATTAGTGTCCTCTTGCAAGCAAACACCATGAGCATGAAGGTGGCGATCATCGTGACACCAGCTTCACCGGACCAGCAATGTCATTTGGCGGTCTGACTCCAGACTCTTGAAGCAAGTTTTATTCTCCTAGCTCAGCCAAAGTATACACTCAAGAGGAGGGCAGAGAAAGGGCTACAAAGACATCCCCAAAGCCAACTTGAAGAAATCCAATGTCAACAACAATTCATGGGAGACTATTGCCCAGGACTTCCCCATGGGGAAAGAGTCTGCTGCAAGGATCTCAATATTTTGAAACTGGCAACGACAACAGGAAATGGAAAAGCGGGAGCGGCAGAAACAGTGTGGTGAGGACTGAATCAAGAACCCAGAGCCACCCGCCTCGCATGGAAACATGTGCCCAAGATGCAGCAGATTGTTGATCCCAGATAGGTTGTGCGAGCCATCTTCAGACTCGCAGATAAGACAGTCATGGAAGACATTCATCTGTGACTGCAAGGGATTGCTGATGATGCTTGCAGTGCGTGAGATGGGAAAGAAGGACCCTCTCTCTATCAGCTTGCCTATAAAGAGTCTATCGTTTCAATACTTTGGATGCATGCTTTGCATTTGGTGCAATTTACAGGTGAATTGCAGAACCCTCTGCGAAAAATCGTTACCTTTCCCAGAACCTTTTGTGATGTATGTAGAAGAAAAACCTCTTAAAAAGAGGAGTTTTCTGCTTGGCTTTTTTCTGCATTAAAAAGGATCAGGTTCTTTTCTGCCACCGCTCCCTGGAGGATTTTGAAAACCTTGGAAAGCTTTGGATTGCAGCATTATACCCTGAATGTGAAACCTGCAACTCTGGCAGTTCTCAATTCAATGGTTATAGGCCATTGAGCGGTTTGTCTTTTCTGCACTACCAGCAGCCCCTCCTAGTGCAGGATACACTGGCAACACAGTCCTTTGGCCATCATGGCTTCTACTGGTTCCCCAAGCAAAATTAGTTTTGTTGGCAGAAAAACCTTTTTTGCCGAAATTATAACGTAAGCAGTTCCCGCGGGGCATGCCTATGTCAATCCAAAAAATCACACAACTCACTGACAAAGTTAGGCTGGCAAAGCTTGTAAGTGTAGATACAGCTGAAGCAAAATACAGGAAAGCAAGCAGAAAAAAAAATCCCCCACTTTATTTCTCTCTTTGAAAAAAAACTAAACCTTGAAACTGGGTTTTTTGCATCAAAAGAGGAAAGTACAAGGTTATTTCTTGGCCGAGTGACTGTCCGTAGGCTGGTCGTGTGGATTGCAGTGGTGTTACACATGCCTATGGGGGGGATACATCAGCCCCATATCTCCTCTTTTTCTTTGCAGCAGCGATCAAATAGTGCAGAAGAAACTCGCTCCCCCTGTTGCACACGCCGCAGGCAGTTTATCAAAAGCCGCTCACAGAATTGCCTTGTCCCAGTTACCGGTGATCTACGTGGGGTTTAGAAGGGGATTGCTACTCTTTCTCGAAATGAAAACCCATTTGTCCTCATGAACTCTGGCTCTGACACCGTTCTAAGCCAAGACCAACAGCAAATGTCTAATTACCAGCACCGAAGTTTTGATGCATGGCAGCCTGCTGAGCTAGTGCCGTCAAATTAATTTCGCCCGGCGCCTTGGCTCTGACGGGAGCCGGGGTCTCCGATGCCATATAGCGAGTGACATATGGAGGTACTTCAGGTATTGAGTCATCCTTCAGGAGCACTTTTTCAGGTTCTTTCTTCCCCGTGACATCCTTTTTATTTTCCTTTCTTTGGGCTTGGCACATTGGCGGCTCCGTTCAGGGACTTGACTTTTGCCTGTAGGTTGAAATGTTTTGCATTTCAGTATTCTGTTTTAGGTTAAAGGTTTTTTTTTTTCCCAAATACTTTGTATCGTAGGATGCTATTTCTGCACAAGTAGCATCTCTTGAGAGCCCTTTGTTTAACGCTGCAGCGTTGCTTTTTAATTAATCTTTCATCCCCTTTTAGCTTCGATAACCATAGGCCCTGATTATGAAGTCAGTGGGACTCTATGGGGCACAACGGTTCATCCGCAACGAGTGGCTTGTAGGATCAGTGCTCTAGTTTCCTACAGGTCTTAACTCCTTTTATATGCTAAACAGCTGCGGGTTTACAAGGCAGCGCATTTCTTAAGCACGTAGAGTAAAAGGCTAGTAGCATCTCTGTGGGAACCTCACCCCTAAACCTCAAGGGCTAAAGTGGATCTGCACCAAAGCCATGCTTTTGTGTTGGCTTTTTGTAGAGGAGTGAATTTTATCCTACAGGTTTTACCCTGGTGCATTCAGAACGGGGCCTCTGGTACATTAAGTTTGTTGTAGTCTTTCTAATCTCAATCCATCTAGAGTTGGAATAGTGATGTGCTCCAGAAACACATGGCATGATAAACTGCTTTTAAAACCACGGTGACATTTATGTTATTTTTCTTCCTTCAACATCTATTGCAGTCAAACAGAAGAGAATAAAATCCTCCCTGGAAAATAGCCTTTTTTGTTTATTTAAATTGCACTTTTAAAATCTAGGCAGGAAAGGTAATGATCAGTTTAATGGCATCAGGTGAAGATAATCAGCTGCTTTTAACAATAAGAAAATTGCTTTCCAATAAAACCAAATTGTGCTAATATATCTGGCACGAGGTGATAGAAGGCAAAGCAGATTACTTAGCACCCAAACAAAACATTTTTTTATGAAGAGTTTTCTCAGTGGAACAATTTCGTTCTTATTGAATCTTTGTGCAGTTACTTCGCATGCACAAACCACACTGATTTCCCCATGATAAATGTTTTTGGGCAGAAGCAAGATGCAAATTTATTTGAGAAATTAGGATCACATGGATCAGAACGACAACATGAAGAATCCTTGCCATTTTTAGCTGATCTGATGGCATTTTACCTAGAAATATTTGAGGCACAAAGATGCCATTTGCAAGGATGAGGAAGGTGAAGTGAAAGCAAAAATGAATCTGGTTTAACAGTTACGAAGCCTACATGAAGACTTAATACCTTTCAGTGTTTTTAGGGGAATTCATGGATTCATTTGAATTGAAAGGAAATTCTGGTGGGTCATCAGATGCCATCTTTCTGCACCCTGCAGGACTGGTTTAATTACACCTAAGCCATCCTTGGTTGATGCGTGTCAAATACAGACTTTGTTTTGTGCATTTTAATATATGTACTCTTAATTCATGAATATTAGTATTCATGGAAGAGTTTGATAGCTCTGCCTATACTACACTGTATTATAGAGCTGTTCCCCACCCAGACCAAGTGCTCTTGAAAAATCAAGGGCCAAAAGCGTTTGTGAGAGCTTTGCTTGAGCAAAGCATAAAGGAAACGCTCCAGGCTTTGTCTCACTAAATAACAAATAAACAGAATAAAGAATACAGTTTACTCCTCAGCCTTGTGTTCAGGCATATGTCTGGGAAGGAAATAAATCTGCTTTGCACCCCAGGGTGCAATATATTAATCAACTAGTTATCTCATTAAGGAAAGGTAAATGAGTCATTGAACTGCCTGAATATGTTTGCAATACACAAAGTTAGCAGTGCTGTTAGCAAGCCAGGGTAGACTGTAAGCCAGTGGTTCTCAACCGTGTTAGACTTGAGGCCCTCTTGGAAAATGCCAGCTCTTGGCTTTCACCCATTGCTTGGCTATGGAAACATAACAGAGTAGTTCTTCTGTTGCAAAGAACTCAGAAAGACCACAACAGGTCTCCATGTTTTTGACACTGTGGATTCCTGCTTGATATCCCTAGGTTTATCCTGTGAATTGTGTTGGCGTTTGTATACCTAACTGTACTAATTTAGTTAAGGAGCACTTGGAGGGGCTGGATGGGTACAAGTCAGCCGGTCTGGATGACCTCCATTCACGGGTGCTGAAGGAATTGGCCAGTGATCATAGCTGAGCCACTGGCACGGCTGTTTGAGCTCTCGTGGTGCTCTGGCCAGGTCCCTGAGGACTGGAAAAGGGCCAACGTGGTGCCCATTTTTAAGAAGGGGAGAAGAGATGAGCCAGGTAACTTTAGGCCAGTCAGTCTTACCTTTATCCCTGGGAAAATACTGGAAAAAATCATCAGAGAGCTCATTTGTGAAGGCCCAGCAAGGGAAACGATGCTGAAATGAAACCAGCATGGGTTCGTCGCAGGTAGATCCTGTCTGACAAACCTTATAGCCTTTTATGACCAGGTCACACACTGCCTTGACACAGGGGCTGGGGCTGATGTCATCTACTTGGATTTTAGGATGGCCTTCGACACTATTTCACATCCTATTCTCATAGGGAAGCTAATGAGCTGTGGAGTGGACGCCTATATGGTCAGGGGGGTGGCCAACTGGCTTAGGGACTGCACCAGAGAGTGGTGTTAGATGGGTCGTTCTCGGCCTGGGAAGAGGTGGGCGGTGGGGTCCCGCAGGGTTTGGTCCTTGGACTTAATATCTTCATCAGTGATTTGGACGAGGGTGCGGTGAGCACCCTCTCCAGGTTTGCAGATGATATCAAATTATGGGGCAAGGTTAATGCACTGGAGGGCAGGGAGCAGATACAGGCCGACCTGGACAGGTTGGATCAATGGGCGGAACAAAATAGGATGCACTTCAACAAAGATAAATGTCAGGTACTCTACCTAGGGAGGAGGAATCCCCAGCACACCTATAGGCTGGGGGATGTCCTCCTCAGCAGCTCAGAGGCTAAGGTCTTGGAGTCATAGTTGACTCCAAGATGAACATGAGCCGGCAGTGTAGCGAGGCCATCAACAAGGCCGATCGCACCTTGTCATGCATTAGCAGATGCATGACCAACAGATCAAGGGAGGCGATGCTCCCTGTCTATGCGAGTACCATGTCCAGTTCTGGGCGCTGCACTTCAAGAGGGACACAGAGGATCTGAAGAGGCTCCAGAGGAGGCCACCCACATGATTAGTGGTCTCTGTGAAAGACCTTACGAGGGGAGGTTGAGGGATCTGGCTCTCTTCAGCCTTCACAAGAGATGGCTATGGGGAGACCTTGTAGCTGCCTATAAGTTTATCAAGGGAGGACAGCAGGGAATTGGGGATGCACTGTTTACCAGAGCACCCCAGGGATTAACTAGGAATAATGGGTGCAAACTACTGGAGAGTGGATTTAGGTTAGACATTAGGAAGACATTTTTCACAGTAAGGGTGGCCAGGATCTGGAACGGGCTTCCAAAAGAGGTGGTGCCATCACCTAGCTTGGAGGTCTGCAAGTTACTTGGCTGGGGTCGTCTGACCTTGGTCCTCTTTCCTGCCAGGGGCAGGGGGTCGGACACGATGATCCACTGTGGTCCCTTCCGACTCTACAATCTATGAATATATAATATTACATCCACGGCGTCCTTAAAGGGATCCCATGGCACTGAGGCACCCTGCTTGAGGATCATTGCTGTAAGCATCCCAGACCCTGCACCACACCAGGCATTTAGCAGCCCACCCAGGCAGCCCCAAGGGGTGCTGGTGCCATAGAGAGGAGAACCAGGGCACCCCCCCGACTCAGGGGCCACTCGGCCCACCGGCAGCTCTCCCTGCAGCTGCAGGCACGCTCTGCCAGGAAAAAAAAGAGGATCAGGCCCCTCGCTGTAGCAGTGACAGAAAAATAAAACCCTTAAATTGAAATGATAGGTTTCAATTAGAAAACCACCATTTCAATCTATGGGGCATAGAATGCAACCCTAAGGACTACCCCCTGTCATGTGTACAAGCGCTCTATATGGACACACAATGGGAGCTAAGAGGGAACAGTTTGAACCATCAGAGTTTAGCTCAGGTTGCAGCTAATCCAGGAGGAGCTCTGATCTATGCATTCATAATCTCAAAATTGCTATACGAGTATCCTGGATTGGTTGCTTTCAGTAGCTTCTGTCCTCTTCCAAGGAACATCTCTCTATTCATAGAAGAAGGGGTGGAAAGGACCTCAAGAAATATTCAGTGAGGCACCTGGCACAGAAAAGGGAACGTTTTTTCTACCTCTTACGTACCATAGATATTATGTAGGGTTAAGACATGGCCCGACCTATAATATAGATGTTTGATTTTGGAAGAACCCCAGATAATTCAGAACTCAAATCTAGAGTCTTTCAGTGAGATTTAGGCTCTGAAATCATGCAGGAGAGAGATCTGGAAAAGGACTGAGGTGCCCAAGGCTGCAGATGGGTACCTTAGGGGAGTTTTAAGTGCCTCACTTCTCATGACGTCACTTAACAGACCAGAGGTAGAGCTGATAAGAGACTGGACTCTCTCCACCCGCTGGACTTTATCCACAAGCTACAGGCCCAACATTCATTTGCAATAGAGCCTTGTTCAATTGCCCTTTACTGGTCTGCTTTTATTATCGACTGGCATCATATACTGATGTTGTAACCCAAGTTGAAACACAACGCGGTAGTTTTCAAGCCAGTTTGCATGCTTTCATGAAAAACGGAATTTTTGTTTTGGCTTGAAACCTTGGTTGCAATAATGATTAGCCTGGGAAAAAGTATTGCCGTATCTGCCTCGTTGACTCACTTATTAGGATGTCAAGACTCCTTGCAGGTGAGACTTGCATCGGTCTTCCCTGACTCTCCCACAACTTCACACAAGATTCCAGCACAGGAAGATGGAACAGATTTGTTTAGGTTTCTTCAGCCAAAACTGTGTCAAGCTTCATGCACCTTGAAGGCAGCTGAAATAGTCAAATACGTCCATGCCTTGCCACCACTCATTCTCAGCTTCAGAGGACGTGTCACCAGATCTCTCTTTTTTTTTTGGCTGTGTGAACATATAAAAAAGAACAAGCGTTAATCTGTTCTTCATGTTATGCAGTGTAAAGGTAAACATTGCAATGACAGACCGACATCAGCATAGAGCCACTGAGAAGCTGGCCCTGTATCGCTGGCAGTAAGAGAAGTACGGCCAATATTTCAGCAAGGGGCTTCTGTGTCATTGTTTCGTGGCCCGTAACGTGTTATGATCGCTTTTTCCACGTGGCTCGAGATCTTGCCGGGAGCAGAGCTTGGCTTGCCTATCGCATTTGTTTAGCCTATTTGAGCAGTGGTGACATCTCACCCGTGCCAAAAGGAGGAGGCAACACCACCTGGCAGAAAAAAAATAAAGACGAGCAATTGGATTTCTCTGGAACTGTTTATACTTTGTTCCTGAAACATAGTGATTTGTAGTGTTAAGCATGCCTTACCTGGAAGAGGGTTGAGAGTGAAGCCCTTAAAAGAGGCTCCAAGGTATTTTCTTCGCTCATTAAATTGTTTAGAAAATGCCAGTCATTTTGGTGCAATCGGCTCCCTTCCAAAGAAAACAAGTTTGCTTCTCAGAGGCGTTTGTATCAACTGGAGGGAGAAGTTGTCTCAGGCAGGGCTAATTTAGCACTATCCGAAGTGGTGCAAATGCATCCCCAACTTCCCTTTCAATTTGGGGAAGCAGCATTTTAACAAGGAGCTCCTGGAGCCCTTGGCTGCACGTCTGTACTAGCACTGGCGCATCCTGGAGGAACGTCAGCTTCGTTTCAAGCCTAAATGAGCTTGTCCGGTGTGCACCTTGCCCCCCGAGTCGTAAAGGAAGGTCGACCCGATGATATGAATGCAAACTGTTTGAAGAACCTGCTGCCGGCAAAGGGGTTTGCTGAAGTAGACAAGAAAGAGCATGAGTTTTTGAAAGGTGTTTATCGAGAAAGTTCAGATTGCACATATCTCAGTGCTAGAGGCAACTTTCTTCTATTGTTACAAAAATCGTGAAGGTTACCATATGCTAATTTCTCCTATGCCTCATAAAACTCTTAATCATAGACATCCTGAGCCAACTGCTACTGTATTATCCAAAAAAAAAAAAAACCAACCCCAAAAAAGCAGGCAGCTTATGAAGGTAAAATGACTCTGACTACATATATTCTTATTTTAAACCAGATTCCAGCCTCCTATTTAACATCTCACAGCAGGGATCACAGCCCCTCTCAGAGACTGCACTGTTTCATGACATCATAAAGCAAATGGCTCTGGAGTTCAGCACAGCTTTGACATTTTGGTTATAATGCCAATAAACAAAAAAACCCCTGTGGCATGTTGATTGACTGTTTTCTTCAGCAAAGCTGTGTTGAGCTGCATTGTGCGTACGGTTGTGGTGTTTTCTACCTCTGACTAATTAAAATTAGGATTTCCAGTTAGGTGAAGTGTTTTGGGGCTTGTCACCGTACAGGAAATTGCACATTTCCCCCCCCTCTACATCTTCATCTTTCTTTTCTATTTCTTTTCGCCGAAGGCGGTGGAGCTTCTGTTACTGGAGACAGGAGCAAACGCAAAGGAAATTTACTCTGACTGATTTCTTCTTCTTCTTCTTCTTTCATGAAAGGATGCCCTGGGTGCATATGAGGGTTTTTTTTTTCCAGTGCCAGTTAAGTAGGCAGATGATATGTGGAAACTACACTAGTTATACGTGTTGGATTTCTAACCTGGCAGACACGCATGCAAAAATGAGAGAACTGGGGCTTTCTGGCCTGTTTCTGCTGTGAATACATCTTCATTAGATGTAAGATCATCTATCATCCCCCGTTAAGAAAAATACACTCGGCTAACTAATGAGTAGGGTTATCTCGAGAGTTTCCCCAGTGTCGTCGCGGGGGAAGAAACCGATGTCAAACCGAGCACATTTTTCTCGCAGCGGTTCGCTGCGGCATGGCTTTCTGTGCTGCCACCTGCATGAAGAGGACAGTGAAGACGAGGGCAGCTGTAAAAGAAGGATCAGGGAAGATGAAATGCCTGGAAATGCAAAGGAGCATCACTCAATGGGCCTGTCGCCAAGGGTCCTTCAGCCAGGCAGGAGCTAGAAAAACGAGCAGCTCTGGGCAGCAGTAAGTTGAACTGGGAGAAGCAGCGCTGGTGCTCCAAGCCTCCTGACCCTGCCTGGCTACAGATGGAGCAAATTGATGACTAGATGGGATCCCGAAGGCTCGGTCCCTTGGACCTTGCCGAACAACCCGGCAGACCTGTGCAGAAGAAATGATTTCCTTTCACTCAGCCATTGCATGGCAAGCAGGGCAGGGAAGCTCTGGCATCTGCCGACGGCAGCACCTCGTTCATATTCAGAGGAAAGAAACAAAGCACAGCAGAATTAATGGGACAGAGACTTAGAGGCGCAGAAACATATTGTCGTGGCGTAGCCTAAAGGCAGATCTGTGGGCTCCTTTGAGCTCTCCTGCAAAACAAATCTTGACTGGCAGGATTGTTCTAAAAATATTTCTCAGTTTTATTTACCCAACTCATACAGCAGGTATTAGCAGAGGCACTGAAATCCTCTTTGGGATGCCTGGAGTCTGACTATCCCTCCTAATCCGAAACTCCCCATGTACGCTGTGTACATACAATGGATGCAGTCTCATTGCCCTACTACAGCCGTGCAGGGCCAGTTGTTACTATGGGCTTTGTCCGGGAGCAAAACCTCTCCCGATGTCCATGGGAGGTTTGCTTGCATGAAGACTGAATAAAGAGTCAAAGACTTCAGCTGTCAGCAGAACGTGCATCGTGCCCCCCCAGGAGAGCTAAGCCGCAGTAACTCTGGAGGACAGCGAGGCCTGGTGGACCTTACCCACAGTTCCCCACCGGGCAGGGCGCAGTGCCACTGATCCACTTACTGGAGGAGCCGGTGTCTTTAGATTCCCTGCAACTTGGGTAGGAGAAACTTCAAGATTTTTTGTCTCCGTTGCAGCAGAAGCAAGCCCCAGCTGACACGGCTCAAAGCATGCCCCCAGTCACCCGGTCCAAATGTGATGCGCTGTTGAGTCCTGTCTGGCTATTCAGTGGGGATGACCATGGAGCATCTTCCTGGGCATATTTCTGCGTCTGGAGCTGGGGCAGAGGAGTAGGTGGGTAGGGCTTGCACGTGGCTGTCCTGACCCGGCCACCAAGCTGTCGTGGCGTAGATGTTCCCTACATCTTTGCACCTGGAGCATATGATGACTGTTCAGTGGCACAGAGCAGTAGGCTGGCAAAGGACCAGGAGAGGGCTACTATGTCTGTGCTTTTATGGGTCCAGTGGCTTGGGCTCCATGCACAAGGGAGGTGAGGAGTCCTTAGCTGCTGCTTCAGATGCTAGCCGCAGCACCGCATGCGTTGCATCCCGGCCTTCCTGTAGTTGGATGGCCGATACTGTCTCAGGCAGGGGGTTGGACGTGATGACCTCTGGATGTTCCTTCCAGCCCAACTTCATTTTTTTTTTAATTTGTTCCCACCAGATTTCATAGTGAAGCCTATGAAGGAACCAAGGGTTAGGTATGAATGTCATCTACTGTTCAAAGAGCCGTGTGGAGCTGCTTTCTGCGGTAAAAGTCTAGCTAACGCAATGGTACAAGGCAATACCCTTTGGGAGTACTTTTGTCAGTGTAGCAGCCACCACTAGCTGGGAACTGCACAGAGTCAGCGTACCAGCCCGTGGCTGGATCTGTACATGACATTGCCTATATTGTACGTGATATTGCCCATATCTGTGCGTGCTATTGGCTAGGTATCTACACTGCGTATTCCACCATCCATTCATGCATCCGCCCTTCCTGCACATTGTGAAAGTCAAGGTCCTTCCTCAGTTGTTTTCCGCTGCTTCGGTTTTTGTTAGGCATTCCCAGATTTGTATGTGTGGAGGCGACTCTACCTGGTTTGAGCAATGTGTTTTTGCTGATAATATCAGATGTACCTTGTAACTGACTTAAATTTATTCTGCTTGCAGCTGTTTCTAAAGTAAATTGAAAGGTAAATACTGTAAGACGTGCTACGCAAGTCACTGTTTTTTGCATCCTGGGCTAAAATGTCAGAGAATTTAGACATGCCAACCTGCGCATACAAACTTCTGCTGACGAGGAAAGAATTAAGTATCCAGGATTTTCTTTTGATGTTTTGCTGACATACGGTGTTCCTAACCCAGTGACAAATTAATTGAGTAGATTTAAAAAAAATGGACAGTGCTTAGCAAGGAAGGACAAGATGTGCATTACATGGCAGCTGGTTCTGCCTCTTCTGGATTATGGAGACAATATACATTGGACAGCTAACGAGTCTCTGTTGCATAAGATGGAGTTTCTTTATAATAGAATTGTACTCTTTGTCTGTAAATGGGGTTATTATACACACCATTGCACAATGTTTGTAGAGCTCGGTTGGCCCTTGTAGAGGGTTTGGAGAGAAGTAAATTGGAAAACAATTGCGCATAAGACCTCCAATCCATCAACGGCTGCATATTTATCCAAATTACCAGTGCTCTCTCCCAAAATACAAGTTTGCCATCCCCAAGTCAGGGATGGAACGTGAATAATGACCAGCCAGATTTTGACAAGGCAGCTTTTTAAAGCTTGCAACAGGTTTGAAGCCCCAGGAGGAAAAATAGTAGAAGCCCCTTTTAGCGTCGTGGTGAAACTCCACTGAGCTAGAAGCATCACACACCTATCATGGAGAATAATTCACATTGCACCAAAGACAGTGATTGCACAAAAGTCACCATTTGCCCCACGGGTCTTGTTGCAATGCGGGGAAGAGGGCACGCACGGCGAGGAAAAAATTCTCACGGGTTGTTACGCTTCTCACAGCTGTTTCTAATCTCCCTTTCCTCCCACAGCGCCTCAAGGGCTCACTCAGGTAGGAGTGCCTGTTGCTTTCTTATATGTTTATTTGCTCTGCAGGATTATTTTGGAAGAATATGTAGGCAGACTGGCTCTTTTATACGAGCCTTGGCTGACAGCTCTGTTGATTGCTTACTTCCTGGTGGGCGGAGCTACAATACTTAGTAGATTGCAGCGTAGGGGGTATGAGAAGGAGGACTACAATAAACACATTTTCTCAAAGTTAGTTTCCTCTCACCCCGAGCTACGTTTCTATTGGCTGTTTTATCCTCTCTGTGGCATAGCTTGTTTGCTGACAACAGTGTTTAAGAATATTTATTTCTTGGCATGACCTAGCTGGATATTTCTCTTAATGAGCTCTCCCATTGCTATCACAGCAACTTCAAATACGTTATGGCTGGCGAAGCGGAGACCGATACGCAGGCAGATTTGTTTCTGCAAATGTCTGCCTTCTTCACTTTTGGGTAGACTGATGTCAGTTCAGGTTGCGCCGGTGCTACTACGGCTACAAGTACGAGCACGTATGCAGCGTTTTTTCTCCTCTTTACCTTGTCTCATAGGAAAAGGAGAAACTATACGTGGAACTGAAGCACATCCTGGCCCGGCAGCCTGGGCCTGAAGCAGCAGAACAGTTGCAGCTCTATCGGCACACTCTCCGTGAGAAGACCAAACAACTTAAAGTAAGAAACGCCCTGCATGGGATTAATAGGAAAAGGAAGTCTAGCTGAAAGGCCACCATGCTTGTAGGACTACATCATTGCTTAGCAAAGGGAAGTTGGGCCACCTCAGCAGCGTTTTGGTGACGAGGACCTGGGCTTTAGGGCATTTGGACACATGCATGCACTGAGGCACCGGGTGCTTTTAGAAGCGCCTGGTTCTGCGGTTCGTGAAGTTGTATAAGTGGCGAAGTGTACATCAGTGTGTAGAAAATGTCAGCGGTGTGCGTTTGAACTCAAGCACGTCGAAGGTGTTTTAGTTTAAAAGCGCACCACCACCATTTTCTGCCCGTTGCTGTGCATTTTGCCGCTTATACAACTGCATGCGACACAGCGCAGCGGACATCAGCTTGCGTGCAGACTCGATTAATCCCACTGGATCTCCGTGGGACGAAAAGGTATGTGTTTAAATGCCCTGATACCTAAGTGGAGTTGCAAAGCATTAAACATGCTTCATTATATGGAGGTGTAACAGGGTGGTCTGTCCCTTTGCGAGGGAACAGTCAACCCTATCGAGGAAGCCCAGCTGTGAGGCATTTGGATGACGGGGGAGCATCCCACTGGGAGCCTAAAACACTAGAGGAGAGAGCAGACAGTGAACAAACTGGGAGGGAGTGGTTGTCAACGAGGAAGGAAGCAGGCGGTGAATTAAACCTCTTGCTGCATGGAGAGGGAGCTGCTGTGCTGACGTCGGAACAAAAGGGGTTCCCCTCCCTGTGTCAGAGACAGGACGGCAGAATTTGGGGTGCTTGTTTTGCTGAAAAGACTGTGTTTTATTTGGGAGGACTAGCTGAGGAGCTCCTCGGGGAGCAAAAACCCACCTGCAGAAGCCAGCAGGACTTATGGGGGGGCCTGAAGAAAACTGTCATTCTTCATAGCGCTTTCAGTGCTTCCTGGCGGCACAGGCAATAATATTGCAATCCAATAAAGTGGAGAGCAAGAGAGAAAAGATTAGAAAGAATAGTGTAAGGGCAAGAAGAGCAACCTGTTAAAATCAAGACTCTTTCTAAACTATACCTTGGTTTCAAAAGATACCTTCCCTTTCCTGTGATGTTACTTTCCTGAAAGCTTTCCCTGTGGCTGCAGTGCCAAAGGGCGACATACTTGTGAGGCATGTGCAAACTTTTTTCCCTTGAGAAGCCTTCTCCTGAACCAATATTTCTGATTTATTCCAAAAAAAAGGACAGTTCATTTCTTCCCTTTGTGCAACGTTGGCCCAAGAGTCAAAACTCTGCCCACCACAGGGTCAAAAAGATCTTGATGTGAGGACTTCAAAGAACAATAATGACAAAAAGCTGAAAATACTCATTTACTCGGAGAGATGAAAAGAACTGGATAGTCGTGGCTTGATTAGTCAACAGAAGAGCTAAAGAGGGCAGCTGGGAGCTATTACATTCATAGTCAGAGATGAAGAATTAAAATGTCCCTATTTTCAAAAAATGGCCTGTCATTCAAGCAGCACCTCTCCCAAGGACCATCTGCAACTCACCTGCTCCTGTTAGCCTTTGGGGACGGATCAATAGATAGGCCCTCTCTTTTGGAGTAGCATCTTATAATAAGTCTAGAAATAGCTTACTCTGTAAGTACTTGCCAACTCCAGTGGCATGTGAGTGTACTTATTGGTCTGCACTCAAAGGGTGGGTAGGGAGGCTGGTAGGTACAAAGGTTGGGTTCAGAAGCTGGCCTCTTTTTCACAGATCCACAGATAGTTGAGGCCAGAGTGACCATTAGATCGTCATCATATTTAATCCAATTTTACCACGTATTGAGCCCAGTAGCATGTGGGTTTGTTTGTTTTTTTCTGAATCAGATATTCCAGAAAAGCATCCCATCCTGATTTGGAGACCTCACAGGACAGAGACGACACTACTGCCCTTGGTACTTTATTCGGATGTTTTTGGTAGCTGTAGGTAGTCAGGATCCCATTACATGCCATTTCTCCATTCTGCAACAGCAGGTAGTATAATGCTAGTACACAAGCATTAACTCTGCTTCCTATAGGAAGGTCTAAAATGTGATTTTGAGTCTCTCTGCCAGGATAGACATGCAGAAGCTCTTGTACTGGCTGTGAGCTTCCCAGTCAGTCTGAGAAGAATGTTTTTGGTACATTATGATTATTTGCTTCATCAAATGAGGGGAAAAAATGTAAGTCCTATTATAATATTAAGGTCTGGTATTATTCCAAATGCTCATTTTGCATAGACATGCTGAGATGCCACCAGAATTCGGTATTAGGCTTAATTCTGTTTTTTTTCCTAAACAATCATGATATTCTAATAAGCAAGTCCAAAACGTTTCCAGTCTCCTTTTACCAAGCTAGAGGAAATAGATGGAGAAGCTATTCCTAAATCCTTGATGTTTCTCTCACAGTACATACATCATGTACATTAGTTTTGCATCTTATTACGGGGCTGACAAGAGTAATCTGTCTTAACCCCTTGTCATGAAAAGGCAGGATTTCTGGGTTCTGAAGAGCCGCTAATATATCATGGAAAACTGCGCAAGCATGATGTGCAGAAGCAGTTCTCTTTATATAGCCTGCCTTGCTTTTCCCTTGTTCTTAATTGTGTGAAAGCCGACGCCATCTCCTCAAGACTTCAGTCACTCCTCTAGTGCCTTTCTCCGCCGAAGTCGTCTCCCGTTCACTGCATCACAACTATGTCTGCACAAAGTGCGTATGTGTGAAAACTGCAAGCGCAGATGGACCCTCAAGAAACAAAGAGCCTGTTATGCATATCTTCTTAGATATGCATAACAGGCCTATCTTCTCAGTTGTACAAAAGAAGGGGGGAAGAAATGCAAAAAATGTAAAATAGAAGTAGCACTTCTGCTAGACTGAAGGTGGTTCAGAGTCTTACACAGGGTTTCCATTGGTCTTTCATGTGCAAAACTGCTGCTGTGTAGGTGTTCACTTCCTCAAGCAGAACGTGTTGCAGCAAACAGGCATGCGCACCATTTTGTTGTGCCAGGCCCAGCTGGTTTTCTTCCTGAAGCAGGAGAGCACCATAGACTCAACCCACTCCTACTAAGGTCAATGGATTTAAAGGGCAGTGAATTTGTGCCCTTGCATGTAATGCTTGATGCCATGTTACCTATGTGCATTTAATTGCTTTCTGTCCTACAACGGGTCTTCACAGACAATGCACATTATGCAATTCTTATTTGCTTCTAACGAGGGGGAACTCATAATGTCAGACTGAAAACCAGTGCTTCTGAAGGTCTCAAAAGGGTGCACAGGAGTGGTCCATTAGTGCTCCTGGAACAGGATAACTTTTCAGATATGTATAAAATTGCCCTTCAGCTAGAAACATTCATGATGTAATGATAAAGGCGGATGGTGGAAAAATTCCAGAGTAACATTTGCTCTAGTCTTTGAAAGTCTTCGCTCCAGCCAGCCCATTTCTGGCTGGGAAAGAGAGAAAGCACAACTCTAATTGCAAGCGGTTAAGGTACTTGGAAATATCCAGCTCGTGTTATACATCATCCCTCTCAACTCCCTCTCATTATATTGCCGAACTTTCATATTGGGAACCACAGTTTTTCTCCAAACCGCACAAATCTGCCATTACTGCTTTACTTCCACTGCTATAAATTATTTATATAAAATGCACAATCAAGCTCCTTCAATGCAATGAAAAATTACTTGGGCTACAGACATGAATCTCATGGCATTTGAAGATCTCCTACCTTTTCTGTTTTTATGCCCCTCCTTTGGGGTCCCAGAAAACCGACCACTCAAAAGAAACATAAAGTACGGATCAGACATTTTACTCTACCCCAAGGGTTACCTCCTTAGCTTGGTAACTTGTCTTTAGAAGGGCAGAGGTTTTATCAGATGTGAGGAAAGGAAAAGAAATAAGATACCCCTTTGTGATGCCAGCACCTTCCGTCCTTACTTTTTTGCTTTCGGTTTGCTAGGTTTTGTCTTCTGAACTGAACATGTACGAGTCCCAGAGTCAAGAGTACAAATACGAAATCGAGAGACTTGCCAATGAGCTTCTGGACATCAAGAAGAAATACCTCACTCAGAAGCGCAAGGAGCAACAGGCCAAGTAAGGATTAACGATAGTTGTGTCTGCCCATCCATCCCTCTTCATATCCCTGCATGCTGAGACCCTGCCTAACCACTGTCCCCTGAGCGAGGACGTTCATTACGGAGGGTTATTTCACTGTCTGCGCTAATTCTTTATGATGGCTCCCTTTGTTTTCTTCATGTCACTTTACGTTCGTCTTGGCTGGGTTTAGCTACCTGCTGTGGTCCATGGTCACGTAGTAGTGGTGCTTCTGTGTCTTGTTCCCTTAAAGCCCAGTTAAACTAGTCTGGGTTATTGATGCCAGGCAGGTGTTTCTCTCTGGTAGGGGTTTGGACACAGAGGAGTAACTGGCCACCTCATGGGCATCTGGTGAAGGTTTCCTGAGCACCACTCAAGGCATTTTATAAGCTGCAAGAGCAACCTGGTGAAGGCTGTTGTCCTTTCTAAAGGTGGCAGCTGCTTGCTCATGGCATTAGGTTGAGATATCCCTAGGTGCCACAGAGACATGGGAAAAGCCGTAGTAGTTGGGACTGCCTGCGGATTTCCTCCTGACCCCAGATAGTCATTGCTTACCATTACAGAAGAGAAGACAAATCTCCTGCACTTCTTCCCATCACCTCCCGTTGCTGCAACAGCAAGGTGTCTTTCTTCTGGCATTGCCAGACTCCTCACCCTGCTGTACTTGCATCAGGGACCCTTTCTGGTTGTTTCTGGTGTTTGAAGGGCATGTTTTGGGCAGTTTGGTAGGTAATCTCCCTTCGCAGGGTTGGTCTGCACGACTGGCTCCTGCTGTGATAGCTGTGCCGGCAAAGCATGCGTCATGGTGATGTACTTGTTTTTTCTACTAACTTAGCTATGCCGTCTCCTGAGAAAGATAAGCAGACAAAAGCCCTCTTCTGTTAGCCTGCCTATTTTTGTGTCAGGGGTTTTCTGGCAGCACTGACCTACAGGCATAGCCACGCCAGTAAAAACTTAGTAGTGCAGAATGGGCCTCCGTCTCGGTGTGCAGCTGCTGCCCTCCATTTTCAAAAGTGGTTCAAGTTGAGATACCTTAAAGGGGCCTAATTTACAGAGGTGCATTTGGAGAATTAGGCCCGATGCTTGATTCTCCCCTACAAATTACCAGCTCCATTTGGAAATGTTGGGATTTGATTTTCCCCACTAAGGAGAAGTTGCAAGGGGATTGTGCATTTCTGCAGTTGGACGACTTCAGTCACAGTTAGGTGTCTTCTGCACGAGCCCATCTTCTAGCCCCCACTCTTCTCCCCAGCCTGCCACCCTGTGTCGTGCACCATGAACCCTGTTTTTCCTTTCTGCTGAGCGTAATTTTAAATAGACGGCATCCATCTCTGCCTTAATCATATTTCAGAGAGCAAACAACTCTGAAGACTGAATTACCAAAGTAGTCAGTGATAAACAGTGACCTTTGTTCATCTGCAAATTGCATAATGCTGCCTTGATGTTTGGAATTAGCAACAATTGTTCACTGCTAATGGCCTTCCTGGAGTTTTAGGATCAATATGTGAGGCTACCATAATATCCTGAGTCCATTTCCAGCAGCTAAGTGTCTCTTGACAACAGCTTTAATGTTTTGCATTGTGGACCCTGGTTTCATGTTTCCTTCCCTGCATTAGAAGAAGAGAAATGTAGTCATGTTTTGCTGGATAATTTTTCCTGGATTTAATTTCCGGTTACATCTTGACTGAAAAAACACATTGCTCAGGACATAGGTATTTGTAAGAAACAGAAAATGTGACATGGAGCAACTGTACATGTGCAGACACATGCTGCGATGTGGAATTTGGTCAGTTGATGCCAAACCTACCATGCAAGTTAAAGAGTTAATGCTAAATTTATACCCATTGTATAATGGTCCATCAGGCCTGCTGGAGCCAGGTGCAATTGCAGTCCATTGAGCAAAGGATCTGTTCTTTGGTAGCAACCCTGACCCTCAACTATTTTGGCTTTCTTTTGCCTCCTGCATCAGACAGCTGTACACCAGGGCCCTTCCCCTTGGGCATCTCTAACTCACCTTGTAGCCTCTGTCTACAGGGTCCTCTCTGCTTGGTAATACCCCTATGGGCATTGCAGTTTCTCTTTTTCCCTAATGCCACATCATGCCTTAAAGCCACAACCTGGCCTTTCAGCACCATCACAGTTGCTCCAGATTTAATCGATCAAGTTCACGTGATCCTCATCATCTCTGGTACTTCTAAGTGCCAAATAATTATTAACCACTAATGCATCAGTGCCACTGTGGGAAGTGACAGCAGCGTGTCTGATATAAATGCGGTGGTTGATAAAAGAGGATCCCATGGCTGCAGTAGCATTATCATTGCTGACTACCTGGGTACGCTCTCTGGAGCGTCTTCAAGAGGTGCCCTCTCCTGGCAGTTATTGACTTGCATGAGACCGGCCTGTTCAGGGATTGAAAGTCTTGCATGGAAGTGATGCAACTTTTTCTAGATGTCCCAAGGGGCAATGACAGATGACAGAGCGGCACAGGGTGAGCTTGCATTGAACCCCCTTCCCTTATTCTCTGCCTGACAGCCTCCCCCAACTACCCACTTCCTGCTACACATTGCTTTTCTGCTCTGTTACCTCTCCTGCTCGTCTCCATCACTGTACCCCTAGCTCGATCTCAGCAGATCAGTAATGGAAGTGCCACTAGCATGACCCTGCAGCCCTGCCCTGTATGAACGGATGCTTTGACTGCAGTCAGTACTGAGTGAAAGGCACTGCCACCTGACAGCAGCACAGTGATGCTGTTTGAAACAGTACCTAGTGCACGGAAATCAGCAGCAAAAAGCATACCACCCTAATTGGCCCACTTGCTGGGAGTCTCAGCTGGGGGCTAGAACGAATGTGGAGTCTGGACTTGGCTCAGAATTTGGATTGAAGTACAGTGGCAAGGTGGTGTTATCTGTCTAAGTGAAGCGTATCAGTCCTCAGTGCCGTCAGCCTGCCTTCTTCCATTAGCCCTGCATCAACTTCCTTATAATCACTGAAAAGCGCTTGTGCATATGCACGTGCATCTAAGCCCATCTTTGCCGATTTGGCCTCTTCTTTATGAATGAACTGTGCAACAAGAAACCATTACTTGCAGTGTTAAAGGGTTTCACTGAGCTCGTTCCTCTTTTTCCACAGAGTAGTGGGGGTCGGAGTGGAGAATACAAGCTGCAGGGAGCCATTGCGTTCACTGGGAGACCAACCTAGGAGTCAAGAGACAGGGTTGGAGTACGCAGCAGGGCAAAGAGAAGATGTGAAAGCCCTCACCTCTTTGTGCCTCCGTTTCAGTGCATGCTGGTCTCTCCTGTGAAGGGCCAAGAGATCCACTGCTGTTATAGTAAAGGAGCACTGTATAATCTCCAGCTTGATTTCAGATCTCTTCCTGAAACCTTGAGGTGCTTCGCACTAAATTAAAAAGCCTTTTCCTTTGCATTGTTTTGCCATGCAGACTCTGCAAAGAGGGAACACCTAAATCTTGCTCCATTCTTTTAGGGCCACCCAATTCAGGCTCTCACAGGGCAAGGCATGTCGCCGAGGCTCTGGATGCACGTTCAGGGGAAGTGTTGGTTTTTGCCGAGTAGGAGAGCCCGGGTAATTACCAGTGGGACTTTGTTAGGATTTGAAGACAGATAACCCTAGTAATTCATTAACATTCAAGAAAGGAAAACTCTCTCTCCATCTTGCCTTTGATGCGCGGAGCTGATTTGTTTGAAAACAAATGTGTCCTTGGTAGAATAGGCCAGTGATTAGAAAACTGAAGTCACCCAGCTCATGCTTATTCTAGATCTAATGGGATGCACTGGCCATTTTTGAGGGGAACATTGCAAGAGCTCATTTACTTCTAATTTTTAATAATTCCCCAAACCATCCATAGGCATGTAATTAGATCCAAACAGACACCTAGTTTTGGCTGTTTAGCCTAACAGGCTTTAATCAACACATTTTTTAATGATCTCTTGTTGCGGCAGTGGCATCAAAGAAATTTTGGAGGATACAGACTTGTTCCATTTGAAAATATCATGGTTACAGCAAAACACATTGCACTCCTTTTTTTTTTTCTTCTTTTCCCCTCTCTTTCCTCCGAAGGGAGAAGGAACGAGCCTTGGCTGCCGTGGAGCAGGACTCCCCCATGCAGAGAACCGACGTTCCTCGTTTCACAGGTGGAGGCTTCGCGCTCAGCAAGCAACCTCCCAGGGTGATGGCCTAATCGGGAGTCATCTCTGCAGGTCTCATTCCCTGCTTGTCCTGCTGAACTCAGTTTATCTCAGGGTGTTTGAGAAATAGTTTTAAAGAATAGACAATATCAAACCTTCCCTGTTGAGAGTTTTGCGTTGTGTTCATCCGAGACGTTTACCCGCCAGCCGGCACAGCCGTAATTATGTCATGGAAACAAATTCTGGCCCCAATGGTACCAACCTCACGTCAGTAAAGTTGCATAGATGCAAAATGCGCTGATATTTCTTCCCTAATCCTGCTCTGAGGAGCGCTGCTGTATCCCTGTCAGCTCCCTCTGCAACGTGCACGTTCTGTTGATCCATTTTTAATTACTTAAGTCATATAAAAGCAAGGACACAAAACAAGACGGAAAAAGGAATAAGCGGAAGCTTACATCCTGTTTTAGGTTCAAATAAAATTGACAGCTCTTTGCTCAGGTACTCAGATGTGACTGCTCTTCATGCCAGCGCTATATCCTTTAGTTTATTCGCTGTTTGCTTCAGCTGTTGATAAAGATGGACGAAGCTGCTGTCCACGGTGCACATTAAAGGGTGCAATTTGGTTTACCGCAGTAAGTAAACAGTGACATAATTATGTCTTTTCAAATAGGTAGTCTATAGACGCTGTTTGGAACACGTCGTTTTCCAGCATAAGTTGTTTCTCCCGATTCAAATACGGACATGAAATGTGGAAAACTTTTGCACTTTAATTTGTATTGGAGGAGAGACACCGGGGCATTTTTATAACTTTAAAAACGTTGTTTTCACATGAGCCCTCCAACCTTTCCAGCCAGAAAAGATTTAATTATCATTCATTAAGGAGTGATATGACAAAGTCACGGTGCGAGGTGCTGAAGTAGAGAAAACTCTCGAGCTGTACAATAAAATGTTTTGAAACCGGTTTCTACAAGGAATGCTCAGCCTCGGGGATAAAAAAAAAAAACTAGTCCAAAGAGATATGCTGATAAATATTTCATACAAAAAAGGAAAAAAAAAAACCTTTGCAAAGATTTTGATCTTTGCTTTGGTGGAATACATAATTAAATATTAAAGCAACTGTGGGAAACTTTTAATGGAAGTGTTTAATTCAGAGGAATCAAGTTAAATACGACAGGGATCCACTTAACGGTTCCATCAGGGACCAGAAGACTGAGTCATCAGATCTATTGTATTTTTCCCTTTGTTCCTGAAATAGCTATTGTTATTACTTTTTCTCTGTCAAGTGTATTTCTGTCACAGTATCATTTTGGGGGAGTCGTATTCGTCTGAAGCTTCTTGTCTTTTGCGTGTGACATTTCCTGATAACTACAATAATCCAATTGTAGCAAAGCCACAATGACTGACCTGGAGGGATGGAGTCTGAGAGCGTCTCGAGCAGAGTCTAGGCCGTTCTCATGAAATAGGTCTGTGCTGAGCAGCTGGATTTCCGGTAGCTGATGGAGAGCTAAGTTTGGCCAGTCTTACTTACACAGAGCAGTAATTTTACCTGGGTAGTCCTAGGCTATTACCCCAGGAGCCTTATCTGAGGCTGATTTAGGTCAATGAACATCTTTCCACTGACTTCAGATCAGGAGCGAGAAGAGGAAATGGGCTTATAACAGAGGACTTGGAGCCAGGAGGAAGGGGCTTTTCCCAGCTCTGTCCATTCCTATTTCTGTAATCCTGCGTAAACTCACACGCACAGGACAGTAAAATGTTTTGTCCCTGTGTTCACATCTTCCAGCTTCGGATACATAGGCCCCTGTCCCCTTAGCACCATTGCATTAGGCACTTGCTTTCAGGAGGGCTACATTTGCTCGTGAATCTAGAGAAATAAGAAAGTAAATGTTTTTACAACCAGAGACTTCTTGCCAGAAACTTTTATCATCATCAGGAAGTAAGTAGCTGCAGCCAGCTTCTTTTACAGCGCCACAGAGTCCTGGAGCCATTTGTAGGTTCGTGCATTAAAACTGACTGCAGCACACCCACCTCTCCCCAAAAAACAATAAAAGTCAGGGAGCTCGAAAATGATTGTAGATGCCTGCGAACCTTTCTGATGCACAGGCGCTTTTAACACCTGGCCATCTGGCTTGCCCAGCCGGATTATAAGGGGCATTAATGGAAGCATCATTTATTCACTTTATCCTGCGCGGCAAGCAGCATTTCTGAAGTGCTCTGTTACGTTGTGCAGCTGACTGATGTTAATGCACCCCAGCTCTATGCACGATGCAGCCCAGAAGAGCCATGCTTTTTGCTCCTGCAAAAACACGTGGAAAGATAGACATGCAGGGCCTGATCCTGGCCCCCTAAGGTCAGCAGAAGTCTCTCCTCACTTTAATAGGGGTTGGATTATGTGCACAGTAGCCTGTTATGGACCCTATGGAAAGTCTCTTTCAGTGGGTGTAATAATCTATGGTAGGTATGGTTGCTCTGCAGGCATTCACAATGCTTAAAATAGAACCAAGGTAACGGCCTTGGAGCAGCTGGCTAAGGCCCTGATTCTGCACATAGGTGGAGAGGTCAGTCTCAGGGGCATCAGGGCCCAAAACAGGCTGCACACGCTATATCAAATTCAAGCACAGGAACTCCTGAGACCTGTTAGCAACAAGTGTCCGCAATGATCCTTAACGAGGGTCTCTACACACTGTCACAGTATGAATAATAGCTGTAACTAATGCCATGCGTCTGACGGTTGTTTTATATCAGAAGCCAGGGACTCCTGAAGTCAAGGGGGCTTCACAGCTGGAAAGCAGATTGCTGCAAAGGGCTGGGGCAGTTTGAAGTGGAGAAGGAGATAGTAATGCATGGGAGGTGTTTCTAGCCTTACATGAGGCCTGGTGGGATAGGGGTTTGCAGGTGGGGCACTGGGACGGGACAGTCAGTTTAGCACTATGTTCTACATGGCCTGCAGGGTGAAAGGTGAGAGGCAGCAGGACCAGAAAAAAAGGAGACTGCAGTAATCTATAGGAAAGATAATCAAGGCCTTAAAAGCCCAGGGAGGAAGAGAAAAGACATCCCCACTGCCTGACATGGAGCGAAGCGTCACAACAGAAGCACCCTCCCCGTCGGAGCCGCTGGAGCAGCAGTCGCCAGGTGAGTCTGTCCTCGTTTGCACGGTGAAATCTGTGGTTGGAGCTTGGTAGTGCAGATTTGATTCTGGGCTGGTGTGCACTAAACCTCTTCTCCGCCTGCCGAACCAAACAGCCCCGGCTGTCTTACACCGAGTTGCATGCTTTTGTTCCAGGGCTGAAATTTGCTGCCTTGTAGGTCATAAGGCAACACAAAGGAAAAAAAGATGCTTTTGGTGTTTTTCCCCCCTCTTTTTAAATTGTATGTTACAAGAAGGAAGATTAGTGGAGGGGGCAAGAGTTTGGGATTCCTAACCAGTAGATCCTATCTCTCAAATGACGCCAGCTCTATAACTGAAATGCTGATGAAGTGCTTACAGCTTCTGGCAGGATGAACCGAACAAGAGCTGCTAAACCAAGGGCGTCAGGTGCACGCGCCATGGGCTGGATCTGGCCTGTGGAGTCCTGTTGTCCGGCCTGCTGGGCTCCCAGAGGGTTGGGGAAGGCTCGCCTCTGAAAGGCAGGACACAGAGGACAAGCAATGGCTGTATTAACCCCTGCAGCTACTGCTTCCCTTGCTGCCTCTGTCTTGTCCAGATCCAGCTCGCTAAGAGCCCCACCGGCCAGATTCTGCTTGGGGCAGAGCGAGTTTGGCACCCCTGCTTAAAACTGCGCCAGTCTGTATTCTAGCATGGGGATACGCAAGCGTTACACACCCATGTGGGTGGCTGAACTGGTGGGTCCTCTCCTAGGTGGAAGCGTTTCCAGTTCATCCAGGTTTGGTTGGGTTGCTCTTCTCTTTTCTTGCACCTTCGGCTGTGAATCAACCCACAGGACTCCTTGCAGCACGTGGTGCTCTCCAGCCTGCGGATGGGTGTCAGAACCTGGCCCCTGCCACAGTCTGGTGGCAGGGTCTGGGCTTCAAAAAGAGGTGTCTAAGCTGTGCTTGCAAAATCTGCAAAGCAGATGAGGACATGCATGGACTGCGGGACACGGCGTACTTTTCTGCCTTCTCCAGGGCTCGCTGGTGGGGGCTTCTTAGAGCCGGGATCACACAAAGTCTTTTGGTCCCGCAACTCCCATAGAAGTCAGGTCCCCTTAGCATAGCAGCACTTTGCCAGGGGGGTGGAGTCTGACACCGGGAGCATCTACACGTGCATTAATGCAGCTTTTCTAATGCACATTGCATTTAGTACCTCCAATGTGAGGAAAGAGACCAAGCTGCACACCTGTCCTTAGCTCACCCCGAAGTGATTTAGGCTGAGCAGCAGTCTCTAGATGTCAAGTGACTGTCACAATGTAGGCACCTCTGGGGGGCTAAGATCTCTTTTCCCTTCATTCTGCCTCTCAAAAAACAGGTCTGTGCTTTATTGGGTGGGTGTTGTATGCAAGAAAATATGTTAACCCCCATTGCACCTGACAAAGAGCCAAGGCAGGGCTTCTAAAAGTGGCTTTGGAAGGAAGCAGTGTTGTCTGGCTAACACATTAAGTCTAAATCTTGGATGCTCCTGGATGTGCAGTAGACTTTGAGTGACCTCAGGCATTTGAATCTGCCTGTGCTTCAGTTTGCCATTGGAGTTGTGGATATGATAATATTTCCTTTGCCAGCTTTCACCATCTCAAATGCGTGCTCTTTGTGGTACAAACTGCCTCTAAGGGCTTGTTTTCAGAGGGGAATTAAGCTAGGTGAGCTGAGGCTTTATTTAAGTAATGCACATTGTTTCCAGAGCTGTCGGTCCTGAAGGACCCCCAGTAGGACCTCGGGATGAGTGCGCACAGCACCTTGCAGAAGGATGACACAATCTTGGTTAGGCTAACAATCACAGTAACCAGAAGTGCTGTATTCTGAATTGTGCAATTGCTTGGGAGATGTATATATATATATATTTTTTTTACGGGGAGAAAAATCGTTACATTTGCCAAAAAAAAAAAACCAAAAAAAAAACCCCTGACATTTGTTGCTGAAAACCAAAATTGTTTTGCTCAGGGTTCACATTTCATTGGGAAAACAGCGTTGACGGGAACGTTTTGCTTAGCTCTGGTGGACAGCCAGAGCTCTCCAGCTGAGCTGCTCACATTAACTCTTGGAGAATCAAGTTTCCCGATAGGGACGCGCTTTAGATGGGTGCCATCTCGGAGCGGCTGAGCAAGGTCCGGTAGCCGGGCATGTCATTGTGTCCTGATTTCCAAGTCACAATTCAGTCTGTTCCCTCCTGCCTGATCCACCGAGATTTAAGTGTTGTTGCTTGGCGTTATTCCATCGGCACCGCTTCAGAGATCTCATCATTGGAGTTTGCATTCAAGCTGATAGTGCGTGAGTCTTCCAGAAATTACCAACTCCCTTGCTGCTTCAGGTGCAGCAGAGGGAGGAGAGGGAGACCCGAGATGCATTTCGTTTCCCCCCTCATGTCTAGCAACAGCTCTCCTTCATTTGTTTCGCTGTGAGCCGCAACTCTGAACACAGCTCGGTATCAATAACGTAAGATTTCATTGCTTCAAAATGATCTGCAAACTTTGAAACAATCCTTTTACACGAGCTGTCGTACGAGTCACTGAAGCAGAATATTTCGGGTCATGTGCAGCATAGCACGCACGGTATGAAAAACAGCTGTATTGAGTTGGATCCAGGGCTGTTGCTAGAGGGGACAGATCCCCTGAAATGAACTGATTTGTGCCTCTTTACACCCGCTTGTCTCTGAACCCCTATGGCTACATCTAACCCGGTGGAACGTCTATCCTTCCCTATTGCACGATGCCCTGACAATACATCATCCTTCAGATTTGCCTCCTATTGTAGCTTGCTTTTGACATTGGTGTTAATGTCAACCATGCATAATCCTCAACCGAATCTTTCTAATTTGGCTGTGTTGGGGTATTCGGACCATTGTCTCATTTACTGTACATGAGTAAACCTTCAGACTGGGGACTATGAATATGCTTTCAAAGCACTCACCTGGTTGAAGAGCCTGTCCTGTTTTCCAGAATAATTTGGGACCCTAACAGCATGGACAGATGAACACATTACCCCAAGTTCAAAGGCAGAAGGGATTTACTATGTAAATATGGGATTTACTGTGTTTACAGCTGTTCTGTGGTTAACTCGTGTGTGTGTGTGTGTGTGTGTGTGTGTGTGTGTGTGTGTGGAATAGCTGGTGCGTGGTTCTCTTCCTCACCTTTGAACTCAGTATTGTGCATTCATCTCTCTCTTCCCTAAGTCTCAGAGTCATTTTGGAAGATGTCTTAGGTGCTTCACCTGGGTAAACCGTTGCCCCTTCCCGTCTACGCTGAGTGCCAGTGCTGAGTGAATTGAAGTGGAAAAAGTCAAAGGTTTGGCTCATGTCTCACCTAGCTCTTCAGGCCAGCGTGGTTAAGGTATATGGATTTCTGTGCAAATTGGCACAAAAGGCACTGATGTGGCCAGCTCTGGGTTCAGCTGCTTTTGACACCCCTGCTGAAATGCCCAGCCCCCTATTTACAGCTGGGTCAGCTGAGAGGAGACCAAGCATGAGCCCAGGGCAAGGCTGGGATTTACCCCTCTGGGGCTTAACTACCCTGAAAACAAAATAGAAACATCAAGTCCCAGGGAGGCAGTGGGCTGCTTGGGGAGGGCAAGACACCAAGAGACCTAACTTCTGTTCCTGGCTGTCTCATGGACTCACTCTTAAGCCCTCTGTGCCTCAGTTTCCCCTCCAGGGATGACTTGCCTACCTCTGTGTTGCTGTAAAGCTGCTCTGGTGGGAGCAATAGGTAAACGAGGGGCCACATCCTCAGTCAGGGCATCATTGCCTCCCCTGAAGCCTGTGGTGCCACATCAATGTACTCCAGCGTTGACCTGGCCCTATGTCTTCCTACCTGTTGGTACAGCATCCAGCACAGCATGGCCTGGCCAAACCCATGCTGGCATCAATATTAGCATTAATACGCCGAGCACGTTAACACGTAGCTGGGTTTTCTAAGACCCCGTCTTCCCTTAGACATTTCTGCCATCCTGCCCTTGCACGGTGGAGCCCTCACCCACACACCCCAACAACAGTAGTTTTCATGGCCTGGTATATGCATCAATTTGAAGATGCTTGTAATTCTGAAGCCTCGAGGAAGCCAGTGTCCCAGGGGGCATGGACACCTCCCTGTCACCGTCCACTGCGCAGGAGACACAAGTGCCACAAAACCCACCGTCGCTGCTGCTCTGGGGGCTGCCTGCTTCAGAAGAAAGTGCAAAGAACTGCACGGGCCATGGAGACCTCACCTTACCCCCCGCCATGCCACCTTCACCCGGGGACCGAGGCCCGGGTGGATCTGCCGTGGGGGCAAGCCATGCTGCAGCAGCCTGCGCACGCTGCCTGCTTTGTGCAGGAGCAGATGCCGGCGGTTTCCAGCGCTGTCAATCAAGCCCCCTTCACAAGCACTGAAATTCAAATCGGGCCCTATCAAGGGGAATTGCGTGCCAGCACTGCTTGTCTGATCAAGAGCTTCACCTCGTGCTCTCGAGGGAGGCGTCTCGCAATTTGCTTCGGTGCTGGGGAATGGCTGATTTTGCTGTCTGCCTTTATCATCCGGCAGCAGGGAGCTAAGCCAGCCCTGAGCCGCACGGCACGCGGCGCTCACTTGTTTCCTCTCTCGGCAGCCTCCTGACTTGTGTTGCTACAACCGTAGCCTGGCCCCAGCAGCAGAGTGGCCAGAGGTTTCCCCTGGTGTAAAGCAAGAAGCACCTTCCTGATGACCTACGTGGCCCCGGGCATGCACCCGTTGGGCTCAGCAGAGGACACAGTGACATGGGACAGCGGTAACACGGGACGATTTTTGCTTGTTGGTGAAGTGGAGCAAGCCTTTTCCTCCAGCAGCCAAGGGAGATGCAGTGATGGGGCTGTGTCTGGGTTTTGATTAACACACCCATAAAGTGGAGCACTGGAGCCAGCTCCCGCATGGGCTGCGGACCCACAAGAAGCTTCCTCGGGAAGCCCTTATTTCTACAGGGGCATCCTGCCAGCTACTGACATCTCACAAGGGGACTTTTAAGGGGCTACTCGTTTGGGGCAGCTTTCGGTGAGATTTGGCTTAGGGGGCTCCCAAACCCCAGGCAAACTCCATGGGGTTTTGTTTTAACTTCTGAATGGGTTTGTTGAATGCTGTTCCTCCTAGGGGACGACAGTATTTGAAGAACAGGCTGAGCAGCAAAAGCACTGAGGCCTCAACCCTGCTCTCGGTGCTGGGTACTGAGAACCACCTGGTAGATAAAAGAGCCAAATGCTGCTCTTACCTTGCAGGGGATGCGGGCCACAGCCCTGCCCTCCGCTGAAGTGAAGAAGCCAGATAAAAGCAAGGACAGTCTACCAGGCAGCTTCTGAGCATTGAGACTGCAGATCAAAGCGAGTTTCTTTTCATCCCTTGCACTGGGGACTACAAAGGGTTAAAGGAGAAGGGGAGTGAGCATGCACTTATGTCCATAAAGGTCCTGCCCGGCTCATTATCTCTGTTGAATTACAGTTATTTGTCCAGAATCCTCAATATCCCACTGCAGCTAAGTGCATCCAACATGTGCTAACGTGTTTTGTGACATGTCTGGCGTGCTGAAAAGGTCTGAGTCCACAGCACTGGCAGGTGGGAAGTGGCTCCCAGCTCTTTGTATCAAGCTTGCAATGCTCTCGCTGAAGGCAAGGCTTTTGGTACGATGGATGAGGTGCTTCTGAACATCGCACTAGGCCTTTGCATCTGGCTGCACCTTTTTGGTGCCTGGATAACATTTAGCTCCTGTTCTGTTCCCTAAACCAGTGGCGCTAGGGTAGAGGAGATTGTGTGCACTGCGCAAAGCCCTGAGAATAATAATACTAAGTCTTGGTCTTCCTCCAGTGCCTTCCCTTTACCATGCTCAGCCAACATTAGTGAAGGGGGCTACCCAACAGCCCTGCCAGGGGGGAAAAGTGTCATTGCTCCATTTTATAGATGTGAAAACTGAGGCACAAAGGTTCACCCCAGATGTGCAGCCAGGCATAGACCTGATTTTTGGAAGCATTTCAGATGTGCCCATTTAAGGTGTCTGGCCCCCGTCGCTGTAGTCTCCTTAACAAAGCCGTCGATGAAACGTCCCTGTGCGGTAGAGCAGTGCTACTACGCCCATTCGGTCAATGGGAGGCCGCTCTGTGCTGGAGATGCTACGTGAATTTCCCCCAGCCACACAGAAAACGCGTGGCGTGAGGAATGTGAGTCTCCCTCCCTGAGCATGGGGCCATATCTCTTCATCAAAGAAAAAGCAAATAAATTATTCCATTTTGCAATGCCAGCTGACCCACTGCTGGATGAGATACGATATCCTAGGTCATCTCAGGCCTCCAAATGCTGGAAGCTGTCAGGGAAAAGGCGCAGGGGACAGATCAGTCTGGAGAGGCCCTGTATAACTACGCTTTCCTTCAGCATCTGCTGCCTGCCCCTGAAAGACGTCGGCTACTGGGCTAGGCAGACCTGTGGTCCGACCTGATCTCTTACGTTCTTAAAACAGCAGCTGCAAATTCCCATTGAAGGTTCAGACATCCCTGATATTTTCCTGTGCTGTTCACTCGGCCAAAGCTGTGTGAGAAGCACCGGCTTTTGGTTAGCTCCTTTTTTTTCCAACACCCTTACATAAGGCGTTCTGGTTGCAGCAGCCCAGGTGGCACCCAATCTTTTGGGTGCCAGCCCTTCTCCGTACAGCTTTGAGCGTTGCTATCCAGCAGGTGTATGGGCAGGCTGGTCAACCTGCGTTGTATTTTGGGCTCCGGAGGTGTAAATGCATTTAAGCTGAACAAGCCCCTTAAATAAAAGTATTGTCTGCTGCTCCCCCTTCAGTGTTGCAGGCAGAAAGAGATAAAATAGCGGTGGTAATTGTAGTGATGGAGTGTCGCTGGCAAATAATAAGAGCACAAAGACCATTTCCAGAAACAGATGGAGTGTAACTCCCCTGTAATTTCTCTTGAATCATTTTTAAAGTGGTAAGGCCTGAAAACCAATTCAGGGCGAGAACAGACGGGGAAAAACACAAAGGGCTGGGAACTTTAACAAATATTAGAACTTCATAAAGTTTCCAGGTTTATTTACAGACAATCTCTTCTCCAAGGAAGTGACTTTCTAGGAAATAGGAAGCTGTATGAAAGCCTGTATCCCATGGCTGAGCTTAGGGACCCGAGCCAGTGCCCAATGCCTTTGGGCATGCTTGCAGTGCAGGCAGCCGCAGGAGCACAGACATAGTTTTAAGCAAGTTTCCAAGGTAGGTATTAGGTACTAGGACCTGGGGGCATACAACAGAGTGATGAGGTAGCGGGTATGCAAGAGCCTGCTTTTTTCCATGGCATGTGTGATTGGGTTGGTGGAATTCGCTGCCGTGGGCTGTGGTGGCGGCTGATCATTTTACCAGGTTCAAAAGGGGATCGGACAAATGTGTGGAGGATAAATCCATCAGTGATAGGTAGGCAGATACATGCAGCCTCCATGGTATGATTTTCTAGGTCTCTGAATGCTGGAAGGAGCGGGACGGCACAGATCAGTCTCAACAGACCCGGCTGCCAGCATGATACTGGGTTAGATGGTTTGGGGTCTGACCCTGTATGGCACATGTGTGTCCCCTTCTCCCACCTCAGCTTGGATGTAGGAGTACCTTGAGCCGTGTTAGTGGCAGCGTGCCCTGCCACAAATAAGTGGCTGTGTATGTGCTTGGTCTGTGCTCCTGAAACGCTGGTTCATTTTGCAAGGGAGCTTCTACGGCTGGCAAGGCCTGGGAGACTGCTTATGAAAGTGGAGCAGCAATTGCTGTAGCAAAGGAGGCTGCCCTCACACCCTCTTCATCTGGCATGGCGCAGGTTTAAAATCTGGTCTGTGGCAGGTGTCACGAAAACAACCCGCCCATCGCCCAAAAGGTGCGATTGCAGCCTCCCACCTTTTTGGCTGCATCCGACTGAGCAGGGTCTCTTCCCTTGCCTTGGCAGGGTGGCAAGCCACGGATCCGGGGAGGGGAGGGGAGGGGAGGTCTGAGAACAGCGCTCGCACAGCGACGGCTTTATTTTTTTGCAAAGGCCGGTGTAATAAAAGGCAGCCAGCTGAGTCATGGGGTTGTAAATGCTGTGTTGGACTGGGGTGACACACAAATCACTGCACAGGATTGATAGCTCTTTTATGAGCTCGCTCTCTTGTTTATTTACTATGCAGATCTTGCAACAAAAATCTCTCTCCCTCAGTCTTCTTTCATTCTTTTCTTCACTTTTCAGGCTACAGGGGACCATTAGATCATCTGGTCCAACCTCCCCTGCACCACAACTCACCTTAGATAGTCATTCAGTTGCTTTTGTCTTGAGCCCAGTATTTTGCAATACACAGCCTTGACTCGGACGCTGCAAGAACTTTCCACCTCTGTCTTGGGGAGAGTTGAAGCCACATAAGGAGTCCTGCCCTGTCTACATAACTACATAAGATACCCTGCCCTGCCTGCATAACTATACAAGATACCCTGCCCTGAATATATAACTTTTCTGTGGCAATGGGTGAGAACCATAGATGAGAGAAGCAGCAGGGAGACCGATTCCTAGACAAATAGAAAGAGCCCTTGTAGGAATTGCTCTGCCTGATACTTGTGTCTCCTCCTGCATTTGGCTCTCATTTATGGGCAATCGAGACAAGAAATGGGGAGCATTTGGGCTGGTGGCGGATGAGGTGGACTGGATGGCTGCTGGTGGGGGGGTAGGGTAAATCCGTGGATTTGTCACGTGGATGGTTGGAGGGTTTGGGTGAAAGGCTGGGCCTGGGAGTAGCCCTCAGGAGTTGCCTGGTCATCGTCTGTCCTTATGTTCATCTCTTCTGCACCTCCCTGCTGCGGCTTGTACTTGGGATGCATAAGAGCTTCGTTTTGTGTGATGAAAGCATTGGGGTGCTGCGATTCCTTCCAGACTCCAGGTGTGTGGGCGTGGAAGGAGAAAGGGGTATTTGGAGAGAGGATTTGGAGACCAGGGAGGGGAAAAAGAGGGGGCCAAGCTAGGGCAAGAGATAGAATATGCCAGGAAGGGACTAGAGGAAGAGAAAGAGGGGAGAACATAATCTGGTTGAAAAATGCGAAAGGAAGGATGGAAAGAGCTATGAGGAAATGAAAGAAAGGAGCAAAATCTGCTCAGTGAAGCACAGGCAGCTCTGCTGACTCCCGACGGGCGAGCCGGGGCCAGCGTGGGCCTGCTTGTTTGCTTGTGCTCTCCCCTGCTGTAGCTCAGGCCTGGCTGCTCAGGACAGGGTCACACTTGCTGTGATGTCTGACTTCTGACTGGGGTCTCAGTGGGCCTGTCTACGCGTGCATTTATGCTGGCTTAAATTTACTGCCCAAACGTTACTGCGCAGTAAGGCAGCTACACGTGTGCTACTGCGCAGTAACTAATTGGGCTTGAATTGGAGACTTGCATTATGCAGGCATCAAATTTACACTCCGGTCAGTGTAAGAGGCCATATTTACTGCACAGTACAGGCGTGCCCATGGAGACGCGTGCCCGTGCTGTGCAGTCATTTCGGTTGCTGCGCAGATGTGCATGTGTAGACGGGCCCAGTACAGAGTAAAAGCAGGGAGGGGGCAGATGGGAATTTAGGGATGTTCAGGCTTTTGTGTGGTGAGTGTCAACCCCCAGCACTGCCCCGCGTGCTTCTCCTTGGTGCGTGCTAACCCGTTCAACTGCTCAGTATGGTATGGTACTGTGCGGTGAGCGCTGTCTGACCCCCGGTGCTACCCTTACTGCTTCTGCTTGTGCGTGCCCATCAGAGTACTGTTCAGTGAGTCTTTGGGATAAGTGCTTGCCTTGGGACCTGTCCTAACCCATGGATGTCATTGAGAGTTTGCTACTGAAGTCGGCGAGAGCAGCATTTGGCCTTCCGAGTACTATCCAGCTGTGTTTTTCCTGACAAGCTCTCCTCCTCCTCCTCTGGAGCGCTCAGCAGGTGTTTGGGATGAGGTTGCACTCGCTGTACAATATATTTTTGTGTGGCAAATACTCAGCTGAGCTCCTGTCCACCCGGGCTGGTAGAGAAGGCTCATCTGTTGCACAGTCTAGCAGTAATGAGGAGAAAGCAACCTCACCATCAGAGCCCAAACCATGTAAATAAAGGAAATTAAAACAGTAAATCAAAAGGATAACTGCAATCAGCTGGGCTGGCACAGAAACCCAGAAAGACAATGCTGCGTGGAAAAGAGGATGGCATTTAGGTTCTCTTGGTGAGCGAGGGGTTAGAGTCAGGCTAATGAGTAGCAGGAAGAATTTGGGATGCAAAGCCCGGGGCTCGGGGGACACCCGCAAGGAACGTTTGCATAATCTTAACATCTTCCTTCTGTGCAAATCCCTGAGGTCTCCCTCTTCAAAATTTCACAAACTCTTTCAACACAGAAATAACACTGTCTCACCACCCCGCTCCCCTTCTGCGCGATTTCCTTTGTTGCAGCTTGCACAGGGCAGGGATATCGGGATGGCTTGGCTTGTTAAAGGGCATCTGATGCGCGCTCTTGCTTTTGTGGGTCCGCTGCCGCAGTAGCAGCGCTGCCGTCTGCTACGTAGCACAGCCCCTGGCATTGATCTAGTGGCACGTGCCCATGTCCCTTCTTGCTGAATCGCACCACTGAAGTCAGCGGGAAGCTGACTCCCTGGGCAGGAGCTCCAGGCCAGAGGGACCCTTACTTCTGAGCATGCTGGACTTGATTGCCAGTGCAGGCGTTTTAGCACGTCTCTGTCCCTGGTCCTCTTCAAAGCAGATGCCCTGCTCCAATGCCACATCCAAGATCTGCTAGAGCTGGAGCAGAAAAGCCACGTGCTCCTGCTGCTGAGGGTCCCCGCTAGCATGCAGGGCAGTTTGCGTGCTCCGAAGCCTTGCTGCTCTCAGAGCCATGCTTTGAGGCTAGACGGGCCCTTGGTCTGACCCAATGCAGTACTGCTGACACGCTTACATGCACACAACTATAGTGAATTCATCCCTCTGGCCAGTGCAATCGCTGCCCCAGAAGCATCCCAAAACGGAGCATGGCATGGGCAGGATGTCATTGGGTAGGCTGACAGCTGACAGCTGTAGTGCATTATTTTCTGTCCCTCCCCCTATGACTAGAAAAGTCTCCCGTTTCTCCAGGGAAGCGAGCGGCCAAGCAGCAGACCAGGGCTGCCCTGCTGGGATCCCAGGAAGTGCAAATGGATGCGGAGCCCAACCAGCAGTTTGTGCCTCGGCCGCCGAGGCTCGGGCGCCGCGGATCTGTGCAGAATAGGTCGTTTGAAGCCAGAGAGCAGCCTCATTTGCATGGGCAGTGGCATTCCCAAGCAAGCACAAAAGGGGCCTTTCTCCCAGGGTGTTGGATGCTGCCTGTCAGCCCCCTCCAGCTGCAGAAATCCTTCTTCTGTGTCCGCAGCTTGCCCTGCCAAGGGGCAGGCCCCACTGCCTGGCAGCTGGCTGTGCTGGACCGCTCATTTCCCCCTCCGCCCTGAGCAAAAGGGCTCTCTGAAGGGAAATGGCTTATGCCACCCCCATGGAGGGGGGGATCGGTAGCCCTCCCACCTCCTGCCGGGTGGTGGGATGCGGCTCTCTCATGCTGTGCTATTAAAGGGTTCGTGCAGGCAGCGAGTCCCTGACATTTCTGCTGAGCGTGGTTTCCGGTGCACTGTGCACCCGCTAGTCTAGGGCAGAGCCTGGGTTGCTGTGTCCTGCCCTTGCCAGGGGCCGAGGGAGGGGGTAATTTAGTTCACGGCAAAGACAGAAGCGTCTTGTGTATTGCAGTCATGCCCGCAAGACCAAGCCCTCTTCTGTAACAGAGGCAGGCCCTGATCTGAACGGCTCACGGTTTACAATGGGTGTCAGCGGGCACTCGCAAGCGACGGGACAAAGCGCCACCGTTCACGGTCTTCTGAAGTCTTCCCCTGTGCTTCGGAGCACGTTTTCGCTGCTCAGAGATCAGGGCAGTCCCCCAGAGACAGGGACATTTGCCCAGTCTTCCCTTCGGTTTTAGCAGGGGGATTTTAACACGGCCGCCTGCAGCCGGTTCCACTTGGGCCTGGGTTTGAGGTCGTCCAAACTCGCTTCGTGTGAAGATGCCTTCGGCGGGGGGAAATGCAGAAAGGGCAGCTGATTCAGTGGCTAGGTCTCAAGTCTAGGATGCCCAGCCTCCGTTCTCTGCTCGGTCACGGACACCCTGCGCTGGCCTTGAGCCCGTCCCTTTGGATGTCGCTGCAAAGCACAGCCCTGCACACCCACTCCACCACGCCCAGAAAGGAGGCAGGGGAGCTGCCTGGGTGCACCCTGCTCTGACCCCCAGACCGAGAGCAGGGGAGGCAGGGTGGGAGCATTGCCAGGGGACCTTTGCTGCCTCCTTTCCAGGGAGCGGGAGGGTAGGCAGGGCTGTGTTTCTGATGGCTGCAGTCAGGAGCCCTGCAAAAGCAGCGTGGACGTGCCCCAAGATCTGGCGCCTGGCTTCTAGGGGAGTTCAGTGCCTTCCTGCTGCTGAGCCCCTGGATCAGAGTCTCTCCGTGCCCTGGGCCCCCGTCCCATCTGTGAAATGCAGGGAGCAGCACTTCCTTCTTGCATGGGGGTGTATGAAGTTGGTAGCTCTGGGGTAGCCTGGTAATGGGGGATATAGGGTCCTGGGATGGAAGCTGATAGCTCTAAGGCTAGTCCCCAGGACTAGTCATCTTGGTACGTTTGGAGTGTGTTTACTGCGATAAGCGTGCAGGACGGTGTGTCCATCACTTCCCCTGCTGCATGGGACCAAGACCGTCCTGCTTGTGTCACAGACCCCGGTCTCTGTTCGGAGGAAGGAACTCCTCTTTTGCTCACCTGGTAGGGCCCAGGCCCCAAGAGGCGAGTCAGCGTTGAACCGCAGCTGAGAACGGATGTCTGCATAGCGCTTGGCTTCCCTAAATATTGGCAAAGCAAGATTGTGCCTGAGGGGTCTCCTGTCCATCCAGAGCGGCACTGTGCGTAAGGCAGCTCTTGCGCTCGGGCTGCATTATCCTAGAAGCCACCCTTGACTCTGGAAATCAATGGCGTTGTTTTCTGCCAGGAGAAGAAAGTAATATTGTTAACGCAAACCTCGAGCCGCCGCGCTTTTCAGCAATCTGTTTTCCGCTCGGGTGGCAGGGGCCTCTACCTTCGAAACAGAAGGGCCAGAGTTCAAACCCCATTTCCTCCTTTTAATTTCTCTGTGGCAGTTGCATGATGGTAACCGCGGCGTTTTTCGATACCCAGGGCCTTGTTACGTTATTAAAGATGAGAAATGACTGCAGCCTGTAACAACCTGAGGGGCTCGCTGTCCCAAACATCTCGTGCAGGTGTATCGAGCTCCATTTGCTGGGGATGTCATTCTCTTTAATTAAGCTGAAAGCAGCGTTAAAGAAGCAGCTGTTCAAGGCAAACAGCTCTCCGGCATTGCATCATGCTCAGAATGGGAAGTACCCCTGCAATAAGCCCAAAGTGATACTTTTTTTTTTTCCTTTTTTTCAATTTTATTTATTTTATTTTGCTACATTTTGCAAGTATCCCCTCCGGGGCTGTATTTTTTTTGTTTAATACCTAATTCACTTTTAAAGGCAGACTCATTACTATTTCGGAATACCGCAAAGGTTTTATTATTATTATATTTTTTAATATAGCAGGCATAAGCAATTTTAAAGCACCGCTTTGCCGTGTAAAATGATCTTCGCTTATGATTCGATGCTGATACTGCAGTTTGATTTATTTCGGAGGACTGCAGCGAATGGCATAAGTGCTTAAAAGATCGTTATGTTTGTGATGGACAGATATACAGTAGCGTATGCGTGGCACATATTTAAGAGGCATCTCCTGTGTTGAAAGGCTACTCTTACCCTGCAGCCAAGATTTTTTTTCTTGATGCAGGATCTACTGGTAAAACATATGTCAGGATACAGACTGCAAAGCATATATTGATTTTGTGGCCCCAGTTCAGCCGTCCAAAGACCTTGCGCATCAGTCCTATGAAAATCAATGAGTTTCACACGAACCTATTTATCTACGGCACTGAGAAACTCTAACACCTCTCAGGGAGAGCAAGCAAATTAGCAAAAGCCATAACCCGTTTGTGAACAGAGGGGGAAAGAAACCAATTGCAGTTGCTGAAAGAAGTTGTTTGCTGCTAGGTCTTCTGCATGGGGCAGGTACCCACAGGGATGGGCTGGCCCCTGCCCTGCTTGTCTCCAGGGCTTTAGGGTTAAGAAATGGCAGCTGGAGACAAACCTGGCTAATACAGAGATGGGTTTTGCTGCGGGTGCAGGAGGACACCCAGCTTTCTCAGCACGTGGTCACAAAGGGAACGAAACTCTGCAAGGCATTTGGGAACGTGAAGGGAAAGGCTCCCCTTCCTTTTACAGTCATCCATACTTGGATTATGCCAGATCCTCCGCTGCAAACCAGCTGTCTTCACCTTTCCCGCCCTACAAACCTGCTCCAGAGTTTTGAACTGAAGATGACCAAGTCCAAGTTGGGCACTAAAGTTTATGGATGCGGGAGTGCTTTGGGGTCATTCTTCTGCTCTTCATTTGGAAAAATCTCTGTTCAGGTGAGGCCTGGAGTCCTGGTTGCGGGGCCACAGACGAAGATCAGGCTTTCCTAGGTGCTGGTGTTCAAGTGCCATTACGCTGACAGATGCTGGGAGTCTATGCCGAAGTGCACTGAGTCTCTGCACCGTTATTAGCAGCTGATTTGTGATGAGGCAGACTTGGCCTGGAGTCATTACCCTTCTTTCTAATAATAAACGTTGAGCAGCTTTTAGTCAATAAATATAACTTTCATGATATTATGTCGCATAACTCAGAGGGAAAGCATCACTGTCAGCATTACGCACTGTCTCTGTGGTTCCCCTCGATGAGGGGAAGGCTGGCTTTATGCCTTCCTTTTGGAGCGGGGCTTGGCTCTTTTTCTGACTGCTCCATATGTTTAATGCACCATAAAGCATAGCCAGGTGCATGGGGTTGGCTGCCAAGGAGCACCCTTGGAGGGGCAGGTGGGGGACGGGGCAGAGAGGACAAGAGAGTGAGGAGGTCAGGGGAGGAGCAGATGCAGAGCTGAAAGGGGGCAGGAGAAGGGGAAGGGAAAAGGGGTAATGAGGAAGAGGCAGGGGCCGGTGACAGTGGGATGAGAAATAATTCTGGAAGAGGCACAGGATCTGATTTCAGCCAGGCACAAACATTGCCTCGCTGCTTGGGACCGAGAGAAATCCCTTGTGCTCTGCTGTGTATCCTGCCTTTGCCTTTTGAAAGCACTAAATCCAGTGCCTAAACCAGCCCGCCCCCAATCCAGCCTTCCTCTCCTGCTTTGGTATCCTTGAGTTCACGTATTTCAGCTACAGCAGTTGCAAGGAACACTATCCATTAAAAAGGACTGATATCATGGAGTTCCTGATCTTTGATTTTTTCCGGTGGCTTATGGGGAGCTGCTTTGCTTCATCTGATGAAAAAAGATCTTGCTGAAAGCCCTTTGATGTCACTGGGCTTTGAATTGGGCCCCATCGTGGTCCAGGTGCTTATCCTTTCCTACCACTGGCTGTAGAGGATGGCTCAGGGTGGTCCCTGGAAACTCCTCCAACACTGGGACTGTCAAGCCACGAGCTCCCCCGGATGCTGATGAGACGGGACTTTCCTTCGAATACGAGGGCCCGCTTTGCAGAGGCGCTAAGCCCCTGAAGCCCCACGGTGAAGTGAACAGCAGCTGCAACCCCTCATCCCTCCTGAGATTTTTATTTGACGTTTCCTAAAATAAAAGTTTTCTTTCTTTTTTTTTCTTCCCCACCCCCATGGGAGGTTAAATGGCTCCGTCTTTAAATCTTCCCTAATTTTCTCTCGCCGTCCCTTTTAACGATTTCTCCCCCAATTCCCCTGGCAGCCGAATCTATTTAAAATGCTCCTGTCTGTAACCAAGGTCTTGGCTTCTCCTATCTTATTTCTCAATTAATTTCCAACCTCGTTTTTACCCCTTGAATAAGCAAAGCGTGACACTGTGAAAGTAATTATTTCACCCGGATGGGTGTTGGGGACCGGGGGGAGGCGGCGTGACCTGTGTGCTCGAAGCTCACGCCGAGCAAGATCACAGAGCCGGGGGCCGCGTTCTCGTCTGGTATGAAGACCACGTGCTAAAGCTGTAAACAGCATAGCCTGACTTTGCCAGTCTGGCCTGGCTGAACCCGGCTCGTTATGGGAACAGGGATCTGTGCCGTCGTGGAGAGAGCTTCATAATTATGCAAAGACCACAAAAATCTTTTCGGCTAAGTATAGGCCTTGGGTGTATCGATGGGAGGTGTGAGGTTATTTTATACAGCATCGGTGGGACCGATATTATCATCCCACATCCAGTTCGGGTGTTCATATTTAAAAGGCACATGTTAAAAAAAAAAAATGGAGGTGATGCACAGAAGAGCGCAAAAATTATTCACGGGCTTCCAAAATGCCTTGCAGTGTGAGACTAAGGGAGCTCCATCTCCTTAATTTATCAAGAAGATGAGGAGCTAATTTGCTTACAGCCCTCAGTGCCTTCTCAGGGAGAAAATGCCAGGTACTAAAGGGCTTTTTCATCTAGTGGAGAAAGGCATCACCGATGGCTCAGGGAGTTAAAAGCCCGAGACGTTTTTAAATGACGAGTAAGGTGCCACTTTTAACGGTGGGATTGATTAACCACCAAACAGTGCTCCTGGGGGAGCAGTGAATTCTTCATCTCTTTGCATGTTCCCATCCAGGCTTTCTGGAAGATGTACTGCAGCGAGACACGGGCTATGGGCTCGGTGCTGGGCCAGCGGAGCAAAGTGCTTTGGCCTGTGATGTGGTGGAGGTCAGGCTACATGATCTGATGGCTTCTCCCGGCCTTAAAAACCTCTGGCAGGCAATGGGATATAGCAGCACAACCTGTCCTGGCTGCTATCTGCTTTGCCCTATCGTACCTGTAAGAGGAGTTGCAGCAGGACTGAGCGTTTTCCAAGAGGACAACGCAGCCCGGTCGGGGAGAGATCAGTGTCCTCGTCCCCAGGTGCTGGAGAAGGGCTGGCAGGTTTATATTTGGCTCAGGGTTCAGATTATCCCTGGCAGTTTTGTGCATCTGCCCCACACCTATGGGACTCCTCTGTGGGGGGAATTTTCTGTCCCTTATATGAGGCTTTCCTATATGCATGGGGTAGGTTAGCCCTTCAGCGACTGAGAGCAGGCTCAGTCCTTCTGCAGGGGTCACTTCTGTGGGAGTCGTGTCCTATATTTTATCCGGATGGGCTGCAAAACGTAGAGGCCTGAGTGATACGGTTTGGATGAGCCCCACGAAGTCTCATGGGCTTGGAAGCACAGATGCTCCCCGTCGGGGTCCCAGCATGGCCTAGGCTCAGCTGAGAGAAAAGTGGGGGAGTCTTGTTCAGCTATAAAGTGTTGAGTCCCTCCAGGAAAGGTTGCTGAACTTCTGATCTCAGCCACTTGTCATTTTCTCCTGACGTTGGCTTGTCAGGCCCATGACTCAGATCCTCCAAGGTTTTATTTAGGTGCCAGCTTCCATCCCAGCCCACGGAAGTTAAGGCATCCCAGGGTCTTTGAGGACCTGGGACTACCTTTGGTGGAAAGATGAAATGCAGAAAACCCAGGAGGTGCCATTTCCCCTGAGACCAGAAGCAGGAACCGCCCAGGAGGTCTGGGGTTCCCAGGCTAATTTGGGGGGCTCGGATGATCCTTCGGGCCACTTGAACTTGCTTCTGATGCTGTAACTGGACTCTTGGGTTTTTAGGTGACCCAAGCAACATTTTGGATTCCTGCTTTACTCCTTTAGAGCAATCCATGGAAAAATGAGCACGATCTGTAAAATCATGTCGTACAAATGAGGACGAGGAGAGTTAACCCCCTGCTTGCCAGTGACCCTGGCACGGCATGTGCTGTCAGCCCTGCAGGTTTTATGAACCGGTGTTTTGCTCCAGCTGGAATGACTTGGTTATTTTTCTTTCCTGCTGCTAGCATAACTCAGTGGAAAATCTCCTTAAAAGCAAAAGAGCACCCTTTGGAGCCATTTGCATGTTAATTTTGGGCGTATCCACTGGAAACAGGAACTCGGGACCAGTTGAGATTGGCTCCTGTCCTTGTAGAGCCCTTCTTTTTTGCAACATTTCAGAGAATTGTAGTGACATGGTCGGGGATAGCATTATTGGAAAGGAAGGACAAATTCTTGGCTGCAGAGCTCTCCTCAAGGTACTTTAAGTTCTGAACAAGCTGTTTAAATACTAGGACACCTCACACTCACCTTTTTTATTATTTTCCCTATTCCCAAGGAGGTGAGACAGTTAAGACTTTGCTCATCTCAGAAACCACGTCAGCAGTGATCTGTGGCAATATATCTAAGCACAATAAATCCTAAAGAAACAGGCTTGCCATTTAGGGGGTTCAAGTTCCAGGTGAAATACAGGGTTGTCTCTCAGAAATGCAAAAAACCAATTAATGAAAGCATACACGCAGCCAGATCCACAGTGGGTAGGAGGCAGGGCAGCTCTGCTGAGGTCAGGGAAGCAATGCTGATTCCCCCCAGATTAAAATCACTTCCCAGAAACTCCAGAAGGGAAAGAAACTTGCTCAAAATTAAGGAAGCTAAGGTATAATGAAGTGAGGGGTAAAGAGCTGGATCTGAGCTGGGAAACTGCAAAGCAGGGGTAAAGGGTCATGCTTCCATGTGGAAGATGGTTAATGATAGGATTCAGATTGGGTCAGGATGTATTGTGATACTTGATCTGGCAGAGGGGAAGAGTGGATAGGTGATGACATCTGGCAGAAGAAGTGCTTTGCAAGACACGTCTGGTCTGCTTCTCTGCCAAACCAGCTCCCAAGCTGATCCATGTCACTGCGGGAATAAGAAGTAGCTTTATGTTTCCGTCCTTTCCTCGGTTTCACCTTAACAAGCTCCAATTTCTCCTGACTGTGGGCAGCTCTTCAATGCAGGACTTGATCCTCTCTTGCATTTCCTCATGGGACCTCTCTCCAGCACAGTCTCTCAATCAAGACGCGGCGGTGTCTTTTTCTAAATACAGGACTCTTGCTCCAACACAAACGACGGTCTTTCTTTACACCTCGTCGGAGGATGTTCTTTGCCTGTGGATGCAGGATGTCAAGCTGGATGGTGACAGACTTCATGAATCATTTACCCTCGAGTGCATGTGACCCTCATGTGCCAGATTTGCCATTGCAAAGGGACCATAACCCCAACAGATTTACCCTGCAACAAACACCTCCACATCTCAGCTCCTGTCTATCCCCGGCTCAGCCTTTATTTCCTAATTTAAACCAGGCACACACAGTTGGCTCTTTCTCCCCGTCCCCCAATCTTCTCCATTGTGACTTCAGAAATCTTCCCTTTAATTCTTCCAATGAACACTATTGTTTTCCCCTGGCCTATGAGCTGTCAATGAAGAATTACACTCTAGATGACAGTAAACTTTTCTTGGTCACTTTCTAACTTAAAAAAAGAAGGCTTAATGAAAGAGGGCAAATTAGATGAAAACTGTAGTGGAGCTGGTGAGTCTTCTCTTCTCCAGGCTGAACCATCCCAAGTCTTTCAGACTCTGCTCTATGACCCGCTGTCCAGACCTAATCATGCGTATGGCTGTCCTTTGGACTCTCTCGAGCTTTTCCACATCCTTCTGGAAGTGCGGCGCCCAGACCTGGACACGCTGCTCCAGCTGCGGCCTCCCCGTAGCCAAGCGGAGCGGGAAGATGACATCCTTAGTCTTGCTGGAGGTGCATCGGTAGACGCACTTGTCCAGGATGAGCGAGATGCTAACATCTGAACCTTGCTCTGCTTTGCTCAGACTGGACCTTGACCTTGGTTTTCTTGTGTCCAGAGAAATGCCCTCATTGTCTGTTATAGGGTGGAGAGCTTAGTTACCAGCTCTTCATGCCCAGTTGTGAAAGGCCATCATGCTACGTGCTTCGGTGCGGAAGGGGATTTCTTTTCGGATGCTACAAATCTTGTGCAGCGATGAGAACACTTTCCTCTGGCTGATACCCAGTCCTGGCTTCTTACTTGTATTTATTTCTACTCTAGTGTAATGCTAAATAACCACAATAATAATCCCTTGAAGCTAGGGATTAGTGATTTTTTTTTTTTTTTTTTTTGTGATTTCTTTCACAACAGTAGGCTCCGGGAAGCCAAACTGCGTCCATTTGTGAAGGTAGGAGGTAGGCGGGGGAGGCAGCTGGGAAGAGCACGCAACCAGGGAGGTCATCCTTTGATGTGGGTCAGCCGGGGATTTCAGCCCAGCTCAGCTCTCGGCCCGGGAAATGCTGCTCCAGGCAATGCCGGAGCGCTGTGACAAGCACTAATTTTGAGAGATTGTTCTTTGCTTGTGGACAATTACACACCAATCTCGGCAGGAATCTGAGCATGGCTAATTTAAATGGCCTGGCATTTGGCTATTCAGGCAGGAATGTTTTTTTTGATTTGTTAATGCTATAGAGCATTTAACCTGTACAGCAAGAGTTCAAATGTTCTCCTCTGGCTCCATTATTACTTGGGTTTGCACAGCAAAGGCGGGAATGAAATACATGGACACCAACGCTGCACACAATTAGTGGGAAATTGCCCTTTTATTGTCACTAAACGCACCTGTTCAACAGCGCCGGTCGCATTTTGGAGCATGTGCTCTTTTTTCAGAGGCCTGATCCTGTCCGAAAAAAGATGCCGAGCAAGGTGAGCTCCCCAGCAAACTGCCCGTTCCTCAAGGGGAGCAGATGGTGCTCAGCACCTCAAAGGATCAGACTCCATAGGGCTCCTGCTGGGGCACCGTGTCCATAGCAAGCCTGCGACTGAGCTGAGCTATGCAGGACTTTGTCGTTGCTCCTTGGATACAATAGCAAGTGGCAGAGAGGCAAAATGAATATGTGTACAGGTGTGGGTTTGGGGCCGGAGGCGCAAATTAAAAATGAGAGGTTTTAATGGAAGTCTGAACAGATCCGTGCTCGTTAAATGTAGCCTTGAGCTACTACTCATCCTCACATCAATACAGGATTGCTATTCTTGCTGAACAATGCATCCTCATCCAGACTGGTGCAGAGCCAGGATGCAGAGCCACGGGGTCAGTCCCGTGACCTGCAGGCCAGACACACAGCTCCGTGGGCCGGTCCTGGTCTATAGGCCGTGCGTTTGACACCTCTGGCCTAAACAGACAAGGCAATGATCAGCAAGTTAGGTAAAGCTTTGCTTTCCCTTTCCTTCCAATCTCACATTTGCCTGCTGTTTTCAAGGTGCTCTTCCTGGACTGGACATGAGACGCACAATGTGCATGAATCTCCTTTTTGTATTCCCAATTCCCAATGCAATGCTGAGCACCACAGGGTTGTGTGAGCTGTGATCCTGAAGCCATCTCAGGTTGGCATTAGAGTTTGAAGGAAATAAATGGCCTGAGCTCTGTTCCCCTCCCCAGGCTCTGAGATCAGTAGGGTGGGACCCATGGTACAAACTCTATAGGTAGAGGGCTACAAGAAGGGTGAAGGCACCGCTGTAAAAATGCTCTAATGTTTGTGAAAGGCTCTCGGGACTCGTAGTAGAGATTTTATCTTTTATTAGACAAAAAAGATTTTTGCAAACAAATTTCTTTCATTGCAAAGAATTTTTGCAATTCTGATGTTTTCAAAGCATTTCTAGCTTCTGGGACTGGGTGGTGCTGTGGGAGTGCAAAGCAGCAGAAAAGTAGATGGGTTGGGGCCAGGTGCGCTTGCATTTCCTTCCCCACTTTCAGCCTGGGTTGCTTGCTTTGACTGCCACGCCTGCCTTGAGTCTCTGGCTGACCAGCTATGCCCCAACTCCTTCCTAAAATGGCTAGGTTTCTGACCGGGAGCAGTGCCTATCCATTAGCCAGCTCCAGCTGGCCTCCCTGACCAGCCAATACTTCTGACCCTGGTCAGCCTTGGGAAGCCTCCTGGTACCTGGCTCTGTTCTTGGACTATCCCTTGGATTGGTAAGTCAGCAAATGATTCCTGGACCCTGACCCTTGGGTTTCCCCCTGGACCTGGTAACTTGGCTCTGAAGCGCTGACCTAGCCCCTGCCTTCCCTCAGTGTCCTAACCAGTAGGCCAGGCCACCTAAAGCCAGGTCCCTAGCAAGGAGTACCCAAAAGGGCAGGAGACCTATTGCTCCTACTCTGCGCTGGATGGGGGAAGCATCTTGCGGGAAGCAAGGCTGTTCATCTCCATGTACTGTAGGGCCAGATGCTGAAACCTTTCTGACCTTTATCCTGGCAAAGTTCAACAAAGCAGAATTTCACCCACTAACTTCAGCGGGACGCTGGTGACGCGCCATCCTGCCCAGTGAGAGGATGGATCTGGAGCCTTACGCTTGGCCTGCATGGATGTGGGCCCTTCCTGGGCACCTGAGGTGCCTGAAAAAAAACCTTGCTGCATCATGAGTTAAACCGCTCTACTATCTCTTCCTTCTTGTTGCATCCAGGGATCTAAGGAACCGGTGATCAGACATCATCATTAGTAAAGCTTGCGCACAGATCCTTTGCTTGTGTCAGACAGTGTAAGTTTGCATTCAGTGTAATTAAGCTTGTTTGTCACCCCCCCCCTTCCCCAGGGGATCAGGTCCCTGGGGTCCAGCATCTCCTTGTAGCAGCTTGTTAGTAGCGCCTGGATACTATAGTAATTGGCAAGCTATAAATACCAAAGACAGACATAATATTAACAGGCTGTGTCATCAATTAGCTAATGACAGCTGGGAAGAAATGTCAGATAAAAATAACCCAGGATGGCATAAGACTTTCTTCTAAGCGCCCCCTCCTTCCTTCCCCCCCCCGAACTGATCAACATCGGGGCACCTCATTTTTTAATGTTAATAATTTAGGAGCTGTAACGTTCCATGATGAGCATCGTCTGATCTGCAAAACAGTTGCTTTTCCAAATTGCTTCATGTTTTCAATCATTTGCAAGCGCTGAGCTGGTATAAACCGGAGAACTTGATGCCTAGGACTCTTTCAGGTAATGAGGTGGAATATATGATGTAGCTTCTAAATGAAGTTTGTTTAATCCTCGCAGTGACATTATTGCAATAGCAGCAGCTGCTGTGTTCCTTACTGTGGGATAATAAGGCATGCATGCATAAGCAAATGTACACCTTGATCCTGCATGGGTTTTTCGAAGAGTTAACTGGTTGTCAATAGTTATTTATTCCTAGGCTCAGTTCAGTCATTCTCAGCCTTCCCAGACTCGAGGCATCCCTCCATAGATGTGGGGCACCCCTTGGTAGGTTTGAGGTCCCCTTGATCGACCTAACCCTAGCTTAAAGCACCCCTTGGAAAATGCCAGCTCTTTGTTGTCACTCTTTTTTTGACTTCAGAAAAGCAATACAGCCATTTTTCTATAGTGAAGAACTCTGACCACAACAGGTCAGCATGGTTTTAACACAGTGGGTCCCTATGAAAGGATCTCAGTGGCATAATTTCTCCAGTCCAGGATCATGCCCCAAGGTGTGAAGTGCTGCACAAAAAAAGTGTTCCTGCCTTCAAAGATTTCCCAACATCAAAGACCTTTTAAATTTAAATTGTGTGTTTGGACAATGCCTATCAGTGGGGACCAGGCCTGTGCATGGTGCTCTTTGGGGCTCCGATGATACAACGGACGATGAATCTGATGACCAGCCAAAGCTGTGGATGCAATCCTAGTCTTGCTGAAGTCCACAGCACAACACACATAGGGCATGGACATCCTTCCTTGGATTTCGGTGACTTGCTTGTCTGCCTTGGTACCGACTACCTGAGCCCTGTACAACACCCTTGCAAGGCAGAGACGTGCTATTGCCCCAACTTCCAGATGGGGAATTGGGTCTGGAGGCCCCATCGACACAGTCCATCCCGGCTCAGCAAAGCCTGCTCAGCAAAGCATGTTCAGGTCCAGTTGTCCTTTGCACGTCTGAAACGAAGCCCGCACATGAATGCTGTGCTCAGAACAGGTGGGCTTAAACACATGCTGACAAGCTTTGCTTTGTGGAGGGGTCTGAAAGCTGAACCGGCTTGCCCCCAGATTGCGCGGCAGGTTTGTGACTGAGCTAGAGACGGGGCCAGTCTTTCTAAAGGTATTAACCCCATAATCCTCCTTGTCTTTGGGCGAGGGGACACGTGCTGGAGGAGAGAGAGGTCAGCCTGGCAGTTTGATTAGGGGAATCTATTTTTCTTTCCATCCCGGCGCTAATTATAACTCGCGAATCTTCATAGAAAGCAGCAAGATGGATGAGCTCGGGCTTTCTATCGCCTTTTGATAAAGTGGGTGGAGGGTCTCATTGACACCTCACTAGTTCATTCCTTATCTTGGAAAGTCCTGACACTGCCAGATTGCCACTTAATTTTTTTTTTTTTATGCCGGGAGTTCATGCTTATAACGCCAACCCTCTTCATTCCCAGTCCATTTTACCCCAAGGGTACTGGGAGTTGAGCATGAGATGCCCCGTTCACACTATAGCAAGCAGAATTTGCATTGAACAATGATATTGTTTTTATCCGAGTACACTGCATACTTCCAGGATGAGAGCCTGCTGTGAGCTGTGTCCTATCACTTGCAGCCCAGAGAAGATGGGAGGCAGGTGTGGAGGGTAGGATCCAAACCTAGGATTTGGGAGACTGGGGGTACCAGCTCTGTTGTTTCTTTGAGACCCTGGCAAGTCCCTTAGCCTCTTTTTTTTTCCCAGTCTGTAAAATGGGAACAGCAATGACTTTTCTCCTGGGGGTGTCAGCGGAATTTAATACTCTAAAGCAATCGGATACCATGATAGGGATGACCTTAGCTCAACACACCCCTGCCTTGTAAAAAGGAGTAAGACATCCCACGTCAGCTCGGGGTAATTGCAACTGCTCTGCACGCAAATCGGCTCAGTTGGACCGGAGGAGGAGGTGGTCTCTCGCAAACCCTACTGCTATTTCAATGCCACTATCAGTGCATAGGCACAGTACGGGCTAGAATGAGCTAGATACTTCTCCCCCATGGACAAAGGCAGCCCTGTCCCAAGGAGCTCGCCAGCTTGGAAGAGAATCAAGAAAAGTAAGGTGAGACGGAGGGACAAAAGCACATAGTGGATGCAGTTAAAACACTTCGATCCAAAAGTTTTTCTGTCCCATCCCTCCAAAAAAAATTAACAACAAATTCTTTATTTTCAGTAAAGTCTTCTATTTAAACCCCTCCCCCCCAATAAAAATATTCATTTAATTGCAAACAACAGTTATGGCATTTTCAAAAAATGGGTGTTTTTTTTCAGGGTTTTTTCAGGTTTTTGTTCCTACTTTCTCTTCTTTACTTCCCCCCAAGAAGAGAGAGAAGAGGAATGATGGTGGGAGGGGGGGAAGGGACAGAAAAAAGAGGACAAAAGCCCAAGTATTAAATCTGAAATACTTGTTGGCTTTTGTACGCAGAAATGCAAACAACTGTTTTTGCTTTTTTTCAATGGAAAATTTAATGAAAATCATTTTAACAAAATCAGCTGGGGGGGGAGATGCTTTGCGTAAAACACTTTGACCACTTTGAATAGCACTCAGCTCTTAAATAAGACTTAGCTTTAAATGCTCCTCTACCTAATCACTGCAAGTGAGCTAACTTCCTATTGGCATCATGGTGAAAGTGGATGTCGAGGGTTTTGAAGAACAGGACGGTGGAGACTTTTGCAGACCCATTTAGGGATGCTGTCCCTTGTGCAATGGGCTGCAGAAAAGCAACTATTAAGACAGTTGTGGAAGATGCACAGACTGAGGATGGGATCATTGGTGGGGTAAAATTGAGGCAACTTGAGGAGACCAGGCTGGCTTAGTGTTGTATCCTCTTAAGCAGTGTGCGAGCTCTCTAATGGTGCTCGCCGTGCTCTGTGTTTTAGGAGCTACCAGAAACCAGCCTGAGTAGCTGGAGGTCTATAGCTTGCCCTTGGGTTTTTTTTGTGTCTTGTTCACCACAGCCACCTGCAACACAACCGAATCCCTATGGTTTCTTCGTGTTGTATCTTTTGCTGTGTTGGCGTGGTCGTATTGCATTCCTGCACAGTTGGGTAGCAGGTGCCCAGTCCCTTTACAGGAGGTACGGGATATGACTCGAACATGTGCTGCTTCCTGATGGCTCTCCCTGTGCTCAGCTGGGTTGCTGGGAGCAGGGTGCCCAGTGCTTCCTGCCGTCCAGACCCGGGGAAGAGCTCTGCAGGGCCTTCCGCACAAGTGCAGAAGAGGAGATGCAGCTGGATGTGATGGGAGCTGTGAAGACTTCACCGAAGGGAGGGCTGGGAGTTGTGTGAAATTGGTTAATCCACAGATGGGGTGGGACAGGCATTTCTCATCCCTGTCTTCTCACTCTGTGACTTGCCTTTATCAAGTCATGGGAATAGCAGCCGAAGTTGACTTAACACCTTCCTGTTGCGCGCAGAAGGTTTGTGAGGATTTAACACATTACTAATTACAGATGATTTCCACTTCAGGAGGAAAAAAACCCAACACACCATTGATCCATTTATAACATGCAGGCTTCTGAAAAGCAGTTGCCTACCGGGGGATTTGCGTTTTTTTATATTAAAAAAAAAAAAAAAAAAAAAGACAAACCCCTTGTCTTTTTTAATTTGTGACTCAAAATATATAGTAGATGCCAGTCAAGAATGAACCTCCTTTGTGATTTTAAATGATGATGTGTTTGGCACCGGATTGACAAGAGAGAAGCTCAGCTGAAAGACGTAGACTCTTGTTCGCACACGCGGCTCCATCCCGTGCCGGCACTTCTCCAGTGAAGCGTGACCTTTGCCGAACATGGAGCCCTTCGGTGTTGTATCCAAGTGCTTTGCAAACATTTTGTCCACAGAGGATCCCCGTTTTACAGCTCCGAGGCCCCAAGCCTTGGTGACAAGGACACATGGATCTGTGGTAGACCCAGGCACTGAACTTGGACCTTGGGGGAAAAGGAGACTGGGCCTGTTTCTTGTCTACTCCCCATCACTTATGAAACCATCATACAGCAGTAGGACCAGAAGGGAGCTCAGGAGGTCGTTTAGTCCAGCCTCCTGCTTGAGGCTGGATCAGCCTTGTATAAACACCTATTTGCACCACTCTGGCAATGGGACAGGGCCTTCCAGGAGAAATAAATTGCACGTTGCAAGTACTCTGGCTATATGGTGCACCGAGTGGGGGGAGACGAGCAGGTGTGTTGTGACCATTGCGTAGCTGGCTGGCCCATGTTGTCTTACGGTTTCCTTGCATTCTCTATATCTGTTCATGTCCCTGTGGTGTCTCTTGCTTTCTGCTTGGAGCATATGGTATTGGAGGCATGGACCATTTCTTTGTAGCAACCAGCCCACTTCGGGGCTAATGCAACTACCACTAATGCAGCTACCACTAATTAATATGCAGTGCAAGTGAGAATAAGGCCCACTGACTTCAGTGAAGCAAGCCTCACCTTTAAAATGAAACACGCTCGTAGGATTAGTGCGCTGGTTCCCTGCAGTTCTCAGCAGGAGAGGGGAAAGGGCACCTCAGACTCCTGATCTCTTCTAAAGCTTTGTCTGCATTATGGGCTGACTGGCATTTTAACTGCAGCTCAGCCCGCTGGGCCTCATCTACACCACGGCAGACACGGATCCTGGCACTGCTCACGCCCATGGATGTGCTCCAGAAGTGGAAGTGGGGCTGCTCCAAGCTTATCCCCTGTGACCCCTCTTTGGCCAGTGACACACCAAGGGCCTGAGAATGGGTGTGGATGGATGAGCCTAGAGTGGCTTCACTGGTATCCATCCAGATGTGGACATGGTATGAATAAAGGACTCAAGGCCTTTTGTGCTGGGGCTCATCACTGCCATAGTGTAGACAAGCCTCTGGTGTCGACATGGCTCTGCCAGTGAGAGTTTTACTGTCACCAGAGCTATACTGGTTTCCTGGAACAGCTGGAGCTCTACTGGTAAACACCTTCTTCTGTCAGCAGCATGGCATCCAAGCAGGGTCTTTGATGGATGCATCAGACCTGGGTTGGGTATCAATAGTGCCTTTGGTGCTAGAGCTCTTCTGGCCTTTGTAATGTGGACAAAGCCTTCCTTCCACCACCAACAGGGTTTGGTTGAATCGAGTACCAGGACTGGCTTGTAGAGTTGGATAGGAGTTGACTCTCAACTTTTATATATACATATAAATATATACGAGAGAGGAGAGAAGACCATCCTTTCCCCCAATATTTGTATGGCTCATTAAATTCTCTTTTAAGATTGCCTCACCAGAAATTGCACAACGAGCTTCTCATTGTCCTAAGCTGAAATGAAAATTTTATCGTCGATATTATTATCCGTTTAAAATATGTTTAACTGACAAATTCTCTCTTTCTTTGTGTGCATTTCTCCCTCACTTCTGCCCCCTCGGGGGTATAAATAGCTCATAAACAAAAAACAATATTTTGTTGTTATTCAAATTAGACTCCTTTCCCCAACTGCAAATGCCTTTTTTTCTCTTCTCAAACTGTATTTTTGACAATAATGACTGCCTAAAGCGTTCTTTTTCCTTTCACGGACAAGCGTCGTGGCCAAAAGCAAACAAAATAGGAATTGCATTTAGCAAGGACCCATTTTGCATAGAGCAGCAATAATTGTTTAGATATGCACATAAAAAGGAATATGTTGTTGCACCATCGAATTGGTTAATTTATATTATGCAAGTGAATTATCTCTCTGCATTGACAAGATAAGCTTTCACTTGTAGGCCAGACGGTTAGCGATTAGCACCGGGCAGAGGACTTCCAGAATAGAGGGAGGGTACCTGTGAGGGCGGCAGGATAGCCATCTGTCGGGCTGATCGCGCTGAAATGTTACTGCTTGCTAACCACCTGTCCACTGCTACAGGTTTCTCTGCACACTCGTTCTCCAACCTAACACCCTCCAAAATACTATGTGCGTGCACGTGTTTGTCTGTATAACACACTTCAAGGAGGAACCCTCAAGTACTTCTGCAGCATTAATAAATTGAGCCACGCTGCAACCCAGTAAAATATAATTATCCTTGTTTGACAGATTGCTAATCCAGGCACAAAGGGGTCAAATGATATGACTGACTGGTTTCTCACAGCAAGCTGGTAGGAGAACTGGGAATAAAATTAGAAGGTGCGAACGGGCAGAAGATTTGGCTTTCCAGAGGCTTCATTTGGTCTAAATGAGAAATTTAAAAAAAAACAAAAACAAACAAAAAAAAAAGGCTTTCTGCAAATGGAGTTTTGTTTGGTGCATTTCTCGGCTCCTGGCGCTGCGTGGGCAGCACCGCCAGCTCCCGTCTGAAGTTGGGATGCAGTCGCCGTGTTCCTGCGGAAAACTTTTTCTTTTAAATCACCGAGAGAGCGTTTCCTGACGGGAGCCTAGCCTGCTGCTCTTCAAAATCCTTCACTAGCCCTAATTAGCGCACAAGAGCCTGAGCTCCCCTTTCAGACCTGAATGCCATAAAAACGACAGGCTAGGTTGCAGGTTCGGAGACTGGGTACGTGTGGGGAGGGTGACACTGTGTGTGTGTGTGTGTGTGTGTGTGTGTATTTCAAAGCTACTTTTCTTTTTTTTTTCAACCAAAAATTGGGGATTTTTTTTAAATTGGAGAAAACCGTTGATCCCTGATGGTGAGTGTTTTTACCACCCCTAGCATGCTTCCCATTCAGAGAAAAAACAGCATTTTGCAAGGTCAGACTCTCCTGTGGAAGAACATCCTTTTTCCGCCCCCCGGAGTAGTTTACTAGTTACCGCGTTGGACGGGACAACAGTGCTGGGTGCTCCTTCCCTCTGATCACAGTATATCTTTCATTGGTGTTGCCCACTTTATTGGACTCTTGGCAGCAAGTCCTTAACAAGCAGAAGGAGGAGACGGTATTGGACAACTGCAGAATATCCTTGGCTTTGTTATATGAGCAACTGCTAGTCATCGATGGGCATGAAAAGCCTCTGGGTGCTTGCTTGCAAGGAAAAAAGGGAGCAGTGTAGAAGATGGTTAAGGGGCTGATAGGAAAGCAATCAGACTAAAGCAGATGAGGAAATCAATGGCGGTAATTCACTGGAGTTTGGAAAGCTAATAACAAGAATTTCCCATTGTTTTCAGCAAATCTGCCCCCAGGAACGAGATGATGTGTAGCAATGGTCTGGCTGTCACCGATCATCCCAGGGCTCAGCCGATGGAGACGTTTCAGCTACCTGCTTCGAAGAGGAGCAGCAGAAATGGATGTTGCAGGTAATTAATGAATTGCCTTCCCCCAGCACATCCCTGCTTATTGCATGGACTGTGTAACAAACCTTGGGGTTTCTTCTGCTGAGCCAGGCACAAGGGAGTCCAAGCAGAAACCAGCTGGTTGGGACATGACTGCAAGGCCGTGTCAGCTGAGAGGAGAAAGGAGATTTCCTTCTCCTTCCATAGTTCTGGCCCACCACCACTTCTTCGCCCTGTACGCGCCCCTCTCCTGTATGATGGGCTCTGTCCGGGTTAATCCCTCACCTGCTTGGGTGTGTGGAGTGGCTTTCTACCTTGTCACAAGCAAGCTAAGAAGAAAGTAACAGTCTTTCTGGAAGGAAAGGGAATAGAAACTTTGCCCTGTCTTGTTTGGAAATGGCCTCAGCTACAGGGCATGGAAATGAGTCTCGTGAAGGCTGATACCGACGGCATGGAGAATATCCTGTCTCTTGCTCATGTGCTGGTGGTTGGTTTGCTCTGTCTGGCTGAGATGCAGAGGAAAGTCCTGATAAAGATTGAGCAGGGGGAGAAAGGATTTTGATGCCAGCTCAGAAATAGCTACCTTGGTTCAATCTTTGTGCATCTTGCCGGTGGAGCTGCTTGGTGCGGTGTGGGGGGGATTGCAGCAAGTGTATAAATCTGGGCTTTGGCCCACAGTGTCTGATTGCCTGAGGTTAATCCAGTTGCTCTAAAGTGCCGGCCACTGAAGTCTGGGAAGTGGGGCCTGGAATATGAACCGAAATCCCCCAGTGAATTTGCTGATACACGGAGAGGTTTGTCTGCTTGTGACTAGTACAATCCAGTGCTGGGCTCTCTCCCTTTGTCCTCTCTTGCAAAACACTGACATCTGCAGATGAAAAACCAGATCTAAGAGTGAGGTGCTTTTCAGTCACTTTTGCCCGAGTGGGTCTCCTAGGCCTGACGTGGAAGTTTTGAAATGCCACGAGAGGCTGTTCTGCAGGGATCCTGCGCTGCCGTGTGAGACTAGAGATGCAGGGAGTGTCTAGATCCTCATCTGAACTCCAGATATTTGCCAGATACAAATTTACAGGTCTTCTGATGTTCCCCAATTGGTATCTAATCATACAGCTGAGGGCATCACTGGATGCAAACACGAGTCTGGCTGTGTGGCTATATTCACGCAGGCATCCAGGGTGAATTATTACATCTCAAAGGGTGAGGAGTCAGGGCTGCAGGCAGACTATTTAGCCCAGAGCTGGCCTTGATTATTGGAGTGGGGTTAGCTGCCAGCAGCCAAATTACCCAAGCTGGTAATTATCTGCAGGGGAATAGCTAACTGGACACAAGTGGCAGGCTCTTTGGCTAGTCAAGACGTGACTCCAGATGCTTCCCTGTGCAGCTCCCAAGCAGCTGCCCATGTCCTGTTTGTGCTCCTGACACAGAGATGGTACGTGAACCAAGCCACGTCCTGCTACTGGGGGTCATAGGAACATGCCAAAATAGAAGCTGATCTCTCTGGAAACCTGGGGTGGATCCTATCTTTCTAATTGCTACCCAGTCTCGAGAACAAGCAGTTTGTGAAAGTGGTGTGTCATCAACCTGACTCCCTTGACGCTGTTTTTTTTCCCTTATCTCTTCCCAAATGTAATGCAACGGCATCCCATTTTCAGGTAGTTGTTTATGGTTGGGCTTATACCATTTGTTAGGTGTTGCCGGCCTGAAGACATGATGAGTAATGAGAGTAGAAAGCCTGCGTTGAGTGAGTATCTCTAGGCGATGCATTGTAGCCTCTGGAGACTGGCCAGTATAATGGCTTAGCTGACTGCGCTTTTACCCCCGGCTTAATTTTGTCACATGAGATAATGGAGAGAGGACAGTAGTTCATTTGGGGTGCACGAGCCTAATTGCACATACAACACTATACGCAGAGTTAACCTAGAGCTTTGTGCGGATGAGAGGGGTTGGGCTAATACCCAGGTCTACCCAGGCCAATACCTGGGTATTAGCCCAACTCCTCTCATCCACACATAACTTGGACTTGGAGGCATTTTGAGCTTACGCTTGCTGAGAGTGTGGGTCACTTGAGCAGTAACCGACCGCATTGCAATAAGGATGCGGGCAAAGGCACTCACGTGCCGATAGCCCTCCAGTGCCTTCCCACAATTCTCTGCAAAAGACCGGCAAGTTCTTCTGAAATTGACAGAGAATCGTTTCATTGCCACGAACCGGGGGGCTGCGACCCCAGGGTGCAGACACTAATGCAGAAGTCCTTCGGTCCTTCTGCTGACCCCAGTCGGATCAGTTGGACACATCTTCTGGCATCTCCTTTCCTTGACTGACTTTGGCTAGTGCATCTCTCATGCATTGAAGAAGTAGTTAGACAGCCTAGCTTGGGACTGGGGTCCACTTTTCCAGGCCCTGTGCAAACCCGTAACAGTGTGCATGGCTCCAAAGCATTTGACTAAAGCATAGGTCATCGGTGTCAATATAGGGGTACAACTGGGTGAAAATCCATTGCTTGTGTTATACCAGAGGGCAGATGAGATGAGACAGACTCTCCAGGCCTTCCAGGTAGCTCAAAAAACTATTACCTTTTTTCTGCTCATCAGGCTTTCTTGTAATATCCCAAATCAACACTTAGAGACACTCACCTATCTTCCCATCTAAGCATTGTCCTATTGACTCTGACAGGAAAGACCAATGCGCTCTGTAACGACCCATGTGCTTCAAGTTACTCGTGCGCTCAAGTGCTGGACCAGCGCCTAAATGCTGAACTCGCTCTCACTTTTTGGCACCTGGGCAGGCTCCTCCAGACTCCAGCTCCTTCGGGGAAGTGACAGATCAACGAGAAATGACAACTCTCGGCACTTCTGCTTCACTATTGTGTGTCGAAAACCCACTACGGGTTGGGCAGGGGACCTGGCTCAGTCCCAGGGAGGGTCCAGAGGCACAAATGCATTTAGCGGAAGAAAGGAGGTTGTGCTTAAGGTAGATGTTCCCTCCAAGGCAGGTTGCTTTCTCAGTGCTGTGAAACATCCCAGGTGTACAGCTTTTTGTCAACCTTCAAAACCCAATAATTTTCTCTTAGACTAAACAATGATTAAGTTGTTCAAACCACTCTGCAAACAAACTGTTACATCAGCCGGAGACCGAGAGCTTCTGGAAGGAGCTTTGGCTATTGCTTAGGTACTCGTCTTTGATTAATTTAGAAATATAGATTTTTTTTTTTCTTCTTCCAGCTTTGAGGTAGTGTAAGGTAGGAGGCTTTGAACTTGCCTTTTAAATTCTCAAGCGTACCTCTGAACCCACCTTGTAATACATATTTTAAAGTTCTATTTAAACTGCTCCAAATGGCTTAGCAATTCCCAGGCGGCTAACTAAATTGCCTAAAAGAAGAGCCCCGGAGATGAAACGAGCAATGCGGTGGCAAAGCGGGATTGAATGCTAAATATTGTAGTAATTCATAGAATATGCAGACCCTTCCTAATGAAGAGGCTCGGCTTATAGCATGTAGTACATCCTGGATTGCTTTTAAGCAGATTCTGCAGTCAAAGGAAACGTGGGCGAAACTCATTCTTCCTCCGCACCTCGAGGACACTGGGCTTATTGCTGTCTACTGGGGAATGGTTTTGTGGGAGCCCTGGAATAGCCCGGTTGTGAAGCAGATCCAGATTTAATAGCTTTGGTGCACACTGACAGGGAACTGGGGCAAAGGTGGAATAACTTGACTAAGACCCAATAGTGAGACAGTGGCAGGACCGGGGGAAAGATCCCCCAAGCTTGGAGTGAGTAGCTCCTACTCTTTTCATTTTAATGTCACCCCCACCAAGCCTGTAGTCTGATTAGGGCTCAAGTACTTGTTTCCTTTCTTTCTTGACCCTATGCAAAAAAGTCTGTCCCTATGTGGATCTGAGCACCATCCTTCTAAACAGCCTTTCACTCAGTATTATCTTCAGGAGTATTGCAGCTGAGATGTCTGCGATGACACTTGCTCAGCCTCCACAGGGCCCCTGGGAGGCTTGGGGAATGCAGCTGTGCAAGTCGGAGATCAGGTATTTATTTATTTTTTTTAAGCGTCACTTAATTAAGCAGACGGCCCCGACAGGCAGGACTGTACAAAGGGGTCACTGACTAATTTACATCTCTTGCTGCTCATTAAAACTAAGTGAGAAAAGAAATGGGGACCCAGGGAAGCCGTGAGCAGGCCTTCCTGCTGCCAGCTGAGCCAGTGGATGATGTGTTTAAAGACTTCCATTCATTTTAAGGTGAGTCTCACTCCAGTGCTTACACTATTTGGTGCTAGGAAGACAGCAGCTATAGTCACTGTTTGCCTTTTGAGATGGCCCATTTCCTATTCCTGCCAGGTCCCTTTTTTTTACATGGTTCTTCTGGACGTTGAGTCCATTTGGGGACATTTATAGTGCCCAGCTGGACAGATAGCACTGTCTGAATCTGCAGCAAAGCGTGTGCCCGTGGTATTGTACAGTGCTCTTCATCCAAAGGAAACCCGAGGGATGGGTGCTTGCAGGTGAGGCCTGTATGAATATTTTGTGCTTTCTCAACCATTTTCCCCCAAGGATTGTGTAGCCCAGGAATGATGGTTTGAATTCCTCTCTTGCGGCGCCTTGCCTACGTGGCGTCCAGGTACAGACACACCGTGCTTTCTTTTAAAGTCAATTGACGTTCAGTGCTAACAGTGGAGAGAATATGCAACATGCAGCCCTGCTAGAAAGGGCAAAGATAACCCTTGAAAACCATACAGCAACTTCACTGCGTGGGAAAGTTACTGCAGGATTGTCTCGTGTCCATTCCCCTAGTTGGCTTCACCTAGGGTAGCCCCATGCTCAATGCAAACTGGCTCCACTTATGCTATGATGCTATCTACGGTTAATACCTAGCCAGGGAGCTAAGAAGTCCACTGTATCTTGGGAGGTAATTGTGTGTCTGCTCCTTACTATGGAGTAAATTTGCTATGCAGTAAAATCTAGGATTAGTTACTACTTAATAATTGAGTCATGTGTCCACACCCTAAAGTGGAGCAATTTCGAGGGTAATGTGGAGCACAGGGCTGGGAAGCCAGCAGTTCTGGTGGGGACTCATGACTGCAAAGTGCCTGGTAGGCCCACCCTCTGGTAATGCCATTTTGCAGAGAAGGAAACATGAGGTCTGATGATGCATCGTATAAACAGAACAGTATTGGCGGCTATTTGTTTTTCCTCTGGGCTTGTAAATGTTTATTCTGCTACTTAACTCTGCAAAAATAAAGAATGGCAAAAAAAAATACGTTCTTAGAAATTTACGCCCGGGGCTGGGGCTTTTTCTAAATAGTCTCAACTCCTTAGGGGTTTGCTTATTCCTAAGCAAGAATTACCATAATTAACCATAGTAAACTCCCTGCCATTTGATGTCTGAGACTTAAAAGCTTCTGTTGGGATCTACATAGTTTTGAAAACGGGGCCTCTCTGGCCTAATTAAGAGGAAGAGAAGGAGAGATGGGGAAGGGGAAAGAAGTACAGGTGATAAATCTAAACAGATCATAGAGACCTTAGGAGGAAGATGGTAATTCTACCATAAAAAGAGCAGCGCTGGAGTGGGTCACGTGGCTGCCTCTCTCCCAGGAGCCTTGCTCTCCAAGCGGTTATAGGAACAGTGGGAATTCATTAGTGTGCCTCACATTTTCTCAGTCAGTGATCAGAGAGGCTGGTTTGCAATCCTTGTGTGTTGACGCTGCTTGTATAACTAGAACATGTAAGCATATGCATGACATGAATACTACTGGCTAGTTTCTGACCCTGGGGTAATATTGGGTGAACTCCCTTGATTTCCCTGGGGTCACTCTATGATTCAATGCACCCTGGGATCAGTAGACTTCAGTCTGGGACCATGCCTTTATAGGGCTGTAAATTATGGTCCCTGTTGCTAAGGAGTTAGAAAGTGATGTGTACTCCAGAAGAGGGGCTAGTTGCGGGACGCTGTATCATTGCATGGAGTGCCTTTGAAGGCAAGAAACCTAATGCAGAATGGGCACATCCCATTACAGTTTTACAGTCTGAGGCGGAGGAAGCGCAAATTAAATTTGAAGCTAATTTACCCAAAGCCAGGAGTGTTTTTTAATGAATTCAGATAGTGCAGAAATATTTTTATAGCAATTCAGTGTGCCATGCAGTGACGACGCAAATATGTTTTTAGCTCTATTGTGTTTAGAGCCACCTAAATTGAAACTAAATCCACTGATGTCAGTGGAACCACGCAGACTTGTGCCAATGGTAGACCTGGCACCGAGGCAGCGGGGGGCATTTGATTGTCATCTTCTGCAAGGCCTGGGCCCCAATCCTCAGCTCCTCTGAGATCCTCTGAACCGATATCAGAAGAGCTATGGTAATAACACCAGCTTAGGGCTGATTCATTGACTTTAATCCAGATGCATCTGTCCCAGATCCAGATCACCCTTATTTTGAATGTCTTGCCTGCATTGAGAGTATGCAGTCTGCCACAGCGGTGAGGCTATCCCATGCTTCCTGGTCACAGCCTACTCAGACGGGAGGGACATCGCTTACTCAGCTGTCTAACTCTGGTTTTTTGCAGGTTATTTTTCTCCTGGAGCAGCCATTTTTACTCTGGGAGAAACAAGCCTGAGCAGTTGTGCACTCATGATTTTTCCTGGGAGAGCAGCCATTCTCCCAGGAGAAACTGAAAGTCTATATGAGGCCAAAGTCCCTGGAGAGGCTTTTGGGGCTGAAGTCTCTTCATTGCGATGTGCATGCATTCTGCTCACGGCTACTCTTGCAGAACAGAGGACCGCGACGTCGCAAGCCCAGCATTTCCGTATGGTGGCCTTAAGACCTTATGACTGCGTGGTTGGTTCTCCAGTTGCTTCTGAACAAAACAAGAAGGAAATAATCCTTGGGAGGGGTTCACATAAGAAGCATTTTGCTGGGACCTGGTGGAGAAAGAGCCATAGGTAGTGACGTTTTGTCCTTTTGAGTCCAGAGCTAGGCTTCTCCCCTGTCTTTCCTAGAGAAATGTCACCCCTTCTTTTTAAAACCCTGATTTAGCCCTACCTTCAATGCTCAGGACCCTGTGTCTCTGTCTGATCAAAGTTTGCTTCTTTCTGCCACTGAAGAGGCGATTTTTCTCGTCTGATGCGGATGCTTCTCTGATGCCCGTCTCCTGGTACATGCAAGGAGCTTTTGAGCTTTGATTCTGGGCTTAGCTCCATTTTCCCCCAAGTTCTTGAATGAATCCTGTAACCATGGCAATCCTCTTATGTTCCCACACTTGTAAACCAAAAGCGTTGAGGGGCCTAGGTTATACTTTCTAACGGGGCGGGGGGGAAGAAAAAGCTTTCTGCAATCCAAACGCGGAAAGGAGAAGGGAAGCGTGCAGGAGATGAGCGAGTCGCCGTCAATCCAGATCCTGCTGGTGGCGTGCCAGTCCACCTTTTAACTCAGCGGAGAAATCAAATACCGGATGGAGTCCGTTTGCAAAGGCTTTGGCAGATGCTGCCTGCCTGCCTACGGTGAAATAGTGTCTCTCGAGATATTCGGAGCCAGGCTCTGATCTGTCTTTTATAGCAGTGAAAATGCAGCCCAACTCCACTGGCGAGAATAAGGCAATTTCAGGCTCCAGCCGGTGTGACCTGCGCATTTGTTCCAGTCGCACCATTGCTGGGACGCTGCCCAGAGTGGAGATGGGAAGAAAGGTACTGCTTGCATCACTAGGGGACCCAGTCGAAACTGGACTGGGCAGCCAGTGTCATGGCTTGCTCGCCTGGCCTGTACGTGGGGTTTGAAGCTAGGGCCAATTCCCCGTGCCTGTGAGCCTGGAGAGCAGCATCGGGGCAGTGTCTGGGCTGGGGACGTGGTTGCAGAAGAGGTCCCGTGCACAGCTTTGTCTCCGTGCCCAGGCCCTGTGTCAGTGTGCTGGTGTGCCTGTGCTTACAACCCCCCGCAGCGGAGATACGGGGTAGGTGAAATGAATTCTCCGTCAGTCCATCTACACAACCACGACCATGTCTGCTACAGTGGTGATTTCTCTGGCGCTCCCAGGGGCACCTGCACACGATGTTGGGTTTTTCTCGCTAAGGAGAATCTCGAGATTTATTTCACTCTCGCAGCGTACCGCGACGATCCCCATTATTATTTTGCATGTAATGCGTTTAACACTCACAATTGGTGAATGTGCCATCACCAGTAAAAAACAACACTACAGGGCACCTCGTGTCGGAACAGGGAACCTGGCTTTTTTAGCCGCGCGTGGGAACACGTGTAGCAAAAGTTTCAGGATAAAGTTGAACAATTAGCCGCGGTCAAAAGAAAACATGTCGGAGGTGGTCTGACTTGCCACTGTAAATGGAAACCCACCGCGATAGAAAAAGTCAGTGTGTATTTTCACATGCGACTAAGCTAGCGAAACGGTGAATTTTGGTGCCGTTTCATAACGTACATCTAAACAACATGCAGCGTGTACAAGGGCCCCTAGAAAACAACTCTCCTGCCAGGACTTTGTAGTATGGACCAAACTTCTAGCCCAGATAGGAGGTGCAGCACAGCTGTTGGGGGAGGAAAGCATCTTCGCCTGCCCTTTTTCAGTGCTGGAGCCTCTTCTTCCAGGTTCCTATCCGTAGGTCCCCCACGGTCTCCATCTTTTCCCAGCCACGTGGTTGGAGGCAGCGGCGACTTCTTCCAGGGACAGGTCAGCCTCCTGGAAGCCAGATGCTACCCCAGCAGCGGCCCCAAACGCTTCAGTGGGTGAACAGTAAGAAATGTTAGCTCTGTGGGGACGTCTCCATCTCTTTGACATTCCTGGAAGCTGACGCTAGTCCCCCTTTTGTGATGTCCTCATGCATTGGGGTCAAGCAGGGGAACTACTTGTCTGGTCTTAAGTGGGATGCGTGTCATTTCCCTACAGGGCAGCTTGGTGTAGGCTGGGTGTAGGAGCCTCTGACCTCGAGGGGCAATGGACGGGGGAGGCAGACTCATGCTGAGAGAGGAAGAGGAGGTCAGAGGAAAGTATGGAGCAGTTCCCCAGGGTTTTCATGCCAGTGGCAGGTGGCCGTGTGATGAAGAAGGATGCAGGAGGGGACATAAGACTGGATATAATAGCTGGCAGTCTGGATGGGGATGGGAGAGAAGAGCTGATACCCTAGGGGGATGGAAAGGGGTGTCAGAGAAGGGCACGCTGTGCAAGGCGTGGGGTGATATGCTAGAGGCTGAGGAAGACCACTGCAACTGGTCCCCTGGCCTGCTGCTTTCTCTTGTCGTGCCTCTTGGGGTAGGGATGGCATTCTCCTGTATGTCTGGCATGAGTGACAAATAAATAAATAATGGATCTGGCATGGGAGTGGATTGTGCTTTCCTCCTCAAGGCAAGTCTGAAGTTCTGGGAAGCCAGAGACCAGGGGAGCAGGCTGGAGCCAGGCAGACAGGTACTGGGCATCTCTGCCAATGCACCTGTGCCCTGCACTATGGCATCCTCTACTACTCTACTCCTCAGCATCTGGTGCCAAAGCCTGTACTGCTTGCAGTCCCTCCACCTGGTCCCGTCACACGCCTGTTCTCAGAGCTGCCCCGGGAGCACATCGGGATTTCCCCCTGCTTTAAATTCCTCTACGCTCGCTCCCTGCCCGGCGCTCCCTCCACCCAGCGCTTGAGCAGAGGGTTCGTTCCCATGGTTTGTAAACTCTGGCTGAACTGGCAGGATCTCTTCATAACACTCCACATTTGTGCAATTAGATTTTTTTCTTCTTCTTTTTTTTTTTTAGCAGGCTTTGCCCCTAGATTTACTGAACCGAATGCAATCATTTTGCTTCATTATTCCGTCGCCGTAGGTCTGCTGGCGAGTTTATTAAGTAATAAGAGCTGACAGGCAGTGCATTTCTGGGCCGTTATAGTGTGTCTTGAGTGGTGTTGATAAGGCACAAGGTCGAAGCCGCGTGGTTTTAATCACCCGAGAAGTACACCCTGGAGAGGGAGGATCTTATTGGTGTAATGAAAGGGAATTGAGACATAAAAAGAAGTGTTATTGCAAACTGGCCATTCCTCTCTGTCTTGGGAAAGGGATATTGCAGAGAGAGCATCAGCATGGCCACCATAAGGTCGTGCCTGCAGATACTTTCCCCCTAGGAGGGGGGACGGCGTGCAAAGGCTTTTTGACTGGAAAATCCCCTGAATTAATCCCCCCTGTTATTTATCTGCTGGGTGGAGAGACCTTGGGATGTCAGAACTCGTACTGACGAGCTTGCTGCCTCTGTAGAGATGCTGGTTAGTCCTGGAGCCCCCCGCTTTTCTAGAATTGGGTGTTTATAGATTAATATTATTTACTTCTTAATAATTCGCACAGAAATAACTTTTTTCCATCTTCAAAGCAGCATGCAATCAGAAATTATTCATGCCTCATGCCCTATGATAGTGCCTGTCACCAGGCTTCCTCAGAAGACCCAGGTATGGGGTCAAGAGTCCCAGTTTAGCAACCCTGAGCTCACTCAAGCCAATGAACTTGCATTGGATCCAAACCCACAGTTTGGGCACAGCTTTGGGATCTCGGAAGGGCTGAGCGCTGTCTGTCTCAGCGGTTTTGCTTGTACCCAGCATCAGGGTCTCAAGCCATCCTCAGCATCTCGCTGCTCTTCAGCAAATCCTGTCACCTGTCTGTAGCACAGCAACCCTGACTTCAAAGGGCCGTGAGGGAATAATGCACCCCAGCATCACATTTAAGGGTATTTTAAGGCTAAATCAACTGATTTTAGAGGAGCAAAAGGCCAATTCTGTCTAAGTGCCAAGTATTATTATAGCCTCCCTGTGCAGAGTCTTATAAATTGAAAGATGACATCCGAGTAAGAGAGGCATTATAACGGTGCAAAGAAACTGGGCTGGCATAGCAATCCGCGCAGCTTATGTTGAGCAAACGAGAAGCATCTGTCTGTACGGAGAGGGAAAGAAATAATGAATGTATCTATGTATAGCCTGCGAGATTGATAGCTGTAATTTAGCAACGGCTGCTCAGCACTTCTATCAGAAATGACAAAGCAGCTTGCAACGTTACCTGTTTCCTAATCAATCTTTTGATTGCGGCATGGACAGGGCTCCGGCGCTGGCCTCCGTGGAGAGAGCACTCCCATAAAGTGGAGCAGCGGGCACGCGCAGCCATATGGCTGACCATATGGGAAGGCAACATCTGTAGGGGACTTCATCTTTTTCTTTCCTCCCTCCTCTTATTTCATTGTGAAGGCTGATTAAATTAATATGCAAGTCGGTTTCAAAGAGCTCCTCCAATGTGACGCGGGTCCATTTAAGAGCCCTGTGTCGGGGTAATCGGGAGACCCTTAATGGGACGTGCAATATTCCATATGGGACATGGAAAAGGGGAGCGTGACCTGTATTTCTAAGTGCTTCAGCAGGACCAAGTAGCGCGTGGAGGGGTCTTGGTAGGGGACAGTCCAGCACGCGGTGAGGGATGATGAGTCTAACATTTGGTGCAGTGAGTTGGGGAAAAGTCACTCTTACAGTAGTATCAGGAGGCTCTGACTAGCATCTTAGCCGCACTGTGCCAGGCGCTGTACAAACGCGTCCTTTGCCACACAGCGATGATGGTCTGAATTCTTCAAGGCAGGTGCGAGGTGGGAAAAGCAACGTTTTATGGGTAGGAGCCCAACATTCGGACCTAGCTGTCAGGGCCCAGATTGAGGTCAGGGGCTCTCAATCCCCAGCCACTCAACCGCGCTGGGAAGAGGATTTAAAGGAACCATTGCTTGGGACTAGTGACTTGGACTGCCTGTGTTTTGCTTGTTTGGTGCCTCCACTGGGGGAATGAGATTAGGGGTAGGGCCATGCTGACTCTGCCTCCATGAGCCCTCGCATGCCCCGCTCTTCTGCAAGCTGGTCTTTGCTCCTTATCAACCAGTGCCGCCCTGAAGTCTACCTCCAGCAGGCACAGCGGTGGGTTGTGAGTCCAGTTCCTCTTTTCTGCTCTCCCTCTTCTCCTTCTCTCTTCCAACTACTGGCCAGATTATTGGCTGGTGAAAATCCTGTAGCTTTACTGACTTTAGTAGAGCCACCAACTTTAGGGTTTAAAGGCAATTTACCAGTAGACAGCGTTGCACTATAATATTTAATGGTGTGGTGGAGCTTTTAGCATCTTTGTCGTGTGCATTGGTTTTAGCACTTCTGGCCACATTCACTCTTGGTGTAACTTCTCTAAAGTCGGCCATTTCATGGGGGGTGAGTCTAGTCCCTCATTCCTCAGCATTTACCAATAATGACTGCACTAGGAATCAACTATGCCTCATGTTTAAGATTTTAGCAATGCTGTGCCTATGCAGTAATCCAGGGGCTGGAGCTTGGCAAATACACACAGACCCGAGCTCCCTTGGAACAAACTTAGCTCTAGCACAGGGTTTAAGTTGGACTGCAAAACCCAGCCTGGACCCTGGGAAAGGACTTGGGGTGGCCAGTCGGTGCTGAGCTCCGTGCTACTGCACTGCGATTGCAGTGTGAGCTATTGCAGCTACTGCAACACTGATCGATCACAAGTAGCTGTGTGAACGGTTGCAGCTCTGGATTGCAATGCATTGCAGACCTGCCATGTATTTCCTTGTACATTAATGCAAACCCTTGCTTCTAGGCTTTAATAGCGGGGATTTTCTAATGAACTATTTTGGAAGAGCCTGATACTCCACTGCATCTCTATCTGCTCCAGTTGCGGTGAATACACAGGGAAAACTAAGTCCTCCAGTGGGACTTGCCTTTTCCAGATGTTTCAGAAGAGCCATGCTTCCTCTTTTCAGCATCTGAAGGACTGCCATAAGGGAGAGGGAGAATACTTTTGTCCTGCAGGACATGGACCAATGATTTAGGGTGGACATCAAGAAGAACTTCTTTGCTGTTTGGACAGCGAGGCAGTGGAATAGACACCTAGGGAAGATGTGGCATGTCCACCACTGGAGGTGTTCGAAAAGAGGTTGGATAAGATGCAGTCAGGAGTGACCATTGGTGTGCTCTGGAAAGAGCAACAATTAGGGGCCCAGGAGCACCCTGCCACCCCCCAAAACATGCACAAAGGCTGCTGGGAGATGATGGAGTCAGAGCAGGTAGATACTGGAGAGGACCATGCCCAGCAGCAGGCGAATGAAGTACGGCTCCACACTTGGCTTGGTTGCAAAGGGAATTAAAGCAGCTGGGATAGCTTGTGGAGGGGGTTCCCAAAGAGGATGCCCGTTTTTGTCCCTGTGTGGTGAGTGAGGACACGCTTGCTGTCCCCGTCCCCTGGGCTTGGCTGGTTATCGCACAGGGCCAGGAAGGAATCTCTTTTGCCCACTCCTGTTGCAACCCATCATCACGTCAGGGGGTTTTTTTCCCCGCCACCTTCCTCTGAGGCATTGGCTGCTGGCTGTAGGTAAGGCTGAGGATTTTGACTGGGGTGTGCCAGTCTTTCTGCTGGGATTGAAGCCTGGGGGTTTCTTGCTCCTCTGATCAGGGTCAGATCAATTGCCACCTTCTAGGATCTGGAAGAAATTTCACCCCATGGTCAGGTTGGTACAAACTATGGGGGGTTTGCTCTTCTCTGGAGAGGGAGACATGACCTTCTTCCTTGCATCTCTCAAGTACGTTTTAACACCCCCTGTTTTACCTGTGGCAGGTTAGGATGCTCTTGGGGTCTTTGGGCAGTTTGCTTCATACTTGTGTAGTTTTAGGAATAGTTAGACTTGTACGGGATAGTTTGGATAGGGATGATCCTGCCTCAAGCAGGGGGTTGGACTAGGTGATCTCCGGAAGTCTTTTCTGCAATTCACCCCACAGATCAAGCGTCGAGGGGTCGCTGGCATTGGAGCAGGCCGGTGGACTGAATTGGGCAAGATCATGGGCATCATTTCATCCCATTTCTGGAGGAAGAGCATGTCCCATGGCATCCCTGCATCCAACTTTACTGTGGCTGTGAAACACCATCATCAAATGCAGCTGGCATGTGGGCGTGGAAACTGCAAGCCGGGCTTCATGGCACCTTCCAAGTCGGCTTCTCAAATTTGCTTACCCCGTGGCCCGCACATCGATGCCGTGACAGCTCGGTCATGGCCCCAGCACGTCCCCGAGGCAACTTCATGCTGATCTGCTTGCTTTCAAAGCTCTTCCAGCCCTATGGCATGAGTGCCATGTACTTCAGAACAGATATCTCCGTTTACCGCTTGGCACGTGGATAAGGGAAAGGGAGCTCGAGAGCTGTTCTTGAATGCCTTGAATTCTGGTTTCCTAAAGGCTGCTGAGAGCCCGTTTATGTCCATGCTGCAGATGATGCATGGTCTCACCGAGTGCTGGACTTGCCTTGAGGCCTCGCTCCTCATGTTACGGTCCTTAAAGTTACAGGTCATCCTTCCTTCTCCAACCTCCTGTGATGACTTTGTCCTGCAGCGAGGATGGAGCCCGAGCAGGAAACTCTCCACGTCTGGTGGGGTCATCTTGAAAAGGGCTCTTGGCAATGGACCGCCGCATCCCTGGCAAAGTCAGGAGGAGCCCAAAGAGCGAGGAGGAGCCCATAAAGGTGGATCTGTGAGACGAAGAGCAAGATCCTTCACTGATGATATTTGATGGGAGAAAACAAAGAAACTAGCAACAAGCACAGAGCTTAGGTGTCTTCTAAGGACAAATCTGGCTTTTTTTTAACCTTTGCCCCAAAAACCCAGTGATGGTTCACCTGAACTTTTCATGTGTCCGAGAGCCCGCTCAGGGGAATATAGACAGTAGCAAACAGCCTCCCTGCAGTGTACGAATTTTGCCCTTGCAGTATGACACCAAGTCAGATTGCAGCAATCATCCATGCTGAACAGGTATTGACTGAGGATAAAATGGAGGTACTTACCCACTCATTTTCTTGCATTGCTTTATGGCTCTGTTTCCTTTGGCTTTGTGCTAAGGAAAAGCAATCTTGGGCTTCTCTCCTGGGCAGAGCCGGCCTCTGCAGGCCCACAGAGCTAAGCCCTCCTCTGGGAATTGCAAGCTATCCTGGGTGAGAGAGGGTTGGGGGTGCGTGGAGATGCTTGGGTCTCACTTGAAAAAGGTACAGGGTGGCAATAATAGTGCTGCGCTCTCTGCCAACAGTGGAAAGTGGTTTCTTCTGCTCCCTGCCCTTGGGGATGAGAAGAAAATTCGGCAAGAAAACAGTGAGTGGTGAGACAGCCCCTGGTGAGGCTTGTGTGTCTGGGTCCACTGCTCCAGAGGTGCCTAGGGACTGTGAATTGAGCTGTGCATTTGGAGGATTTCATGATTGCAGAGTTCGGATGTGTTCCCATTCAGACCAAAACCCAATGTCTCTGGGAACCTGGCTCTGGGACAGTCTGGCCACGTATCTCTGAGCTGCGGGGTGCTGGAAGCCCTAGGTGTCCCTGACTTGGATGTCACCTGCACAGTGGCCTGTCTAGGAGCCAGGGTCCCTGAAAGCCTTGGTTCCCTGAGCGAGGATGATCTGCAAGCCTCAGCTGAGATGCAAGCTCAGAGCGCCTGGCTCTGGACTCTCCCTCACTGCTCCCGGTGAGCTGAATCCTTGCATCCTGGACGTGGGCAGCTGGCCCCTGGGAGACCTGCAGAGCAGATCGGAGCTTAGGTGTGGATGTTGGGGTCCCGTGGGCTTGTGGAGGAGGGCTGCGGGAGCCCAGGTTCCCAGGCAGACCACTTGGCAACTATAGCAACTGCATCGTGATCAGGCTGTGCTTGCAAACCGTATGGATTAGGGTGATCCCTGCGGATGAGGAATTGCTTGGATCAGGGCGACCTGAGCCAAGCAATCCCTATGCTGCTCCTCACGGGTGCTAGTGCAAGGTCATGCTGGAATAGTAGTGCTCTGGTGCATGCTTGATGGGCAGCCCTGGGGCTGCTCTGAACTGTGCCGGGGCTGTTACGGTGCATGCAGCCATTCGGACTCAGGAGTGCAAAGGGGCTGAAAGCCACCTCCCATCCCTCCTTACCTCTGGGCTGTGCCTCTCTGGAGGTGCAGCACACAGCCTGCCCCACTGCATGCTCTCCGCACACCCTGCCTCACCCACGTGCTTCTCTTGCCTTGTCTTTGCAATGTTTCACATCTTATCCCCCGAACTCTCCTGGGAGGGGTCCATGCTGCTCCGCAGGCTGAAAGCAGGGGGCTGTGGTGTTGCACAGGCAGGTTGGAGCAATGCATGTGGGAGCTCAGTACTGAGAACGGGAACCTCTGGCCCCTCTGCTGCCGCTCTGTATCAAGTCTGAGTCGTTGCAGACTGAAAATCATGGCAGCGTAATGTATTAGTGCAGCCTCTGTGGCCTTATGAGGATTGTTCCCACTCCACCCACGGGTCCCTTTGCTGGCCTTCCTGGAGCAGAAGTCAGGGGCTGAATGGGGCATGGAGGTGGATGCTGGTCCCTCTCCATCAGGGTTGAGGGACAGCTTGGGATCAGCTTGCCCAGCTACTGCCTGCGCTGTACCTGGGCTTTGACTCCTGATGTTCTCAGCGTGGCACCTCTCAGCCCCACTAAACCCACTGCAGCACAGGCTGAGGTCTTCTGGCCACCTGCCACTTCCTCCTGGCTGCATAATCGAAAGATGCCCCCATTAAGGGGGAAACAAAGACGCAAACACAGGTGTTTGGGTGCTGGCCATCTGCTGCTTGCTCCCCAGCTGCCAGGCAGGAAAGTTTGCAAAGACGGGGCCAAAGCAACAGAAGCAGAGATCTGGAGCACCAAAGCTGTTTGGCAAAGGGTCCAGAAGCTGCAACAGCTAGGAAGAAGCGTGTGTACGTGTGTGTGTGTGTGTGTGTGTCCCAGCCCTGTGTCGAGAAGCAGAGGGATAGCTGAACAACATTTGCACATAAATGATTTGATCATTGGCAGGGATGTGATCGCACGGGGTTGGTCTGAAGAACGTTATTCCGTTTCTCAGCAGAGCTATTCGAGTTGCTGGAAGATGCGGTCGCCAGCAAACCGGTCAACTCTTGGCTAAGTAGGTTACTGGCAGGTGTTGTGCAGGTGATACAAGGGGAGGAGGAAACACAAGGTGCAGTGACCTACATGAGGATGCGAGGGCTGATGTGACACTTCATAGCAGTGCCGGCCAAGAAGTTGGGTCTAGTCCCTGGCTTTTAACAGTGCTTGGTCATCAGTGTTTCCCTGATCAACAGATTCATTTAGGGTATTTGTTTTTGTTTCAAATGGCATCTTTGAAATAGAAACCCAGACAGGTGTAAAGACTGCACCTGCAGGGACCATATTATAATGCAGGAATGGGCTCATTTTGTCTGCAGGTGAAATTGTGCCAAACATTGAGGCAGGATCTTGGCCCACAGCCTCCTCCTGGCTTCCTGGGAGTGGTATAAATCTAGTCTTTCTGAAAATATGGATGTGTATCTCTGCACCATGTAGAGATACCTCGTGTGGAACCAAGACCGTGTTACCGTAGTGCGGTGACTGGGCTAAGTGCGACCCACGTATACCTCAGGGCATAGCTGTGCCCCCTTCCTGAGCCAGCATGTTCACACAGGGCCTAGGTATCTCAAACCGTGCAGCGCGGCGCCATGTCGCCCCACGCCGTGCGTCACGTATTGCTGCGACTCTCCTAAATGTGCATGTGCTTCATAGTGCTAAAGTTGCGCACCTGACTGTTGGGGCACCTTCGATATAGCGATAACTTTCCTCCATTCTTCCTGGTCTTTTGCAATCCTTGCATCATCAGGCAGTTTTAATCCCATCCGGTCTCTGAGATTCATGGTCCAGCGTCTAGGTCTTCCTCCTCTTCTTCGTCCGTCCACAGCACCCTCCAGCCTGGTGTTGGTAAAGGGTGCCGGGTCTTCTTGTTACATGGGCTGATGTACCCAGCTTCTCATTACCAGTTTTTTACCGATGCATCACCACTGCTACTGGCTGATGTTATCATTACAAGGCGAGGTGAGCTGACCTGACTTCCAGGTGCACTGATCATCTACAAATATCACAGAAGACGGGTACTACCAGCACTCAACCCCTCAGTAAATCTGACCACAAGCTGGTCTCCTTTCTGCATCCCTGTCGGGCTGATCATTTGAGACCTTTGAAAGCAACAGAAGGACTCTTGGGTCTGGAAAAACTCCTGCTATCCTTTTCTTCACACCAGTCAGGACTTCTAAGGCATTTCATATAAGCGGGTGACATCAGCAACCCTGGCTCTCACTTTTGGTGGCCCGGGCAGGGCAGAACGTGCTCCTAAAGCAAAGGCTGACCCTTGGCAGGACCTGAAACAGTTCGTCAGGTCCGCAGCCCCTCTCCCAGGATAGCTGGTGCTGTCCCAAATGCCCTCAAGGTGCATAGGGAAGGGCTTGATGGCAAGATGAAATATTTAAAGCTGCTTTGATTTGAAAGCAGGTAGGGGAGCAGCAGCCTCTTTAATCTCTGTGTTGGTTTAAGACTGCCGGTGAATGATTGACGAGGAGGGAAGAGTGTTTATGAAGTGCTGGCAGGTCCTTAAGCCATTAAGTTTGTTAGGAGAAACCCTTGGAGTAGAGTGCTCTACCTGTATTGCCCAGTGACTTGCAGGCTTGAGGGGATGAATGAAATACTTGGGACGGTGGAGCTATTGCCTAGGCCAGTGCATCCCGTTCTGCAGGCGGCAGAGAGCTCTCTAGTCCAGCAGACAAAAGGCACCAAAAAATGCAAAGAAAACTGGAGTTAGGCCAATCCAAACTGGAATTTTCCTTTTACTGGGGTGCAGATTCAATGAGCAGGGTGCTTCCTAGTTTGAAACCTATGTTATTTCCATATTTCTTTACAGTTGGAGGTGTGATCTCTTAGGGTCCCTTCCTCACTCCCATCCGCCCCCACCGGTTTCAGCACACTGCAGCTGCGGGTACAGAGAGTGCCCATCAGGTCCTGAACGTGTGGCTCAGTGCAAAATAAGAACATCAGAAATGCCGTTTACGGGGTCAGACCTTAGGTCCACCTTGCCCAATAGCCTGTCACACAGGGTTTTTTCCACTCACTTGAAGCCTCCAGCAATGAAGGTCAGGATGGAAGTTGACAGAGGCAGTACTTTTCATAGCAAACCGTTTTGATCTGGGGATGGTGCCAGTAATGGTTGCACTGGAGCAGAGGAAGCAAAACAGGGAGGGAGGCATCGTTGCCAAATCCTACCCTCGGAGCCGTTTGCCGCTCCTCTTGGCCTTAGCACCTGAAACACGGGCCCATCCAAAAGTGGTGTTTCATCTTGACTCGGCTTGCTGTTCCATGCCCCGAGGCCACATCTGACCCATCTACAAAGAGTCCACACCGTTCAATGCACCGCCTGCTTTCCCAACAATGGCAAGGGCAATACGGTATTAGCAATCTCCTTCAACTAAGGGGTTGTTTTTAATGGGAGATCCTTTCCTTCTTTGTGGAAGGACGCTCTTAGGATAAAGATGCTGGCTGAAACCTGGCTGCACCATTCAGCTCTGCCACTGACTCACTTGCATGACCTTAGGCACGTTGCTTGATCTCCCGATGGACCATGTCTGATTGATGATAACACAGGGTGAAAATTAGCTGGGCTGTGTTAGCTTTGACTGAGCCAGTTACAGCAGCTGAACATCTAGCCCCATAATGCCTTCCATTTGCAAAGCTTGGTTACAGGGCACCTGTGCACGTTACATGGAGAAGAGAGTAATTTTCTCTGCATTACGGGCTGGGACTGGCAGAGAAGCAGCGAACGCTCTTTCCAGCTGCCTGCCTGACTTTATGCTGATGATTTAGGAAGAAGGAAGACAGTGGGAGTGTTAAGGGGGCTCCTGGCCTGGGAGGCTATCGACAGGAAGGCCAAGCATGGAAAGCAGGAGGCAGCAAGGAGGAAGGAAGGAAGCTGAACGCTTCTTTGAGTCCTTGGCAGCTGCTGTTCCTGAGGTCTCGCTGCAGGTAAGCCACGTGCTGCTTGGGGCGGTGGTCTGTGGTGAGCTGGTAAAGACCTTCTCCTTCCTTCTCGGGGGAGGCAGGACAGTGTGAGCTGCCTCCATTTCTGGGCTGTGAAGATTTAACATCCTCCTCCAGATGCCCAGGCCACAATCCAGCACAAAATGCAGCCACCTCTGGGGTGCAGTGTGCAGCTGATTAACACCAGATAGCAATAGGACTCTGCAGCCAGGTGCAGGAGGTGAAGGGGAATTCAGCACACAAGAGGAAAACCTTGTTCCTCCCTATAAAAAATGTACAGTGAATGTGTGCTCCTTTCTTTTTTTTTCTCCCCCACCGTGTTGAGGCTAATAGTAATTGAGCTGTTCCTTTTCCTCGCTTTGGTTTATTGACTGAAACAAGCAAATCTTCAAGAAGCACTCCCCCGAATTATCCGTTTTCAGATAAGTATGAAGTGGTATATGTGCGTGTGTTTTGCGGGGGAGATCTGGGGAACGGGGGAGTGCAGTGGGAAAGAACAAATGAATTCTGACATTGTAAGCGAAGATTAAACAGTGGAGAGAATGTGGCTTCAGCTGGCAGTCATTAGATTAACAGCTTGTGTATTTCAATAATCAGTTTAAAGTTGGGTTTATCATGCATGCAGAAAGCTCCGCTCTTCAAGGTGTGCGGCTGGAGCTGGAAGCGCTTGAAAGTCAAGAGAGATTAAGACGGTGCAGAGTGAGAATAATGCATTAATGAAGTTCTTTCCCCCCAGCCCTTGGAGAAACAGGTTGAAGAATAAGGATGGATCTTGTCCCTTGCGACCAGTCCCATTTAGGAGAGAGAAGAGGCAGTTTTTGGTTTCAATTTCCTCTGGGGAAGCTCAGGCTGAGCAGATGACCTGAGACCCAGCCACATCTGGCCCCAGATGTCTCCATCCAGATAGATGCGCCTTTGGTTGCTTTTTCTTTTTCTCCCCCCACCCTTGTCAAGCAAATTGGCATCTAACAGCCCGATCAGGCAACATGTCTTCACCCGTAGGTGCATTGCACAGCCTTCCCTCACTTAGTTGAACACTCAGTGGTCTATGTGAAGTCAACGGGCCTTCAGGGGCCCGTGCTTGTCGAGGGGAGGGCTAGCTCAGGAGCCGTCCCATAGTTTTTACTTAAGCGAACAGTTTTCCATGGAAGTCGCCGGGGAATTTCCCTGAGTAAAGACTTCAGGAGCGGACTCTTTAGGAATATCAGCAGATCATGCGGCCGTTTCTATTCATCACCACTTCTCCTTTAATTAAAGGCAGGCAGGCCAAAAGCACTCGGTTATCAACGTTGCGCGTGCTGATTAAAAGGATTCCATAGATACCATTTCAAAGATGTCCTAATGAGAAATAAATTCCCCTAAGGGCCCGTTAATCCGTTTCCAGGTTCTTACACTTTCCTCCGCAGCTCCGTTTGCCGCGTGAGCCATTCCCCCCATGCCACGGATGCCTTCACTTCCATAGGGCTAGGACTGCCTTTTGCTTTGCTTACACCTTGCTTAACATGAGAGAGTCCTCATCCTGCATTGCAGCTTGCTGAGCTGTGAAGGACCAGTCCAGCCCGTGTCGGTAGGGTGAGAAATCAGAATTTGGCCCAAAGACTGGATTGAGGTTTGCAATAATTGCAAGCGGAGGCATAGCTGGGTTGTCCTGTGCCTGGGGCATGGGCTGGGGGAGGAGTAGCTACAGCTGCTCTTTGCACCTCTCCTAAGTCAGTGTTTGGGGCCGGTACCTTGACTTCCCTTCCCCCTTATTATGCTACAAACTCTACTTTCTGGGGTGCAGGTGATGGGCAATCTCCTGCCGGTGGAGATCTGACCAAGAGCTTTTGCTGCAAAGCAGCAATCGGTGCCACACTCATCTTCTCTCTTGATCAGGGGCTATCTCAATGCCTTCTCTCCTGGCACTTGGCAGGCGTACGAAGGTACGTATTACAGGTGCCACAGAGGAGAGCAGAACCATCCTGTGACAAGCTGTCTTTGAATTCATCCCAGAGGGGAAATTTGGAGCAATGCTTATCATGCCATCGTCCCCTGTGTCATGCTGTTGTTTCCCTTTCGGGAGCTGAGCGCTCCGGTTGGCCTGGGCCCATTAAGTCAAGCAGAGTAGACAAGTTCGAGCGTAGTAGACCCGTTGACGGGACATTCAGCCACAGAAAAACCTACGGGGAGGGAAGGAGCGAGCTCTGCAGAAAGGGTGGAAGAGCTAGCGCATGCAGATCGGCCAAGCGACAGCTGCGGGATGGAGGGGGATGTGCCTGCGTAGGGGTGTGCGCAGTGGGCAGCATAGGGATCATTTACAAAGCGGGTCATAAAATGGGTTGTAATGAGGAGCGACAGGATAAGGTGAAGATGGGGGCAAACTCTGGTTGCAGAGCGTTGCCATTCTTCCGGCAGTGTCGTCCATGCTAAGCCGTGGAATAATCTCCCAAGGGAAGTGACAGGGCTATGGCTGCCCGAGTGGCCTCAAAGGGAGCCAGGGGAAAATGTACTTGACAGGATCACCTTCAGCCGGATTAATAACCTCACTGGACCTTTCGGGCTTCCCTGCCAATGGTACCGTGAGCTGCAGCTTTTACTCATCCCAATGCAGCTGCACTGAAGGGAAAATCTGACCAGAAACCCTCATTAGCTCTTCAGTACTGGATCCAGATGCAGACCTCCAGCTCTTTGTCCAGTGAAGGGAACGCAGGCAGCGGAAAAACAGCTGGGCTTGACTGGATAGATCTGGAAACCCGCCCCAGGAAAGTGCTTTTCTGGCTCAATCTCCACCAGGTTGTACGCCTGGGGGTATTTCCAGCACCGCCCGGGAAGCCTTGCAGTAGGAGCCCCCCTCACCAGGGCTTTCCCCAGGCAGCAGGGCTGTAGCATCTCTCCCACACCAGTGGCAGGTAATGCTGGCTGGTTGGCACTGTGTCTGCAAGCTGCTAAGTGCTTTGCAAGAGGCAGAAGGTAGAAAATGATCATCCTGACATCGGCTCCCCGGGCTGCTCTAGCTGCTTTGTGGCTGCATGAAGGAGACAGAGGCCGTAATGCTCATGGATCTGGGCTCCTGACGATGCCTCTCGGGTGCAGAGTGGTTTTGGGACTACTCTCTGCCGGCAGCATCCTCTTTGGTGGGACTACGGGGCAGGGACTTGGCCATCCTTGCCTGCTGGAAAGACCCCCCTGTGCCTGCAGGAAGCTTGGTCCATTCAGACCAAGAAGCTACCCAGACCTGGAGATGCACAGAGGCAGCTTACAGCCCCTTTTGCCCCAAATCTGGTGTTGCTTCAATCACAGCCAGCCTGACTTTTTGTCCAGGAACAATGATGAGGTTGCGCTGTTTGCCCTACTGCCCTCCCTGGCCCCATTTCAATACTGTCTGGGTTGCATCTCTCCTGCACATGGTACCTGGGCAGCTGTGGTATCCTCGCTGCCACTGTCCCTTTCCCTTTTGTACATCTGCTGGCAAAACAGCCTGGCAATAGATGAAACCTTAAATATATTAGGCATGCATTTGCATTTGAAGGAGGGAAATAAAATATGCATGACTTGTCCTAATTCAGACTCGCAGGCTGGTTCCAGATTGTCTGTCATTGCCCTCTCTTGCTCAGAATTTCTCTCTCTCTCTTAATCACAGTGGATTAAAAAACCAAAAACCTGGTGTAGTTTCCAGGCCAGGCAGTGAAAACCTCTCCCTTTGAGCTGGATGATCTCTTGGTGTCTGAATCATTTTGGGGCTAAGTCTTCATGGCTGCTCAGTACCTTCTGTCTCCAGAGGCAGGATGAGACCCTGCATGTTCAGTGCGTGTGAAGCTCGAAGAGACCGGATTGCTTGTCTTCTCGAAATGCCCTGGTTACACATGTCCGTGCCCTTGCAGACTGCTTATAGCCGCCCCCGAGCATCTCCCCTGGCATTCACACTGCACAACCCCTGTTTCCTATTGTGTTCATCTATTATTTCATCAAATATATGCTCGACACTTGGCCATACTGAAACTATCACACTGGGACCACAAGCATGCACCCCTCCTGTGTCTTCTGCTGGGACTGAACCAAGCTTCTGCTGCTCGAGTCGAAGGAAACCTCCTGTGGGTCTAGCACTGTCTTATTTGGCATAACACTGAAGCAGTGGGAGCTTGTGCACAGACTGTCTCTTAAGTGCTGTGAAAAACTGGCATCTTCACTCCGAGAGTTGGCAGGGGGGTTTACCCAGCCGCTGGAGCCTGACACCAGAGGGAGACACGCTCATGTGCATTAGTCCAAGTGCTTGTTTGAACTCAGAAGTGAATTGCCAGGCTATCATGGGTGCATGGCAGGAGCGCTATAGCGTTCGCATTTAACCAGGGTGCCTGCACCATTTCATGGGATCTTGAGCCCAAAATGAATTTCAAATGCTGTGAAATTTCCATTCCCATTCTGCTCCATGGTGGTTTCGCTCTAGCAGCGGCACGTGTTGTGCATCTCCTCACACCAGTGGACATCTCCATGGGCCTTGCAAATAGGAAGGGACAATTTGTAGACATTGCAGTGGGGTAATGTACAGAGACACTAAGTGTCTCCAAATGGACCTTCCCATGACTGTGGGATCTGCTGCAGACAGCCCAGGCATTATTCACATGTATTGCAGTTGCTTTCCCAGCTGTGTGGACTGGGTGGTTTTTGGACCAAGTCTTTCTTCTAGTTTCTTACTTGGGTTTTATGATGATTTCCCTTTGGGATTTTTTTAAACTCTTCTACAAGGGGAAGGGAACAAGCAGGAATCAGAGCTGTGGGCCAGGGCTGAGCGGTGCAAGGCTTTGCAAGCAAGCATGTAAGGCTTTGAGAGTGAGGATAAGAAGTGTGAACTTTGGTTCCCGGCGGCTCTGCACATCGTTCGTGTCAGCAGTCATTCTGCATACCCTGTGGTGCTCTCGTGGCTAATGACATCTAAGTAAATGATTGCTCCCTGGAGGTTTGGAGCCTGGGGTATAGTCTGCCTTCAGCTAAAGCTCCTGGGCTCTGTTTACAGTCTGCTGTATGACTGCCGGATGATGCATGCATAACAGTTTGTCTCTGGGAACTTGTGGAGAGATGGAGAGCTTGCAAATGAGTGCCTCAAACGCTGTGCCTATCTGCAAAAAGGAGGACCCAGGGGGTTGTAGACTAGGCAGCTTGACTTCTATCGCAGGACAGATACAGGGACCAGTAATCGAACAGTCTTTGTGTGTGCACCTAGGGAACAAGGTGGTGACTGACATGGATTTACCAAGAAACAGGTCATGTCGAGCCCATCTAATTGTCTTCTACGACAAGGTAACGAGCCTGGTCAAGCTGTGCTGCAGCTATACTTTAACAAGGCTTTTGACACTGTCCCACTTGATGTTCTCCTAAACTACCTAGGGATATAGTCTTCAAATTAAACTGCAATAAAACTGGGCGCGTGATACTTTGGAAAACCACATTCAAAGATGAGTTATCAATGGTTCACTGCCAAACTGGAAGGATGTACCTGGTGGGAGTCCCCAGGAGAGCTGGCTCGAGTGCAGCGCTAGTCAATATTTTCCTTAATGCCTGGGGTGATGGAATAGCATGTGCTTTCATTATATTTGTAGACAATATCGAGCTGGGAGAAGTTGCAGGCTTTGGAGGAAAGGATGAAGATTGAAAATGACCTTGAGAAATTGGAGAAATGGTCTGATGCAGCAAGGACAAGTTTGACGGACTGTACTTGAGTAGGAATTATCAACCGGACGCATACGAAATGGGGAACAACTTTTCAGCCAGCATTTCTGCAGGGAAGGATCTGCGGTTTTATTGTAGCTCCCAAATGCAGTGAGAGTCCCCGGTGGCCTACTACTGCATAAAAAAAATACTAATGTACATCAATGGGAACATTTCATGTAAGACAGATGAAGTAGTCCTGTTGCTTGGCAGTACTGAGACTTCAGCTAGACTACTGTGTTCACGTTTGGGTACTAGTTGCCAAGAAAGATGTAGAGCAGTTATAGAAAAATCCATAGAGCAACAAAATAGTGAGGGATCTAGAAAGCCTGACCCGTGAGGAAGGCTTGAAAGAGTCGGGCTTGTTTCATTAGAGAAGAGAAGAATGAGGGGTCACCTACCAAAGTTCGTCGTGAAGAAGGCTAGAAGCTATTCTTCGTGTCCACTTGTGCTTGGACGAACGGGACTGGGTAGATTTAGGTTAAAGATCAGACACTTTTCTAACCGTAAGGGTAGTTAGGCACTGGGGAGGTTGTGAAGTTCCCGTTCCTGGGAGTTTTTAAGATCAAGTTAGGCAAGCATCTGTCAGGAGTGGTTTTGGTACAAATGATCCTGCTGGGGGGCAGGGGATGGGACTGGCTGACCTATGGAGGTCACTTCCAGCCCTACTTCCCTCTGATCCTATGATCTTTAGGCACAGGGCTCCTACTGGCTCACAGGAGGGTCTCTTTCCAAGCAGACTTTCTGGGTTAAGCTGTTTTATGTCTGTAGGGACGTAAGGCTGGAAGGGACCTTGAGACATCACCTAGTCCAATCAGGGGTTGAACCTATGACTTCGGTGGCATTAGCACCATGCTCTAACCAACTGAGCGTGAAGGATCATAGTTTGCTCCTTGGCTGTAGTAAGAAATGAGCTCCACACGCACCGTGGCCATAAGCACTTGCTAGAGGAACCTACCCATTACTATTACGGTCAGGTAAAGTTTTGCCCATTCTCCAGCTCCCCACCGGATGTGCCTTTGAAAGAAATGCAGGGCAATTCTAGCTGGTGGAAACATCTGCATGTCCCAATGCTCTGGGAGAAGCAGCCGCTGACTGCAAAATCACATCCCCAAACAGCCCCATTGCCGGCAATACTGTGGTTCTCCTGGCTCTGTTCCCATTCCTGGTGTACTAGAGGCTCAGAAGAGGGCCCACAACCTTGGCATCATCTTTCTTTCCCCACCAAAGTCCAATTTATGTGAGCTTTGTTTGGCCATTTCGTTTAGGCGATTGAGAAGTTCCTTTGCAAGGGAGGCATTGGTTCAATGATGCAATGATGCACACTCCAGTGTGTGGCATGGTAGGATGGGTTGGTATGCATGGCATCATGGTCCCAACCACATCGGCTGGTAAATACTTCTTGTTTTGAGCCTGTGTAGCCACTGTGCTAAAGCTGGTCCTGTTTTGAGAGCTGGGACTTCCCGGTAGTGTTACAGCAACAACCAAGTGGTATTTCTGGAAAGTCTCTTTCAGAAATCCAAGTCCTGGCGTTAGTCCTCAGGGCAACTGTTGATGGTGGAAACATTGCCAATTGAGTTGGACCTGAGCAAGATGGTGAAGAAACCTAGAAGGAGGATGGGCAAGAAGTCCTACCCAGATCTCTTCTGTTTCTAGTCTCTCTATGTCTGCGCCTTACAGGTGTCCCAGACTTCTTTCCTAATGTCCTTGCGATCTCTGGCTCTGAGAACCCAGTATTATATTGTATTTGGAGCTGGCACTGTGCATCTCATGAACTTAAGAGTGCCTATTAAAAAAAAAAAAATAAAAAAAGGCCATATTGAAAATCAATTTTCTCCTTGCAGGTCTTGAGCAATTTTGCAAGGTATAATAAGATGAGCAATCTGGTTCTGGCAGTGAAAAGAACAGATGTCAAGCTATAATTTCCCATACCAGAAAATGCTGTGGAGCCACTTTGTGTGTGTGAGAGAAGAAATTCTGTTATGAATGAGGGGCAGCTAAAATGTGGACGCCCCGGGGGCAGATGCAGTGATGACTCCAGTCTTTCGTTGCCACACTGGAGGTGCGTTAGCGTTGCACCATGAACCAGTCCGTAAACGAAGGGGAGGGTCCCAGGAATGAGCCCCTGCATGTACATCACATTACAAGGAAAGAGGGTGTCTGCACCCATCGTATTGTTGGTATCATAGTATCATAGTAGTTAGAGTCGGAAGGGACCTGGGCAGATCATCTAGTCCGACCCCCTGCCTTGGCAGGAAAGAGCACCGGGGTCAGA
>JAGPOW010002742.1:23005924-23061034 GCA_030014935.1 Caiman crocodilus | reverse complement strand
ATATATATATTTTTTTTTTCTTCAAACTCCTGAAAGGTTCCACTAAAAAAGTTTTTGGTGGACCAGAAAATTGAAAAATATTTATTGATGGTGTGTGTGGGGGTGAAATCTTAAAACAAGCTTTCTACAAAAACGAGATTTTTTTTTTTTCCCCCATGAAAAAATTGATGGAAAAGCCATTTTTGTCACAAATATTTTGAAGATAAAACGTCAACCCGGTCTCCTAGAACTATGATAGTGTTGAATCGGACAGGTTGGTTTGTGTAGGTTGGTTTGGCACAGGAAATAAATGAAAGGGTATGCGCTAGACTGTAGGTAAGTTGTAGCTGCCTGGTTCCCGCACTGCCTAGAAGGTGAAGGCTAACACTCCCCATCTCACCACAGGTAGCTTGGAGTTGGGGATAACCATGAGTTATTCCAACCTTGAGTTTCCTTCTCATCTGAAGGGCGGTACTTCCCCAGAGTTTGGTAGGAGACTTGAATTTAGTGAGGTCCTGATCCAGGGGCAGACGTGCCTCTCTGTGAATCTCCAATGCCACTTTGAATAAATACAGATGGCAAATGTTTGTGGGGCGGTTGAGCTTGACGCTTGGGCTTGATGCTTGTATGGCTTTTGGGAGACCAAGGCTGCGTCTGGTTTAGAGCAGGGACTTGAGTCTCTATGGCTGGTGAGTTCCCCAGCCGTTGTGGTATAGGGTTGGTCTGGCTCAGTGAATGTTGCACCATTCGTACGAAGAAGAGTCACTCTAACAGGAGAGATGTGAGAGGCTGACTCCATAGTCCAGTTGTAAGGCACGTGGTTGCAACGGGGGTGGGAATGATGTTCAAGTCCCTGGTCTTATGAGGCAGAGCAGAGGCTTGGATCTGGGTCTCCCATCTTTGACACGAACTCCCTGATCAGTGGACCATTGGCTGTGCGAGGGGGTGGTTTTTCATTGCATCTCCAATCCCACCCTCCAAATCTTGTGGGGTGCATTGTAGTGCTCTCGGGAGATGGTCTATGATTTGCTTCTTCCAACAAACACATTAGACAGTTGCATAGAGGTGCCATGATTTCATGAGAAAGTTCATCTTCCGAGACCCACTATTTGTAGTTGGAGCCAGATGCTAACTCCTCTCTGGGGTTAATTCCTCATCGGCATCATTTAGCAGCTTTGTTGCCTAGTTTCTCCCATGGTTTTTGCCGGAAGGTGGTTCTGGCTGATTCTGATGATGTGCTCAATGGTGTGGGAGAGCACAAAATGCTATTTCTTGATGAGAAACGATGGTGCACAGGTGAACACTTCTCCTTAGGCTTGGAACAGCAAGCCCATCCTTCTCGCCGTTACCTGTATTCCTGCATTAAGGCTTTAATTTTTTTCTGACAAGAAAATTTTGAAGGATTTTAGAGTAAATTCAGAATCTGAATTTCTATTTGGTGGTATATGCATTAAAAAATAGTTAATTTGCAAAGTGCTTTGTCATTTCAAAGACTATTACAGTGTTTTACAAACTCTTCAGCAAATGAGAGAGGGTCTAAAAATTCCAATTATTTTTCCAGGAAATTTTAAAAGAATCTGGAGCTTCTTGTTAGCTTTTTTTTTTTTTACTTTGATATTTCTTTTCCTTGCTTCAAAATTCAGAAGAAAAATGTTTTTAGTGCAACCTTTGCAAATACACATTTTTTTTTCTGTGAAGTATTTCATATGCCCCAGAAGTTTGCTGTTTATCAAGCCTAGAAAGTTATTTGACACCAGACAAAAACTACTTCCTGTGCAGAGTGAAAATGTGTTCCCGGTTTACATGTCTTTCATTTCTTTGGGCTTTGAAAAAAGCAAAGTGTTTTTTCTCTCTCTTCCCCCCTCTCTAGTGACAGTGAATGCACTTTCACTACTTCTCTTTGCTGTATGATGCTCAGAGCAGTAAGTCTGTCCAGCTTTTCGCCTCTGCTATGGGGCGAGAGGAAACGTGGAACACGTCCTAGCGACGTGAAACACGGAGTGGCTGGGCTCTTTCGGCTCTGTATCTGTATCCTATGGAGCATTGCCTCCTCCCCTAAAGGATGCTTTTAACTGGGACATTTCATTCACATACTCCCTTAGTGGGATTAGGTCACCCTGCTAAGCCCTGAGTTTTATTCTTTTATAGTAAAGTCTCATCTATGGGAGAATTCACCATTGTGGTTTAAATTGCTGTTCTTTACCAGTGCCTCCTGATATGTGGTCACTACTCACTAATTCACCTGTATTTGCATCCCCCTTGCCGTTGCAAACTAACCAGAGTTTGCTGGACTTCCTTATGCTGATGGTTGTTCTGTCAGTGCCAACGTCTTGGTGCCCGGGAGCACTGTGCTTGTGTACCTACGTCCAGTCCCATACGAAACAATGTCCTGCTTGCTTTCCAGCTCACAGTCCATGCATCATGAGCTGTAAGGTTGTCTGCAGCTCCTAGCCCAGAGCCTTGCATCTTTTCCTAAACATCTTTGCATCTTTCCCACGCCACTCCGTTTTTATACATTCACTCCTCTGTGCTAGCTCACTGCACAAAGAAATGGACTTTGCAAATGGCATTGCTTTCATCCAGCCCCATCCACATCCATGCACCGTGGAGATCCACGATTGGAAATGGTATCAGAGCCTCACGCCTCAGCACTGCAGGGCCTCAGACGTTGCATCAATCTTTGGGAACCCTTTGAGCAGCAACCACGCAACCCTCTTCCTGCAGTGGTCGTAGTACTGAAATGGGACTCACTCAGCACTCAGGCTTGAATAGGATTTCGACTTGTCTTGTAGGAGCCTGTTGGCTAACTAGGTCTGAAGGTCAGCTGCAGGGAGGGCCCTGTGCACATAAACCTATACTAAACCAGTTAAATACAAGACTTTAAATTGACCAACCCAGCCGTGTTAAAGTTATGCAGTGCATGCACGCATCTGCTAACGCATGCATCTCTGTTAAAGAACAGCTAATGCAGCTCATCGCAGTCTCTCCTTGCAATGAAGGTCCTTGTCTTCCACGAAGGCTTGATTACTTCATTCGTAGCGTGCTGGCATGTATTCTGGCTTCATTTTTGCTGGATCTTTTCTCACTGGGGGACCAATTTTGAACCAGGAGGGGATGATTCCTTAGACAAGTGCTGTTTTTAATATGAAGAGGAACAAGCAAGTAGTTCTATTTTTACCTTTCTGAAGGGCTCTCTGGCACCACAGTAATAAAAGCAATAATTAATAATGACGATGATAATAATAATAATAGGCCTTACCAGATGTTCGAGGATTTCAGTCTGGGATCGTGGTATCAAGTGATCACACAGGTATAAACAGCAGGAGATTTAAAAGCGTGCTGTGTCTTATGACCTGCAGCAAACTGGCGTGGTCCTGTCTCCCCTGTGGCTTCAGGTCCCTGTAGGGGTAAAATTGCATTTAAATGGCTTTGCCATTACTTTGTCCTGTGTGGTGCCAGACTGATCACTTAACTTCTCCCACCCCTTCTCTGGAAATGTTTTCAAAATACCTTCTGACCTTTAGAGGGAAAAGTGCTAGCTAGCCCCAGGGCCTGGCTGTATACGAGCATGCTCCTGATTCACTCCTGTCCCTCTGGTGCAGTCGGCAGCGTTACACTGGCGTGAAAGGAGGATTGGGCTAACAGAGTACGTCGCCAGGCTTCCTAGTGTTAGGGAAGTATACACACCGACACCATCACTTGTTTGTCCAGAAGGGCCTGACTCCATGCCAAAACAAATGCAGAGAGTTGAAACCCCAGAGGAATAGATGCGGGCACTGCCGGCCAAGATTGATGTGGCATGGCCGATGCTTGGGGATGGAGGAGAGGAGGGAGCTCCCGTATTACCTACCCGGACCGAGCGCTTCATTCACTCTATTGTTTGTTATTCAGAAAAATACATTGAAGAGTTTATTGGCGGGGAGGAAGAGATGGTCTTGGGCCATATAAAGAGGATGAGGCTTCTGTCCCCAAAAAGGATCAAGAGTGACTGGGAACGCATGGCAGCATCACACGTGCGCCTCTCGGGGACTCGTCTGACATGTGTGGAGTGCTTAGCAGAGGACTGGCTAGGAAAACCACTCTGGTCTGGATTACCGTGGTGTGACTTCATTGACTTCGGTGCAATTGGTTGGGGATCTAGCTGCCCGGCCTCTGCTTGGCCATGGTGGGCATTAGCCTCGCTTGCTTTCTGAGCATGTGAGACCTTGTACTCCACGTGCTCTGTGCCTCTCCAACTCCTTTCCTGCCTGGATGAAAAGCCAGTCTTGCCAATTCCTTCCCTGCTCCCTTGTCCGTCCAGGTCTAGGGTCATTCAGGGAAACCTCATCTCAGCTTCGCTTGCAGATGCCATAGTTAACTTCTCTTGCAACTACCTTGGCCCCCTCTCATCCCAGCCCTGGGATCTCAGTGCTGGCACTCAGCGAAAGATCACCTGTGAGGATTCGAGCCTTCATAAGACCAAAATGATTTCCTGTCAGTCCAAATGAGACTGTCCTAAAAAAAATTAGGCCGTGCCAAGAAGAGCAGGCTGAGAGTTAAATGAATCCAGTGCGTGGGTCAGGAAATATGAATCTCAGCAAACAGTCCTACTGGGGACTGAGAAACCAGCAGCAGATCATGCAATGCTTCAGGACTGGAAGCTCGGCGGTTTGCTAAAGCAGCATTTTGTTGGCATGGCCCTTTGTGGACCGACCTGTTGTAGGGCACCCCGTTGGCACACCTTCATGGCATCAGGAGCCACTCCACAGACGGTGCAGGGTGCTAATTGAAGTAGGAGATGGCATGAGAGGAAAAACCAGGGAAAGAGCTCAAGGTGGGTGTTGTGCAAAAAACCACATCTAGGCTTCTCCATGTAGCACCTTTCCGGATTTTTTTCATGCCCATGCGTTAGCACACAGAAAGGTCCCGGTCAGTGACTTCTGCCTGAAAGATGAATTACCCTTGCTAGTCATGTGACAAGGGAAGTGCTCCCAATACCATCTTAGCAAGTTTTCCATGTGAGATAGGGGCACAGGCTTAAACGTGATGTCAGGAAATTAGAAACGGCCAAAGGTTCAACATTCAAGTAAAAATGATTGTCTGGTAGATTCCAGCTGTGCACACGGTGAACCCTAAGGACTGCACGATAAAGCTAGTCAGAACAGTTGCAAGGGAGGGATTTAGGTTTTTTTTGTGAAAATGTTTTTATTAAGACAATGGGAAATTTTTCCATCAAAGTTTTGATTAACTGTTTCCAAGCCTCCCTACGAGGCACCCTTGCAGGTACCCCTGTCTTGCACTCTCGGCATCTCCTGGATCCTGTTGTCCTATTAAGATCCACGTGCTGCATCTTGTCTTTGCTCAGGCCGTAAACTCTTAGAGCTTAGGCCCATGATTTCAGCATCTGTCACTAAGGGCCCTTAATCCTAATGCAGGCCTCCAGGTGCTAATGCTCCATCAGTGAGAGAGCATGTGCAGACAGATTTCTGTGATGGAGGAGGAAAGGACAGTTCAATCCCATGCCAATAGTATGGCTTTAATCCCAGAGAGGATAACACCTTCCTCACATGGAGCTACCTCATCTGGTCAACATTATGCCCATTGCTTGCATTGTGGAATAGAGGTCCAGAGACCTCAGCAGTGCAGCTGCAACTCTGGACCATGCACAGATGGTTTTGACCAGTCTTGTGTCCAGCCCATGATCATCAAAGAGAAGAGACATCATTTGAATAGCACAAGAAGAAGCAAGATGGCTGGGGGAAGGGGGGATAAAGATGGGGTGGGGAGAGGAGGCAGCAAGAAATCTTCTCCCTGGATCCCTGGAGCTTGATGTGCTATGGGCGGATATATATATGAATGGAGGGTTGGAAGGTGCCTGTGAGATATGCAAACTGGAGAATGTGCACATGAAAATTTAAAGTTTGTAGCAGGTTTGGGGTCAATGCTTAGCTCAACCAGTCAACTTAAATCTTCCACATCATACGTTTTATTCCTGGGCTGCACAGGAATCAATATAAATCAGTCTTCAAAACACCCATAAACACAGTCCGTGCAGGGACACTGAGTCCTGAGGTCTCTCCCCACGCCCCAAGAAGGTGGTGCCAGCTTCATGCTGCTCCCTCCACACCGCAGTGCAGTTTTCCTTCTCCCTCCTCTGAGTTCCTTCTCCTGGTGCTGCCGCCACCAGCCTTGCATCCCTGAGTCTTTTGGCAGACTCTGGGAAAGTCTTTGGCTCAGTAGTTAATCATCCTCTGCAGCTGGTCCAGGCCTCCTAGGCAGCCTGCAATTGCTCCTGACTGCTTGCATCTGGCCGTCGTCCCCTGCAAGCCTGCAGGCTCCTCCTGCTTGAATCCCACAGTCTGTTGCAAGCCTTTGCCAGCCGGCCTGCTACAAGTGACTTGTTGAATTAGTTAACGGCATGCATTGCATAGCTTTACTTTCTGTCCTCAGTATATTCTGAGCTGGCAAGCCTGGCAGCACTGTTTCCCACACTTGTGGCCGCAGTTATTTTATTTCAGAATGCCCTTGGACAAGTATAGCAGCGTCTTTTATGCCGAGCCCCATCTCCCACTCCGCCAGACAACCCATTCATGTCATCCCTTACATGAGCTCCCGTGGCTGCTCCTGGGTGGGTGCAGGGAGCTCTGCCTACGTATAGGTCAAGCCCCAGAGCAAGTGGCTTTTCCTCCGAGGCATCTTGACTTCGGTTTCTCTGAAGTAAAGTGAATAAGATCAGGCAGCTTTTTATTTTCCTTTTGGATGGGCTGGGACCAGTTTGAACATGAGTTCCTTTTCCCTGCGGCCTTCTCTGTGTATCATTTAATACCAGGGTTACTTTTGGCACTTAAATGGGTGGGCGAGGAGCATAAAGCGCACGCTGGACACATCTAAAGTTAGTTCCTGGTATCTAGATGGTTTTTTTCCTTCCAATTATTTACTGCTTCCACAAAGCAGCCTTTAAAGCTCCCTTTCCTCTCCCACACCCTTGCTGCAGCAGATGTGAAAGTTTCCTTTGCTGATGAGCCCCTGACAAAGCTGATACTAGCTGCTGGGGGAAAATAGACTTTTATTTTTTTTCCAAGTGCTGACATCAAATCCCAGACTTCAAATGATTCAAGACAAAACAAACCTTTGGGTTTTGACAATTTACAGCAGCTCTTCCTTGCTAACAGGTGGTTTATTCTTAGTCTCCTTCAATGGCATCTGATGCTTTGTGTTGCTCTTTCTTTTTGTCTCTGTCGTCAGACAAAGAGAGCCTGCAGACAGCTGGGACTTGAGCTGACTTGTCGCACTGAGATTGATCTTGGCCCCTTCGCATAGGCACAGTGTGCCTCAGTTTACCTCTCTGTCGAATGAATGGCATGAGAGGTCCTTTTTAGCACCTCTGGCTCCCATCACTGAGAAGAGACTTACATCCATCAGGGATCCGTATTCATTTCCAGGTACTTGAATCGTTTGAGGACCGATACCCTTTAAAGCTAGAACCACAAGACACTTGAGAAAACATCACTGTATCAAATGAAAAGCCATGTAGCAATTCAGGACTCATAGTAGAGATGGCATCTTTTATTAGACCAACGAGATTTTTGCAAAAAAATATTCTTTTGTTGCAAAAAAAATTTCATTGCAAAAAAAAAAATTCTTTTTTGCAAAAATCTTGTTGGTTTAATAAAAGACATCATCTCTACTATGAGTCCTGATTGCCTTTCCTCTAGTCCAATACGGCTACAATCTGGATACCATGTAGTGATTCAGTTGTTTCCTCACTGCTTACGTTGGGTAATTGAAATTTCAGGCCAGCAAGTCAGAGAGAATCGGAATATTTTGGCTCCAAAAGCCCAAGATCTTACTACAGCTAATGGAGAATGTCCATGTGTTATTAGCAGCGTAGGGGCCATGATGCTGCTACCTGAATTTGGAAATCCCTTCCATAGGACCTATAGTAGGGGGAAGCCGCACACATGTTTGAATTCGATACTGTAGGAAATGTGACTATATTGTCACTAAATTGGGACTAAATAAGCTAATTTGACTGAAAACTTCAATGAAGGATCCCATGGTGTTTAGACACCTCTCCCTCAGGCTCCTTTCCAAATCCCCTCCAAAATGACTTAGGAGGTCACTCTTGTTGGTTTAAAATGTGGCCAATATTGTTTGCACGCGCATGAATTTTACGCTTCACTTTTAGCTAGTCGACTTTGCCATATGTCCCATTGTCTTATACGTTACGTGCATGTTGTTAATTTGGGGATTAGCCAGTAGCGGAGGTCTAAAGGAGCGGTTTCCTCTGTGAAGAAGCTGGTGCTAGAGTTCGGTTCGCTTTTGCTGCAAGCTGATTCATGCGCAAAGAGCTCAGACCGATTCCTGTTTTCCCCTGCAGCAAAATCAAACAACAGGAGGCTGGATTTTTGCTCACCATTTCAGCCTTCTTGATAGCTCAGACTCTATGCAAAAGCTCTCTCGCTTGACTCTCTCTCAAGACCACACGTCGCAAGATGCTCGATGCCTCCTTGCCTTTGTGCTGCTGCTCCCTGTATGCTGTCTGGTTGCTTCCGCATCTCTCTCCCCCGTCTGCAATCAAATCAGTTCTTAGCCCATGAGCTTGCATTCAGCCTTGTCTTTGAGCAATGGTTTCCATTGTTTGAGCCATCATTAAAGAAAAGGACGTGTCATCGTTCCCTCCTGTAGCCCCATGTCAAAGAGCTACCAGAATGCCCTACTGCCTCCAGGAGGTGTCTTGATGGACCTTGCACAGGGCCGGGCAGTCTCTGTCCTGCCTCCCCTAAACCTGGGCTCTGGCATTTGGGAAGTATAGCTGTTTCCAAAGTTTTATTTTGGCCGTCCATCAAAAATGTATTTCCCCTCCCCAGCTTCCTATGAACAGAGCTTATTGTCTTATTCATTTTCACAGCGTTTCTGTGTCTTGTAGAAGTGCACTGAATAATACATGGTCCCCAGCAGAATACAGGACAGAGTTTGTTGTCACGTGAGCTGCCGAGGAGCCCAGAGATTGAATTATACAGTTAGGGCCAGAGCCCTGGGAAATGTTTGGCTGATTTTCTGACAGTTTGTTCAAGAAAGTAATAAACTTATTTACACACATTAAAATGCCTCTTCTCTCCTTCCTTCGCCTCTGTTCTTTAAATGGATGATTGCCCTACGGCTGGTGGATGACACCATTTGGAAAAAGGAAAGGGCTTGAAGTTTTAGCTGCAGGAGGTTAGTTGGTTTTGCATTCCTTTCCCCTGCCCTCTAATGGATACAGTGAGAATGGATTGACTGTGTTTCATTTGTCCCATACTGCTGCTGTTTGACGGCGATTCACCTATCCCTCAACAGTTAGGGGCTTTTTCTTTTGGAAAAGGAGGGTCTGCTTGCCCTGGGGAGGTTTGTAGCAGCCTTGAGAAATGCAGAGGGCTGTGGTCAGAGGATGGCTACACTGTGAATCATGGGTCATCTTCTATATCAGAAGTGCTCAACCCCTGGTCCATGGTCCAGATCTGGCCCATGGAGCCTTGTCATCTGGCCTGCAGGGTCCAAAAATGTGGCAGTGAAAGATCAGCAGCAGCATTTAATTACTGCTTCCCCTTCTGCCAAATTTCTGGACCTGCAGGGATCCCTGCGGGCTGCAAACGCGCTCTCATGGGATGGATCGGCTGAGCACAACCAGGGGAGCACCAGTCTGGGTGGTGCAGGGCACAGCCGGGGTGCTGCGGTACCCGTCCCCATGCGGGATGCACCCTGCGGCCCAGCCTCGCGGCGCTCACCTGGCTTGCAAGAGGATGTCGCTCCAAGGAACGATCCTGATAATCTGGCTCCCGTGTGTCTGGGGGCAGTAGTGGAAATGGACACTGAGAACATTTCTCACCGTCAGAGCATGGGAAATACGCCCCTCCACCCAGATTCCTCTGGTGCATCCTCTCGCGAGTACAGAACCATCGCATCTCGCACTGATATTATAACCAATGCGACCCGAGATCTTGCTGGTCTCATGACGCGCCGCTCAACCTTCGGCTAAGGCGACATCTCCCTCCGCAGCATCGCTGCCCTGTCTCAGGACTCAATCGACCTCCCCTTGGTGTAGGGCTGCTCGGGTGCAAGAATGACCCGCTGGGCTACGAGGAGAAGAGTTCAAAGTAGCCAGTTCCCCACCGCCTTCGGTCATCAGTAAACCAGGCGGCTCCAGAGCACAGAGAGATTAAATGCAGTTACCCTTGAGGCTCAGTTTCCATTTCTAAACACTTCATAAATGATTTGATGCATTAAAATAGTTATTAAATTGTTATAGAGGCCAACAGATCAATAGGATGCTTATAATGACCAGACCGGCTACCAATCTGCTCATGGCCATCGATCATGCATGTGGCTCTTGGCTGTAATATGTTTAGAGTGACAGCTGGCCATCATTTATGATCTGCCTCATGGTTAGCGTGCCAAACTCACATTTGGGACATCTGGGTTGTATTTATCACTCACCTCCTGGGTGATCGGGGGCAAATTGCTTCATCCCTTTGTGCCTCAGTTTCCTCGACTGCAAGCTTGGAGGAAAAGGTGCCAACCCCGTTTATAACTTGCTTGGAGACCTACTACTGATATGTACTGCATAATCACTGGGTGGTGTTATTATAAACCACACGTGATGCTCATTTCAATTTGATAGATGTGGCGGAGGGGGTACACTCATTTCTATGTAAGCTTATTGGTATCAATATTTAAGCAACTCCTTTGTGGCCTGCCTTACAGATCATACCCCAAAGGAAACTCAAATTGCTAGCTACAGGGGTGAGATGCTGAGGTTTCCTTACTGAAGACATTCATCAAGCAAGCATCGAGACCTAAAGTTGCACCAGTGAACCTCCAAGTTATGCCACAAGACAAGTGGTCTCCTAGCCATATATACGTCTCGGGTCTCGATCTAAGGTGCCTCCATTAACAAAGTAATCCATTTGTCTTATGAGATAGGGCAGGTCTGTTATCTCTGCTTTACAGATGGGAGACTGAAATATGTAGAGGCTAAATGATTTGATGGAGAATTTCTCAAGAGATCCAAGACGGTGGATCTGGGGCCCTGGTCTGCCTCATTTAAGGCTAATCTCCTGATCACTGAGACGGCCTTTAATGCATTCTGGTACTGGGGTTGGTGATCAAGACCGACTCCTCATCCTCGTTTTGTAGATAGAACTCAAGGGAAGCAGAGCTGTAGCGATTTGCCCAATGATTAGGAATGGAAAATGCTATATGCTTGTGCAAAGGTTAAGACTAGATGGCCATGGAGGACCCTTCAACTCTGAGACTGTATGCCCATTTTAAAGACTTACAAATGAGGTGGCCAGATGTTCAATTCTAGTTGCATGCTCATCAAACGTCTTTTTCTTCCCTCGCTTGTCCTGTCTAAACGGGGTCACTGTTACGGATCCGGCTTCGGTCATGTGTACCATCTTCTTCCAACTCCTCTAAAATCCCTCTCCGCTATATCTCTCCATTTCCTCTTCAGTCGTCCTCTTCCCCTTCTCCCTGATAGTGCCATGCCAGTAACTTCACTTCCACGTATTCTTCTGGACCCCTTTAAACATGCCCATGCCACGCTAGGCGTCTCTTCTATTTTCTTAGATGCCTCCACTACTTCGCTGATCCTCTGATGTACATATTTCTCACTTTATCCATCTTCATCCCATCTTCATCGCTCTACACGTGCACCGGAGCACTCTTATCTCTGTCACATTCAGTCTCCTTTCTTGAGTTTTTTTTCAGGGGCCGTGTCTCCGTGCTATACAGTATTGCTGGATGTACACGTGTCTTCTGGCTTCATTGATACTCTCCTGTGCGGTCTGCAAATGGAAAATCGGGTCCCATCAGTGGTTTACAGACTAAGGCCAGTCACATTTGCAAATGATCTTCCCAAAGAGTCTTACCTTTTAAACATATCAAAGAATTGATATTACTATAAGAGCTAAAAACCAGGACAGCTCTCAGGGCGGGTTAATTGTCAGGCCTGCCAGCCTGGATGGTATCATCTTTTACTCTGCAGCTCTCCCAGCTCATTACTGTACCATCACAGCATCTCCTTTCCCCCAGCAGGTATCTTGCCAAAAAGTAACTGGTTTTGCTTTGAAAACAAAGTTCCTGATAACGGGGTATGGGTAGGGAGGAGAAATCAGAGGCAATATGTACACCAGGGATGAGTTAGTCCAGGGATATTTCCCTCAAATGCAAGATTTGATCATCTGCAAGCGCCCGTAGTCCTGGGGGGGCACCAAGCCCTCCCTGTTCTGTATTATGTTGTACCAGTGCTGTACCTCAGTCTTACTTCTTGCTTACTGTAGCTGTGGCCCCTGGTCTTTGTTCCTGGGTCCTGCAGAATACTACACCGTGTTGCACGAAGCATTAGTTTGCTAGTGAAGACGCCTTGAATGAACTCTTTTTGCTTTCCCAGCTTGCTCTAAAGATTTTTTTTCTCTTCCCTGCAATGACATTTTATTAATATTTGTCCTGTCCTATCCCTAATTAACTTGGCAATCATGAGCCGGACTTCTGCATTTTTTACCTCCTTCATTTTCAATCCTCTATGCAGGAAGAGCCATTTGTCCATCCAGGGATGATCGGAGGAGTCTGCAAAGGCCAACACTGCAGCTCCATCTCTTGCCAGACCGGAGAGTGCAGTTGCTCGGTCAGGAACTGAATAGGGGTGAAGTTTCAGATCTGTGCAGCTCAGAACATGGTGCATCTGATTCCCTATGTGTACAAGTGCTATGCAAAGTGAGATTTGTACCTTATTTTGGCCCTAGGCATGACCATAAACTGCATCCAACTGGAGGGCCTGGTAGCAATGCGGTGGGGTGGCTGGTGGTGGGGCAGCTCCTATAAAATACCACAATCTTGCAACCCCCAGATTAAGGGGGGCATAGGGCACTTCAAATCCCTCCCCTCCCTCCACTACCTTGTGGGTACTCCTTGGCTGGAGAAAGGCCAAGGGACATCACCCAAGCAGAAATGTGCTTTTCAGCAGAAGCTACCACCATTGAGGTATTGAATGTCCAGACTTGGTCTGGCCTCGGACTCTCCCTCAATGGTCTAGATGGGGGTGGAAAGTCTCCTCCATACTCCTGCCTAGGTGTCAAAGGTCTTGGCGTGACAGTCACAGGACTCCACACACGTGGATTCACCAGGCACCTGGCCAGAGCTCTTATGCATTCACTATGATCGATGGTTGCCTACTTTTGTAGTATATTTGATATTGCTTATTAAGTACAGGGAGATTTGGACTGAGCACCGTTATTAGAAGTCTGTTCTTCACGACTTTCACAGAGGGCCCTGGGCTTGGGTAGGATCAGAAAGGGGATGAAGAAATTGTTGGTTGAAGTTGGACTCGGACATGATGGGGGAAACCATTGGGGAGAGTTTGTAGCCGGGATGCAGTCTCCTTTGGCAGAGGGTGCACACCCATACTAGCTCTCGTTACGTGGTGCAGGTGACCGTGTTTCTACTGCGGGGTGCTGCACTGATGGCAAACCTGGTCTTCTATGCAGCAGCCCAGGCTTCTGCATCCTGCCTGGGCAGGATGCTGTAAGCATATGGGCATCTACGAAATCCTGTCAGACGAGGGGAGACTCTCAAACCTCAGATTTTGGTAAGAGCCCTGAAGGAGGAGAGGCTAATCAAAGTTGCTCTGCGGGAGAAGGCAAGATGTCTCGAAGTAAGAAGCTTGCTGATGTGATCTGTGGTGCATTGGCTTCTACAAGTGCAGATAAAACAGGAGGGGATATATTGGCCTGCCCTTACTTCATCACAACCTTTTTGCCTAAGTCCTTCAGCCCTCCACCTACATAATTAGCAATGAAACAGGCGTTGATTAAGTTTTATAGGAACTGAACCGCCGGTCCCGAGCACCACCCCTTTCTCAGCCGCATTGCTTCCAAGAGGAGCTTTGTTGGTCCGTGCAGCAGAGATGATTGTGAGCTTGTTCTGCTCAGCCTGGTAATGATACAGCTCTTAATCAGATGCTTAATCAGGGGGAAAACATGAACTGGTTCACTAGTATATGCTGGATCCTGACTTTGGCAGGATAAAATTCATGAGTTGTGTTGTGTGATTGCTCCGTATCCCAGCTAGCAGACGTCCTACTCATCTCATTTGTGCTGGGTTGTTTTTTTTTACCTACAAATGGATTGCTGTGTTTTATGGAGGCTCTTTTTATTAGTAGCCTTGAGAGCTGAGCTGCTTTATCCCCAGATTAGGGAGGGTATTTGTTTAAAAAAAAAAAAATCCCTCCAAGCGGACGAATGGCAACACGAACATCCTCATCGAGCGGAGATGGTTGGCAAACCTGGCTTTGCTTTCTTGGCACATAGCATCCTTCTGCCTGCCACCAGCCTGCACTCTGCCTAGAAACAGCAATAGCAGTCCTGCTAAGCACTGCAATCTGACCCAGGGGCTAAATTTGGGATAAAACCGCTGGAATATCTCATGCCACTTTTGAGCTGGTGACATGGCTGAACTGCCCCTTATTTCCAGAGACTGCCCTGTACTGCCAGGCTCCTACCTGCATGCAGCCCCAGAGCCTTTTCATGGGGAGCTCTCCCTTCTTCTTACCCCAGGTGCAGCTGTCTGCTGCACTATTTTCTTTTTTTTTAATATTATGTTGTATGTTCTGCAGTGGTTCGGCAGAAAACCCCTCTGATGAAACCTAGGGAGAAATCAGCAAGGATTTATTTGCAATGCTCAGCAGTCCTGGCCACATCAGAGTGGTCCGTGATAGGTCTGTCATTATGGCCCAGCATGTGATTTTCAGTGGGAAGGTCCATCACGATTGCATCCCAGAGCTGCAGCTATACATGGATAGATATGGTGAGTATTAAGCAGCTGCATGTACTCAGCTTAATACCTCTTTCAGAAGCACAGGGCTCTGAGAGATGTCTCAGTCAGAAGAAAGCGGCACGTACGGCGATTGCTGCATCTAGTAGAAGGCGATGGGGGCTCAGAGAAGCACAGCTGACTCATTTCAGACACAGCCACAAAGCAGACACCAACCTGGAGACCAGTAAGACACAGTCCCTGGCTCTTTCTATCCTAGGAGCACGTTGCCAGTATAGAAATACCATGCTGTTATACTGGAATGGCACTTCCTGTGTGGAGGTGGCGGTATCAGCAGTGTTGAACTTTGTCCTGATGGAGTAAAAACCTCCTCATCAACAAAACAAGCTATCCCAGCAAGGGCATAGGTTTTCCAGTAGGACTGAGTCTACATTAGGGGCTTCAGCTGACATGGTGATGTTGTTCAGGGGCACAGCGACGTGTGTCAGTGGAAGTGTGCAGTGTAGATCAGCTTGCCTTAAGAGTAGCTAGAATTAATCCTTCAATCTGCATTTACTCCTCATGGCCACTGACAACATCCATGTCAGCGGATGTTGACATGTTGACAACAAGACAGTAGGAGGTCTTTTCACAGGCACGCACAAATCTGGATTATGTCTGGAGGAGAGAAGACTGAGGGGGAATTTTCTAACAGTCTTCAAATTTGGGAAGGATGATCATGGAGAGGATGGAGATGGACTTTGCTCTGTGGTCATAGGGGACAGGACGAAGAGCAACAGCCTCAAGCTGCAGCAGGAGAAACTGAGGCCGGAGATTAGGAGGACCTTCCTGACTAGGAGGGTGGTCGAGCATTGGAGGAGCCTACCTAGAGAAATTGTGAAATCTCCGTCCCTGGGAGTTTTCAAGAGCAGGTTAGACGGACACGTGGCTGGCACGGCGTCATCTGGGATGAGTGTGCTTTGATCAGGGGGCTGGACTAGATGGACTTGTGAGGTTCCTTCCAGCTCTACTTTCCTATGATCCTAAATCCTGCATAGTCCAATGCTATGTTCAGTGGCCATTTCTGGGTGTTTTGGACCTAAATCCATGCACTCGATTGCTAGCCTGATCTTCTCTCGTTTCTCTTCCAGAGAAGGTTTTATCCCCTGGCCTTCTCTGATATTTTAGCTGTCAGCTTAGCAGCTGCATCAACCCCCATCTCCCCCCGTCGACAACATGTTTCCTGGGAAGGCAGGTAGGTCGTAGTTATCCAACTTTTGTTCCTTGTTCAGCTGTTCTTGTCTCTCTAGTCTAGTAACACAACCCTATACATAAATATGAATCATCTTCCTGACTAGGAGGGTCTTGCCTTAGGACTGGTTCAGCATGCACCCCTGGACTCAAAGCTCTTTGAGGTCAACGTGGGGATCTTGTAAGACTTTCCCGATGACCAACACGAGAAAAGCTGACACACCCAAAGGGTGCTCTTGTAAACTGGTCACTCTTTCTCTGCTCGGTCTCAGGAGGGCATGATGGTCTTGTGATGCGTCCAGCAGGTCTGCAGGTGCAAGATACTTGAATAAGTGTGTAAGCTTCCTGCAGACTGCTTAACCCAGCCTTCCAAACTCTGAAAGCAACTGGAGTCTTGTTGTGTTTCAAGGCTGTTGGTTGCAGCCGTGCTGGACTAAGGACGTCGGCAGACAATTGCATTTCAAACGGCAACATTCAATATCTCCTTCTTGCGTGGACCGACGTCCTTAGATCAATACAGCCGCAGCCAACAACTCTGAAAGACGACAAGACTCCGATTGCTTCCAGAGTTTGGAGGACTGGATTAAGCAGTCTGGAGGAAGCTTGCACGCTTATTCAAGTATCATGCATCTGCATCCTGCTCCCACGGTTATTGGTTTGAGCCCCATGTTGGGTGTTGGCTCTTTTTCTGGCCCTGCTTTGAGCAGGAGATTGGACTAGATGTGACCTCCTGAGGTCCCTCCAACCCTCACTTTCTATTCTGTGATCCTTGGAGTCTTGTCATGAGCTCATTAGAGCAGAGACTTGAATGCTGGTGTTTTGCATGCAGGGTTAATGATATGACTGCTGCGCCTTTGTCTCCCTCTTTCTTGGCCCAGTGATCATTTTAGTGTTGGTTTAAAATGGTTCCAGCGTGAGAGATTCACTTCACCATAGCCACTAGCTTGTGATTAGGGCACTTGGACTATGGGAGCTTGAGGTTCAAGTCCATGGTCCAAGTCAGATATTTGAAGCTGACTGGGCCACATTCCTGGAGAGGACCCCTAAGCTATTGTGAGATGATGGTGGAGAGCTCCCCTTCTCTCTACGCCCTCAAAAGGTGATCTTGGGTTCATCCAGATGCAGCATATGAAATGTTTTGAAATTTCAAAGTCACTGTCATCTCCCTAAAACCCTTCCCTCAGCTGGCTCCAATGTGAAGGGGCTGCTAAGCAGGCCAGCTGCACCGGCGTTGCATATGAGAAATCAATGCAACCTTGACAAACATGGCTTGGTCAGCTGATATCGATCCACTAAAGACATGCTGTTCCATAATCCTTTCACGTTAGAGCGTGATGGTTTCTAGACATGATCGATTTGCAGCTTTCACAAGGATGCACGTAACCAAATGGGAGAGCGGGGGAGAAAAAGATCAGATTCATTTTAATCAACCTGGGCACTGTGGTTCTCTAAAGGAGCCATGGCTTGGACATGAGAGCTAGAGTTCAGTAGCAGGAGGTTTAATGCATCACTTCATTGGGCTATACAAATGCATTCACAATCCTTATAAGAAATGCTTCTCGGATCTTGACGTGGACTTGCATATTGGGGATCTAATAAGAAGGTGGCAGAGAGCAGTAGAACAAAGCTAGAAAAGACCTTGGGCCTGAAGAGGATTGGACTTAATGGTAATCTTGTCATTGACTTCACTGGGCTTCAGACCCATGCCCTCCCCTGCAATAATCCAAGACTAGGCTCTCTCTCTGGCCAAGACTTGCAAGACCAGTATTTCTTCTGTTGACAACAGGGTCTTTCAGAAGGGGAATGTGCAGCTTTGGGCAGTTTCCAGATCATATCCCTCATTCTCAGTCTTGACTCCGGTTGCTGGTATATGCATGTTTGGCCAGGTAGACAAGGTTCTTTGAATAAATCCGATATCTTTTATTAGATGGACTCAAATTGTTGGAAAAAAATCTACTTTGCAAGCTTTTGAGCACAAACACCCTTCTTGAGGCTGAGGAATTACATTTTTGGCTTGTTTGTTTGACAAGGTAATATTTCAGTATCCTTCTACTACCCAATGTGAGGAAACCCTTCCACGCACGCCTTTCTTGCAAGACGCTGCATTGAGAACGCAGTCAGCAAACAAATATTATTTGCATTTCTCAGTCTGTTTAGATCGGAGACGTAAGCACACCAAGACTTCAGAGATCGGCTAGAAAGTTGTAGTAATGACACTACGTTTATAATCATGCTTTTTTGTGCATGCCGAATTTTATAAGACGGTAAGAGGCAAGTATTTTTGTGGGTGATATCTTTTATTGGACCATCTATCTAGTTGGTATGTGGTACCTGACAGCTTACATCCTTCCCAGCTGTACAGCTGGTCCCATAAAAAGGCAACATCCAGAAAATTCTTGCCTTTCACATTTCTCCTGGACCATGATAGCCGTCACCCCAACTCTGTCATAAGTGGTTATAGTCATTCCCAGATTCATCCTGTTTCCAGAAGCATTAGAGAGCACAGCCTGCTTTGTACAGGCCCAAAGGTAGTTGCTCTCTGAGCATATGCAGCTCTTCAAAACATATTAGAATGAAAATGTTACATCTTGGTTTAAAAAGAATTGAAAATGGGTTTCTTTTCTTAAAAATATATATATATTTGCTGGTATCATATCATATCATAGTATCATAGTATCTAGAGTCGGAAGGGACCTGGGCAGATCATCTAGTCTGACCCCCTGCCTTGGGTCGATCGAATACTTGGTAGTATTGGAAAAGCAAGCAGAATTGAGCCAGCGCATGGAAGAATGTGAAGTGGACTGGAAATCAAGATCTAGGTGTAGCTGTAACTTAGTAGATAACTCGCTTGCTCCTGAGTATAAATGGCCCTCCAAAAGGGTGACGGTGTAGTGGGAGATGCAACCAATGGGAAGACTTTGGGTAGCGTGTGCACCGTGTCTGTGCTTATCATGTATCTACCATTGTCCTGTCTGTGTCTGACTTGCACTTTTAGTGAGGCTGAATTTTTCTTGGTGCCACTGCTTCCTAGTGTGCTCCCTCTGAACGTTGCCAGGAGTTCAGACCCATCTATTCCATGACGCTCCAATGTGATAGCTGCAATCTTGGCTGACACACCAAAGACGGAAGTTGGGGATCTGCCTATGTTTAAGCATATGGCAGGACCAAATTCACATCCTCTGCAGGCTGGGTGTGGAAGGGAAGGGGTACACCCCAATGAGTCGCGCAAGTAAGGTGCCCTCATTGGGTTGCACAGGAGCAGCAGAGCAGCTCTGGGATGCAATGAACAGCTCAGCTTTACAGCGACTGTGTTTAACAGTGCAATGTTTTGCAGGAATAGATGGTTTTCATGCTAGATGCTAGGGTTGGAAGGGACCTCAATAGATCATCAAGTCCGACCCCTGGATCATCGATCCCCTTGCAAGAAAGATGTGTGTTTTTAAGGATGCAACTTATTTTGACAGTGTCCTTTTAAGTTATCAGGTGCTGGATGGAAAAGACTGGGTTTTTTGCACCCACCTGACCTGGGCTCTGCTGCTGCTCCTGGTTCAAGCCTCTCTTCAGCCTTCCCACATCCACGGTCCAGTATCTTCTGTCCCAGGTCTTGTTCTGGGCACCCGAGAAGTTAACACAAAAGGGCACCCAAGCGCTGCTCCCCTGACTAACCCCTTGCAGTCACTTTTCTAGCCTCAGCTGGCTTTCCCTGACTTTTCCTCTTCTTCTCAGCTTGCTAACTAGACATGAACACAAGGGAGCACCAAACATTTTCCTTATAACTCTGAAGAAAAATGCACATCTATATAAAGCTGATATTTAAGTTGATCAGTGACTGGTGTTCCTGAAGCAAGAAAGGACCAAGCCCTAGTGTGGGAGCACTTGCTGTGTCTGAATGGAGCAGAGAGATCCCGAGCCAGAGGGTACAAGCCTGGTGCTTCAAGTCAACCCTTGTCCTTGGAGATCAGGACTTGATTCTGATCCTCCTGCCATGTGCAATGAAAGCCTGGCTCAAAGCCTGTGCAAGTCAAAGGGCATCAGGCACAAAGCAACTGGACTTGCAATTGGGCACAAAGCAGGGTGGACTTGCCTGGTGTCAGTGATAGGTTTTAAATTGAACAGGAAGAAAAGGCCAAGACTGCTCCTCCATTGCTACAGCAATGCTGGGGGGAACTTGCTGTTTTGAAGCTGTCTCTTGTCAAATTTAATGGGGGGAGTGAGGAGAAAACTGCCCGGATTAGCAGTGCCTTTGAGAGTCACCTGCCGGCATGGGCTGAAAAGGAGAACATCTCCTATCATCGCTCATCAGCCCACTGAGCTGACCTAGGGACGCGGATATACTGTGATTGCCTCTTCTGTCCCCAGGTCTTTGTGCTTTCTGTGTGGCTCACAAAGAGGTGGACCCATCCCTTGTTTCTTTTTAATGGTTAAAGATCATCTCAAAGGTGTTTTATGTGTTTTGTGTGGGCAAGGGGCGATGCTTTTGTCTTTGGTTCAAGGTGGTGGGTTTTCTCTCTCTGCTTGTGTTTTAATTTAGAAGCATCACAAACTTTAAGTCCGGACTGTCTTGGATTTGCTGGTGAGACCACTTGTTGGGGGCACGTATCTGAGTGTGGATTTTCAGAGCACTTGCACATTACTTGACAGAGCAGGGTTAAAATCTTCAGCAAAGGCTTCATTCATCCAGAACATGGGTCAGTCTTTGGAGAGAAATGGGGCAGGATACACTTGTTCTCGGCTGTGAAGTGTTTGCCGTCCATGTACTTAGTGTTAATAGAGACAGACACTCGTATGCAGTGTGAAGTGAGGGTGCTATGTCAATATAATTTGTTGCTACAACACCACATTTGTCAGCATAGCTCTTCTATAGACAGCGATTCTTTTGTTATCAATGCACTCGTTTTCTAACCAGTTAAGCCCTTTGTGATCGAATTCAAAATTGCAGGTGGTTTTGACTTCAAGGCCGATGCAAGACTGTATGCCATGTTGCTTACATGCCAAACTAAACCATCTTCGACCTCTCGGGCCGTGCATGGGTTGGATCCGCGTTCCTTGGGCTCCGAAGACCCAGTTAACGATCTTGAGCTAGAGGAGGACCTCATTAGCTGCAGTAGCATAAAGACAATGACTTGGGGAATTTATCCATTAGAGGGCAGTGGTGCATCACCATTTTACACCTATTTTGCTGAGGTGTAAATGCTTTCAGAATGAGATCTCGTGAAGGCCAGTCCCCAGCTGGGATAAACTGGAGTCATTTCACCGACTATTTCACAAGCTGAGCGCGTGAAAAGAATAATGTTAATGTTTCAGCGACGCATCTTTCCCGCATCTAATTCTCACGTAACGAGTAGAAATGGGAGGAGGAGAATGGAAACAAAACGGGTGTCCTTTTCTACCTCCTGACTTCACAGAGTGCTTCGCCAGTGCCACAGCTGGAAACCAGAGCTCTGCAAAGTGAGCGGAAAGCAAAACACTGTGTGTTTCTCTACTCACGGTATAGCAGGAACAAAAAGTCCATTGGAGGCAACAGCGGGACAGGAGCATGCCTTCAGTGATACAGAGCAAGCTTCCTGCCTTGAAAAGCTCATCAACTGTGGGGGCATAAAACCCACTATGGAAAGACTGGTGATACTCACTGTCCAGCTATAAAACATGGGCAGGCCGGTCAGTGAACTCTTGAAGGTGGCTGTATACACAGATTCATAGATGTTAGGGTCAGAAGGGACCTCAGTAGATCATCAGTCTGACCCCCTGCTTTGGGCAAGAAAGAGCGCGGGGGTCAAGTAACCCCATCCAGCCTCCTCTGGAAGACACCCAAGGTAGGGGAGGGCAGCATCTCCCTTGGCAGCCCAGTCCGGGTTTGGCAACCCTTACCACGAAGAAGCTCTTCCTGATGTCCAACCTAACTCTGCTCTCCGTCAGCTTGCGGCTTTGTCACACTGACGACTCGTGTTCATCTTGAAGTCAGCAGTGACTCCGAGATCCCGTTCCACTGCGGTGCTGCTGAGAGAGTCACTTCCGGCCTGTAAGTGTGTTGGTGATTCCCTCGCCCTCGGTGCGTGACCTTACATGACTTCTTGTGTCCTGTCGCCGTGTTCAAATCTGGGCCTAGACTATTGCTCCATCTGTATTCTTGTTGGTCATGTATGTGGGCAGACCAGTAGGTGCTCTGCAGTCTGAAAATGTCCTCCACATTTGCATCTGGTGTTCGCATTGTTGAAGTCACCTCACACTCGCCGGGTAACTCTAGATCTGTTTGGAGGCTGCTCACGCTTGTCCACATTGGCCGATCAAACTCTGCATCTTCAGGGAAATGTTCGGCAGTTTTGGTATTCATCCTAACTCCTTCCTGGATCTTCTCTAATTGTGACCGCCATGTCTTTATGTGCATGTCATCCAGTGTTTGCGTTGCTATGAATTTTTTTTCCAACTATTTAAGTTGGTCTAATAAAAGAGATCAGGTTCTCCCAAAGAACCATGTCTGCTCTTGTACGAAGGAAACTTTGCTGTGAAGGAAACCATGCAGTGGGTGCCTCTTGCCTTCAATCTGCCGGCTCCGATCTGTGTTGCTTGCTATTGCTCTCCTGATTGAAAAGCCTGACCTCTATTTCCTTAACTCTGGGAGCTGGCCCATCGTCTGGCAGATGCTGTGATTCTGCCCTGACATATGTCAGTGCGAGCATGACACAGGGTTTTGCTTCTTCCTCTTGCAGTACATGAAAGGATCATAATGTATGGGGTGCATCTGCCACAGCTGTCAGTCTATTCCAGAGAGCTGTGCCAGGCATTGTGGGTTGAGTGCAGCAAGCCTTCCTTCAGCTTCTGGTTGTATTCCCACTGTGAGAGCCTGGAGCAACATCAGTGCAGGCGTGAGGGACAGGATCCCATCACGTGTGGTGGCATGACTATGGCAAGCACCGTAGGTATAGCGGGGGTAGATATGAAACCCTGGTTGGGCTGAGATGGCCGGTTGGACACCCAGCTCCTGCCGCTGCCTGCCCACATGCATGGTGTGGCATGCCCATTGGTATCACACAGCTGCTACAGCTCGTCGTAGTCGCTCAAGCAGCAGCAGTAGTGACTCTGGGGCCTTACTGGCTTTCACATGAGCATCAGCTGGAGCCCTTTGCTGGACTGGTGGTTGAACATCCCTCTGCTAACTCACCGGAGCAAGAAGTAGGGCCCATTAGCACCTGGGCAGGTCTCCACTGGTGTGACCCTGTCTTCCTTGGGCCTTGGCCGCTGGAACGGCTGCACCTCAAACGGTCCTTGTCCCAGCCTGTCTCCAGAGATGCAAACCACTCTGATCTATGCAAAGTCAAGCAACGGTGCTCGCCTGGATTGCAGTAGTCCGAGCTTTGTCGTAGGCTCGTGACTGAAGTGAGCTTCAGAGAAGGCATTTGCCTCGGTATGGATTTGTTCGTGCTTACCTGGCTTTCTGCCACCGTTCGTCGGTGTTTGTGTGCCTGTTGATGTTCAAGGACAGTCTAGCTATTGCTTTGCTGCTACCTGTATTGACCCATTTCTAAAATTTCTCCAGGCTTATGAGACGTTTTAATATGAATAGAGTATAACTTCTGGCCTTATAGGAATATTTGTCTCACTCTTCAGGCTTTTTATTTCTCATTGATCATTCCCCCATGCTGTCAGCCCAAGATGTGGAAGGGAACATGGTGTTTTGAATGATGGATCAGCTTGTTTATGTCATGAGGAGATACAGAAGGGTCTATGGATATGAGGGGATGCTTGCAGGGGCCCTAGAAATGGGATATCGTTCTTGGATGATCCTTTTCTTGTAGGCAGCCATCACACTGAGACTGGAGGGAAAGCATTGAAATATAAGCTCTGGACTCCTGTATGTGTTAGTTTTCCACAATAAATGTGCTCTAGCAGGCCAAGGCTGCATCAGGTCTTCGTACTGATCAAACAAGTCATGGGCATATTAGCACAGTACGTGGAGCAAGATTTTACCACTAGATTTTTGTAAGCCTCTTCCCCGTCCTTCAGGGACAGGCAGAGGGTATATCGTTTAAAGCACTGAATGTTGATTCTGAGTTAATTTGCACCCAGGCACAGAACAGTGAGATGATCGTGCATTTAATTTCCTAATCATGAAGGCTCTTCTGGTCATCAGGACATAGTAAATTAGCCTGTAATTGTGTGGTACACCTAAGCTTCTTGTGTCCTTTGTATCTGGGATATTACTGGGATTGCTAATATTTGTTAGGCAGTTCAAGGTTTGCACAGTTAAAAGTGATAGGTTTGCACCTGCTCTGTGCATGAGTGGTGTATGTAGGGAAATCCATCTTTGACTGCAAGGGGCTGAAGGGAAGGGAGAAACCCCAGCCATACTCAAAAGGTGGCTATTTTTGGACGGGCTATATTACTGATGTATTGGAAATCACTAGTCCTAAAAGCTTCTTCAGTATTTAAATAAAGCAAGGGATCTGCACAGCTTGAGTTCCAGTTGTTTCCCTTTTGTTAACGAGAGTTTACACCCTGCCCGGAAACAGGGTGCAAATATACTGCTTGAATACTGCACTGCTACAAGCACTGGAAGCCGGGGTGCGTCCTGGGATGGGGCGCACCAACTACATGGCAGCGGCAGCAGTGTTTCTAGCCAGGCAGCGCTGAAGGAGTCGACTGACTTCATGGCTAATCTCATCTAAACTCTTCATGCCACTGATGTTAATGACCCCCTCTCCCTTTTAATGGCCTTGATGCTCCACTAATCAAGCTACCCTTTGTTCTGCAGTTCTGCTGTCTCCTAGCTGCTTCTGGCAATGAACCTCCTATTTCACAGCCCTGCAGATTGTTTTTTAACTCATTCCAATGAAGCTGTATTTGTTTTTTGCTTCAATCATAAACTGCATAATACAGCCCTAGGCCCCTGGCAAATTAGTAAAGCTTCTAGTTCCTTTTTAACTATTTGAAAAATGTGTGTTGTTTTATATGATGATGCACCTCACCTTCTGCACCCCCACCCCGTCAAATTCAAGCTCCACCCATGACCAGAAGCCTAGCTCCTAAAAACTCTTTAGCATTGCAGAGAGGTGGTTAAAGAGGACAAGGGAGTTGGCGCTGATTGCACTCCTTGCTGAGGCCAGTCCCAGCAGTCCTGGATGTCTCTGTGGCTTTGGAGTAGGAGAAGCTGAACGTGGTTGTTAATGAAACGGGAGGAATGGCTCTGTGCTATTAGATGTGAAGATCTCCCCATCATTACTACTTCCTGCTAGGCAATGGTTGTCTTGGAACAGGATCTAAAAATGCTCCTTAACCTGAAAGGGACGTCGTTGTGGAGGTTGCAGGATGGTGTCCTTCATCTTCCTTGCAAGAGGACCATGGGGATAGCAGCTGAGTATTTTGAACATGCCTGTAGTCGGGGTGCCTGAAAGTTGGTGATGATTCAGTTTGCACATTCAGTCCAGATGAGCTGATCCAAAGTCAGCAGATCTTTCTAAATGAACATGCAGGATAATGCATGGGAACTGAACCAGGGGAACCATCTCGTTCTTAAAGCACGATCTTCTGCCGGTTGGACTAGGGGACACCTTTCTGCTAGCCAAGACCATCCCAGGTTCATCAACCTCTATCTGCGACCCAGTCATCTCTAGAAGGTGCCAAAGCATTTTATGGTCCAGGTGTAGATTATACCAGGTCAGTGGCTCCTTATTACATGAGATCTCTGAAGGTTATAGGCAAGGGGCTTTTCCCTTGCCAGCCTGCCGCCTGTTCAACAATTTTTACCAGCATGATGGGGGTGCAAAAAGCTTTGGGGTCAGACTAGCAATAATTCACAGCTGCTTTATGATGGGTAAATGGGAAGGACTTTGCCACTCAGAAGACAGAAGTCATGCTGATTTTTGCTGCTTGCTTTTTGAGCATTGGTTCTTGCTGGCCCGGCGTGTGCATGCAAGATGTGCCTTGGCAGTGGGTAGCATCCTCACCTCACCTGTTCTGGCAAGAGGCTCATCACTGGGCTTTTCAGTGATAGAGTTATAAAGTAATAGAGAAGTCGGGCTGGAAGGGACCTCCAGAGGTCATCTAGCCATCCCCTGCCTGAGGCAGGATCATCCCTGTCCAGACAATCTAAACTCCACGCAAGACTATCCTCAACCCTGACACAACACAGGCCTAGCACTGTAACCTGTGACAGGTAAACCAATCTCCTGCTTCTATAAAATATTGTAAATTTACACCCAGGAGGTCTGGGCCACATCCCCCACTACAGAGGAAGGCGAAATCCCTCCCAGTCCACTTGATCATTGACAGCTGCTCAAGGGAAAGGAGGAGCAAATGAGTGAAAGGATGTGTGGTGGGACCTCTCCTCGTGAAGGCTGGTGGGACGGCCATGCAGGCGCAACAGTGCAGGTGATTAGTCCTGCCCGGAGCAGCTGTACCGTGATCTAGTGATGATTTCTGCTTAGATGCTGTTCAGGGCAAGAAGTGAGGCTGGACCGTGCCAGCCCCTGTTGTGAATCATTGAGCTTTCAGTGTCAGCTTCTGGCTGCTTCCTACCAATCTTTGCAGTTTGTGCATTAGCTGAAGGACACTTCCAGCACAAATGCAATTGCTCTCCATTGACTTGTAGAAGCATAAGGCCGGAAGGGACTTCAGGAGGTCATTTTTTTCCATCCCAGTATTCAAGGCAGGGCCAACCCTGTGTAAATCATCCTAGGCACTTGTAGGTCCAACCCACACCAAAAATGCTCACTGACAGTGGTCCCACAACTTGCCTAGGGAATATGTTCAGTGTTTAAAAGCTCTCATCTCCTTGAGCGTCTTCCCTTCCACCCTGGTCAAAGGTTGTGACCCAAAGGATGGCCCGTGTTCATTCGGAGGCCCCCCTATGTATCTTGCAAATGAACTGGCTCATTGTGCAATTACCTTAAGACCAGCTACATGTGCAAAGTAGCTGTCTCATGATAAAAAGCTCCAACCAGCTGTAGCCTTGGACTTCAGAAATGGCCACTAACTATACCAGGGGGTGCACCGCCTCCGAGCCCAGGGATCGTGGCTGCTGTGATCCCCAAGGCTTGGGGCTCTAAGTCCCGGCTGCTTCATATGCCCAGCCAGGACCCAGAGCCCCGCACCTGATGGGGTCTCGGTGCAGCCGGGACTGGGAGCCTGCTCCTTGCCAATGCAGGGGGAGCCCAGGATTAGACTCCCCTTCCAATAAGGTGTGATCAGATCGAAGGCGAGATCCCACAGTTATACATCGTGCATTAGATTCAATTGAGCCTTTATCTGCACGTGGAAAGGGGCCCCAAGTCTAGCATTTCCTCGCTGGCTGTGGTAGCAGAGCGGTGAGGACGTCTTGCTATGGATGCTGACGGCGGCGTGCCTTAGCCCCGCTCTGTTCTCAGGTTGCAGTCTGCCCGTGGATGATGGAGCCGTACAAACCTACCTAGTCATCTGGACCGGGCGGCTGGGACAGAGTAAATGCAGAGGACGGTATTTACATTCCTTAAGAGGGGACAGCTAGCCCTGTCGTGCAGCTGTAGCTGCAGAGGAGCTGCTAATAAGGCAGCAACTCTCTTCGAGGTTCAAAACCCAGAGGAAAGCAGACTGCGAGGGAACTGCTTGGAGGCAAGAAACAGCCTGCAAGCAAAACAGCTTGCTACAGTGAGGGTCCGGGCCGCTGTGCTGGGGGCCAGAGCCATAGGGGCTCCCTCTGAGCGCCTGCCACAGGGCATCGGGGTTTGGGTTTTGTCTGCTTATTTCTCTGTGTAACTGCATGTGGGTCGGGAGGCTACAGAAACCATCAGCTCAGTTGGGTTAATAGCAAAATGGGTCGCCGAGCTGACGATTCACCTTTGAGCTTGCCAAAAGGTCAGTGTTAGGGACAGGGCATTGAAGAGGGACAGCTGCCCCAGCAATCGCAGGAGGTGCGGTGTCCTCGTGGGCTCCTCTCCCACAGCAGCAGCCAGGTGGGCTTCACAGTCTGATCACAAAACACACCCCATGCCTCCTTCAAGGTTTCGGTTGCTCTAAGCACGTTCAGGGCTCATGCCCCTGCACCCCAGGTATTCACAGTTTCATAGTAGGTAGGGTTGGAAGGGACCTAAGCAGATCATCTAGTCCGACCCTCTGCCATGGGCAGGAAAGGATGCTGGGGTCAAAGGACCCCAGGTAGGTGGCTGTCTAGCCTCCTTTTGAAGACTCCCAGGGTAGGGGTGAGCACCACTTCCCTTGGAAGCTGGTTTCAGCTTCCAGCTGCCCTGACTGTGAAATAGCGCCTCTGAACCTACTCTCTAGCAACTTATGGCCGTCGTTCCTTGTTACCCCCAGGAGTGCTCGGGGGAACAGGGACTCCCCCAATGCCTGCTGGTCCCCCTGACTAGTTTGTAGATGGCCACTAGATCACCTCAGCTTTCTCTTGGGGAGGCTGAACAGGTTCAGGTCCTGCAGCCTCTCCTCGTAGGGCCTGCCCTGCTGCCCTGATCATGCGGGTGCCCTCCTCTGGCCCCTCTCCGTGCTGCCCACATCCCTCCTGAAGTGCGGCGCCCAGACCTGGACACAGTGCTCTGGCTGACCAGTGCCACGTAGAGGGGGAGGATCATGTCCTTGGACCTGCTTGAGATGCACCTGTGGATGTACGACAAGGTGTGGTTGGCTTTCCTGACTGCATCCCCACACTGCCGGCCCACGTTCATTTTGGCATCAATAATGACTCCCAGATCCTTTTCTGCCTCTGCTCTGATGAGAAGGGAGTTCCCCAGCCCGTAGGCGTGCTGCTGGTTCTTCCTCCCCAGGTGCAGCACCTTGCACTTGTCAGTGTTGAAACCCATCCTGTTCTCATCCGCCCACCCCTGTGACCTGTCCAGGTCCGATTGCAGCCTGTTCCTCCCTTCTAGCGTGCCCACTTTCCCCCTCATCTTAGTGTCATCTGCAAATTTGAACAAGGTGCTTTTTACCGCCTTGTCCAAGTCGCTGATGAAGATGTTGAATAGTGCGGGTCCAAGGACCAGCCCGGGGGGACCCAACTGCCCACATCCCTCCAGGTCAAATAGGACCCATCCACCACCGCTTTCTGGGTGCGGCCCTCCAGCCACTTAGCGACCCATCTGAGTGTGCAAGTGTCGATGCCACAGTCCCCTAATTTTTTAATGGGTATGGGGTGAGAGACAGTGTCGAAGGCCTTCCTAAAGTCCAGGAAGACTACGTCCTTTAATGAACCCGTGTTGGTCACCCCTATGTATAATCTCCCTGCCGGCCCCTCACAGACGTGCTCCTGGATAATTTTCTCAAAGAGCTTCCCCAGGACCGAGGTGAGACTAATGGGCCTGTAGTTCCCTGGGTCCTCCTTCCTCCCTTTTTTGAAAACGGGGACCACATTGGCCCTTTTCCAGTCCTCTGGCACATCGCCCGAGTGCCATGAGTGCTTGTAAAGCCGTGCCAGGGGTCCTGCAATGACCTCTGCCAATTCCCTCAGCACCCTGGGGTGGAGATGGGCAGGACCTGCTGATTTGAACCCATCCAACCCCACCAGAAGTTCCCTGACTAGGTCCTTGCTGACCCTAGGCCTGGGTGCACCTCCCCTGGGTCCGTCGGGGATCCCGGTGTGGGGGATGCCCCAGTCCCTGCTCAGAAAAATGGAAGCAAGGAGTCTGCTAAAGAGATCACCTTTGTCATCTGGTGCATGTGTCTCCTCCAGGTTGGCTGATCTCCTCCAGCGGGCTTTGAACTGGGCACATCAGGGGAGGTGGAGAAGAGGACCAAGGGAGACACCAAACACCAAACCAAGAGACACCCACAAGAACAGCCCAGGTAAGCCAGATGATGAGCACAAGAAATACCCAGGTAAGAGACAGGGGACAGTGCGGGGATGGCGGGGGAGGCGCATGCACCCTCAGGAGGCCTGAATTGCCTCTACACTCCTTCCTGGCATGCGGTCTCAGATCCCCTTCATGCTGGTTATCCTTCCACTCCCAAGCACAAAGCTGTGCGCTACGTGAAGGCTAGCAATTTTGCTGGCATCCGTCAGCCCGACGGTCCTGGTTGCTTTCTGCTAACTTGCCGTCCTGCCCTGCGTTTCCGAGCTGCTCTCGGGCATCTCGGGTGTCTTCTCGATCGCCACTACGAGGGACCGCGGTCGATCCCCGCCGTTCCCCCCTTAACGTGCGGGCAGCGCGTCCGCCGTGCCCTCTCCCTCCCACCTGCGCCTTTCTATAGAACAGGGATAGCAGCCTTCAACACGCCGCACGGCCAAAAAAAGATCTTGCTCTTCGAAGGTGCCTGTCACCATAGCACCTCACACGCAGCTGTGAGATGACTCAGCTGCCATAACTCATGGCTGGGATGTGTCACCCGTGAATTATGACATTTTCAAGTGCAGAACAGTGGGATTTTGAAGATGGGAGTGGAGGAGAGGAGAGCGGGGAGGAGTTGGGGGAAGGTGAGAAAGATATAAAAGGGAGAGAGGGGGAGAGATTTTTTCCCAGATCTCTGAATCCCCCCCACCCCCCCTTTTTTTTTTAAACTAAAGAAATTACCAGCTTGGGGAACAAGGTGTCACAGCGAGACAGCCAGGGCTATTGCAATCTACTTTATCATCACTCCCCTGTTGTAACGGGAGGCTGGTTCTGGGTTAGGTGCGTGATGTGGGAAACCCAGGTCCCTGCTTTGCTACAGACTTCCTCGGTGGCACGCAGCAGGCAACTCAGGCTACAAACAGACGTCACACTTGTCCCGGGGCACACCATTTTATCCCAGCACAAAAGGCAGTCCTTCAGATGCCCACGCCTGTTGTCCTGGGATAAATCCTAAAACAGGTTCATGGTTTAAAAAGTACTAGTGGCTTATCCCGAGACATTGCAAAGTGCAGCTGAGTATCCTGGAATTGCATCATTGAATCAGTAGCAGCAAAGCAGCAGGGCATTCAGCCGCGTGCTAAAGCCTGATGAGAAAGGTAATGTGCCTACCTGCCCATCCTGGGATATTTCTGCTTCCAACACAGGCTCAGCTTGTCCGTGGACAAATGCAGCGTCTCTTCCTAGCCTTAGTTTCTTTATACGTCAGCTGTCCATTCACAACAGCAGCACTGCTGTGCTTCCCAAGGGCACATCGATCTCAAAATCCTTGGTGATGAAATCTGTCTAAGAAGACCTCTCCCTCGGTGGCTGCTCCAGCTGGGTTGATCCCATCTTGCTGTCTTTTCTTTTTCTCATGCTAAAGCTCACATACTTCCCAATGTCGGCTATACTGGTGGTGTTGGCGTGACCGAGCAGCTGCTCGTGGACCGGACCCATTTCCTGTTCATCATCCGTGGCTCCCACCAATCAACTAGCGTGGTGCCATATCTACCTTTCCTTTTTCCTTTATAAAGCCCTAAAATGACGCGACCTTCTGTTTAGTCACCCTCCGTTTCTCCTTGTGCCTTCGGACACTACAGCTAGAGGCAGACGTTACACACACACTGGTTTAAGTGACCAGAAACTGGTTTAAGCCTATAACAGAACAGAAGCTCAGTGCACACAAACCAGTTGCAAAGTGGCTGAAACTGGTTTAAGAGCAACCTGGTTGAATGCAGTTTCAGACTTCACTGATTTGGGCCAAACCGGTTTGTGAAACATCTGTCCCAGACCTAGGAGGTTTGAGAGCGCTCGCTTGCATTTTCTCACTTCCCCAAGTGTGGGCTTGGGCCTCACTTTGCTCCTTATCCTTCGACAGCGTCTGCTTTGCAAGCTGCAGCCAGTCGATCGGGCGTCCTCGAGGATGAGATCTTTTCCACTCCTTTGCTGGCACGCTTGGAGTTAAAAGGAAATCTGCTGTATTTCAGGCAGCCCGTGGAGAAAATCAGACTTGATGCCCACATAGAAACGAATGCACTGAAACAGGTTGTTTTGAAAGGACAGGTTACTTCAGTGCTTAAGGTCCTAAACCCGAGAGAGGGGAAAGAGGCGTCGCTGAAGAGCCAGGCAATTAGTGTGGGCTACTGGGTAGGGGCTTCGCAGACGCAGGCACTTTTCACTCCCACGTGTAATGTTGGTATTTATTCTGCCTAGCACGGAGTAGCTTAATTGGTTGCCAAAGGAACGATATAAGTGGTTAGGGGACTTGCTGGACGTTAATTCCCTGCTCCAACACAGATTTCCTCCACAACCTTTGGCAGGGCACTCAGTTTCCTGGGGGACACGTCTGGCAGCAGCTTAGCCTCCTGGAAGTGTCCTGAAAATAAATACCTCGAGTACAGAAAATGATTTCTAGGGGTACAGATCTACCTGAGAGTTAGGTGCTGCCGGTGCGGACAAGCTCGCAGCACCTGCCAAAGGAAGGGTGATAACCTGGGTAAAAAAAAAAACCCGTCCCCAGCCAAGCAGTGGTTTTTGGGATCCTCTTGGGGCAACGAGGCTCGTATGAAAAAGGAAGGGCCTTCCGGTTTAAATGGTAAGCTGCGAATGGTATGACATTAACCACATGCCATGCGCTTCGTGGAAGATCGTAGGACTGTAATTCTTGAACGTGCATTTCCAACTAGCAGCAGATGTGTGGAAGTCAGTGCGACTCAGGGGCATAAGCTTAGGGGCTCGCTGAGTCTAGTCCTCTGCTGTTTTGCAGGCAACCATGACATATAACCTCTTTCACTGTCTGGTGAAGATCCGTTTTGAAACCAATTAAGTTTCTTGCCTTCGCTACTGCGGTTGGGAAGGTGTTGCTGAGCCTTGCTCCTCCGATGGTGGGAAGCCATCTTCCAATTGCCTAAATATACCCATGGTGAGTTTACCTTTGTTTGTCCTTGTGCCAGCACTGACCTATAGTTGTTATCGTTCTTTTCTTTCCACATATTTATCCCTCTGATGTATTTAGAGGAGGCAGTTGTATCCTCTCAGTATTTATTCTGCCAGGCTCCTGATCGCTTTCTGGGGATCCTCTGCTCCCCAGATCATCCTGGTACCTCTTTGCTCCAGTCTGAATTGAGCACAGTTTTCCAGAACCATTCCCACTATTGCAAACATGGGCTCACCAGGGTCTTGTCTGATGCCATCGATCTCTATTTCTCCAGGAAGCCCCTTGCCTGATACAACCTGGGCTTGTGTTTACCATTTGCACACTCATATCCTACTGGTGCCTCAGAGTCATTCTGCTGTTGACTGCCACATCCGGTGCTTCTTCTCACCCATCATTTCCAATTGGGAGCTCCCAAGTTCAGCTGAAATTCTTGTTCATCGTCCCTACCTGGAAGAGCTTGCACTTTGTGCCATTTCTGTTATTTCAGTCCTCAACATCATCCCTTTGCTCCTGCAAGATACCTCGATCCTTTTCTGTACCGAGGATGCCTTTCACCTCTGTCATTAGCAAGTCTCATCAGCACCTTCTGACCTTTTATTTAACAACAAAGGTCCTAAAAACAGTCTTTAATGAACCCCACCGAATAACATCCTTATAGCTAGGTGCTCTTCCTCTTTCAACACAATCATTTTAGCCCGTTCGCTACCCACCTTTCAGTTCCCATACTAATCCCTCTCGTACCTAATGATATCTCATCGGGCACCATATCAAAATCAGTTATCCTTTCAAAGGCAGGCAGGTTAGTCTCGCACACTCTTTCTTTGCTAAACCTATTCGGCATTTCCATTTGCCTTTATATACTCAGTTATTCTTTCCTTCATAATCCGTCCTCACCCCTTACATATTATTGAGGTCAAACTAACAAGTGTGGCATTGCCCAGATACTGTTCTTATCGCCTTTTAAAGAACACCTGGTGCGTTTGCTATTCTCTAGGCATGCGGTACCTTCCCCAGCTTGACGGACTCATTAAATATGCTTCCTGCCAGACTTGGATTCCACGTGGCGGTTCTGCTTGGATTCTGGGATGAGGATTGTCCGGTTTTTTACAGCTATTTTCATTGCCCTCCACAGCAGGGCTGTCTCCAATGTGTCCACATCCTTTCTATAAGTGGGCACCCAAAACTGGACGCAGGACTCCAGATGTGGCCTCCCCAGTGCAGAACAGAGAGGAATAATTACTTCCCTCAATCTGCTGGCAATGCTTCTAGCCATGCAGCCAGGTTGCTGTTAGCTTTCTTGGCACCAAGGGCGCACGGCTGGCTCCTGTTCAGCTTCTTGTCCCCTGTCCCCCCCAGGTCCTTTTTTGCAGAGCTGCTGCCCAGCCCGTCACCCTGGCCTGCACCAGTGCAGGGGATCGCTCCCTCCTCAGTGCAGGACGTTGCACTTGTCCTTGTTGAGCCTCATGAGGTTTCTTTTGGCCCAATCCTCCCATTTGTCTAGGTTGCTCTGAATCCTAACCCTATCCTCCAGCATATTTACTACACCCCCCATCTTGGTGTCATCTGAAAACTTGCTGAGGGTGTGCTGCATCTCATCTTCCAGATGTTAATGAAGATACTGCACAAAAACGGCCTCAGGACCGACCCCTGGGACACTGCACCTGATACTGGCTGCCAGCTAGGCATCAAGCCACCGATTACTACCCGTTGAACCCAATGATCCAGCCAGCTTTCCATCTACCTTACAGTCCATTCATCCAACCTATACATCCTCAGCTTGCTTGCAAAAATACTGTGGGAGACGGTATTAAAAGCCTCGCTAAAGTCCAGGTATGTCAAGTCCACTGCTCTCCCCGCATCCACAGAGCCAATTATAAAAGGCAATCAGGGTGATCAGACATTTCTTGCCCTTGGTGAATCCATGCTGGCTGTTCCTGATCATCTTTTTCTTCTCCAAGTGCTTAGAAATGATTTCCTTGAGGACCTGCTCCATGATTTTTCCAGGGGCTGAGGTGAGGCTGACCGGTCTGTAGACCCCTGGATCCTTCTCCCTCTCTTTCTTAAAGATGGGTACTATATTTGCCCTTTTCCCAGTCATCTGGGACCTCCCGAATTCCATGAGTTTTCAAAGACGAAGGCCAGCGGCTCTGCAATCACATCAGCCAACTCCCTCAGCTCTCTCGGGTGCATCCCATCCGACCCCATGGGCTTGAACACATCCAGCTTTTCCAGATAGTCCCTAAACTGATCTTTCCCCACTGAGGGCTGCTCCCCTCCTCCCCAAACTGTGCTGCCCGGTGCAGTTGTCTGGGAGCTGACCTTGCTTGTGAAGACCGAGGTAAAAAAGGCATTGAGCACTTCAGCCTTTTCCTCCACATCTGTCACTAGGTTGCAGATGGCATGCCTATTAGCCATCCTGCCTGAGCCCCTAGGATCAGCAATATCTTCCCTATTGAAAACAGGGGCGAAGCATTCAGCGAGCGTTGACCCATGCCTAGCTTACCTTTCACCTCTTTCCCACCTTTGCCGCAGGGTGGACCCGCCTCTTTCCTGGTCCGTTCTTTCTTTAGGTAGCTAAAGGTAGCTTTTGCCATTTGTTTTAATTTCATTTGCAAAGTCAAACTCAGCCGGACTCTTTGCAGTTCTCCCTTTATCCCAATCTTTCATGCTTTTCATTGTATGGCTTTGCTGATGCATTATTTTTCCACTTCCTGAGGGCTCTGTTTCTCCTAATATCCTTCCTGAGGTGGTTATACACCATTTGAGTCCACAGCTTTTCCAATCCTTTCTTCCTGTTGTGGGAATACACAGAGATCTTGTGCATTTTTTGACTGAAGGAAATTTCAAGCCTCTTCTCCATTCTAGTCTGGTCTAACTGTTCACTAAGGCTCTTAATTTCTCAAAGTTTGCCCTCTTGACACTGAGACCCTTAGTCACAGGGCAAAGCACAGTTGCCCGTAGGTAGGCACTACTTAAAGGCAGTTGCATGAAATGGGGATAGAGATTTTAGCCATGAAGGTGTAGCTGCTCTAATGCAAAAGCCCTGCTGAAGATGGCACTACATATAGGTCTTACAACTAACTGGCACTGGTACAGCTTCCCCTGGTTCGCATTGGCTCGGCCCTGGGGATAGACGGAGACAGATGGGGACTTGGGAGACTCCGTACCTGGATAACATAGACCAACTCTCTGCAGATGACTGCAGGGATGGAGACTAGCAGCCTTGCAGTCCCTTCTGAGTCGTGCCAATGCAAGCTCCAGCAAAACAGTGGAACGAGACATTTTTCCAAAGAAAAGGCAACCCCTGCTCCTGCCAGCACGAGCCTTTTGTGCATCAAGGAAGGGAGAGACAGAGAGAAACATTTGAGAGAGACAAGCTGTCCAAAATCACGAACGCAAGCAAAAATGTATTACGTTTCCCTCCTGGCTTCCCTATGGCAATGTAACAGGATCCCCGGTTGCAGCGCGCTGGTCAGAGGCTGTGATTGGTGCACTGCTCTGATAAGATATAGGAAAATAAATATTCAAACTTGTGTTTAATGAGAAAGGAAGTGAAAATTTCAAGTGGAAAACAGAACTGAAGTTTGGTGGGGAGGGGTTTGAGTCCAAAGGAAAAGAATTTTCCTGCAAAATAACCCAAATCATTTAGCAAATATTTCTGAAAGAAAATTTTTCACGTGCAACTTGCTCTGTTTAGACTTTTTATGAGGTCTGCTCTCTTTAAGTACAGGGATTTTTAGCCACGAGCTGCCATCAAAATGAATAGGAGGCTGCTGAGTTTGCACAGACTTGCACTGACGTCCCATCTATTGCGAGAAGGTCTTTCTGTTCTGGGAGTGAAAGATAGGGAATTTGACACCCTCTGTTTCCCCCAGTATCCATTGGCCGGGTTTGCAGGACAAAGTTTGGGATGCATCTTTTCAGCTTCCTTTGCCTAAGGTTTCCATCCTGGTTTTTCATTGCTAGGCCTGGGCAGGTTCTCAGCTGTTGGGTATGAGCATAGCTTTGTGGAAGTTAGCAGGGATGCACTGATTTATGCAGGTGGGGCGTCCGTCTTGCATTGGTCAAATGCTCTGAAAACAGGCTGGGCTGGTGCTCGTTGAAGTCTGGACTGACTGTGTGATTGGGGCGTTGATCCAGGGATCCCCAGAGCAACATCATGAGTCCCGAGGGCTTGGGCTAAACAGCCAGCCTGGCTAGCTCCAGTCCTCTACGGCTCTCCCACCCATGGAGGCAGACACGCTGCGCACCCAAATGAGGATTTGCATCTGCGCCCTTTTTTATTTGCTATGGGTGAGCCCTTAAATAAATTGACATTTGAGGGAAACAACAGGAAGGATATGGCCAAATAATTAGTAATTGCTCTAAAGGCTTGTTTAGATCATTGTCTCCCCCCATCTGTATGCACCAGTCCGTTGTCTTTTGTCTAATACTGAAATTACAAGCAATTTAGGGCAGGAACCGTTTTCTTGTCCTGTTTGTGCAGACAACTGGCTGGGGTTCCCGATCACTATGATCAGACAAATCATAAAGACAATCTAAATGAAGCAGAAACAAATGCCCTGCTATAACACTGCCACACACACAGTCAAAGGGATACAGATCATCTAAGCAAGCGAACAACCCGGAGGCTGAAATTTCCTCTGCATCAGTTGTGTGAATGGTCACAAATCAGATCAGAGCCTGTTAAAGATGGAAGGGAAGAGAAAGGTTAAATTCAATCTGCTATAGAGCGGTCTTTGTCTTACAGGGACTCCTGTAGTAGTCGTGTTATAGTGTGTGACAGTAGTGTTATCGTGTATGTGCATGTGTGATGGTGTTACAGGACTAGATGTATCAACCCTGCTGAGTTAGGCACTGTATAAACACAGAAACAAGGACAGCCCTGGCCTTGAAAAGATAAGACAGGCTGGTGGTAGTGGGGAGGGACAGGTAAGCGAGCAGACTTCTGTCTTGAAGGCACTTTAATAGAAACGTGACCTTGTTCTTTGTCCCCCGGTGATTTGCATGGCTAAGGTGAGGGAGGCAGGGATTAACTTCATAAATAAAATCTTTATTAGAAAAGCAACCATTATCGTGGCTTTTCCTCTGCTCCAGCAGCACCTGAAGTCATGTAAACGAAGACTTAACGAATGCCCGTCTTCTATAACACTGCTGCTGCTTCCACGTTGAGCCTCTCGGCTTCGATGGGCTTTTCTCAAAGTGCACGGTGTCTTGCCTCAGGGCTCCGGTGCAGGGACAGGCTCCTCGATTCTTCCCCCGAGTGTCAGCTTTCATTTAGAAGAAGGAAAAAAAGTAAAGCTTCGTCCACTGCATGAACTGTCCTGCTTCACCAGACCTAGCGGTGCTAGTGCAGTACCACCCGTATCATTGGCGGAAAGGGGTTTTTTTACAGCTCTTCCTAGGCTGGGGGTGGGCAGCCTTTACCCGGTGCAGCCAGAACAACCCAGCTCCAGTCTGATGTGGGCCGGGTGGCCTTGGCGGGTCAGCACTGGAGAGGGGTAGGGGGAGCTTTCCCAGGCAGCTGGGAGCTCGCTTCTCCCAGCCTCCCTGCTCCTCCGAGACAGCCTCCAGCTGGCAGCTGCACCAGGACCGGGCATCTGGAAAGTGAGTTCAGGCTACCGCCGCTTCTCTTGCCCTCCACTTCTCCTTCAGCGGCAGCCCTGCTGCAGAGCACTTCCCCCTGGGCTGGCAGCTGCATGTGCACTACAGTCGGAGACCAGGGGCCTGGGACGAGCAGCGGTCGCACAGGTGCGATTCCCAGCTTCCTGGCTCCTGCGCGGGTGCAGAGAAACCCCCCTCCACTGATGCGCCACGTTGGACTGGAGCTAGGACAGTGGGGGAAGGTGGCAGAGGTGGGCATAGCTGGAAGTTGCCTAACCCTGGCACAGCTGCCTGGTCCTAAAGCAGACACGGACATAGGGTCAGGAAAGGTCTTCCAGCTGCATGAGCCAGATCCCGTGGCTCCACGTTGCTAACGCCTGTCCTAAGTGAAAGAAGAATAAGCTGCGCTGGTGTAAGACCATGCACTTCGATCCAAGAGTTTGACAAGAGTTGGCCGAGGTGCTCTCCGAAGGTTGCTTTTCAGTTAGGGTTCGAACACTGGAAGCGTTCCAGGAAAAAACTGAAAAAATGCTAATGTTGTACCCGTGGTTAAAGAGTAAACAGGGCAATTATAGGCCTGCCATTCTGCCAGGGATGCTAGACAGAATAATGGAACGACTGATTCTGAATGCAATTAATACTATAATAAATGCCAATCAACACTTTCTATTTAGGAGAACAGATCTTGTTATAGGTGGTATTTCTTTCAGAAAGATGACAGGTTTGTTTGATGAAGGCTGCAGAGTTGATGTAATGGACTAAGGTTTCTGGAAGGCAGTTGATTTGCTGTCCCATGACATTTTGATTAAGAAACTTGACTGATGCCAACTAATCACAGCACACAATATGTGGGCTGAACACCAGCTAACTGGGCTGGATGATAGGTCTCATTGGGAGGGTGTATTTCTAGGGGATTCGGTAGGGATTGATTGACTTGGCCTTATGCTAATTGCCATTGTTAGCAGTGACCTGGTAGAAAACGTTACATTGTCACCGCTAACATTTGCAGATGATCCAAGGACTAGGGAAGTGGCAAATAAAGGGGGCAAGCTCAGGTAAGCTAACAAAATGAATTTAAATAAGACCCGCGCATAATCCTACATCCAGGGCAACACATATGCAGGTCATACAAGCTAGGGGACACCTGGGAAGCAGGGACACTAAAAAATCACTTGTGGATCATGGCTGAATCATCTGACCCAACATCCCCACTGAGGCCCGAAGTATTAATGGGACCCTTGATATTGGTAGGGGAATAAATAGTGATTTTAGATAAGCCCCTGAATTTGGCTCTGGTGTGTCTGGCTCTTGAAATGCTGCATCCAGTCCTGGTGTCCGCTCTTCCAGACGGGCGTTGATAAATCGATGAGGGCTCAAAGACAAGCTACAAGGAGGGCTGAAGGGTTGGAAACCATCTTTTATCGTGAAAGCCTGGAGGAGCTCAGGCAGTTTAGCTTGACTAAGAGAAGGTTAAATGGTGATTTGATCATGGTTTTGCGTGAAGTCCCTCCGTGCAAACCAGAAAACGGATGATGGAGGCTCTTCTGCGTAGCAGACAAAGGCACTGGAAGTCCCAGCGAGTTTCCTGGGATCGCACAGATGGATCAAATGAGTCACTTGGGGTATTTTGGCAGGAGCAGGGCTCAGCCTGGTTGGTCTCCTTTCTGTTGATCACCTGTTTCTCTGTTGAGCTCCCTTGGACTAAAGGGCTGAGAAAAGCTCCAAGGTTTTCAAAGTAATTTTCACTGATCTATTGATATCGAGGAGGATGGGCACGATTAGGTTCTGTTGTAAAGACAGAAAAGGATTTAAGTTCTTGGCAACAGCTTGGCGGGTTTTGTGCATGCCAGTGCCCGGGGGGCAAGGGAGGATCCATCTCTCTTCTCTCTGTTTTCCCCCTTACGAGTGGATTAAAACAATTAAGTAGCTGTAATTTGCTAAGCGCGCATCAGCGTCACAGACTCAGCTGCAGACACCTGGAAGTACAAGTCAGATGCTGCCAACATCACTCATTTGGCTCCTTTTAATTGGCAGCCTCCTAATTTAGCCCTGTGTTTGTCACCCACTAAGAGTGACTTGCCTGTGGAAGATTTCCCATCTGGCGCCATTTGTCACACCACACATGACAAATGCCAGCCAGATGGAAAATAATGCCCTGGCCGTGCATCCTGGGGGTTCACACTTCACTAGTGGCTCACACAGCTGAAAGCCATGAGACCGTCCCGTTATCTCTGGGAGGGAGCGCTTTAAATAGAAAGGAGGGCCCCAGGGGATCGCATTATTCAGTCTTGGTGCTGTTGGCTTCCTTCGTACGTTTTCAGAGCCAGGATTCAAGTCCAGCCCTTAGGAAAGGAGGATGGATGGAGTTAGTCTGTCGGGCAAAGGGATGATCTCAGGAGCCCACCTTGCATCGGACCAGCAGTACATAGGACACGGAGCGAGAAGTGACCCCCGGGCACGCGTCTACACCGACTGCACTCCTCGTGCACTGTGGGCCAAGCAACGTCACCCGTCCTTCTCCTGTCCTTGCTGGAATACCTCCCACGCGCTGCCTGCCTGCCCGCGCGCCATGCTGCCTGGGAGCTAGAAGACTGGATTACAGCTCAGGAGATCTGAGTCCTAGTGTCAGCCCTGCTATGGGATCCCAGTCTGCTGGGCAAATTGCCTCTTTTCTACGTGCCTCAGTTTTCTCACCTGTCAAATGGGAATAATGATCCTGCCCTCCCTCCTGTGCTGATGTAAGCTGTACAGATCAAAACAGCTTGGCGTTAGCATGTTTGAATATGCCCTGCTGTAGATGCCTGTTTAATTTATGCCACTCATCATAGTATTTTCTCTTAGTAAAACCACATCCTTTTCTGTCCAGATCTTTCCCTTCTGCTGGCAGAAATGCGGGGGGGGGGGGGGAACTTTTTGGGCAAACAAAGTCATTCTTGGCTCACGATAAAATTCACGCCACGGAGGTGGAACAGAAATGGCTTATACGGAGTTGCCGCACGTGGCTTTTCAATTACGAGCTACCTCTTGGCATGCACCTGAGCTGTCAGCGGGTACCTAATATCTCAGGGCTGCTGAAAGCGCACACAGTGCTTTCCAGGTCGGGTTTATGGCTGCAGGAGCTGACGGTCTGGTCCAGGCAGGCGAGAGGACTATGTAGAGATACATAGCACAGGAGCTTCTGGATGAATCTAGTCTTCATGGTGCTAGGTTTTATGCAAGGAGCCAGTCCTCAAAGTTACTTGGGTGCCCTTCTCCCATTGCTCCCCAAGGGACTGAGCCCGACTCCTTGCCAGGAGAGACTTTGTGACAGGGAGGCGGTTTTAAATCGAGGGCTGTATGGAAAGAAAGCAGGGAAGACTGTGGGGTGTGAGTGGGTGAGAGCTGGGATGGAGGCAGGAGTGACATGGCATAGATCCTTTGACCAGGAGCTGGGTCTCAACGTGGAGCGAGACAGGCCGCTGACAAATGGGTGTGGGGCAGGATGCAGCGTGGAGTCTGAATAGCACCGGAGCACAGGTACAGACATTACACTTTTACCAGTATAAATGCTCGGAAACAGTCTAAACCTGTAACAGTCCAAAAGTTTGGCATGCACAGACTGGTTTAAAAGTGGCAGAACCCGATCTAAGATAGACCTCGATGGATGTGCACTCAAACTTAATTGATTTAGGTTAGCCTGGTGCATCGCACTTCTGTACCGGATCCTCTATTGATTCCAGTTTGGTTGCTGTCCGCTGGCATCCCAGGCGTCCCCGCCAGCTCCCTCTTGCAGGGGGGTGCACTAGCACTCGCCTTGCACTTGGCTGCTCTGGCCAAGCACCCAGCCCACTCTCCCCTGGCGTCACCACTGTGGCTGATGATGACGTGGCAGCAGGGGGAGGTGTGCTTGGCCATCCTGGGATTGCACCCACTTGCAGGGGCATAGGGTCCCTGGGTGGGTAAGTGGGACCTCACCCAGGGATGCCCATGCCCCCCCAGGCAGGCACAGCCCCAGGGAGGATGGGTGAGCACGGTTGCATCTGCTGCCTGCAGTTGACCATGATGGGAGAGCAGGGGGAGGGCTGCTTGGCTGTGCTCAGCAGGCTGGGGAGCCCGCTGGGAGGTGTGCAGGAGCACCCCCAACCTCCTGGCCTTGCCCAGTGCAGGCAGCCTCCATGCCCCCCGCCCACCAAAGGGCACATGCATGTTCTGTTCACTCCTGAACTAACCTACGCTGCTTACAGAAACCCATGTAAGTCTGATCGATTCTGCCTCGGGCTTTTTGAGCATCTGTACTTAGCCTTAGAGAGCAAAACTCCAGCCAACCACGGTAGAGCAGGCACGGTCTGAGAGCTGAAATACACCCAGAAAATCCAGCTGCTTCTCTGCATCTCATTTCTCTCCCCGTACTAGAGGTGTCAGAGCCATCAACCTTCCTCCCCCTGAGATAAAGTCTGAGGCAGGGCTCAAGGGGTTAATTTAAACATCGCCTCCCTCTTCCCCCTGGCTCCGACCAGAATCACTCTGCACATCACAGGTTGCTAAAGACAGGCCTGTACTGCAAGAGTGAAGGTGGTAACGAGGGGGTTATGGCTCATACCTTTCTCGGAGAGCAAACAAAATATTTGGCAGCTGCTGGAGAAAATGGACGTGGAAGGGTAAATCCCCCCCATGTCGTGTCTCATGCATTCAGCAGACCCCATAAGAAGGGCACGTTGATAATCAGGTTACCTTAGACACAGCCGTGAGCTCCTGAACAGCAAGCCAAGGACAGCGCTGCCGCGAAGGCGTTCGCTCGTTGAAGAGTTCGTGTACTTCTCTATATAAGCAGTAGCTGCTATTATCCAAGATGCATCTTGACCATTGCACAAGAGCTAATGAAATTGTTTTGTTGGGGGGATAAAAAAAGAAAGAGCACTCTTTGAGAGGAAAAGCTTTTCGACTTGAGCTAGAGCTTTGCGGAGACATTTGAGTCATGTTTCTGTGGCTTGGCCTTCTCCTGCTTGGCCTTGTTTTTTAGTTTTTATCCAAATGGCAAGGATTTTTTTTTTTGCTGTCTCTTTAGACCGACCATATATCTGGGAGACCAGCTGGACACGTTTCGGGGCATCCGGTGCCCTTGCTCTTGATATTTTGGGCCATCACCCCAACAAGAATGCTCCAACTACCATTTCCTCCTAACTTTTTAGTTTTACTGTTGAGTCTTTTTCTATTCAGTAGATGAACAGAACTCAATTATGAATAGCAGAAAGCATAATTCAGGCTGAATTGATTGTGAAAGCGATGCTCTGCTTTTTCAGCCAGCCATCGTTCTTGTCAAAGCATTGGAACGAGGGAGAAATGGCACAATACCATGGGCTGACCGGGGGAGAAAAGTCCAAAGTGATTTCAATGTCTTAGAACAAGGGTCAGCCACGTTGTCCAGGGGGGCCAGGACCAAAATGACCCAGCTTGTGTCTAGGACCCAGTTGTCCTTGACCTTTTCCCTGCTGCCTGGCTGCGACGTGTTGCAGGGAGAACTCCCCCTCCACCAAAGCCCTTGGCACCTGCCTGCAACACGACATGGGCAGAGCTCCCTGCCACTAAATGCTGCTGAAGCCATAGCCCTGAGGGCTTCGACACCAGGGCTGCGCGTGCTGGATGCAGCCTGCAGACCACAGGTTGCCAGCCCTTGACTTACAAACTCATCGAGCACATGGATTCACTGCCAGCTGCCCCACTGGTGGATCAGGTTGCGGGGGCTAGGACCTGCCCCACCCCAGCATCTCTTTCCAAGCCCTCTGACCCTGGCAAGGGAGCCAGGGCTGGGAGCAAGGGGACATTATCCCCATCTGGGCTCTGCCAATGGAGCAGGCAGCTCCTAGGGGAAGGGTGCAATCTCCCAGCCCCTTCCAGGAGACAACTGTGCTTTAGGTTCCCCCCCCGTGCTCCCTCCCTGCCCCTGAGCTAGCACCTGGGGGGAGCCTAAAGCATCCCCTGGCTGCTGCAGGGGCCCAGTGCAGGGCTGGTGGGAGCGGGGACAGACTGCTACCAGGAGCAGCAAATCTGCTCCCCAATGGGTGCACGTCTAACCACCTGCCCGGGGTAAATTACTCCGGAGCAAACCAATCAAGCAGCATTTGCATGTGTAGATGTGGCCCTGATCACTGTTTCACTCTTGAGCTGTTACTAGCTGATCTACTCACAGCAGGCTGTCCTCGCATCTTCTTCTGGCCTTTTAAATTTGGAAGAGGCAAGTGGCAGGGATCCTGTAGAGGCTATTATGTGTCCGACTGCTGCAGACTGCACTTTCAGCTGGTGGGTGGGGTTTGTTTGGTTCCTCTCGTTGTCTTTTCCCTCTTATATTTAAGGGCATGGCATAGCCTTGCAGGACGCATGCAGATCTTGTAGCAATTCGGAAACCTCCGTTATGGACGTGATTGCTCTGGCGGAAAAATACTGCCACTGGGGTCATGGCTGTGGGCCCCAGTGCAGACACTCTGAGTTTGTGCTCTTGCCATCTGCTTTGGGCTGTAAGAAATGCGGAGGAAAGCCAAGCGGCGTGACCCTGTTTCTGTCCCTAGCTGTTTTGCATGTGTATGCCCCGATAGAAAATGAACCGAGTCATTAGGTGCTCAGAGGTGTTCATGTGGGCCTGTGGAGACCTCTCTAGTCAGGGTCCCAATATGTTGGAAGCATTGCCTTCTACCTTGTGCCACTGGGACTAGCTGAGGCTGTGCAGTGCTTGAGTTTGATGGGTAGAGTCCAGTGGCTGGACACACTGGCCTGATGCATCAGGGGGTGGCACCAGCTGTGACTTCCCCCGCCCACAGCATGGGCTAGTGGAAAAGGTTCGGGACTGACACTTGGGACACCTGGTTCTGGTCCGAGCTCTGCTGCTTGACACTTAGTGAGTTATTTCTGCTTTCTAGTACACTGTCTGTCTGTCTCATAGCACATCGAGCACACATTTCCCATTGTGGCTATGGCCTCCAGGTGATTCTGTGTTCCTGGTAACTAACGTATTTGTATTTGTCACTCTTGCACATGACACTGGTGCTCCCCAAAGTCAGTCATGAGGTGCATCTACATGTAAAATAAAGTTGACGTGATGACCTCCAGAGCAGTTTCAGACGGCCTCAGATGCTTCTGGGTGCAGCATCTATATGTGCACCTGAGATGGCAATACTTTGAGCTGGGGTGGAGCAGTCCTGGGCTGCCAGCGGGGATGGGGGTTCAGCCCGCGGCATCAGGTGGTGGAGGGGCCAGCTGGGGCATGAGGGTCAAGCAGGAGTTTGGCCCCTGGCTGCCCAAACACGTGCATTTGATCACACGTAATGACTTTGCCATAAGTACTATCTTACAGCGGAGTTAATAAGTTTACTGTGCCCTAATGCTGGCGCACGTGTAGACTGGGATGCTAATTACTCTACTACTCTGCATTGCCTAATCTCTTAGCAAAGATACGCAGTTAATCTCGACACAACACAGCACATAACAACCTAATCTGCCCAACGCGTGATACAACAGTGACATGCGAAACTGGGGTTGGGTAGACTGGACATGGACCAAGTGGCACGTTCGCCCCTTTACAGGGGTACCAAAAGAGGGCAACTCGCACAACGTGGTGGCGGGAGTGTGGTGTGAGCCGAAGGGGCTGCTTCACTTGCCTCTTTTGGCTCTTTTGTTAACTTTCCCATAGCTCCACATACTCGTCCTCTCTCATTGTCCAAGTCGGACTCCTGGTGGTGTTGCTCTGGAGTAATCTCATTGACTCCAACAGAGATACGCTGCATTGACGCCCACAGAGTTTTACTGATATAAGTGAGAGGTGAATCCAAGTGAATAATGAGATTTAACGAGCTTTTGACCATCCAGCAGCAGAGGATGGGCCAAATCCTTTCGTGTGGTATACAGATGTAATAATTCCCCTAGATGTATGCCTGTTCAGCTGAGATTGGTATCTGTCTGTCTCTTATGTGCATTTGCCCCTTTGAGGGGGAAGGGCACCATCTCCTGCAAAACTAATGCTAATTCTTCAGCGTCTTCTTTCAAGGGCATGCTCCCTGTGTGAGCTCTGGAGGTCTGCTACACACGTGTACATGTAACATATGCTAAAGACAATCTTTATAACAGATTCTGGCAATAGCCATCAGGGAACAGGAAAGGGCTTCCTGGTGGATAAATGACCAGTTGTGGGGAGGATAATAGACCCTAACATAAAAGAGGACTTTTACATTTCAAACCAGCCATTAATCTGCCCATGAGGTCTCACACCTTGATCATTATTGCTTCACGCCATTTCAATGAGAGTTTGTTGCACGGCGTCATTCGACGTTCGCTCCGGCTGTGTCTGGACCAGGCATTCGTCCCCCCGCTTCTGTCCACCAGCAGATCCGTGCCATTTACCTTGCAATCGGCCCGCCGCGCGCCGCCTGCGTCCCTGCAAGATCATGAAAAGTGGCTGGCTTTGTAAATCACGAGGGCATTTGTCACACGCATTTTCAAATAGGCAACGTAAATTTTACGAAGCATGTAAATATATATATTAGCTTTCTCACGCTGGTGAATCAGGCTTATCGTGCCCTGAAATGGGCTTTATGAACCTGCTCAGATTACAGTGTATGCTGAATTTGGCAATTGATTCTATATTTAGGTCTCAGCTTTTAATTTTTTTTTTCCCTTCAGAGGAATGAGACTGCATGCGAGGCGGCATTGCCAACAGTTATTCATGAGCCTGGAGGTCCAATGGGTTCTGCCAATCTGCTCCGTTGGGGCTGCTTGACAGTCCATTTCTTATTCAATACGGTGCATTTAAAAATGTCATGGTTTTACATAACTGAGGATGTGCTTGATTAATGTGTTTTCTGGGGAGTTTTTTTAAATACTTGAATTGGTTAAGAAAAGTCCACTAATGCTTAATGGGCCATGACAATACCCTCTGTGCCTTAGCTTGGCTGTGATGTGCCATATCAGCTGATCCGGGAGATGGAAAGGGTTATGCTCTTATTGTTACGGGGAATAAAATGCAAATGAATTAGTGGAGCAGATTTCCTTCACACTACTGGAAACGCATTCTTTTTCAGGTCAGCAAACATGATGATGAAAACCTTGTCATCTCTCCATCCCCAAAGCAACACTTGCCTCTTCCCCAAGCGGCGAGGAAGCAGGCCAGTCTCTTTTAGGTTTTACGTTTCTGTCTCACTGCTCTCGTTTAAAAACCCCAATCTTGAAACAACTCTTTTGTGGAGGGGCTGGGAGAAGGGAACGGGGGTAGGTTGAGAGCGACGCGACTTCAGCATGACAGGAGTTTAATCAGAGTTCATGTCACCAGTGCTAAATCCAGGAAAAATAAAACAAAAAGCAGTGTTGTTCTTTCTAGGAGAATAAATATCTTTCTGTAATTTATCTGTCATAGTGGGCTATTTTTTTATTTCCTTTCCTTTTTTTTCCCCAGAGAAATGCTGTACAGCTCACGTCTTGGTGTGACTTACAATTTACATAGCATCTTTAATGCAGGGAATATCGTGGAAAGCTGTGCAGAGTGAAAGGCAATTAGAGAGTCAGGGTAGGGTTTTTCTAAAGCATTCAGCCTTGACTTGACTCCGCTCCCACCGAGAGCTGGGGGAGTGTTTTCCTGTTGGCTTCAGAAGCAGCTGAGTTTGGCCAAGTGCTGAATGTTTTTGAATATCCTATAGTGGGCTGGATGCTCTGTTCTGGGAGGGCAAGTCAAAAGGAGCTGTGCCAGCCTGTGGTGTAAGATCAGGACCAGTAAAGGGGGTGGGAATAGCCAGGGAGAGATTTGCAGAACTGGAGAGCGGTGCTAGGGCACGTGCGTTCGACACCTCTGCTCTGCCTAGTCGCACAGAGCTGAGCGTGCACAGAGCTGACACACGTGAGTGAAGCTTGTTTCCTTGGCTGTGGTCCTGGGCTTGGCAGGAAGATGGCATGGACCTGGCCTTGCTTTCAGGGGCCAGGATGGGCATGCAGCAGAGGTCTGTGGAACAAGCCCAGGGAGGGCACAGTCCTTGTCTACTGGTTTGGTATCTAGACAGACTGAAATCCCTGCCCTGCCTTCTTGCTCACTGGCCAAGCAGGGGCTGGGAGTATGGAGGAAGCAAACCCCTCTCCTAACGCCATCGCTTTCTGAAGCTGCTGGGCCCACGTGAGTATTGTGGCCCAGCAGATGTTGCATTAGTAGGGGGGGAGATCTTTATGCATGCTCTGAAAGCCCAGCGTTGCATGCTGAGACTCTGCAGTCTGTGCGATCGGGGCTTAGCCCTGATTCATGTTCCCGAACCCTTGGCATTACACTAAGCTGGGTCCCTTGCGGCCCTCTTTCTCGTCCTACCTCTCATGCTCCAGCTCAGTCTCGAAGTGTGGAGGAACTGAAGCGGGTGCATAGAGAGCTCACCTCGCAACCCAGTGAAGAAGCAATCCCTGACAAACCGTGCGTTAGCGATGGTGTTGGTATGACCGCCCTGGAACTGCCCATCTCAGCAGCGAATGAGAGCAGATGTTGTGTCCAGTATAACCAGCCGAGGAGAGGAGGTTTATACACTGGAAGATAGACTGGTTTGTACACTGGAAGATAGCTTCCAGCTGAGGATGCTGAAGGAGGGCTCGTGAATGCCACTGTGCTATGTATGGGCCTTCACCCACTAGAAACGGGGATGAGGCCAGGTATGCAAGGTATTCATGCAGGTCAAAAAATAGGTTAGAGCGGACCCACGCAGTGACCCAGGCTTAATTCATTCTTGTACCTTGTACTGCAGACTATGCAGCTTTGTTGCAAATACCGAGTCAACTCTTCCTGGTCCCTAATGGCCAACTTCCAATGGAGCTGAGCACCCAGCCGAGGCTGTCTCTAGCAGTTACTGTGCAGCTGTAATTCACGTCCTCGTTTGGGGTATTGTACACGGCCAGAGGGTCTTCAAGGGGCCTGTGCCTGCAGGACAGCCAGGCTTGCTCTGCTCGTGGCTGAACTGTTTTGCTTAAATGAACTCAGTGTTTATAGCATTTTCTAAAAGCACAGCCACTTACTCTGGGGCCTAAAAGGGAGCAGAGACCTTTTTAAAAATGTGTCCTCTAACTAAAGCCCGGGTCAAGAATTCCTCCTGCTTCCAGCTCGAGCTTGAAACAAATGACTGTCTCCTCCGTTCCTCAATTAGACTGAGTTGCAAAGGGGCAGGTCTTTTGTCTCTTCCCTTATCAATTAAAGAGTAACTTCAGACCACGCCATGCTCATTAGTTTTGGAGTCTCAATATCTCGATCTATCATAAGCGGTTTAAGATTAATATAGGAGAGGCTCGCTTTCTTGGTTCTGACTTTAGTACCCTGCAATTTGATTTAGCCTGGATATTATTTCCCCGTGGAGAAGGAAGTTGTTTACCTTGGAAATATCATAAGCAATGGACTATTGAGAATCGATCAATCATTGCCCCGGCGCGCGCGTGCAGACACCGGGATAATTACAAAATGCAACATTCAGCTAGAATTGTTTGGAGATGTGGTTTTGATTAAGCCCGAAGAGCTAATGAAGGGAGAGTCCAGCCATAGCAGCTGTCATTGGCCTGTTATGAGCAGAAAGGAGACAGCTCTGCTTTTTGGTTTGAAATATGACGTTGTTGTCGGAGAAGTTAGCGCGAATGAAGAAGAAAAGCACCTTGTTATGCAGTGTGCCAGCTCTGTAGACCCGATTGCCTTCTCAGCAATGCAACTGTAAATTAAAAGCAGGTCCTCTGACCTCAAGTAGACCTTACTTGACTATTTCCTGATGCTGTGATAGAGCTGATTTGGCTGTAAGTGTCTTCAGGTCTCATTTGCTTGCGCTGATGACTAGTATAAATCTACAAGGCGGAGAGATGAAATGTGCATGGTCTTTAATGGGAATGTTCATGCAAAGGCCCTGGGGTTAGGTCTTAAATTTGCACCTTTCAAATCTCTGATATTGTTATAGACTTAGTGTGCCTTGGGATCTTTTGCCTCTCTGACAAATAGGACCGATTGGAAAATCTATTTCCACCTCTCCCCCGCCCCTTCTCTCCCTCCACAGAGAAAACTGTCTACTGCTTTATTAAGGACTTGTAGGTATTGGTTGGAAGCCAAATGCATATTTGTTATGTTGGTTGAATATTTCAGGGTTTGGGTGTTTGATTTTGTAACGGAAGATTGAGTTGTTGAAGAAAGGACATATTTTCTGCAAAAGCTGTTGCTTTGTCCAAAGATGGATTTTTCTGGCAGTAGGAAGGTTGAATGGGAGTCTATGCAAGCCGCTGATATCCCCACATGATGAAGAGGCAGCCAGCTGACATAATCTAGTGCAAAACGGTAGCGAGACAAACCAAACAGTAGGACCTGTCTCCATCCACCACAATCCTAGCATCATCTTCACCCACCAAAAGGAAAGCAGTTAAGCTCATGGGAACATACACGTCACGGTTATCTGTAGCTATACAACAGTGGCTGCTGGGATACTTGCCTTCATGGTGCTGTGGCAAAGGCAGGGATCTCACTGAATGCACGTGGCGGATATAGAGGCCATCGGTCTTGGGTTGGGGTATTAGGGATGCAGGAAAAAGATGCCAGCAAGGCTCACTTTCTCTTGTGCCACCAGAGGCTGCTTCCAGATGTGTAGGGGCATGTGCTTGCAGCAGCAAAAATAGTAATGGCACAGATTTGCACCGCTGCTTTGTCTCAGCACGTGCCCCTGTGCATGTGCTTTGTTGAGGGACAAATTGTCCTGCTTCAGGAAAACTGCCCGTGCCCAGCTCCTCCTGGCATGCTGGAGGAACCAAGTGAACCTCGCAGCCAGAGCATCTCCCTGGAGGATCAAGCCCCCGTGTCTGGCAGTGCACGCTCCTGTCACATGTGCCTTGTTGCGTTTTTTTCCCCATGCTTTTTTTTTTCTTTTGCTGCTAGGATTTTCATTTTATTTTTTTTCCCTAGTGGAATTGCTACTCCAAATTTGCAGCACAGGGCATGTTTTAATGTTCCCCATGTGTAGTTTGTGGCATCACGAATGGCATGCCCCTACTTGTCTGGACGTGGCCGGGGGGGCATCAGCTGCTGTATGGCTAGGCACCAAACTGACCATCCAATATTAGCCCCGGCAGCAATACCATGTCTGCAGAGAGCTGGTACAGTCTCTCAGCCAGACTCCCTCTTCCTGTAGAAGCAGCCCAGCCCTTTTCAAGGGCCCAGGGTTTCCCAGAAACAAACCTGCTGATTCCTTCCTCCTCCCAGCTCATTTCCTCTCAGGGGCAAAGCTTTCCTACCCGACTTTACAGTCCCTGCTTGTGAGCAGAGTGCTCTCTGTAAAGGCCTCTTTCCTCTCAAAAGCTCTGCCCTGGCACCTCACCGAGGTCTGAAATACCCTGACTTGGTTGCCTCTTCAAGCACCCTGCAGAGCCTCCCCTGTGAACAAGCATTACCAAGGGCCCGGGACACAGGAGAGAGGGTTTGTGTGGCCCTGAAGCATACTGAGGGGCAGGAGGATGCTTTGCATTGCAGTGGCTGAAATACTGGGGTCAATTTACTTGTACAGAGACGACAGGAAGAAGTGCTTGCTTTTTACTTTGTATTTCCATGTTCTTGGACACATCTACATGTGCACTTTAATGTGTATTAGCCTATTTTAATGCATATTAAAGTGGCACTAAAAACTGTGCTATTTAGTGAGCATTAAAATAGGAGAATGCACATTAAGTGTCACTTAAAAACTGTGCTCTTTAGTTAATATGCGTTAGGCTGGGCTAATGTGCATTTTCTTTGTACCTCACACGGAGGCACCAAATGTAATTCACATTAACTAAAGCACATTAATGAATGCACATGTAGACGTGCCTGAAAGTACTAAATTTAATGTGCATTAACTAAAGTGTGTTAATGTACATGTAGATGTGCCCTTTGTGTCTTTGGACATGTTCCAAGGGACCTTTAGCCCTTTGCTGTGGAGGTTGTACGTGAGTGCCAGTGAACATACATTTGTGTGTGTGAAGCTGACACCAAGTACACTGATGCGCACACCCAACCTGTTCTCTTGCAAGGCAAACTTGGGGTTTCCCTGTCTAGGCTGGGTGAAGCCGGGGGAGTTTTGTCTTACTTGCATCCAGGTACTTATGAATGGGCCATTATAGTCCCGAGGGAGCCTGCTTTGTTGTGGCAAGTCCCCTGCAGTATCTGGTCTTCCTGAGTCTAGCTCCTGCATGTTGTGCAGCCATTGACTTCAGTACAATGAATGCTAATTGTTACCTTGTCAAAATGGTGTCCACCTCACACTGGTGTAGGTTAGGGCAGGGTACTTGACCAGTCAAATAAAGTTCAGTCAATTGACTGGTCAAATATCAATCAAAAAGTGTAAAAAAAAAAAAAAAAATGCCAGTAGTTCCAAATAATACACAGAAAAAGCACACCTTTTCCATTAAGAAACATATTAAAAAACAATTAAAAAAATCATATTTTTCTCAAGAAAACTACAAAAAAAGTAGTGGTTTGTTTTGGTTTTTTTTTTTTGGTAAAATTGCCAAAATCTTTGCCTGGTCGATAAATATGCAGCCAATTGACAATATTTGACAGGTCAATTGATGCGCTTGCCAATCCTAGCATGCAAGGGGTAGAGCAGTGGTGAATTGTGCCCTGTGCCATGCTCCGAATCCTTAGCCCAATACAGGTATCACCTTGCTACATATCGCCCATTGCTTCTGTACCCCCACTGATATTGTACAACCTACCTGGAGATCATAAATCCAACCTTGCATAGGATGGTTCAGTGAGAACTAGTAGGGCTCTGCTTTTTGGGTGAGGCTGTTGGCAGCTTATAGGATGCAGCTGTCCATTGGCAAGCAGGGTACGGCCTGCTGCCATGAATCCAGGCTCTCATGCTTCACACACTGGGTGGGGGCTGCTGTTCGTACTTCCTCTTGAGCTTGCCATCCTGTGGTCAATGCACAGAAGTGTGTGAATTGTAGTCCTGGAAGATTTAGCCATCTTATCTGGTCAAAGAAAGGTCATTCAAGCAGGTCATATGGACAGCAAGGGCAGTCAACATGCAGGCCTAAGAATGAAGAAGTCGGCTTTGGAAACTGGAGGGGGAACGGAGAAGTGGACTATATAGACCGATGCGCAAGGGTAAGAGGCTCCTTAATGCAGACACAGCCCAAGTTGGGAATAAGTAGAAGTCACGGGCATCTCACGGCCATTGGGTGTAATGGATGGATGGAGATGAGGGATGTTAGCCCCGGTGCTAAAGGGGTGGTCCATCACAAGGACTGCACAGGAAAGGGAGTGAGCTCTTCAGCTGGAGCTACAGGCTCTGGGATGCTTTTTGGTTCACTCTGCCACTAATTGCTCTTTGAATTTGCATGGCTCAGCCTCTTCTGTCTGTGACTCCGCTACCTCATCTCCAAAATCAATACAGCGTCTACCTACCACTCGGAGGGGAGGAGTTTTCATCTACTGATGCATGTAAAGTCCTCTGAGGTGAGAGGTTGCAGCAGTGCGTGGGACTTGGTGCTGGCGGCTTTAGCGGGGAGGCCAAGGACCAAGTGGCTGTAGAAGTGGCCTTGCCCTTTCCCCCTTTGTGGGGGGCGTACAGGGGATCTGTAATGAGGGGCAGCCTGACTGTGAAAGCTGAGCTCTTGAGGGCTGTGCTTTGCTTGCTTTATGAGTAATTTAAAAAGCCTCCAGCCCCTGGGGCTATAACTCAGACAACTGCTTTTCACACCTGCTTCTTGTAGAAATTATTGCAGTAAATACATTCAAAATAGAGAGAGAGAGAGAGAGGAACCAGTAGAACCAGATTTTACTCTCAAGTACAGGTTAAGCTCCCAGGTCTCAATGCAAATGATATGAAGCTTGCAAGATAGTATACAAATCTGTGGCTCCTCTCTGGATTTCACAGCAAAGAGGACAACCAGAGGTCACAGTGCTTCTCTGCAAAATAGCTGATAATAACCACATCCATATGCCAATCCTGCACTGGAAATTAGGAGAGGAAAGGAGAGATTGACAGATTGAGATCCTCGTTACCTTTAATTAAGTCCTCCTGGACACGGGTTTCTGCTGGAAACTCACAGCACATCCAGATCTGTTGTTGTTGTTTCTATTTATATTGTAGCAGTGCCCAAGCCAATAGCTAGATGGAGTCCCCTTGTGTTAGGGGCTGTACAAACATGCACTAAGGAGTAGTCCCTGTCCCCCCAAATTCTTATTAGATGTTCAAATAAAAATGAGCAACATTTAGAAAAAAAAAATGGCAGATAGGCTAGGCTGGCTTAGATTACACCTTCTCCTACAGGTGAAGTGGTACAGGCATGAGCACCTTGCCGGGGTCATCTGACCCCGGTGCTCTTTCCTGCCAAGGCAGGGGGTCGGACTAGATGATCTGCCCAGGTCCCTTCCGACTCTAGACTATGAAACTATGTTAGTTAACATGTCATCTTAGTACAAGGGATGTTTTTTTTCTGGCCACAGTCCAGCAAAGTACCTGTTTCCCTCGCTTTACTCGTGTTCTGTATGTGTGAATTTGCTCTGATGCGATGTCTTCATCAGTGACTTGGATTTGGGTGTGAAGTGTGCTGTGCCCAGGTTTGCAGATGATACTAAATTGTGGGGTGAAGGGCACACTCCGGAGAGTAGGAACGATTTCAGGCAGACCTGGACAGGCTAGAGAAGTGGGCAGTGCACAACAGGATGCAGTGCGACAGGGGCACGTGCAGAGCGCTGCACCTAGGGTGCAATAATATCCAGCACGTCTACTGGCTGGGAAGGGGCCCGATCAGCAGCACGGCAGTGGAGAGGGATCTCGGAGTCACGGCGGATCC
>JAGPOW010002742.1:22995251-23005824 GCA_030014935.1 Caiman crocodilus | reverse complement strand
CCCGATCAGCAGCACGGCAGTGGAGAGGGATCTCGGAGTCACGGCGGATCCAAGATGAACATGAATCATCAGCGTGATGAAATCGCCAGCAAAGCTAACTGCACATTATCGTGCATCAGCAGGTGCATGACGAATAGGTCCAAGGAGGCGATACTTCCCTCCATGCAGCATTGGTCAGACCGCAGTAGGAGCACTGCGCCCACTTTTGGGCGCCGCACTTCAACAAGGATGCTGATGCGAGGGTCCAGATGAGGCCACTTGTATGGTCAGGGGCTTGCAGACCAAGCCCTACGAGGAGAGACTGAGGGACCCACACCACTTCAGCCTCCGCAAGAGAAGGCTGAGGGGTGATCTCGTGGCCGCCTACAAATTCATCACTGGGACGCAGCAAGGGATCGGAGATGCTCTGCTCACCAGGGCGCCTCGTGGGGTAACAAGGAGCAGTGGTCACAAAGAGACAGAGAACAGATTTAGGTTGCATATCAGGAAACACTTTTCCATGGTAAGGGTGGCCAAAATTTGGACTGGGCTGCCAAGGGAGGTGTTGCTCTCCCCTATCTTGCGGGTCTTTAAGAGAAGGCTGGATAGGCACCTGGCTGCGGTCGTCTGACCCCAGCGCTCTTTCCTGGGCGTCAGGACAGTCGAGGTCCTGGAACGTATCCCTATTTGTTACATGGTAAAGTAGGTGCCCTTTACGCGAGTTTGAGGTATGCGCCGTTTTCCAGGAACGCAGGTACCGCACGAAGCCAGGGAAAACCTGTATTTATGCACGTGTGTAAGCGTGTGCTTAAATCTCATTGAAGTCAACAGGACTGAATTGCGCACTTACATTTGTGCTGTGGTTCAGCACACTGAAGGTTGATTCCAGGAACTTGACCGTCTATTGTCTGTGACGCAGCGAGGTTTTACTGAAGAAATACCATCCGCAACTTGGGAAACACCATCTCCCTTTTCACGCGCTACCCCTAAGAATAGGTCAGCCCTTGTAATGTCCTGTGTGGGGAGCTGAGGTCTGATTCGGGGCAAATCATTCACCTTGTGGGAATGTAAGAAGCACCCCTTTGAGGAGCAAAGGAGGAAAGCATATACTTATTTCGGTGGGAATGGGAGGTGGAGCCTCGTAAAGCGATGAAAGGCCATCAAACCCACCTGAGAACTGAGGGGAAGAGAGATGAACAAATTGCAACAAGGTGCAGGTAAGGGAGGGTCAAACTATAAAAACCAGAAGGCGAGACCAAGCAGAAAACTTTGGGTAGTGCTTATGCACTATTCAAAGAGTTGATAGAGGCTACCTGGAGGGACACTGCCCAGCTGTGGACCTGGACAAAGACATAGGAAATGGCATGAAAGCTCCTTCTCCAATCAGCCCATCTAGCTGGCCTCTGATGGATGGGCACCTTGGCCAGACCCAGGAGGATGCTGATAAGGAAGGGTCTTGGGCTTTCCAAGACCGCAGATGGGGAGCATGTAGGGAAACAGCTGAAAGGAAAGGTGCACCCAGAAACTCGGTAGGAGGTCGAGAAGGAGCTGCTACAACCGTGCAGGCATGCGTCAGCCTCCTGGCTGAATTGTCCTGGGCAAGGTGGGTGCAGGCAACAGCAGTGCGGGTTTTCTTCACCGCCCTACCACAAAGTGGAGCAAGGCTCTGGAAACCAAAGCAGCAGACTTCTGGCCTGCGATGTTTGAGATCCCTGGTTCAAATCGTGGGAAAATTGTAGCAGGTGAAGTGAAAATTATACAGCCTGTCACGTAATTTAATGCACCAGCGAAAGGCGTTCACCTCCAGCAGGGAAGAGGGTGGTATAAGAAACTGCCTGGAAAGGGGGAAGAAATTATCAGTTTCATTGAGGCCAAACAAAGTTATTGTAGCATGAGAGAAGATGATGAAAAAATGAGAAATCTACTTACGCAAGATGGTGCTTCAGACAAAACCTGGTAATTCATAAATTCTGCTTAAGGACCCAATTTGCATATTGCTAAATAACCAGCTGGATCCACTCAAAATTGTTAAAGTGAATCTATTTTTTTTTTTGTGAAATGAAGCTTTCATGCCCAGCTTCAATTAGTTGCATTTTGCCTTGTTTTCACCCAAAGCAGTGATTGATGATATAGTATCCAGTTTTCAAAATACTCAAATAGCATTCAGACTATCTGACCTCTTTTCCCTTTTTTAACCTTTCTGCTACTGAGCATGCTACAGTGAATGATGCAGCGATGCCTGTGTTTCCTCCTCCTTTTGTTTTTCTTTTCCTTTTTCCAGCCTCTGTCATTTCTAAACAATAAGGAAGTTTTGAAAATTCACAGTATAATGACACGGAAAATACAAGAGGGAAAAGTGAGAATGGGGAAGACAATCCTGGTCATTGTTCTGTCTTCTGCCTTTAGATAGAAAGGGCAGGGGAGAGAGAGGGGAAAAAATTTTTTCCCCAAAAGTATTAAGAAATATTTTTCAGTTTGGAATTGTATTAACCTCCCACCAAACCCACATTAGGAGCTGCTCCATTTTGCAATGAAAAGTGCTGCCAAATATTTTTTGCACGACGACTTTCCTCTTTTTCACCCATAGCTGCTTCTGCGATGAGCGTCTTTGCTGAAGTGGCCAAACACAGGGCAAGGTAGAGCTGTGGCTTCATCTGCCCCCTGAACTGGGATGAGATGACAGACCAGCCGTATCAATAATGGTGCTTGGCACTGCCTCAGAAAAGAAAACGAGGATGGCACTTGAGAGTGGGCATCTAATACAGCTGTTGTAAAGCATAGAGGCTTGGGTGGTTACGAAAGGACCCGGCGAGTTACTATGTTGTATGAACTCTCTGTGTCCCCTGCAAGGTAGAGAAATAACATTATCCCCATTCCCAAGGATGGGAAAATTGAGGCAGATGCAGTAAGCATCTCAAGGAATATCAGACGTGTGGGTTAGACCATACCCAGATGATGCGTGGACCATACCCAGCTATCCTGGGATAATACTAATGTCTTTCAGCTGCTACCAGCCCACTGGATCTGTTTTGATGAATTAATCTGAAGAGGGAGGAGGTGCTGCCGGCCATTAGAGATCCCTTGAGCCATCTGCTCTCCTTTACCTCCTCTGATTCAATCATTTTCTTGTCCTACATGCTGGGTTTTGGCAGCGGGAATTGTGTTGCTCTTGATTCCAGCAACAGTAGCGTTGGGTCACATCCTGTCTCTGCAAAGACTTGCAGCTACTTGGAAAAAAGGTGTAGGGGTTTTCCTTTATAATTTCCTCCTGCTGCTGGCATCTCCCCTCAGAATGATTTATGAATGGCGAGCTGAGCCGAGGGTGTCGTACAACATCAGTGCTTCTGAGTCCTGGTGATAGGAGCCGGGATAATTAATAACAACGAACTGGGAGTGTCTGCTATGCATCGGTGTAAGGTAGTTTAGGCACCGGGTTGTCTGAGCTGTAGAAATGGGGGAAGGCAAGCCTCCTTCCCCTCTCTGCCCTACTACATCTCAATTTCCTCTAATGCATGTCAGCTTCCTTTAATAATTAGGCAATTCCACCCTTTCAGGGGGAGAGTTTCACAGATTTCTTTTCTTCCTGTTACCTTGTAGATGTAGTACCCGCGCCCTGTGGCAAATCAATGCAAACTGTATTAGAGTGCGTTATTGCAGCGGGCAGGCAAGCAAATGCACCCAGAAAGAGTGGTTGGCTCTTGCGAGCGCTTTGAAGGCGCCAGGCTTGTTACCTACCTGGTCTATTAATTTGTATTTTGGTTTCACTTTGTCTTTGGAGTTTTTTGGAGCAAGCACCGCTGAAACGATCAAGAGCTGCGTTGGCTCATAAAGGAGAAATGAAATGGTCGGCACCTGCTGGACTCCTTGGTTAGGTGAAATAAAACTGGAAGGGAGACTTAGAAAACTTCCTCAGGTCCAGCCTAGAAGTCGCTGGATCACAAAGTCTTATAAGGGAGTGCGCTGCTTGAGGGCATGCCTACCCCATGCCTCTTCCCTGGGGTGGGAAGCCTGGTGTCCTGTCTCTGCTGTGAGAGAGACACAACCAGGAGATGGAGATCTTTAGGTCAGGGTCGTCCCTGCTACACGTCTACCCTGTGAGGTCCTGAGCCTTGAACTCCAGGTGCTACCGTTGCAAACATTGCTTATTCTTTGCGTTATAAAAGTGCATGGAGGCCCAGGCAAGGATCTGGGCCTGTACACGCTGTGCCCCCATGCTATCTAAAATCAGGATAGCTCTCGTGGGGACTTTCAAAGCTGCTGGTGATGGCATGGGAAGACAGATTGGGAGGAGTTCCCTCCCGAATGGCTTGAAAATCATTTGTGCAAGACTTGCTTCATCAAATGCCTGTAAGGAGCATTTTTTTTTTGAGACTTTGCTAGTTTTACAGCCTTTGCATTAGACCCCAGGAAGAGTGGGGATCATCAGAGCAGGGCTGGGGAGGGAGCATCTGGCTACAGTCAGCAGCTTGCTATTCTTTTTATGAATTCATTTTTTGCTTTTCTCTCTTCCCAGTAAGCATAGTTCCCTCTGCTCTTACTGACAGGTAGAAAGTTTTTTTTCCCCTTCCCCGAATCCTGTAGCGCTGCTCTTGAGAGCAGGGAAAGAAATAGCCTCAGGTGAGTGTCTTTAAAAGGCTGTGTTTGTTGTCTGAGACAAAACCGCACAGGCAGCAGCAGGTTAAAATGTCCCCTGGCAAACTCCACCATCAAAGCTGGGGGTCCCCATTGGACACGCTCCCCTCTGCTTTGTCAAGGACTCCTGCCTTCACCGAGGACTGTTGCTTTGAATTTACCTCTACCAGGGAACAGGAAACAAAACCGCTTGCATTTTTCCTTCTAGCTCCACCTTAGGGTTTGTGGGAGTGCCTTTCCGCAGGGGGGCAAAAACCAGCAAGGAAATTACAGGTGGATTTGGGTCGGTGTCCAAGTTTGTCACCTATACAGAGACTGAGGTTGAAGGGGGCAGCTTCACGCTCTGAGAACAAGCCCTCGGCTGTCAGCTGGAAAAGTGCAGCTTACGTGGCATTTCCTTCCTCGCCAACCAGTTTCCATCAGGGTTTTATATATCACCCCTCCGTGTAGCATCTGGTCAGCATACACATATCTCCGAGCAGATGTTCCCCTAGCCGCAGTCCGAGGGTCAGCAGTGTTCATTTTGCTGGTAGCATCCAGGGGTCCGGCTGATGACGGTGCTAGCTCTCCTATTTGTCGGATTGCACTAAAGAGCTAAAATTGCATAACTTTCCTAACAGGGCTTCCCAGGTAAAGCAAGCCTGTGCTTCCTGCAGGGCGGTAGCATGATTGTAAATGGGACGGGTGATGGTTTTGTGGGGCCACCAGTCAAACTGCGGTGGACATTGTGGAAGAGCGAGTCACCGCCCCTTTCTCCCCACCTCCCACCTGCTCCACATTCATAATTATTATCATTTATATATATATTTATTTTTTAGGATCAGAAGGCACCAATATGCTCTTTTAATCTGACCTCCACCAGGGCAGAATCTCACCCAAGGAACTCGAGATCAAGCCCATCACATCTGTCTGAGTGACAGTACCCTTTTTAGAAAGATTGATCTGTATTGATCTGGTATTGAGCTGTAGTCGTCAAAAGACTGAGTGAACCCAGGACATTTTCTGTGCCTGTCTGTCTGCCTACCACCCAATCAATGAAACCAGTTGTCTTGGGAGGAGCAAAGGAAAAGCACGTCCTTCCCTGAGCCAAATGCAAATGCTAATGTTTCTGAGAGACAGTCTTGTTTAATGACTGCTGAGATCTGGTTCTTGTGCCCTAATGCCATCAGATCCCTGCACCATATACACTCCTGCATGCTTTAAGCACTGTGCCCATTATCTCTGTGTGTGTGTGTGTGTGCACGCCTGCATGTGCGTGTCTTTGTTTTCCCTTGGAAAAGTACCAGTAAATCATATGAAACGTGTTCCATTCAGAAGCATTTATTTGAAGTTGTGGTTGCTCTGCAGTCATGAATTAAGGGCAGGTTAGAGATGTTGGGTACAAAGAACAAGTGGATATAAATTGGCTAAATTAGGTTAGGCTGGCAATTGGACGAAAGTTGCTAACCAGCCTTTTGAATGCCGTGGTTGGGGCAAATATCTTAACAAGTTTTAGGGTGGAACCGAATGGGTTTACATGGTTGCTCCTGATAGCAGGGGGCTGGACACGGACCCTGTTGGTCCCTTCCCATCCTGGTGCACTTATGAGCTGGAGAAGGAGGCGGTTGAGATGCCTGATCATCCTTAGCTCTTGTGGAAGTTTGTTCCACAGTCTGGGACAGGTCCCTGTGGTTACGTCTACCCTGATTGTTAGAGCTGGCCATAAGCCTACCCTCCGGTCCATAATACCTGCTGGCTTCTACATAGAAAATCCCCAAACTCAATCCCTCATAGCACTTGTGGGATGGGTCTACTGAGCTTCAGGGCCCAAGGTGGAGTCCCCCTTACCTGTTTGTTGGGAGCTCGCTATGGGGCTGCAAGACCTGAGTGCGGGAAGTCCTGCAGCAATGATCCCACAACTTTCTGGTCTTCACTTCTACATCCCACTTTCCATCTCTGTGGCCAGTAATGCGACTGAAGAAGAGAAGGGGCTTTGTTCCTACAGCTAAATGAATATCCCCGGGTCCACACAGTCCCTACCTGTGAGGTTTTTTTACAAGCAAACAGCTCCCTGAGGACGGTTGTATTCATTCTTTCTCCTCCAACTTCAAAATTCAGCAGCACCTTGGGAAGAATCGAGTCCTTGACTGTCTTGCATGAATGACCCCACCAATATTAGTCATACTACCCTGTTTATATAATCAGATTTTTCTCCTGAAGAGCAGAGGGGGTGGGTGTGAAACGCATGTTATTACTCATCATATGTTCAAGGATATTTATAAATGTTAAGCCATGATTATACCTGTCTCCATTATACATGGCACAGTCAGGACCTGTTTTTTCAGCGACGCCTTACTCACAGTTAGGCTGCTAAGGAAAGGTGTGATTTGTGTGCACATGTGCTCGGCACCCAGCAGCTTTTGTGGTCACCCTTGGAGTTAGCACTTTCACAACCAGGAAAGTTTGGCCTCCTTCTCTGGCTCGTTAATGGGAGATGAGGTTTTTCCTATCTTTTAAAGAAGAAAAATGCCTTTCTGGGCTAGCTGCATCGTTACATCTGGAGTCTTTCAGGCCCTTGTCGTTGGGCACCACTTTTCTAATTCGGATCAGGATTTGTAACACTACACAGCTCAGTCACCACAGGCCCCGTGGGGCCCGTCGCTTTGCTCCCCCTTACTGCAGCACCGGTCACCTAAGTGAGCGTGCCTCATGCCAGTGCCGCTCTGCCTCTTGCTTCGGGATTTACTGCAGGATCCTGCTGCTTCAGTTGACCCTTATTGAGATCACTTGGCCACTTGACAAGTGATGTTTATACAGGTCTGGCTCGCTCCAGCATCCCAATTCCGGTCCTCTGTGTGCGCTGCAGGAAAGGGGAGTGCATGGCCCCGTGCACAGTCTGAGATTATGCACTGTTCCTGTTGAAGAAAGAGGCTACACTCTCCATGGATTAAGAAACAGATTCAGACCTGACTGCATGCACAAGTAAGACAGGGACTGTGTTTGAGGAAGGTTGTTTTTGGAGCAGTGCAGATGTCTATTTATTACTTATCTTGAGCTGAGGCAGCATCGCGAAAAACCTCCCTTTCCTTTTCCCCTCTCCCGCCCAATTTCTGGATTTCCTTACTCGAACCGAGATCCCATGTGTTTATAGACTATCCTCAATTTGTGCTTTAATTTGCCTTCTGGAACATTTGCTTGCTTAGAAATCTGTTACGACGTCTATTGCTACAGCATATGGTTGCCTTCCATCGCTAAGTGATCAATTAAAAATCACCGCTGTCTAGCAGACTACAACACCAACTTCTGCTTCTTTGAATGGGTATTTGCAGCTGGTTAGGGATTAAAACAGATTGCAGTGGATTAGGCCAAAGATTAAATCGGACTGTAATGGATATCGTGTGAGATCGTTCTGTGCCTATTCTTGGAAATAGATTGTTACAACTCGGTGGCTGTCCAACCGCTCGGAGTGGGTGCCGTGAGATGCACCACGCTACTCTGCATTTCGCAGTAGCAGCAGAGTTGAAAGAATCCAGTTTCTCTTGCCTGGAAACACGGGTCCCTTGCCATTTGAACGAAATGAGGTTCTGCGCTACCTGTCAGTAGTACAGAGCCGGACACAGGTCAGCAGATACTCGTCCATCCAGTAGAGGGCAATGGGATACCTCTTTTCTGGGACGTCTCCTGGCTTTGTTCCCACTTCATGTGCGACCTAAGTCCCCTCAGAGGGGTTACGGGTTGGCAAAGCAATGGTTTTTAATGAGGTTCTGCTCTAGGGTCCCCACTAGAGCATGCCACGTATGTGATTTTGCAGACGGTACACGTTGTGCACTATGAATATGACTTTCAGGCTGCTTTATGTGGAAAATATGGCCCATTCATATCGAATAGAAGCTGAGCTCTCGTGATCATCTATCTGTCATTGTGGGGTCTGGGTAATTGAAAAATGAACCCCTGAGCCCTGGAAACCTGATCTCCTGTTTGCAAGCTGTAGTTTCTATTAAAAGTAACTTCACTGCAAGACAAAAGGTGTAGCTGCTCTATGTGGATGGGTAGTGGAAGGGGGAGAAAAACAATGCATGCAACAATGTTCCCGGCCATGTTCCACCCCATTTCTATAAGCATCTTTGTTTGCAAGGTTTCTAATAAAAAGTTGAAGGTCTCTTCAGCTAAAACCTGTTCATGTAGTTGTGACCTGAAGAACCTGTGCCTCCGTCTGACTCCTGCTCTCTTTGACTCCCAACACAATAGGGTCTGAAGCCTTTTCCTCCTGTTCAGGAAGGTTGGCACCAAGGCAGAGAGCAGAAAAACGACAGCTCGGCTTCTCGCCACATGAGTTCTGGTAGGTGAGTGGGGTTGTTTGCCGAACACATCCATACGACAGCCCACCAAACTCTCAGGAGGATGCTCATAGCGGATGCTCAAGCCGGGGGAGCAAACCTTTGAGAGGATGCTCACAGGAGATGCTCACACAGGGGGAGAGAGCTACCTCTGTAGGGTGAGGAGTTGATGGGACTCTGATGGTTGCAGCTAACCCAAGGTGGCTTCTCAGCGGGGTTTGTATAAAACAGGGGTGGTCAGCTTGTGACATGGGTGCCAGAAGTGGCGGACTGGGGAGGAGGCAGGCAGCACAGCTGGGGGGTAGAGCAGAAAGAAGAGCAGCAGAACAGGTGTGTGTGGGGGGGGTACAGGACGGAGCAGAAAGCCAAGGAGCAGATAGGGAAGGGGATTGGAGTGGCGCTCACAGAGAGCCTGCCTAAAAGGTTGGTCCCCCCACGGGTATAAAGCTGGTCGGAGAGATGTTGATGACAACGGGGGCTGTTCGGGGAGTGCAGACCCCTTCAGAGGCAGCGAGGAATATGCACCTGGCCCAGAGAAGTCTGCACCCTTAATCGTGTCTTACTCTTGAGTCAGTGAGCGGATGATTGATGTGCAGCATGATGCGTCCCATTTATGGGCACGGCAGCGTGTGTGTGTAAAGAGGAGGGAGCGTGTGTGTATTCCTCTCGCTCCATCTCCACCCAGAGAAACTCGCAGCCCCCAGTGCCAGGCTGCCGGCTCCGCATTTGCAAATGATTGATTGCTTGCTTTCCTTTCTTTTCTTTTTTTTTGGGGGGGTTTAAAACCCCCGCCACCCCCGATGCTGTTGCGTTGCCAGGATCCCAGCAAGGGCATCCCCTCCTTTAGGTGCTACCATCTCTCTGCGTGCGTGTGGATGGCAGAGCGGCGTAATCGCCTGTGTAACAGTTGCATGCGTGTGTTTATGTAGCAGTTCTGGCGCAGGCACCTGTCACTTCAGCTCCCTGCTCCCACACGCATCAAATGCCAGAGCCTAAACGGAGAAGGGAGCATAGACTCCCTTTTCCTTTGGGTGCTGGGCTCTGTGCCGGCTCAGCATCCAACCCAGACGTAACATGCTTTGGGCAGGGCTGGCTTGGGTTTGCCCCGCTGTTGCCCCACCACTCCCCAGCCATCCCCTAGATCCCACATGGATCAAAGCAGTCATGTCTCTGTATTTAATATAACACATAAATATATTGCACAGCTGTTGTGGCACAAGGGGAGCCTGGATGGGCAGAGAGGCACCTGGCACGTGGCCTGCCTGTGGGACATGTCCCTCCAGCAGTGCCCCTGGGTTGCAAGGGGCACGAAGCAGCAGGTGCAGGGCAGCCTTGGAGCATGCACTTTGCGGGGGGTGCAGCCCGGGGCAAGGCAGCAGCGTCCCCGGGGAGCCGCGGCTGGACACACGCCATTTACTCTGAGCAAATTTGCAGCTGGAGGCGCCCCTCGCTGGTGACTGCAGCTCCTTGCCCCCTTCCCCTGCCCGGTCCCTGCAGCCGGGCTGCTCCTGCCCATGGCGGGGACACTGGGGGGAAGCCCTCCAGAAGCACCCTCGTGTCCTGTGCGGGGCCAGGGCAGAGCCCCAAGGGGCAGGCGTGGAGCTGGAGCTGGTCTTGCAAGTGTGTGTGTGTGTGTGTGTGTGTGT
>JAGPOW010002742.1:22947367-22995151 GCA_030014935.1 Caiman crocodilus | reverse complement strand
GTGTGTGTGTGTGTGTGTGTGTGTGTCTTTGTGCACGCACACACACGGCTTACTGCCAGGAGAGTAAGTATTAGCACAACTGCCCTGCTTTCTCCTGGAGGGGGGGGTGTGAGATCCTCCTCGATGCATAGCGGGGTTGCACACGGATTTCTCTGCATGTGCACAGTACAGCACCCCCCTCACCCGCACACCCACCCAAGTGTGCAGGAAGAAGGGGGTGCAGGGAGATCGCCTGCCTGTGCCCTGGAGCCCTGGGGGCAGCGCCCTGCTCCGGCGGGGATGTGGTAGTGACCATGAGGATTGACCGTCTCCCCCGCGAGAGCAGGGCTCTGTGGGGGGGTTGGCTGTGGTTGCGATCACACACACGGTGCATCCAGCACACACACGGAGCGAGCAATCAACAGACACACAGGGTGCAATCAACACACACACACACACATACGGAGCGAGCAATGAACACACATGGAGCAATCAACACACACGGAGTGAGCAATCAGCACGCACGCACACACTTGGAGCAATGAACACACACACAGGGTGCAATCAACACACACGGAGTGAGCAATCAGCACGCACACACACACTTGGAGCAACGAACACACACACACAGAGCGCGAGAAATACCCCTGGATCTCCCTGCGGGTCCCTGTGAGGAGAAATAACACAACTCCTTCCACGGCCATGTCCTCGCACACGCACACTATCATGAGAGGCTCCTCTAGCTGCGAGGTGACACGCGCAGCAAGAGAAACACCCTCGGCTCCTTGTGTAGGCATTCGCTTTGCGCGCACACGCGTTAGGAGCAATGACACGCGCACCCCCCGGGGGGAGAAGGGCTCGGGGATCTCCCTGCGGGGGTTTCTTGCACGCGCACACGCGCGCCGCGCGGCTCCCCCCGGCTCCGGCCTGGCCCTGCCTCCGCCCGCGCCCCGCCCCGCGCCCCCGGCAGCCGCCTGGCTCCGCCCCGCGCGCGGCGCCCCTCGCTCACTCCATCACTCCCCGGGACGTGAACAGTTTCCCTGAAAAGCACTTTTCCAGCCCCCTCCCCACCCCCTCCGCCAGCCAGCACCAGCATCCAACTCCCCGGGAGGCAGCGGAGTTGTCCCCCCTCCCTCTCGCTCCTGTCCCCTCTCCCCGGCGCGGAGCCGGCGCGAGGAGCTTTGCGAAGCCGCCGGCATCCCCGGCATCCCCCGGAGCATGGAGCGGCTCGCCTGGACGTGGCTCCTGCTGCTCACTTGGTGCTCGGCGGGCGCCGACATCGCCCGGCGGCCCTGCTCGGCCTCGCCGGTGTCCCCCCGCGCCCGCCCGCCGCAGGAGCCGCCGCAGCCGCCGCAGCCTCCGCGGGGCTTGCCGCGCTGGCCGGGCAGCCGCGAGCGCGGCGCCGGGCGGGACGAAGCCCTGCAAGCGCTGCCCGGCGGGGCGTGGGGCGACGGGGACGAGGAGGACGAGGAGGAGGAGGTGGCGGTGGCCGTGCCCCGCGCCAGGAGGAGCAGCGGCGCCGGGCTGCAGCCCTTCGCCCCGGACGGCGGCGGTAGGACCGAGGGTCTGCCGCTCAGGGAGGACGGCAGGGCCCGGGAGCTGCGGCTCACCAGCACCAGCTTCGCGCTCACCGGGGACTCGGCGCACAACCAAGCCATGGTGCACTGGTCCGGGCACAACAGCAGCGTGAGTAGCCGCAGGGCTGGGGGTTGAGGGGGGGGGCGAGCAAAAAAAAAACACGCACAAAAAAAGTTAAAAAAAAAACCCAGGAGAGACGGGGGAACGTGTGTGCACTCCCCACCCCCCCAGAGTGCAGGCGGCCTCTGCCTCACCCGGTTGCTCTGCTCCTTTTCACCTTGACACGCTCCGATGGGGGAGTCAGTCCAAAAAAGAAACCCCCTGCTTTGCAGCCTGGGTCCAGAGCAGCTCGGATGAATTGTTCAACAGCCCCGCCGCTGCTGGAAAGAGGAAGGGAGAGGGTGAAGGTCCAAGAGCCAAAGAAACCCCCAGAAAAATCGATGCCAGATTGAGCCTTTTCTCTGAAATCAGTACATGCCAGATTGAAAAAGGAGTCGGAAAGTTTGCGCGGTGGGGTATGTGCGAGGTGCTGTTGTATCAAGAGGTGGCGCCCTTGAAAAGTCTTTTCTGAGGAGCTACCCCGGAGCCCGTCTGCTGGATAGAGCGATGAAAGGGACATTGTTATGTTAGCAACTGTTACACACTCGCTCACACTCCTTTTATTATTATACACCCAGGACAGCTATAAAAGCCATCTCCATTTGATTTTAACCTGATATCAGACATGCTATTTCTAGTCAGGAATCATTTAAAGGACCGGGGAAACCCTCACGCCTGGTGACAATGTGCCCGTTATTCTGATTACTCTAGATAGGCACAGCCTGGGAAATGCCTCTTTGATTGTTTGGCTGGGATTGCAAATGTGCATAAAGCAATTAGATGTGGGATGTCTGGAGCTCAAAACGATATTCCTCCTGGGACTGGTGGGCTGTTTTGGGCCAAATTATCTCTCTCTGTCTATATCCCCTTAATCCCCTTTATCTATCCATCTATCCATCCACCCATCCCAGATCAATAATGCACAAGTCAGCCATCGTTCTACATTTTTCAGGACGGACGTTTCACCCGCGTGTCGTGACAGCCCCAAATGCTGACAGCTGTCTAGGTCTTACCTTGATTTGACCAGGTTTAAAATCTGTTCGATTTGCCAGACATGAATTCAACAAGCAGTCAAAGAGAAAGACGTCGCAATGTCCCTTTGGGCAACACATTGCCTCTATGATTTTTTTTTAAACTTATGAAGGCATCTATCAGCCCAATCTCTGGTTTTCATTTCAGCACTGAATCAAAGGCTGCTTGGGAAGGGAAGCAAAGCCCTAGCATGGATTTCCAATCGCTATCTGTATTTCCTATTAAAGTAACGCAGAGGATTCATTCTCCAGGCACTTTGAAAATAAAGGTTGGGGTTTTTGGGTTTTTTTTGGTTTTTGTCAAGATGCATTTCAAGGAGGGCTTTTTTCAGAATCTTTTTTTCTTAGCCTGTGCCGTTTAAAATCAGTAGCTTTATTTATTTGGGTAACTTCAGATAACCGATGAGGCAAATACAGGCAGGGTTCTCCGGTTGCTCAGGGCTCCTTCAGAGAGGCGGGCATGGAGAAGCAAGGCTGAGTTCACTGAAGGCATGGATAACGGGGTGGTTTCTGTGGGAATGGAAAGCCAAGAGGGTTAATAAATACTAGCGTCCTTCCTCCACGGTTTGTCGAATGGGAGGTTTGGCTGCTAGAGACTTCGCTTCTTTTCTTTACTGTCCCTGGTGGAGAAGACACACCAGAGTTTGATTCATTATACATTTTGTTTTGTAAGCAGTGCTGTTGTATGTGAGTCTAGTGGGAAAGTTAAATGCTTCAACTTGGGTGCTTTCATTGTCTGTGCCAGGCTTTTTGCTGCGCTCTTGCTTTTCCCCAGGTTTACAGCTGGGTTGTGCCTGGCATGGCGAGGTCAAGCAATTTGCCCAAGGTCACCCAGTGAAACAGTGGCATGGCTCAGATCCTGGCTATTGGCTGTTAGCTCTCTGAGCGCAAGACCAGATTGCTGCGTAATCTAAACCAATGAAGGATATATTTTCTTAACTCACAGTTGACAAAACAGCAGGAAATGCAGTTGGAAATGCACGGAGGATTGACTCACATCCCGTCGTTATGTTCGATGCCTTGGAGGAGTGAGTCGGACTTAGCTGTATTTCAGTTCTCAGCGTACCAAAGAAATGAGCAGGGATGTGGGATTTGCTTTTTCACCTTCCTTTGCATTTGGATAGATGCAAAGCCTGCTAACTCTCATGCCTGTGAGGCTTTCTCTTTAAGCTCTGTCAGTAAAAGTCTGTTTAATAAAACAGTATGTTTCACGGGAAACAGGGACGGAGAGTTTGAAAACCAGATTGATTTGCAAAGAGAAAAGAAAACACTGTAATCAAAGATCAGGATGGTGGCTGAGCCTAAAAACCTACACCCACTTTTCAGGGAAGAGAGAGACCCTCTACATTATTACTCGGGATCTTTTCATCTGCTGCGCATCAAGTAAATAAATCAATAAGTAGCATTCGAAAAAAATCATGCTTCCAATATTAAAACCATTCCTCTCTGCATTTTCAGGCAGGGGAGGGTGCAAAGGGAGTCAAAACAGACCTTGCTGTCAGGAGACCTGGGTGCTGCTCTTGGTCCTGCCAGAGGCTTCTTGTTTGACCTTATGCAAAACAATTAACTCCTTTATGCCTCATCTTCTATTAAAAAAAACGGGGATAATTCCACTTACTTACCACCAAGCGGTGTTGTGGAGCAGAATTTGTTTCTGTTTAGAAAACACAGCGAGATCCTCTCGTGGAATTTGCTGTGCAAAGTACAGAGGATTCATACAGGTGGCGTTTGCATATGTGCTTTGTCCCTTAAAGATGGCTCGGCACGATGCAAAGGACCTCATTGTGCACAAAAGGAGGATTTCACGTTGACCGTGAGAGACCAGCACGTTTGGTTCATGTCCCGACTCATTTAGTAGGTGCCACTGAGGCTGGAGAGAGAATGGGGAGGGACAAGGACGCTGGTTGGCCAGGCCTCTGGAAATTGGGGAGGCTTTTCACTATATAGAAAGGAGTGAAATTACTTTCAGAAAATCTGCAAGCTTTCCCTTTTAAAGCAATTCCATTTGGGACATGTGGAGGATGCACAGCCGCTGCCAGGGCAGTACCGGGATCTTCCCCCCCCCCCCCCCACTCTCACCTGACCATGTCTTTATTTGACTATTTCTCACCTGCCCGAGAGCTGTCACGGCTCCGTTCTCCCTCTTTCCCCTGTACCTGCTCTCTTGCGATCACCATTTTGTCCCTAGATTTTCTCACTCTTTCCTTTCTGTAGTTCTAGGATAAGGAGCAGTGGACTATTTCTGAAAACCTTGAATGATTTAGAATTAAGCGAATCATTTGCAAATGAATTCAGCTGGCCACGCTGATAAGACATGCTGAATTGGCTCTCTTTCCCCAGATGATCACTGGTGAATCAGCCACTGAGACTGCTATCAGGAGGCTTCAGAATCAGATAAAAATGTCAGTTTTTTTACCTTGCAGCCAGTGTTTCATTTTGCCTGCAAATACATGAAAACTGTCCTGCATCGGTGCATTGTCTTCACGAATTGCAGGGTTGAAAGGGTTAAAATGTTGTGTCCAACTTTTCAGAAGAGGGTCTGAATGCCAGCTGTCCCCAGGGAGATGCGAGCTGCATGCCATAGCGGAGAATATCTGCCCTGTGCATTTGGAGGAGGCACTGCTTGGGAGCTTCGTGCTATTGAAGGTGGTGGCAGCTAATCACGAAATGCTTTTCCTGACTTACCTCCCAGGGTCATCACAAGTTTTGTGCAACGGTCCAGGGACACGGGAGAGCCGATTCCTTTCCTTCAGCTGGCTATATAGAGACCAAAGAGCCTTCTCCTCTTGGGGCTGATGAAGCCTAAGGCTCAATGAGTTGGCAGAGCGCTCCAGCAAACAGCAAAGTTGTGGAAGAGCTGCTACTTGGGCACAGTTTTTGCACGTGCCTTTGGCAGGGCTCCGATGAGCTCACCAAGCTGCCACCCTACGACTAGTTTGTCACTCCGGTATTACTCACCTTCACCATGGTGCCTTACAAGCTGGGGAGCCTGATGGGTTGCAATAAGTGCCAGGTGGTTTCTAATGAGGGAGTCTAACACAATGCAGCATGTGCTGGGGAGAGCCAGGAGGGAAATATTTGTCATCCCAAATGGATAAAAGTGCGCTGAGCAAAAAAAAAAAGGAAAAAAAGATCATCAGGCAGGAAATGCAGTCTGTAATTGAGGGCCATGCTGCTGCTGGAACGGTCCACTTAGAGTCCAGCCTTAAATATTTACTCCAAATGGCCACGATAGCAACAGAGTAATCCAACTAATTGCCCTGCGCTTGGTGGAGATTTGAATTGCTGTTTTAACAAGTTGCTTTTTTTGGCTAGATGGTGGTCTCATTACCACGGGAAGGCAGCCTCTTTGTCATAATCTTGTAATGTATTTCTTGTTTCACAAAGCTCAGCAATGAAGTGTGCCATCCAAGTAGCTCTCCAGGACTTTGCCAACTCCCCCCACCATTCCCCAAAAAACAAAACCCCCAAAACCTCTGTGTTTAATTAGTATTTCAAGGGAGATGGAGAAATAACAATGGATGTGGTAATTGGTTTGTACGGTTGTGTCATGCCAATAGTGAACGCAGCAGGAGCCTGGAAAGTTTCCTTCTGGTTATTTGTCTTCACGATTTCATTGAAAAATTGAATCGATAACCCCAAAAAAGGAAACTTTCAGGGCCTTGATGTTGCATTTCTTGTGTATTTCCCTGTGAATCCTTCAAAGGCAGCAGCTGCTCTGGAGCACAACCGAGCCTAGGGCAAACCACCGCAGCGCTCTTATTCAGCCCATGGGTTGAAAAATGAACCTGTCATCTTCGGTGCACTTGTTGCAGTCAGATCCACTTGCGACTGGAAACTCGGTGGGATTTCCTGGGGCACAGGGAAGGCAGCGTGAGAAGCTGAGCGTGGCACTCAAAAGTCTGCTTGCGATGGCAAGGGAACCCGCCGCTTGGTTTTTAGGGAGAAGCTGCCTTTAGGTGGGGAAAAAAAAGCCTTGGGAACTGGTCGTGGGAGTTTGTCCCAGCCTCGGGGGAGAGGGGCAGATGTATCCTGCACTCTGGGCAGCAAGAGAGCGGATTTGGTCGCGTGTCCAGGGTTAGCATTGATTTCCTAAGCGGAGCTTGCAGGTGCAATACAGGCACAGGAGTGGGGATGGTGGCCGGGGCGCAGCACCAGGAGTGGAGAACCCTGCCTGCTCATCCTTTCTCTGCCAAGCGACTTGCTGTGATTTTGGGTTGGCCATTCGCAGGCCGTGGGAGACTTGCCCGAGTAAGGACTGCAGGATCGAGCCCCTTTAGTTCTCTGGGGAGTACCAGTACTTGGCTGATGTTGCTCTTTTCCGCGGAAGCAGCACGAGGAGGTAGAGCAAAATCGAGATCCATGCGTAGACTTGAAGGTCCATGTCATGCTGCTGTTCTGATTGAAGGGGTAGCACAAGGAGACTCGTGAGCATTTTTTTATACTTAAGACTTCAGCTGCATCTGGTACCCAGTCCAGGAACCTGTCCTGGATCTGAGCCCAGACTCTAGGAGCAGTTTGGAGTTTAAATCCCGGAGGGTTTGGGTTTGAAGCGGAGTCTGTCTCCAGCCGTGAGGGTTAGTGAATGCTCAGTGATTTGTGAGTTGCAAAGTATCTTTGTACATGGTCCAGGGACCAGAAAGCTCATAATGCAGCAGAAATACCGAGCCAGATCATCATGGCTGGTGTAATTCAGCGTAGCTCTGTTACAGTCAGCAGAGCTAGGTAAGGATCGCGCCTGCCATATTTTATAACAGCGGAGCTGAGGGCGATGGGAGAAACTCATGGTGCCCGTGCGGCCTCCAGCGTGCCGTGGAGCGGAGCCGCTCTACAGTGACATCTGCGGCGGCTCATGCCTGTGCGAGGGAAGTGGACAATATGGCTGGTGGATTTGCGAACGCTTTGGATTTGCAGAATTGCTGCTGCAGAGAGAGGTTGCACGCAGGAGACGTGGGAAGTGCTGCCCGCGCAGGGTCTGACTAACGCAATTTTAATGTCTGTGGGGTGAGCAGCCCCGCTCGTTAGGTATCGTGCCCCCCACCCCTTGTGATCCAACAGTTGGGGACGGTTGGACTTCTCTTGGACTTCCATCTATATGCCTTATTCTCCACGAAGCATAACACTTGCTTTTAACGTGAGCCTGTTGTGCGAGTTGAGCATTTGGCTCTTCACGATTCACTCCGCATCTTGCAAGGTGCTGAGTAGAGCTGGCGGGGAATTTTTGTTGGAAAATGTTGATTTTGGTTGAAATCGAAACCGTTCATGGGAACTTCTTAGTTTTGACGGAAATTTCATAGTAAAAATGGTTTCTCAGCTCCAGGGTGGGATTTCTGGTCAAAACCCAGAGAGGCTTCCTCCATCCCTAATACTCCAGGGCGGTGAGTAGAAAAACCAGGCCCCAGATAAGGGCAGCTTGCAAAATGAAGATAGGTCTCTTCTGCTTTTGGGCGCTCCTGTATTGTCATAATGGGTCGTCTTTGGGGTGACAGCACATCAGGGCACTGCTTACTGTTCAGGCTCAAGGGACTTGGCAGTGTCCCTTTCATGTAAACAGTGGACGTTTGTCACAGGAGAGTAAAGCATGTGTCACCATAGTGCCATTTGTATGCCAAGAATAAGAAGAGAGTATTAGGGAGTACTGACCAGAGGCCTGGGAGCCACGTAGGGCTGTGCTTTAATGCTGGCCTAGGCTTGGGCACTCTCCATCCCAAAATAAATCTCTCAGGGTGAGGTTTTCAATGGGAAACCAAAGGGTTTAAGTTCCTAAATCCTGTCTCCTGTTTTCTTTTTAAAAAATTCCCATTTTAACGTCTCTGCTTCAGTTTTCCTACCTTGGAAAAAAAAAAAAAAAGGGAATGTTAACGTTTCCTTTCTTAGCTTTCAGGTCAGGGATGTTGCGAGGATTAATTAACTGGCTAATGCTTGTAATATGCTTTGGAAGTGCAATGTGGGCTCTAAGTATCTTCTAAGATGAATAGTTTGCTGCAGTTAAATTGGGGGAAGTACCCAAGCTGGCAGGCCGAGAAACTCCCAGAATACAAAGGAAACCAAAAAAAAAAAAAAAAAGCAGAAGTTAAATAATTGAGCCCTTCCATCCCCATTTTTTGTAAAATTACGATTCTGCTCCCAATGGCAAAGCTGCTGCAGAGATCAGTAGGAGCTGGGGAGAAGTCTCGGGTACACCCAGAGATACAGCAGGGCTGTTTTCTCCCATTAATGCATAATTATGAAACAGGACTGCTGGCTGGACAGATCTGAAAATCACCGAGGGGCCTCCTTGCCCAAAATAGCCTTGCTCTTAATTAGCTCTAAGTGACCCCGTCTGGCTGCAGGGCGGGAGCTTTGGCACTTGGCGAGCAGGGCTGCCGGTGGAGCACCGAGGCTGACGCTAGAGGGAGTGTGGCTTTTTAATAAAATAAAGGGAAATGCTGCAAAATGAGGAGTGGGGGCAGAGGCCTGGGAGACGCTGCTAAGACGGTATATGGAAATCCACTCCTGCTGCTCCTGGAGCGAAAGGTTCCCGTTGCTCAAGAGGGAGATATCTCTGCTGTTCCCCGGGACCCCAACCAAGTGCTGAGCCCCGTTTTACTGATGCCACTGATACCTCGTCTCCTTTGGCTCCTCTTTAATTACTGCCAGGTCCTGGCCTCACAAGAGGAGTCTCAGCTGCCTGCGAGTCTCATCAGCTTCGGCTGCCTAGATCCCTCACATCTGGACCGGTGCCTCTGCCTGGGAAATCACCAGCATCTCCACAGCAACTGCTGGGGATGTTACTGGATCTGCAAAGGGATGCTCCTAACCTTTGCAGGGCTGGAGGTAGCTCCCTTAACCCTCGTTGCTGCTGACTAGACTCACAGAGCTGGCTCAACTGGTGCCCCTGCTCCCTATATAACTCCCCTATGTCTATGAATCGAGCAAGGCTCCTCCAGTTTCTCCTGAAGCCATCTTGCATCCTCTCAGTGGGCAGAAAGCAACCTGAGCCTTGTTCTTCTCAGCCCCGCTGCCCTGCACGGAGCTACCACCAGCCCGTTTCTCCTCCCGTCAGGAGCCACACTGGCTTCCCCTCTTGCTCCATCCTTCCTCTCGTGCAAATGTTATCCATCTGCAGGTGTTTGCTACGGCTCTGCTCTGGGCTCGGTCCACCGGAGATTTGGGTGTTACAGCCCACATCTAGGGAGCCGTGAGTGCTCACCTGAGCTAAAGCTGCTCATGCTTTTAGCTCTAGGGGTGCTGTATTCAGTCCCTTGGTGTATCAGCCGTAACGGGGTTGTCATGCTCCACTCCTCACCCTAACCCTAACCCTAACCCTAACCCTAACCCTTCCCTGTGCTAGGGACTGCATGGACCAGAATATATTGGAGTCCCTAGAGCCAAGGACAGGATCCAGGCTGGTAGGGTGGTATTCCCCTGGCGTAAGGGGGTCAGACAAGCAAAATATTCTCCTGGTTAAGGCAGGGGTTGACATTGGGGATGCCCGGTAGGTCACTCTGGGCATCGTAGCGGTCCCTACCTATATTTGATTTCATCTCCGGGCACCAGTTTGCTTTATGCAAAGAAGCCGTTATGGCCCCCGACCCATAGTGCCAAGACTTGGTTATAGTGCCTCCCGGGACAGGTACCTCCGAAAAGCTATTTGCATTTGGCCCAGCTGTATTGCAGAGGTAAATTATACCATAAGCATCCTAGGACGAGTTAGCGTTCGTACAGCCTGTGGAGATTGGATCTGTATATCACCTTTCGTCCAGCAAAGCGCTGTTATGTTACCAGCTTTCCCTGCGGCAGGGACGAGATCCCTCCAAACCAGCGTGGGGTCTTCTAAGCTCCTAGGTTAGTAGCGAACAGCGGAAGGGCCAGAGCATGATCTCCATTTTATAGATGGGGAAACTGAGGCCAAGAGAGGGAAGTGATTTATCTCAAGGTCACAACCCTACTCTGTGGCAGGTTTGAGGGCCCCTGCAGCATTTTCCCACTGAAGGACGCCGCTTCCCAACAGAGCGCACCGTCTCGCTCCAGCTTGGTACATACTCGGGGGCTGTGTTTGGGCTCTACTGATGAGAGACTGAGTAGTGTACTAGGGGATGGTAGACCCAAGAGTAAAAGAATAAAATCCTATTTCTGGCAAGTGGAGCAGATCGACTGAAATACCTTCAGGATCGGTTCAAGTAACATATAGTGCAAGCGCCTGACTTGGTCTGATTTATGTGAGCCCGCACTGGCTCTTTGCATCCTGGATCGGATCAAGTTAGCTAAATTGCTGCAACTTTCTGGTTTAGATGAGGCCTGCAAAAGCAGCACCGGGAGATGGTGGAAAAGGGAGCAGGCAGGAAGAGAACAAAAAAACCATGGGGCACCTCCTTATACCCGCGGAGTTTATAGGAGGTCCCTCTGCTCAGGACTCTTGTTGGTTAGGTATTTTAAAAATGCAGGACTTGCTTTCAGGGCTGGCATGGGTGTGCGCTGACCAGCCCAGGGATAACAGCTGTTTTTGTGAACCTGCAAATAGCTTTCCTGCCTGTAGAGCACGTGCAGGATGCCTTCCTTGAGAGGCGCACGTAGCCTCACCGCTGCACTGAGATGCAGGGAAGTTGGCAAAAGGATGGGCCAAGAGCCCTGCGGTCTCCAGGCGCTCCAGGGCTAGAGAGGCAGGGCAGTGAACTCCCTTCTTCTCCCCTCCTGAGGAAGAAGGAGAGTACTGTAGATCACATCTGTTACCTGCCATCCTGAGGTGTTATTCTTCTGAGAGTACTTGGGGAGGGAGATAAGCCAGGAGCTTTGGGAGAGCTCAGCATTCACAGCCGGGACCGGGTTTTCCCTCTCGCTGCGGATCCTCGAAGCTTGTCTGCATAGGAAGGATAGGCTGGTGGAAGAGGAGACATGCATTCACCCCAGCATAGCGACGTTGGAGCAGCTTCTCATGTGGCCGCATTTATTCTGCAGTTAGATTTTTGCTGAGGCACGCTGGGTTGAATGCACCGCGGGGGAGGCAGGGACTCGAGCAGGGACGCTGGACCGTCTCCCTCCCTGCTCCTTGGGACCGTTTTCTGTCCCTCTGACACCAGGCAATGCCTGCTTCCACGCTGGGCAGGATGCCAAGGAAATTTGCTCATTTTCTCTTTGGTGAGCACGGGGCTGCTGGCTATTTGGCTCCCGCGAGGCCTGCATGGGTGGAGGATCTGCGCTGACGAGGCTGTGGGGACGCCGCCGGCTATTCCTGGGTCGTCATTTATTTAAACGTTCTCCCTCCCATCGGGGTGCCCGATGCTCCTTGGTCCTAGATAACCATTCACGATGACGCTTTTCAGTCCCGAATGCTGGAGTCGAACCCAGCTGGGAGCTGAGCGTGGGAGAAGCGATTTTACGGAGTCAGCTCTCTTTGAGTCCCGGGCGGGTTGGATGCAACGCGCTCAGGCAGTGCCGAGAGCCGTTTCGGACAAGGATTGGGTGCTGGAGCATTGCCGAGGGGGGCTCTTACCTCTTTATATAGGTCAATAGACTTGAACCACACCTGCCAGGCCTCTTAAATGGCTGTCAGATGAACTAAATACTACTGCTTCAGTAATCTATCCTGCCACAAACTGAGGAGAGACGGGAAGAGAGATGCCGATACATCTCTGTTATTCTTGAAAGGTTTGCTGTCAGGCTGAGCCTCGCAGCGTTGCCATCTAATGGCTTTGCAACCTCTGTTGGGTCCTGATTTATACGGGCTGGCCGTACGCGTCCAAAGGATGCCCCTTCCTCATTGCACTTGCAGGGGTGCTGGTGTATTTAAGTCTCCTTTGATTTTGCTCCGGAGACATATGCATTCATTGTTCTTATTTTTGGGACAGGTCACTGGGCGGGCTTGTGGGCGGTAGCAGAGTGCTTCTGTCTTTGGGTTCCCAATGCTAGGGAAAGCGGGTGCAAGTTTTGCTACGGCACAGGGCATCGCCACGTCCATTTGACCCACGGAGAAACTGAAGTCCAGTTGGTCTAAAGCCGTGATTCAGCAAGTGCTTCAATTCTCTTGGCTTCATGGGGATTGAGGCATAGCTGCTTTGCTGCAGGGGAGTCTCAGGTGAGGGCTCAGCCCTCTGACCCTAGTCTGGAAAGCAATCAAGCCTGTGTTCTCCGTCCCCTCGGTTTTAATGGCAGCAAAGCAGCTACTTAAACGCTTTGCACATTGGACACATCTAAGCTCCCATGACATGCTTTGCTGAATTGGAGCTTGTGGCTATGCAGCCAGTCGCTGGCAGGGGACTCGGGGAGTATCTGGCTTCTGAGCTCATCTGAGCCTGCTAGGAGTAGTTTGGAGCTTGCCTCTCTCGTTGAGAAAAAGACTGGCTTCTGGACCTGCCCCTCTCCGTCTATACGAGGATAACAGCCCGTGGCAGCTCCAGCCAATCCTTCAGTGGCCAGTTCCTGAATTCAGTGGGTGGATTTTCCCCATTGGTATGTAGTAATCGCATTGCACAGTGCCGTATTTTGCACCCCTCTGTTCCCCCGAGTTGAGCTGGGAACAAGGACGGCCGTGCTGCCTGACCCTCCAGCTGTCCCTGGACCAGCCAGAAGGGTTCCCAGGATCCCCGTGGTTGAGGTCTTGGTGCTGCTTTCTTTCCTCCTGGTGGGTTATGTTGAAAATTGCTTGCCCCTAAAGCAAAACCGGGATGCTGAGAAGCTCCCTAAATGTCAGGGAGCAGGTTGCCATCGTGCGGGGATGCAGGCAGCCTTTCCTTTAGCTTGCGGCAGCCTTCAAAGCCCGCCAAGCGCAGCGGTCTTGCAAACGCCCTCTCCTCTCGCAAGGGGCCTAGTGGGAAATTAGGGCATTATTCTCGGAGTTTGAAAGAGAGAAGGCAGCTTGCAACCGTGAGTCATTCCTTTTAAACATTGTGCGCTGGTTTGGCCTCGAGCTGGGGTTATTAACTAACACACTGACCACACCGACTATTCCTAACGATGGATTTCCCTGAGCAGGAGATGGGGTTGCTGCTCCGGGCTCTCCGTGCTGGGCCTTGACTCACTGGGATCACCGCTGTGTAGCTCTGGTATTGCTGGCCGCTCACGCGGTGTTGCCTTTTGAATCCCCTAACTTTCTTTTCTTTTTCCTTTTTCATTCTTTCTTTCTTCTAAAATGTCAACCCTTGGTTTAAACCCCAGCGTTGTCTTGAAAATTGGCCTCAATAGAGCCGTAGCTGGATGAAGCCGCGGTTCTGGCAAACCCGCGTGTTTTACTCCAGCAGCTTGACTTGGGTCTCCCTGACACGGGGGGAAATGGAGAATAATTCCTCAGAGATAGACCACTGAAAGCCAGTCAGATCTGAGTCACTGTGGAGTTTTCTCCTTTTTTTTCAGCTTGCCGCCTGGCTTGGACAAGTTGGGAGGACTGTATTGCATCCCCATGTCTGGGCAGGTGGTTTAGTCTGTGCTTCATGGTCTGCAGGCACCAGAAAAACACCAGGCACCGATCATTAACCTCATTCAGCATCACAGGTATTCGAGATAGCCTGGTACAGCAGGAGGGGAATTAGTAACAGGAGAGGACAGGGATCACTTAAGCATTGTATTTAGTGTGCTGATGACCAGGGCTTGGGCTGCAATGCCCCAGCTGGGTAGGGCTCCTCTGGCTTTGCACGCACACACGGCGGGTGGGCTTGAATACATAACGCTGGCCCGTGGCGCAAGGGACGCCCTTCTCTCAGAATAGCATCCTGTTTGCTGGGCTGTCATTGTAGGATTAGTGAGCTCAGCCGTGTCCGGCTCTGGCTGTGCCCCCGCTCATTGCTGGGCTGTTGGGCACCCGTTTCTTTCCTCCTAGCCCTACCTAAAGATCCGCTTGCTTCCATAAGCAGCAAATCCTGCTTCATTGCTCTTCTCTGAGATTGTCTGGTCCCAAATCCGTAGAAGCTGTGGGAGTCTTTCCATCGACGTCAGGAGGGTTGGGATCAGGCTCTTGATGGAGCTGCTGGGGCTGAATGAGCCGAAGTGAGCGTGGCGCACCGCCGTCCCTCAAGGGCCGTACGACTGAATGTCTATCATCCACGTGTCATCCGTCCTAGTTTTTGCTGTCTCCTGTCACGCAGGCCCTGGTTTGGAGCCCAGTGAAAGCTGTGGGAATGTGCCCGTTGCGTTCACTGGGGTTAGGGTAGAGGCCCATGCAATTCCACTGTAATTTGCTTTCACGTATGTAGAGCAGCATGAAGAACTGATTTTTCCATTTGCTACTAGGTCTTGGTCGGGGAATCCTCGTAGGCTGAGCTGACATGAAACTACATCCATGTAGTTGGTGAATTGGGAAAAAAAAAAATGTAAATGTTTCCGGGTCAACAGCTGCTTCCTCAGCCTGTCAAAGGGTGTCTGTGCCCAAAAGCTTGCTAAGAAGAGTTTTTCCACTTATTTGAGTTGGTCTAATAAAAGATATCACATATACCCAAGGAACCTTGTCTGATTCAGCAAAACATTTCATTTACATAATTTTTTTTCTTAAGTTGAAAGAAATTTTAAAATGGAAAGTCATTTCAGATCAAAAAATTGAAACGTTTTGAAGTGGAACATTTTGATTTTTTCTTACATCAAAACCAAAATTCATTCGAAGCTTTTATGTTCCTCAATCAGATTTTTGCCTGAAATGAGAAAAATGTTGGCCAAGAAAAAATTCACTAAGTTCTAATTCTGTCCATCGGTTGTAATTGGTATTAAGCTCAATAATCAATGCAAGGTTCAGTAAGGATTTTTTATTTGCCGTTTGGTGATGGACCAGTTGGCGAAGTACCCTAGCACTAGACTTATGGACCGGGAGTCAAAATCTATTCCTAAGCCTTGTCAAAAACGTTGCTGTGTGATGTTGGTGAAGTCCATTCCCTGCTTTGCGCCTCAATTTACTTATCCGTAAAATGGGCAGAATAAAGCTGCATGCTTTTATAGCAATGAGGAGCTGAGATCTATAGATAAAGAGCAATCTTGTGTGTGGTGATGCATGTGCTAGTTAAGCAAAATCATTCATGCTTAGGTTTAAACACATGAGTTATTGCTTTAGGTTTAAACACATGAGGGGTCTGCTAATATGTGCCCTGTTAGGCCTGTGCTTGGGTGTGAAAGCTCAGGGAAAAATGACAGATAGTTTTTGCTGAAAATGTGAATTTTTTTTTTAACTGTTGATGAAAAGCTAAAAATTGAAAAAAAAAATCCACTTTTGAAAACTTTTTGGTAAAAGTAGTTCGGTTTCTTTGTAATTCCTTTCAGGTTTGCAAACAGCTTCTAGTGGCTTGGTCGATACCTTGCAAAAATGTTCAGGATTTGAAAGTTTTCGAACAGAACCTGCTTGTGTTTTCTCCCAGAACCACACATCCCAGGGTAAATGTTTTCACCTCCAAAATTGGACAATTTTGACTAAAATGAATAGTCCTAGGGCTGGAAGGGAACTCGGAGGTCGTGTAGTCTGACCCCTTGCACAGATGCAGGACCCGCTGTTTCTAAGCCACTCCAGACAGGTACCTATCCAGCCTCCTGACCACTCTCAACAAAGGAGAATTCAAGACCAAAATTTCATTTGACTCAAAAAGCCATTTTTCATCGGTGTCTTCAGCTGAGGAGAGACCTGGCTCAGACATCGGTGTGGAGGGAGTCTGGCCTCCTGGCGGGGCCTTGCATTGGGAAGTGTATTCCCTTCTTTGCCCAGTGATTTGGGCAAGTCACTTCCCCCTCCTGTGCCTCAGTTTCTCCATCAGTAAAAAGAGGATAATGATGCTTTTCTCACTTGGAAAGCTACAGATGGGAAGCAGCATATAAGCACCCCACTCCTATTGCTGTTAGCAGGTAGGATCAGTGCTAAGCGACTTGTTATGCTCCTATGGAGAGCCATGTGTTTGGTTTCTAGTGAAAGCAAGTGATGATGTGACCTGTTCTACCAAATGCAACGCTCCTCATCTCTCCCTGGGTCTTGGAGGCGGTGTAAAGTTCGGGGTGTCCCCCATCAGCTCGGTGGATCCGGTCCTTCTGCAGGGCTGGTGCGACAGTGTTGCACTTGGACTTGTTTTCTGATTTACCATTTGAAACCTAATTTCGTTTCAAACACAGGGGAAGTGCAGGGCTGGGGACTCGTAGAGGTGGGAAGGGGGAGTCCAAGCTGATTATTTTAAACGAATTAGTCCTGCTGAAATATTTAGTCTTTAAACAACAAATTTAATATGGCGAATTGCATTTTATTTATTAATGGCTGTTGCAAGAGATTTGTAGAGAGTTCTGCTAAAGTGCACTGTTGTGGTATTGCAAAATATAGTAATGACTATAATATTTTGTTGAATTATTAATATGCACTGTGCCTGCAGGAGTACACAGGCGACAGAGATTTCAAAATTGCTTTTCATTTTTGGAGGGAAGTGTGGCATTGTGGGGTTTTTCTTGGCCCTGATGGATGGGATTTTTTTGTGAAGCAGGGGCAAAATAAAAGCAGGCTGTGAAATCCAGTTCTGTGTAACCCCTTTCTCACCAGCCAGCTGCATCCAGGGCTCTGTAAAATCCGGGTGCCTGCCTTGATCGAATGCCCGTGTCTCTACCACAGGTAAACCTGTTTGCACAGCAAGACTAGTTAGTATGCAGAGGATCCCAGTGGGGACAAGCTCCACCAGTCTTCCTTGTTCACCTGCAGGGTTGGTTTCCTGACGCAAAGAGGTGGCACAAATTTCCCGTGCCCGTGCATCCTGTTCTCTGCAGCGCTGCGCGCGCCCTCAGGTCTCCGATGCAGTTATCGGAGTAGTACGGTGTAGCCCATGGATAGCCTGAGACTGCTGCTCGTTCGGCAAACGTACTGGGGTTTTATCGTTGCCTCGTTTTCCTGCAGCCAGGCATCTTGCCTGTTTTGCCCACTTGTTGCTTTTTGTCAGCAGGTGAGATTTGGGGTTTGCTGAAAGGAGGATTGTCGTTTTCCCCGCTTGCTCCAATAATGCAAAACCTAATGGGGTTGGGGCCCCTTAGGGTAACGGATAGACTGCTGTTACAGCCACCGATAGCTGGAGTGGAAACCGCTTTGCCAGACTAGACACCCAGCTATTTTGTGGGGAGGAGCGCTGCGCAAACAGAGGGATTAGGCTGGGTGACCTTAATTTCTGAAGAAGAGCCAGGGTCTGTTATCCAGCTTCTGATCCTGTTGCGGGGAATAGCAGCTTTCAGTAGCAGAGATGTGCTTGAGATCAAAAGGACGGTGTGTGGCAGAGGATAGCACAGGACACAGGTAAATGGTAACACAAGCTTCCCGCATGACATCTCAGTCACACCCTCAGGAGGAATATCTTCATTATTTCTTGGTCCTACAACAGGGCTCTGATTAGTGACAGTAGCCCCGTGGTGCTAGGCGCTGCGCAGCTGCAGGCCAGAAAGGCAGCTCCCTTCCTCCTCCATGCACTGGTGTGTCGCACAGGCGTGCAAGCTTCCAGGGAAGGGATTGCCGGTGGTGATGGAAGCGCCGCTCCTCACTTTTAGCAGGCAAGCCATCATCCTCAGAGGGGCAGAAAAGCCTCAAAAGGCTCTGATGGAAAAATTTGGCTCAGGTTCGGGACTTAAGGCCAGGTTTGGTTGCTGGTATAGATCCCAAGTATCGTGGGGGCTGCTACTCTTCTCCTGTCCTGTCTTGGAGGCTATGAGGGATGCTCTGTCTGGTTTGGCTGCCTGCTCGCTAACGAGCGTGCATTTAATTTGCTCAGAGAGCGGGAGAGGTGTCTTGTGCAGTGTCCCAAACACAGCCCATGTAAATAATACATGCAGATAGAGGCAGAGCTCCCAGCCAAGAGACCACGGGGCTCGTTCTGCCAAGGGCGTCCCGTTCTTTCTCCCCTGGAGCCACGTCCTGTTCAAGCTCCGGCACGCGTCATGCTTGCTTCTGCCGGGTCGGCGCCGTGCGGCTGATGTTATGAACACGGAGCGTGTTCGTGTCCGTACGGATATGACGCCCGTTCTGCAGCTTGCTCGTGCCCTTTTAGCAAGGGCCTCTGCTGCTCTCCCGGCAGTGCCGTAAACCATCCTCTTTGCAAACAAGTTTTGCTGTGATCGTCCAAGCTGCTGGGTCTCCTTGACTTCCGCCAGACCCTCCTCTCCTGGCTCAGTTTCGGTAACGCGAGGACGTTTTCCATCCAACGCTCGTTTGCACGTGTGGCTCCCCAAAGCGGTGGCTGCTTTGGCCAAAGGCACGCAGGGAGCCCGGAGCAGCGGTGGAAGTACAACACGGGCTCACGGGGATCATCTCTCACAGCAATGGCAAAAGAGCCATGGATCTCCCTTAGGCCAGGCCAGGGCTTTGGGAGCTTCGCAGGCGCGTGGTCAATGTCCCTGGAGCGCATCATTGTTTTTATTGTATTTTGTGTCGAGTCTCATCGTCTTCAGGGCACTTAGGGAGCCAGCCTTTCTGATGTCCGGGTCCGTGCCTTCATCCTGAGACCAGCCCGGTGGAAGGCAGGTGCCGCGACCAAGGGACGCTCAGTGAAAAGGTATCTTCGTATTCGGGCGGTCACGCTTCCTTCCTCCCAACCCTTCAGGTGAAGTGGATGTACAAGAGGATGTCTCCCCTCCCTGTTTTTGGACTGTCATTTCAGGACAGGCCTGTGTTAGTGGGTGGGTTTAACCCAAGTGTCTCCTCACTCACCTCCAGCTACTGCGTTAGAAGCGTCCAATTAATTCACTTGTCCAATTAGCCTCTTGCTCTTTGGTAGGCCTTATGTGGGTTGCCAGGCAACTGGGGAAGGATTGCTAAGCATGCATATTCATTATTAGCAACCAGTGTATTTTTTCCTTCTCCTGCCTGCGTCTTCCCTGTTTTCTTTAAATTTACGACTGAAACGGTCAACTCTAAGTCCAAAGGAAGTCTCTTCGGCTTTTCTGCGTGTCTTGAGCTTCCTGAAAGCATCATCCTTGTGCCTGCACCCGGCAATAAGACCTAGAAAGTGTTTGCATGTACGTAGGTACACACGCACGCCGCACACGGTAAGGAATGAGAGGAAATCGCTCTGAAGGAGACTAGGAAGACGGCGGTGTCTAAGAGGACCGGCCACAGTCTAAAGGTCTAGCAGAGGCTCTCGGAAGAGGAGAACCGGAGGGTGACCTGACGGGGACGACGGGCCTCGGATGACATTTTTAGGCCATGTCCTTTATGAAGTTACCAAGCCCTCTAGACAGGGCTCTGAAGTGATTCATTCTGGGCTCGGTCACGCAAGGTGCAGGTTAGGGGCAAACCTCTCCAAGTCCGTGGTGTTGCTCCGGGGTGAAGCCAGCGTCAGCACGGACAGAAACAATCCCCCGCATACATGTACATCCCAGGAGACCGCTAGCACCTTCTCCGTCCTCTCTCACCTGCCAAAGGGAAGCTTTCTCCTGATCTTTTGCCAGGCGGATCCTCAGCTGACTTCGCCGGAGCAGTGCTTATGCTACGTGGGGTGTTCATCCCATATTAGCACTATAGCATTGGCAACAGGGAGCAAATGCAGACACAACCTGGGTGGGGGGTGGCTTATAGCCTTCTTCTGCAAAGAACTCTTTATTTCTATGTAAGCTGGATTTCAAGAAGCCCTGGGCCTGCTCCCAGGCACAAAACCCACTCCACTTTGCCTCGTCTCCACCCACAGTTTAGCAGGAAGCAGAGCTATGCCCTATACGCTGAGAGCCGGGAAAGGGAGAGACTTTATGTTGAGATTTAAAGGGGTGTAGTTATCGGTGGAGGCCCCGGGATGGGCCTGGCTATGGGGACGTCCCATATATTATGCCTGAAGAGGATCTATTTTGCACTCGGAGCACTTTACAAGCATTTATCTATTCATCCCTTGGATGAGTGGTTCCTCATTAAACCGGAGGCGCCTATTAAGGAAAGACAGCCACAGATACAGGTATATGCTGCTAGTGCCCATACCTGCCTATTCCCTCCACTACAAACCTTCCTCTTTCCTTTGTAGCAGAGGTTCGCGCTGCCTCTGGAGGCTGCCCTGAGCTATCCCTTGCCTGCGTTCCCTCCGGGACAACTGCAGAGCTCATCCACGCGCTGCCGGCTGCTAGCACGGGAAGCCTTCCAGCAGCAATCCTACCGATCGCCCCCCGGTCCCGATTTCCAGCCCTTCCTCACCCCACGTCCCGTCTCTGCCGCCCATACTTAGAGCTAAGCACTGCAGGGGAGGCAGGCAGCGGGCACACTCTTTCCTAGATAGTTTCTCTTTGAAGGACAGGACCACTTTCACACCAGTACAGCCCTCGTTTTATGGGGGAAGAAACTGCAGTGCAAGACATTTAAGGCCACGGGCCTCACAGTGGGATTTCAGTCGGTCTGGAGTTTTTCCCGAGGAAGGGCCAAGTCTGTACGTGCTACAGCATTTGCCTTCCAGGCAAACCTGCCCGCTAGCTGCGATATTTAACGGTGCCATCCCGTGCTGGTGATGCATCTCGTAGCAGTGGGAGCGTCGGCGGTGCAACTGGGACGCCACTGGGAGACCGAGGCAGGGCAGAAAAGGGCCCGGGACGCCTGGATCTGGATCTGGATCAGGACTTCTCCCCGAGGCTTTCCAAGACGCCCAGATTCCTGTGCCTGAGCCATCAGGGATACAGGTTGCAGCTGTGTTGGCCTACAAAGCAAAAGCAGTCAGTGGGGTAGAGGTGATATCTTTTATTAGGCCAACTAGATACTTGCAAAAAAGGCTTTATCTGCAATCTGTCAGGCTCACGCGCCCTCTCTCAGGCAAAGGAGAGTGCAAAGATTGTAAAACGTCTCCCAGGTAGAAATGAAACTTCGTAATGCACGAAGTGAACATTTCCAGCCGGGACAACTTACATGTATGCCTGAACCCGCAACTTCAATTATTTCTTGTGCTTAATGACGAGCATCGTCTCTGCCTGCCTCTTCCCACAGCATATGCAGGATAGCACCTCCTGCCTTTTGGGAGAGGTGGGATGAGGTCCCTTCCAGCCCTGTGTTTCTATGGGCTGCACTCCACTGCATCCCAAATTGCCTCGTTTTCGATGGGCCTTTAGGTTCCCAGATTTACTTGTCGTTTCTGAGCCAGGGTCCCGGCGGGAAATTTGATGCGGCTTTTGGCTGTGTGGGCCAGGCTCAGTCCTCCGAAGCTCGGGGTCTTATCCTTAGCTGGGGTGGTACCCGTAAGTGCAGACGCTATCCATGCCATTTCCAGCGCGGGATGGGGCTGCGGTCGCGAGGACGGCCAGAGGAGAGCGTGCTTTGCTGTCACCCGCAGTAAGGCAGATCAGGCGTACAGACTGTTTATTTTCCCGGGGCCCAGAATAAAAGAAACATGACCGAGCCAAACAAGCGTTTCAAAAACGATCGAACGAGCAAAACCGACTCAAAAAGCCATGGTCTTTTTTCAGATGCCGGGAAGAGCAATGCAGACTTTAGAGGAGCCAGTGCAATGCAGGCTCTCCCTACCCACCATGCCGCCTCTCTCCTCTCCTTTCCACTCTGCTTCTGGCAGTATTAAGCCAGCCTATTCCCTCATCTGCCGCAGCTGCTGCCAGCCCCCCGCCCCGCCGGGCAGACACCTACCCGCTGACTGCCTGCAGCTGGGTGCCAGAGCCCAGCCCCTCCTCGCCCACCCCCGGGCTCTCAGCCCCTTTCCACACCAATTACAAGGCCCAGGCCTGTCTTCCACACCCGTTCAATTAGCAAATCTTGTCCAGCTGTGGCAGACCTGGGGGTCATTTCCCATCTCAGGCCAGTGGCTCCTAGCAGGGTGCCAGGGAAAGCAGCTGCAGGTAGCACAGAGGCAGGACCTGCTGGAGGGGAAGAGTTTCATGAGAAACCGAGTTGGCCCAAAGGCAGCCTGAACCTGGTGAGTTATTTTTGCCGCGTCCGACCTGGTCTATCAGCACGTGGACCAGACGCGGAGCTGAACCGGTGCGTTCTTTGGCCCTTGCCGCAAAGGAGGAGCACCGCTAGCTGCTCGTTAGCCGTAGGCTGTTGTGTCAGTCGCCGGAGGGAGATCTGAACGCGAGCGCTACTTTGGTGCATTTTTTCCTGCGATATTAACAACAGGATCCATTAGGGCTGTGCAGAAATATCTTTTTATTTGCCCATGCACCTCTTCCCTCCCAAACTGGGGTGAATCCCCTAGGCAGGGGAGATTTGCCTTCAGTGGAATCGAAGCATGGAGATGCTCTGCCCTTTCTTCCAGTACCAGCAAGCCGCAGGGGTGAAATCCAGGGTTAACTCTCTCACAGCTGCCAAGAGACGGGCAGTAGCTTTTGGTTGAGGAGCCAAAAGCTGCTGCAGATGCTTTAGGAGCTGAGAGAGAGCTAACAATTCAGCTTTGCGCCTGACGAGCCATTGAGCTGGCTGAGCATGAATTGCTCCATGCAGTTGGCTGCGACTTGTGGAAAAAAAGTCTGTTTTTCTTCCTTGTGTTCCTCCTACCAAAAACAAGATGCAGTTTACATGAGAGCTGCAGAGTATGCGAGAAAATACGGTAGTGAGTATTTTTGCTGTAATTAGGATAGATACTTGTAGCTCCCCTTCTGAGCTATCGCCCAGCCTTTAAACTAGGCTTTTTGCAGGCAAATACGGAGCAACTCTTGAGGTGAAAATCGATCTAGGGGTCAGCAACCTATCGCCTGCAGAGCTGTGACTGCCCCATCGCCAAACGTTTCTCGGTTCTGCCCGTGCCGTGCCACCGTTGGGCACCCAGGGCTTCGGCACGGGGGAGCTCTGCCTTCGTGCACTGCAGCTGCGGGCAGGGGGAAGCAGGAGATGCAGGTCTTAACACCCACCTGCATCAGACCGAAGCTGGGGTGTTCCTGCTGGAGAAAGTTGCTGCCCCCTGACCTAGACCCTCCCAGAACCTGGAGTTGCAGAGGAAATTAGCTTACCCCTCGCTACGCTTTGAAAAGAAATCGGGCGGCTTTCATTCGAGGGCAGGGGCTGGTTGGAAGCGAGAACTTTGGGGACTGGGCTAAGTTTCAGAAAATCGGAACAAAACGCATGAAGATCTTGGGTTCTGAAGGGTTGCAGCGTCATCGCGTTGGCGTCGCTCCGCTGGCTTTGTACCCCTCTGCCATGCTGACTGACCCAGCCAGACACGAGTGATGCTACTGCCGAAGGAGGGCAATGCTTTCCTGTAGCGACTGGAGAGCAAAGGGGCCTGAAACAGCACGGTCGTTCCTTTGTAAGGGAGAAATTTTGCAGCATACCGAGGCTTCAGTACAACATCCTTGTTTATGGAGAGCCCATAAATAGATGCTCTGTTTTTTCCCCTCTATGAGGAGAGCCCAGGTGTGTGTTTCTTGCTTCCTGAGGCAGCCAGAAATGCCAGCCACGTTGCTGTGAGCCTGGAGTAACTCCACCGATAGAAACGTTGCTCCTGATTTACACTGCTCTCAAGGAGCGTGGTGCTTCTGCGGGACGGGGAGTGATGGATGGAGCCAAAGCGGTGCCGCCGGCTGGGGTAGTCCTGCATTATGTGTTTGCATTGGTCTCCCTCCTTTCCCAGGGTGGGGAATGGGAGGGTTGCAGACTGGTTTCTGAGCAAGAGGGAAAGGAGAAATCAGAGAGAGGGGGGGGAAAAAACCCACATGAGACCCGTTCTTCTGGCGCTAAGGGAGTCGTGTCTTCTCTTTACCGTTGAGGCTTGGCTTAGGAAGTGTCCTGGTTGTCCAGAAAGCACTGAGATGGAAAGGCTATGTCCTCTTGGAGAGATGTGTAGGGGAAAATTTGGGGTTGCTCGGTGGTGCAGTATGTGTTCACTTGTGCAGGCCTGTGTTGCCCATTCCCCGGTGTCTCTTCCTGCAAGACGGGGTCCGTTCAAGGGGAGCTGGGCAATTTTGTACGTGTAGCCGGAGGTGTTGGGCTTTGACTTGCAAACTACAGCAGGACTGCAAAGCCCCGGAGGGGAATAAACCTCGTCCATCATATGCTGCATCTCAACCCCCTCTCACCTGAACGCCTCTTCCAGGGTTTTGGGGCTCTCGGTTCCTTGAGGAGAGCAATTCCCTGTTCCGTAGCTTCCTGCCCAGACTCGGGAACGGGGTTGGAGCAGGAGCAGGGATGCAGCAGGAGCCTGGCAGAGCATGGCTCAGTGGGACCACGGGGGTTGATGCCCGAAGGAGAGGAGGGGCGGGGGACTGGGTGCAGGAGGTTCATGTGAGATGAGGAAGGGGGAAATTCTCCCTTGCCCCAAAGAAGGGTCTAAAGGCAGCAAGATGCCCGGACGCCAGACCAGTGGGACTGTATAAATGCCAGCTGGTTTCGTCAGAGCCACCTTCATCATCTGCGGGACTGTAGAAACCCAGTGAAGCCCCGGAGCAATGCTTGAGAGACCTGTCTCCATCCCATCGGAGGAGCTCGTCTGCAACCCCTCCGTGGGGCGATCTGCCCAGATGTGAGGTGAGCCCTGGGCTCGGCAGGATCCAGACTCCCCTCAAATTTGCAGAAAGGGAGTGGGACAGGGGTTGGGTTTGGGCACCTGGTCCAGGCACATCTTGACATCGGACCCCAGTCGCATCACGGGGGTAAGGAAGGAAGACGAGGACGTGTCTCTGAGCCAGCTTTCACCCCCAGAGGAGCTCCTGTAGTTTCATTAGATGGCTCGCCTCGCAGCCGAAATCTGCTGCGATGCTGGGGATCAGGTGACCCCAGGATCCTTCGACTCAAATTGGGACAATGCTGTGATTGGGGGGGCGGGATAGGGCAGGAGCCTTGAAAGAAATGGCCAGGTTCTTATTTTCCTTCACTCCATCCTTGGAGCAGCCCTACCTGCAAGATGCACACATGAAAGGACAGCTGCCGGCCGGCTAGGAGAGACCTCAAACCCTTTATGTATTTGACCCCGAAGAAGAAGCAGAAAGAGTCTCTTTCTGTGAGTGACGACACCCTGCAGAGCACCCGCCTGCCTTAGCTGGGACGTGAGATGCTTGCTGTGCTCAGGGCAGGGGCGGGCAGTCGAAATCCAGATGGTGTTGGGAAGAAACGCAGGTGGGAAATGCATAAGGACCAAGCAAAAAAATGCACTGGAAGGGTGGGGTGAGAGACTGCACTGTGGTAGCTGGGTCCCTGTGGATAGCAACGGGCTCTTAGCATGGAGCCTGGGTATTATTTTGAGCCCCTCTGGGCAGCCAGTGTATGGCCTCTGGTCCTCAAGGTAGCCTTTCACGACTGGTTTTGGCTATGGTAGACCTGCTCTTGGGCTGCAGGCTTGCTCTGAAAAAACTGCGTGCAGTTAGAGGAGGGGAGGCTGGACGAAAGCGGTGATCAGAGCAACAGCGGGGACTTTCGGCAGAGGGGAGGAAGCAGTGCTGTGGGAAGGCTGCTGCTAGAAGGCAGCCTCTTTCCTCAATCTGGCATAGCGTGCGGGTGTGCATGCTCGGAGAAACAAGGATGCTACCTGCCCTTGAGTCTGCACCAGTGGGGCTCGGTGCTTGGAGAGCAGCTTGGGTAACGGGGACGGGTCCTGCTTCTAGGCCTGTCCTCACTACTAGTGTTACCTAATAACGGGAATGGTATTGCTGTCCATGCCTCATCGCGTTGTGAACTGGCACTTCTTTTTCAAAATGTGTGTGTGTGTGTGTGTGTGTGTGTGTTGGGCAATTGTGGTTTTGGATGAAAACTTGCAAAGTTATGTAGCAAGCAGACGGGTTTCACCAAAAAAAAAAAAAATCATATAGTCATGACTTGATTTCCACCCCTGTGCCCTCCACTGAAGAACAGCTTTGATGGAATATTTTTGAATGGTGCCCTTCTCACCTTTCAAGGTGACTTCCTCTCCTGATGTGAAAAAGTGGTTGGAAGTGTTGGCGTGTCAGCCACCGGGTCTGTCACCCGTTTGCCACTTGTCGCCGGTATTGAAATGTCGTGTCCTAACCATTCTGACTTCCGTGGTCCTGATAGACCTGTATTTTCATGCTACAGACTTCGCTGTGAAAGCTGCTGAACCTGGCAGTGAGAGTTTGGGTATTTCCACTCAGCCGATGCCAGCTCACTCCCCCTAGGACAAGAAGTTGATGCCCCGCATTGTAGGAAACGATTTTTTTTTTTTTAGTTCATTCTGTACTGGTGGAGTCTCTCACCAGGAAAGTTGTGTTCAGTTTTGGGCACTGCCCCTCACGATGGGCAGTGTTGCATTGATGAAACATCAAGTTTCATCAGTGGACGAGTTGGAAAGATTCGTGAGCGAGGCAACGAAGATGATCAGAGATCTCAGAAAACTTGACGTACGAGGAAAGGCTGGAAGTGCTGAGATGACCGAGTCTGGAGAAGACGGGGAGGATGCGAAAAGAGTCTTCAGCTGCAAAAAGGGTCGTTATAAGGAGGATGGCGATGGGTTGTTCTGTGTGTAAGGAGTAACAGGTTCAAATTGCAGCAAGGGAAAATCGGGTTCGATGTCAAGAAGACCTTTCCAGCTCTGAGGGCGGTTAAGCACAGGAACGAATTACCTAGGGATTATGATGGTCTCTATAGCTGGAAATTGGATGCAGGTTGGACAAACACTTACTGGGGATGGTTTAGGGGGGTTAGACTAGATGTGACCTCCTGAGGGCCCTTTCCACCCCAGGCCTATAATTCCTTGCCCAGTTCCCCGCTGCTGCTGTACTGGGGATTACCCGGCAGCAGCCTCCATTCAGTCCATTTGGCTGGCTAACCTTGCCCTCGCTACCAAGAGACCTACCGCTTCGGCTCATCCAACGGAAACGTTAAGCGAAAGACTAGACATTCATTTTAAAAAGTGTGTGCACGCAGCTTGAGACATGGCATGTAAATCAAGTCCTAGAGTTGCTCTTGTCGTCACAATAGGATGGTGCGTAGGAAGGAATCCCTTCATTCAGAGCAGCACAACACTTCATGCTCCTCGGTGGTGAGAAAAACAACCGTAGGAGTACAACTGTCATTGCTTTCGGTGGCTTGCTAGGGAGAACTAGCAGCAATAAATAGCTTATTTGAAATAGCTAAATTTAAATGCAATTAATCTTTCTGGGCTAAACCCAAAAGGGCTCCTACTGGAGGAGACACGCTGAGCAAACGCGTCTTCCGTGATCGCTCCTGATTGCTCTTGGTAGCAAGCCCCTCTTCATAAGTTGGGTGGTGTATTTGTGACACTTCTCTGGGGCTTTTGTGTTTGCTTTTTACCATCAGATACCAGTGTCTTTTTTCCATTTTCTGGAAAATGGATTGCACTTGTTGGTGCAAGAGGCTCAGATGTAACTGGGACCATTTGAGGCCTTGTTCTGAAGCCTTATTTATTTAAAATGTGAATAAAAATGTCTAGTCTCTGTCTCTTTCTTTCCTGCCTTCTCATTGCAGTCTCAGGATGTGACGTGGATTTCCCAGTCGATTGGTTTGAGGGAGGCTCATCTACAGTGCTAAAGGATGGCTCGTTGTGTGTGCGTGCATGCGCGTGCATTATTATGTATATACATACAGACATTTGCACAAATGTGGAGACCTACACACTCATCCCGTGTGTGTGCGTGCATGCATTATTATATGTGTATGAATATGCATACACACGGCATGAGTGTGTAGGTCTCCACATTTGTGCAACTGTCTGTGTGTGCGTGCGTGCGCGCATAATACTAAAAATGGGTCACGTTCTTGAATAAACCAAACCCAGCCGCTAATGTCAAGTACCTGGGCTTCAAATACATGAGCACAGTGGGTGCATGGTTCGCTGTGAGCAGTAGATACGGAAATGTGACCAGGGATCACAGAGACGCGTTACTCCTGATCTATGGCACTATTATGCCTTGTGAATTAAGGGTCCGCTTTTAATGATGTCATCTGACACGGCCATAAGTTATGGAGAACGTAATTTAATCCTGTTACAAAGGGTCCTTTAAATATACGCTTGGCCTTCTCTATGCTTTGGGAACAGTGAGCTCATCCAGGAAAGTTATTGACAGTCGGGGCTTCTTGGTGGCCAGCCAGAGCTCAGCCCGAGAGCCAGGCAACTCCTGCAAACTGGTCTTTACGAGCATTCGCGAAGATGAAGATCCTGGTGCCCCTTTTGCTTTTGTATTTGTGACATTGTCATTGACTCAATCATTCGGTGAAAGCAAACTTCAGTTGTGAGCATGAATATTTCATAGGGAAATCAAATATTCAATTCCTATGTGCAAATATCATCAGACCAGCTTGTGTGCTCATTAGAGCTGCCAAAAAAGGGAAAGAACAAAGAAACACCCACCTTGCTTTTTTTTTTTTTAATTATTAAGAAACTTTAATGAAAATGCTTTAATGTGATCATTTATAAAATATAATACCCCCCCTTTTGTCGCCTTAGTTGCATGGTATGGCTTTACACAAAACAATTATCAAGCTGATACAGTCACGTAATGTTTGAAATTTTGAAAATGGATAATGCGAGGCTTATGAAAAAATTGAATATTTTTGTAAAATACATTGATGTGGAAATAAAAGACATCTTTTGTTTAAAAGGTTTAACTCCTCTTCCCCCCTCGATCCATTGTAAGACTGTTATGGAATAGAAACAACACCCAATGACTAATATTTAAACAGCTTCCACTGAAATATTTTGCTATGGTAAAACTGCTTTTCAACAAAATGGAAATTTCGGTGAAAATCTGTGTTAGCAAAAAATCGTTTAATTGTTTTAAATTGATATTAAAGGAATTTTGTTTGATTTTTTGGATCCTGCAAATTGAAGGGCAAACAAAATCCACTTTGGTTTTTTAGTGAACACCCCAAAATTATTTGTTGAAATTTTTCATGCGGAACTGCGCATTTCCAAAGCAGCTGTATATTAAAATAAATTTATTGCTGTTCACAACCCAACTCGGTGGTTCAGTAGTGTCACTGTGTACACGTGTGGCAATTAGTGCACAGTAGATTACTTTATTGTGCCGTGGGATACTCCTATCAGATGCAACTGGTATCCAGCAGCACAGTAAATTATTGCGCTTAAACACACGTGTAGACGGCAACATCAGGATTAGTTTACTGCAGCTCAAATTGAGCTGGGGTATGTTCAGTCGCATTAATTGCACACGTAGATGAGCCCAGCAAGTTTATATTTCAAGAATGAAATGCTGAACATTGGCAGTGAACTGTTTGCGAGCAGTCAATAGATTGAATTTTTAAAATGTCACTATGTTTGACTATAATAAGTACACTGGGTCACCTGCATTATGTTTAGAAACATTTCACAAGCAGAGAAAGAGGCCCCATTTATCTGCTAATTGAAAGTCAGTGTTTCAAAATATTGACGTTGGGCTTGGGCACCACACTCCTCTCATGCTGACTTTGTCCCAGCAACTTTGACTTTGAAGTTACTCCTGATTCTCACCCATGTGAAAAAAATGGCATGCCATGGCAGAGGAGATAATTTTAAGAGTAATTAAACCTCTTGGATCAAGATAGGGTTGTTGGTTGTAGCCGTGTTGGTCTAAGGACATGCAGGCAAGGCTCTTTGGTCTGATAAAAGATGTCGCATCTACCCCAGTAACTTTGCCTGCTTTGGATCAAGATAAGAACGGTTTACTCTTGATGGTCAGGATAGGACTTCAGTGCATCCTCCCATCCTCAGTGCCTAGTGCCGGTGCAGTAAGGCAGTGGTTGTCACCCTGTGGTCTGCAGATCCCTGGGGGTCCAGAAACGATGTCTAAGGGGTCCGTGAAAGATGACCACGATCAATCAAAAGTATGTGAATATGCACACTTGCAATTCAAAGGGGTCTGCTCCTCCGTTCCCAATTTCCAAAGGGGTCTGCACCTACCTTTGACATTTCTAAAGGGGTCCACAAATGGGGGAAAAAAAGGTTGCAAACCACTGCAATAAGGCACAGATGGCTAGAGACCGTAGGAAAGGTGTTTCGTGTTACTTGGATGGTGACTACTGCAGAAAGGAAGTAACGGAGGAAGGAAGGGCGGCTTTATGGTGATCTAGGTGATGATCTGGGTTTCTTTAGACTCCCTGTATGATTTTACTTTTTAAAGGCTCATATAAGCCTTCATTCCACAGCTGGATCCTGTCTCTTTTGCTGAAGCTTGGTATTATTATTCAGGATGCTGAGGATTTTTCTCCAGCTCCGTAATCCCAAAAGCAGTCATCTTCTTAAAGTAGGAGTCGCCTAAGTGGCATTTATTTCACGAATGTCCTGTAATAGTTAAGGCTTGGCTTTAAAGTCTGGGCAATGTTTGTATTAATTGTATGGTTTCCAAGAGAGTCCCATGCTGGCTCATAGCTGAACTCCCGAGGGTCTATTTGCAGGGAATGCGACTGGTAGAAGGAGTAGTGTGGATTATGCAGTCAGTCTTTAGCTATGAATAACCCTTCAAAACTCACTCAAAGAGCAACAATATTAGTTTATGGGCCTATGAACAATTTACTGTGAAGTAAAAGGATGCAGGATGTTGTCCTATAGCAGCTGCTCTGCACTAATTAACCCTTACCCCCTGGGAAGTGAGAAGTTACCTAACTTAGTCCTCTTTCACGGGGGGGCTGAAGTACCATGGGTTAGCTTCCACTTACCCTAGGGCAAGAGTATGCTCCTGGGCAATTACTGCAGATCATGTGCGGTACATCCCCTCCTGTTTTTACCCTGTGTTACTTGCTTTTATCCCCATATGTTGCAGCTACAAATCCTGAGGCTTTTCCACCCTGGCTTCCCTTTGATCGTGCCCAGGCTCTTTTTCTTGGCTGTGCAGTAGCAGATATCTATTAGGGCAACTCCTGGCAATCGCGGAGAAGTATGATGGGAGAGGAAGAGAAGGAGGGTTTGTAGGTCAGTGACTGAATGGGGACTCGGGAAGGCTGGATTCAGCCTCCAGCTGGGCTTCAAAATTCCCGGGTGAAATCGGACACGGCACTTTATTTTTCTGCCTCTCCTCCTTGCTGGTGAAATGGGCTCCCGGGGACCTTTGCAACCGATCCTTCGCTATCCCACCGATGCTCGTTCAGGGACTTCGCGACTCCATCCGAAAACCCTTGAGGTGTTCCAGACTGCTAGCCCTTTGGCCATTAGAAATCTTCCTCTGGTGTCCAGTCCAGACTGAATGGCTTATGGCTGGTCTGTATCTATTAGTTCTTGTCCTTCGTGTCAACAGTAATGTTTTCCTTCTCCCTGCCCTTTGTCTGCCTTGGGCTATGAGAGGGCGTGCTCTTTGGGGCAGGTACCGTGTCTGGCCACACTTCGGTTGGGCACTTATTAGATCAGGACCCTGTCCTGACTGTAGTGTTACCAAAATGCAAGTAAGACTAGCAGGTGGAAGGTACGGGCTGGCCTACACAGCTGATATGGCAGCCCCGGTGATGATGGAGAGGGTGAAGAGATAGAGATGGCACTGAAGCATTAATGATGGAGTGGCTTTTCAAACTGGGCTGTGCATTTTGACACTGGGGGGTGTGTGTGTGTGTGTGTGTGTGTGTGTGTGTGTATTATATATATATATATATATATATATTTTTTTTTTATGCCCAGGAAGTATTTAAACAAAAAATAAACATTTTTTATTAGAAACGTTGTTTTTACAAACAATCTCCCCAAACTGTTCCCCCCCCCCCACTCCCATCCCCATCCTTCTTCCAGTTGTTGGCAACTGTTTCTTGATGGAAACCACACGAGTCCTTCATTTGGACGTTTTCCGCGGAAATTTCTATTTTACCAAAATGCCGTTTTCCACTGGAAAATAAACGGAGCATTTTGAACTGCCTACCAGTTGCTGCCTGCTGTCCTTGTTATTTCTTAATGCTTGTATTGCGGTACCGCTGCGACAGGCTCCGGTCGCAGGCCAGACGTGTCCTTCCAGGTGCCACGTGAGCATGCGAGGAAAAAGATTTTCTTGCCTCCAAGATCATATCGAGGAAGCTGTCTTCAAGGTGAGCTACTCAGGGCTGCTCAGCAGACGTGGGGAAGGCTGCTTGCAGAGCTCCTGGTCGTCTGAGGCTGGATCGATGAGGAGTAAGTAAAAATAACCATGTGGGAGGATACACGCTAGCATGCTGCTTTACGTAGGCAGGATTAAACTGCTACTTGGGTTATCCGCATGCGTGCACGCGATGATGGGAAATTCCCCCGGGGTTTGGGAGCACAGGAGGAGGGCGGGAGGGGGGTCTGTCTTTGGAAAGGTGTTTTCAGGGTCTTTCTCGGTGTCCTGCCTCTCACGGTGCTGGGAGGGGTCTTTGCTGCTTTGAGACTCCTTGTCAAGGGATGTTTCCACTTCATGAAGGTGCGCTGGCTTTTTGGGAGGTTCCTGACTTTGATTTCAGGGTCAAATCGCACGCGTTTCCTGCCTGCGCGTGAGCTGGGCCGCACGGCTCGGCAGAGACGAATAGCCCCCAGCTTCTGCACAGACAAGAGATCTGTGCGTGGAGGGTTACCTGAATCCCAAGCGGTTTCCAACCGAAGGCAATGGCTCCGGTTGTTCGGGAAGTTTAGTACCTTGTGGAGACTGGATGTCAACCACTGAGCTGCCCCGTGCAACATCGTGCCCTGTGCGACACCGTGCTGATTTTCGTGTCTCTGGGAAAGCTGCGTGCTGCAGTGCAAGGGCAGCTCGCAGCCGTGCGCGGTGCATGCCTGCTCCCTTGCCCGTGCCCCAGCTCCGGCAGCACCCGGCGGTTGTGTGTCCTAGTCCTTGCTGCGTGTTTCCACAGGGGTTCTGCGTTCACACCTGTCACCCGTCTCTCTGCAAGCCACTGGAGCTCATCCTCTGTTCCTGCCTTGGGAGCTTTGATGTGGTGTGACCAGTCGCCGCTCCCGGGGGCCCCGGTCCCCAGTTGCTTTCACAGCAGGAAACCAGCAGGGTTTGGAGGTGCATAGGGCCAGATCCGGATGGCAGAGACACTGATGTAAATCCAGATGGGCCCAGTGATGTCCCAGAGCTGGGGTCTGGCTTTGCAACATGAGGTCACGGCTGCCAGGGGAGGAAAAGCAGCTTAAGAAAAGGGGTGTGCTTGTGTGTGAGGGGGGTGCGGGGATGTTATCCATGGCACAGGTTCAGTGACTTTGAGGATTCACATGGAGGATTGTGATTGCTCTATTGTGCATCTGAATAGGAAACAAGAGTGGAAAGAAATATAGTCCCGCGTCCTTGCATTCTGCTATTGAAAGGGTTTGGGAACAGAGCCGGGGGAGAGAGAAATGGGATTCATCACAGCAAGGCTGTACAGGGCACATGTATGACAGTGCTTCGCACCAAGTACGCGCCTTGGTTTGTCTCTTCACTGCCCAGCTCGACTAACCCCAGGTGTTTTCAGCCTTGCGGAGACGGACCTGGCCAAAATCCCAGCCGAGTGGTTCGGAGAAGAGCTGGGTTGAATGGGTGCTTAATTATCCAAGTGCCTTGCAGGATGTCTGTTTGTCCATGCGACGAGGCTGCTAAGCATGCAGATGCAAGTCTCTTCCTCTGGAAAAGAGAAGAGCAATGGTCAGGACTGGGATATTAGTGAATCCAAGGGTGATGGGGATGAGGAGGAAGATGGGTTTGTGCCTCACTGCTGGGAACTGAGATGGGGAGGCCCAGGGCCACAATCGCTCTGCCACTTTGGTCGCTCCTTTGGCTGGTCATAGTAGACGGGTGGCTCAGGTGGATCTGACGCAACACGATCCTGTTTGCATTAGTGGGAGAGTTGCCAGCAGATCAAGGGAGGGGATCATGCCTCTCTATTTGGCACGGGAGTACTGCGTTCAGTTTTGGGCCCTCTGCTGCAGAAAGGATGTGGGCAAGTTGGAGAGAGTCCAGTGGAGGGCAACGAAAATGGTTTGGGGACTGCGGCACATGACTGGCGAGGAGGAAGTGAAGAAACTGGGCCTATTTAGCCTGGAGAAGAGAGGATTGAATAGCAGCCTTCAGAAGTGGGGGTTGCAAAGAGGATGGAGCTGGGCTGGTCTCAGTGGGGGCAGATGGCAGAGCAAGGAGCAATGGGCTCAGGCTGCAGCAAGGGAAGTTTAGATTGGATATTAAGAAGAACTTTCTCCCAAGGAGGTTAGTAAAGCACTGGAACAGGTTAGCCAGAGAGGTGATGGACTCCCCATCCTTGGAGGTTTTTAAGGCCTGGCTTGACAAAGCCTTGGCTGGGATGATGTAGTTGGGGCTGGTCCTGCTGTGAGCAGGGGCAAGGAGCAGTGGGTGTTAGGGTTAGAGATTTGGTGAGGTTTTGTGCATCCTTCAATCCCAACCGATTTTAGGGCTCCAGTGATCTCAGCATCTTTTGGGGCGATCTCAGATTGCACTGGCCAAGAAGCGCAGCGCATGGGGGATGGATGGTCCAGTGGCTGGTGTTTCCCATACAATGCTTTGCTACAGTCCTCTTGTTGGGATAGTGCCTGACCTTGCGATTTTGCAATGACCGAGATTATGGGTATGGTTCACCCCTCACTCTTTGGGCTGCTTTAATCCAGAAGCCATGCACTGTGCACTTCTTTTCCAGTCGCTTTGCTTCACCGTGTGAAATGCTTCCCAGGTAATTTCCTGGAAGCAAGGGAGAGCAAGTCTCCTTTGACATGACCCTTAGGAGATTCATGCACTCCGTGTCCACCTGCCTGAGAAAAACATTGATTTCCCAGCTTTCTTCTGGATTAATTACACAGGGGAGGAATAATTATCAGGTGCCTCTGTATTGTTTTTTTTTTCCCTCCCTGCAGCAGCTTGATTTTTCCCATTTCTTTAAGCAAGTAGCAAAATCCTGTTTCCTAGTGGGAACTGCTGGGCTATTCCCGGGTGAAGTTTGGAGGGCCTGATGCAGAAGTTGGGACGCTGCTTCAAGCAGCCAGTGTCCCAGAAATCCCTGTTGGATCTCTGCAGGTAAATCACACCCCCAGAGGTGGTTTTTTTGAGGATGTTCTAGTTCGGGTTTGATGGGAAACACAGGGCCAGGTCTATAAATCCCCACTGGTCTAGTGGAGTCGGCACAGCTATGCTAACTCCTATTCGTTGAGGGCAAAAGTTTTAAGGGACTCTCGCATGGGTGACCCTCGGCAGCAAACAGCTTGCAGAGAGAGGCGCTTGACAACCTGGGTTTCTGGTGTGCGGGAAACGGGGCAGTCCATCAGAATCGTGCTTTTGAGGTAAACTTGTCGAATGCGATGTGCTTTTTCCACTTAATGCGGAGTCTTTTTTTTTTTTCAGTCCAGCTGCATTGGTAGAGCTCGACGGGATGGTGTTTTTCCAAACCTTCAAACCCCAAATGTCTGTGGGTTTAGATTACTTCCCAGTACTGTCTGAACGGCTGTTTATCTCTGCTCCGAAGGCAGTGGTGTTCGGGGCCGAGTCGTCCGTGCGGTCTGGATAGCGTACCGAGTTAACGGCCAGCTTCGCCCCAGCCGTTGATCGCTTGCGGGGTGCTTGGCTGCAGGATGCACTGGGGAGGTAGGGTCCGGGATGGGAGAGGGGACTGGAAATGCTCATGGGTTCAGCATCTTTTAGGCTGCATCCACCTCGGATGGGAAGCCATTTCACTGTGATTTGGTCAGTGCAGGTGTCGGGAGCCAAAATCTTTCATCTCCCAATTGTTGGTTCAAGTCTAGCCTAGGTCTCCAGGGGATGAAAGCTATTTCTGTGCCATGGCTTCCACGTGCCGCCCTACCCACTGGTGCGGGGTAGTGTGCCGGTGTCGCCGGAGCACTGGAGAGCAACGGATGTGGTTACATAGGTTGGTCCTAATGAACCCTGCCCCAAGAGAGCCATATCGGACCACGTGCTGGGGTTTTTTTGGTGCACGGTGACTGAAAATGGAGTGGATTTTACGCTGTTTCCTTGTAGCAGGAAATGCAGTGAGGCTGTTCCTCCCCACCACTCTCCCGCCCTTTGGGAAAGGGTCTGCCATTGGAAAATATCAAGGCTTAATCATAGAAATGAAGGTCTGGAAGGGATCTCAAAAGTTCAGGGCTTGAGTAAATCTGGTGCCCAGCCTGTGTACTAGGATGTGCAGTGCTCTGCAGGTCTGATGCAAGAGAGAGGACCATGACAAGATCCTCCGGATCGAGTCTTACGTGCTGGGCAGCAGAAATGTTTGTTCCAGGGTCCTTGATAGCTCCTGCTCATCCATCCACCAGCCCACCTCCCTAGGGGTTTCACGGCCATTTCTCAGGGGTATTGGATGATGAAAAGAACTGTCCAGAGGCATCCCATGCTCAAAGGCCTGTTGCAGGCAATGCTCAGTCATTGCTTTCCTCATCTCCAGAGCCAGCCCTATGGTCACGACCCCCCGCTCCTCTCCCGTGGCCCTCTTTGTGCATGCAAATGATCTAAAGCCGCTGCTGCCCGCGTGACGGTCGGTCCCTGTGCCAAGGCGCCTTTTGATATATGATGCCGTGATGTTGGTTCATTATTCCGATGCGTTTGTCTTGCTGCAGCGTGAAGATCGTTCCTCTTATTTCCCTGGCTTTTCCCAAACGGTCCTTTAATTGCTGTATTTAAGGTGCTGCTGTCGAGCCATGTTCCATCCGGCTTTCGGAGACGGATGGGGGTGTCCACATGTGACACTTTGTTCAGTCAATTAAAAAAAGGATGGAAATTTTGCAGAACGCTGCTTTCATGTCGTCCTGTGCTGGTAATGAGAGTTTTGCATCCAGACTGTAACAGATCGCCAGCCACGCACAATGGTCATTAAATGCCGCATGCTGCTGCGGCCATTCAGCGTCCTTTCTTTTTCCTCAGACGTCTGGAAGCAGAAATGATGGGGGAAATCTGAGGGGAAATCCCAGCACCCTGTGGAAGAGTTGTGATTTCATCCAGTATCATGGGCATCATCTGGGTGATACCCAGCTCATCACAACCGTCTCCCATGGGTGGGATAACGCCCCTGGTGTTTAATGAAAAGAAGATCTTTTTTTCCCCCCTCTCTGAGGTTTTGCCTTTCCTAGCTAGACAAAGGTGTGTTCTTACCTTGATGTTTCTAATTTCTAAAATCCCACTGACGACCAAGTCAAGACTTTAAGGAGTATCATCAAGTCCTCGCTTGGTCGAATGCGGTCCTTAGCCGAACTGTGCAAGTCCTCTCCTCTTTTGGAGCGGGACGGTAGCGCCTCAGCCAGCCGAAACATCCCTTCCTAGAAGCTGTCTAAAGATACCAGATTGAGCGGTAAACCCAGCAAAGAGTAAATGTGCTTTTTCTAGGGAAACTTGGAAACCTAACAGCCGGATTATAGTTTCCACTTGTGCTGCTATTAAGTTGCCTGATTGCTTCAGGAGCAACTGGAAAAAAAAAACCCAACCCTTTCATTTTAGGAAAAATTCGTCTGCTGTTGCAGAGGTGTCCTGGATCTCGCTTTCTTTTCACGGCTTCTCCTTTTTCCAGCCCCACCAGCAAACGAGGATGCGTGCGTGAGAACGGGGTGCCCTGCTCCAGGGGCGAGCCTTTTCTTCTTGTTCCTCGCTGGCTCGGTACCATCTCTGGTATACCGGTGCTGAAGACGGTCGAGTTTCTGGGGCTGTCAGCTGGACCGGTTTCATAAGATAATTGAGAGGCCGAGAGGGATGAAAATGAGAAGGAAGAGCAGTTTCTGGGAACCGTTACAAAAAATCCCTTCTGATATTGCCGTGTATCCTGACTGCACGGAAATGGCAGGGGGATGACTTGAGGACAACTTAATAATGTTTAGTCATGACGGAGCATTTCCCAGCTATCTGTAGCTACCACTACCGTTAAATCTGAGTACTCCGATTAATTAATGCCCTCGTTTTCGCAGCACCCCAGAGAAATGGGGCAGGGCGGTTAGACCCACTGTACAGCTGGGCGATTAAAACACAGAGTGGCTTATCCAAAGTCAGGTGGGGGGTCTGGGGGTGGTGATCAGGGAGCCAAACCCTGGCCTTTTGTGTTGCAGGGTGTTATCCTGGTTGCACGCTTTGTGGAGTTCGTGGAGGTTCCCCACGGATTGCAATGCGTCTCAAAGCAGATTTTTGTCCCTCGGACAGCTGGGTTGGGAGAGAAGTTCCCCATTCTGCAGCTGATAAGACCGAGGCTTGTAAGCATTATGGGACTCGCATGAGACAACATCTTGGTAAGCTACTGGCTGAGCTGGAGGGAGAGTACTGGAGCTCTGAACGGCTGTTAGTCCATTAGAAGCACTTAATTAAAACGCGGGAGGAGAATCTATATCAGCAGGTCGCTCGTACAGAGCCTCTCGTAATGCCCCCGATGCTGATCACGGGGTTGCAGAGAGGATCGGGAGTCCGGATTGCCATTCCACCGTGTTATCCGAGTCCCAGGCAGGGGAAAAATGTTGTCTCTGCCTGGGACAAAACCAGCCAGAAACCTTGCAAAACTGGGAACCTGCAGGCTGTCCTCGGGTCCGGGGGCGGACGAGACCGCAGGCCGTTTTCCGTCGGCCTCGGCTGACTCCTGCAAAACGTTTTCGCTGTCAACCGATCGGCATTTTCTCATAGAAAGGCTTGTTTTTTTTCCCCCACCAGACATTTCCCAGCCCAGATCTTGCTGCCGTGCATCCTGCGAAGAGGAGGGGAAACAGGGCACGTTCCAGTTCAAGCCTGGTCTTGATTTGGTTTTTTTTCCACCCACTGCTGGCCTGTTTTGAGCATGCTGATCAGGGGAGCTTTGCTGCGAGTATTGAGCTCGTCCTGGCCAAACCACCATTATTGACCCAGCCTTATTAACCTTGTCATTCAGTGGGATTAGCAATTTGTTAACACCTAATGAGATGCTTATTCGGCGTGACCCGGAAGCCGTGGACCTCCTGGCGATCTATTGACTTGCTTCCACCCTCCCCGACCAAATGCCATCTCCTCCCTCTCCTAAGCCCTGATTTTTTCCATCTCCTGTTTTACCAGGCGGTGTCAAACGCCACCCCTTTGATTTGGGAACACTTGCCATCTGCCTTTACCCTTGCTGTGCTCTGGGGCACAAGCTTCAGCACAAAGATGGATCAAGCCCTGCCTAATACCACGACTGCGGACCCGCCGCGCGGTTCGGAGAGGGCGCGGACTGAACTGCTCGGCGCCGCCCTGTACGAAGGGGCCTCGCCTAACGCGTGATCCTGCTAGCTCTGCAGAGGAAATTCGGGGGCTGGTGGCATAGCTCAGCCTGGTTCTCTCCCCTGTGGCTCCTCTAGTCTCCCTTGCATCTTTGTTTTGCATCCGCAGGCCCCACTTTTAAAAGCAGTAGGTTGTGTGCAGGCTGAAGCTGCTGGTTGGGGCGAGGCGGTGGCATTTCAAACATCTTCTATTGACTCTGCTACATAGCTGCTGCTCCCTTTGGAGCCGTAGCACGGTCCTTTTTGCAGACGAAGTCTATAGATATTCATAGGATGAACACTGTTATCCCTCCCCCCCATCCCCCTTAGGGGCATCGCATGATTTTTACAGGCGTGAGTTGAAGGAGAGAGCCTGGATCCTGTGCTTCAGGGCCTCGAAGCAGATGGCAGTCGCGAAGGCTGCGGTGACCTTTCCGAGGAGTATTCTTGGGCACGTGCCAGCGGGAGGCCAGAATTGATAGTCCTTCATTACCCTCATTCTTCATTTGCACAGCTGAGTTATATCCTTTATGGAGGAGGTAGGGCCGCGCAGGTAAATCATCCCCGTCCCGCCGAGTGACGGGATGAAATGAGAATGCACTCCACTAGGCATGCTTAATGGTCGCCCATTAGAGAAGATGATGATCCTCGGTCCCTCTCCTCTCTGCAGCACACCGAGCAAATTAAAAGCATGCGGGGAAGCGCCGGTGTTACCCGTGCAACGGAGACGGTGACGGGAAGCTGATCTTGGCCGGGAAGTCTGTGCTGCAGTTGAGCAGGCGAAAGTGGGGGGCACTCAACCATGGGCGCTCGCCCCTGATATCAGCTGCTGCGGACGAGGCCAGTCCCAGCGTACGGGTATCTCCTTCTGCACGCGCCGTGTGCAGTCATGGAGAAGGAGGGAGACCGCGACAAAGCTGTTGTATAAGCTCGCCCTGTTACAAGCGGAGCAGAGAGGCTGGCCGTGCGGGGCAGCGCGGATACTGGCGTGCGGGGAGGTAATCGTCCGAGCGCCCATCATGGTACTAGGGAGACCTGGTAGATGAAGCTCCTCCGTGACAGATGCTCACGCTGTTGCACACTGCAATGTCTTGGGCCCTGGCGGTGACTGGGAGTGAGAGCAGCGAGGGTCCTGAGCTAGTTCTTCAATGCTTGAGAAGGCTTCGTTTCTCCTGCGTCTGCCCGCAGTCCTGCTAAGAGACCCAAACTCCAGCCCACGTGTTGCAATAAAGAGCAGACTGCGCCTCTTTCCACCCTTTGCAAAGCAAGACATAAAAAAGACTCTCATCATCACCCAGCTGCTGCGGGAAGCTGCGTGTTTTGAGCCTTGTCCATCCACGCTCTGCCGTGTACCATCCTGGCATTTTTAACTCCTATTAAGGCATTTTGCGTCACAAGAGCATGCACCAGGTCCCCTTGGAAAACTTCTATCAATTGCAACCTCGTTATGCTTTGTGCTAGTGTGACTCCTGGGTCCTTGCAGCTTGTCTTGTTGTGCAGCGGATTTTCTGCCTTGCCGGGCGGCTCCGTCCGAGTTCCTGCCCTCGGAGCCTGTGAAACGAGGATATTCTTGTGCTGCTGCACAAGGCCTGGATTTGTCGATATTCATCCACTTTGTGACATGCCCATTTAGTCCCACATCTTTGGGGTTTGTTTTATTATTATTATTATTTAAAAATTTATTTATTTGTTTATTTATTTATTTGTTTTTGCTCTTCCTCTCTCTCCATATTCAATAGAGCTGGAGCAAAGAGGGGAGTGTATTTTGCACATAAACGTGGACTTCGTTCCATTTGGGATTTGTGTGAAGTTTCTCTCCCTTTTGGTTGCCTTTAAAATGTTTTACTTCAGTGGAGAACTGCTTTCTTTAGCTTTTCTTTGCTAAATAAAGGGTGAGAGAGATTGGGGTGAAAAGTGCAGAAAAAATAAGCTTAGTTATGGTCCAAAAAAGGCATTTTACTTTGAAAGAAGTTAGGGTGGAAAATTTTTTTGGGCAGCTTTAATATGTCGGGTTCAGACCGTGTCCCTGGTTTATGATGCTTCACACTTACTTGAGTCCCCTCCAAGCGTATTGCTTCCGTTTGTCCCGCAGTCCAAATCCATCGCAACGCTTCTTGAAAATCATTTCTTCTTGGCTTACGACAAAATGTTATCCATAAAGCATTGCACGAAGGACGCAACAGCAGAGTAAATGGCATCGTGTCCTTGCCACCCCTTGCATTTGGAGATAAACCCAGGCCACAAATCTGCCGAGGTTCATTGAAGCAGGGGATGTGTTGAATCTAGAGTTTGGGTCTGGGCTTGCATCTAGTCCCATCGGCTGCATGCGAGCGATAGTCCCCTTGATGGTACAAAATGATGGCTTTCAGCGAAGCGGGGACAGGGACGAGAGTCCACCGGGGGAAATAATTTTTTTGTTATACAAGCTGCTTGGTTATTGCATTTAGCCAGTATTTTGAGGCCCAACTGAAGTTTGCAGTTCCCCTTTGAAAATCCTCCACTGACAATTTAAACCCATAAATTGACTCTTAATGTAATGCACCGTTATCCTCGGGGACCGGGGCGCATGCTGTGACTTGTGGCTTCTCGCACAATGTGGTGCTTTTTTTACATGGCACCGATTCAAAAGGAGAAAAAGCCCGACTTGGTGACTTTCCCTTGAGGTCGAGCTGTTTGCGGAGTTAGCAACAGGGCAGTTCGAAGCGGGTTGATGATGACCGGGGATGAAAGCATTCGACAAAAGGGGACGATTCCCACTGCTTTCCATTCAGGCGGGTGTCAGAGCTGGCTGGTAGGAGCACGGGTCTCTCCAGCGGAAGCCACATGGCAGCATTGTAGCAGGCTCTCGCTCAAAGCACTCGGCACTCATGGAAATTGGTTCACAAATAATTCAAGTCATTACCTGGGATTAAGGGCACCACGGGTGCCTTTTGTCCGTCGCCTTGGCTGGCGGGCGTGGTAAGACCAGCTTTCATTGCGACGTGTGTTTTATTTGAAGAGTGCCGTCTGAGTTATTCTGAGCTTGCAGCCTCCGGGCCAGATCCCAGCATCAGTCATGTCTGTCCAAACGTGGAGGAGCTCCAGGGATGCGCTCTGCCTTGGCTTGAGCGTTGCACCCTGGGGAAGGCCCGAGCGGCTAGTCCCTTTCCTCCCTTACCTCCAGTCACCAAGATTTGTGCTCCTTTCGCAGCAGCCCACCACGCATGCCATCGGGACCGACTTCCAAATATTGCACGCTCGGCGGGGGCAAGGAAACTGCTATGGTTTTGGTTAGAAACTATTCACCTGTGTGTCCTAGGCCACCTTGGCTAGGATTTAAAGGAGACTTTACATCCGATAGAAGGGAGCGTGAACTATTGGTCCAGAAGTCCTTTTCTTGCTCTTTCCACACACAGCAATGGACAGCCACGACCTCCTTGCCTATATAGGCAACAGATATTTTGGCATTTCCTATGTCCATTGCCTATACAGGCAAAACACATTTTGCATTTCCACCAATATTGGCAAATCTGTTGTGCATGTCACATTTAAGGGTGTCTCAGCAGCTGTGGTGTATTTGGATGCAGACTACATTTTGTTCCTGTGAATCACGGGAGCCTCTAGCTATCTAGGTTGGTATTCATTTGGGATTTAAAGGTTTGCTATAAATATTGTGTCCGGTAATTTGTGGTGCATTCAAATCGCGTAAGAGAGGTGCGTCACTGCTGGGATGTAGGCAGGGGTAAGTGTGCACCATGGTTTTATTTCTTCTTCTTTTTTTTCTTTCCTAGGTAGGAAGCCTTTTCCTTTGCTTTTGATGCGACCTGCAGCAATCGTGAAACATGCATATTATACCCAAAGATAGGGAGTACGTGGGTGTGAAGCAGGGATGTTTAAAAGTCCTGGTGTCCTTGTTGGTAAGTCAGTGTGCAGAAAATATTAGCTCCAAGGGAGCTAATATACATCCAGCAGTGATGGGTCATGCTGCGTGGTCCATGGAAAGGATGGGAGGAGATTTGAGGACAGGTAGTTTATGCTAGATTGATGGTATATTTGTTCATACTGGTAGAGACTTGTGTAAACTTGCTCTTGTTTCCAGTGGCCTCTATGGAGTAGGTAGTTCCTTTATTTAAGGAGCAGCAGAAAACTAGGACATCTGTTACTTGAGAAGGCACGATGTGCCCTGACTTCAGTCCGGTGCCCTTCGGGGATAGAGGCTCGAGCGTCCTTCAGATGAGTTGGCGTAGGGCCTTCTGAGGACTGATTTAATCAATGGTCTTTCTAAAAAGGCTGTCCCCTTCTCACTGAAGTAGAAATGTTAATGATGGAAAAATACTATTCATAATAATAAAACATGTAGGATGGAGTGGGAGCAGCCAGTCGTAGCATTCGTGCCCTCGGGGTAGCAAAGGGTGATTGTCGCAGTCATAGTTCAGTCTGCTCCTCCACAAATGGAGTTTGGGCCTGGTGACGCATTGCTTCTGCCTTGCAGGGTTATTACCGTGCCCTGCACATCTTCTGGGTGCTTGTGAGGACTAGGCAGTGCTCCCAGAGGTTCAGTAATCTGCAGCAGCTGCATTACAACCATCATCACTCCGCCATCAATGTTTTCCTCGGCTGTATCACCCATACATGTACATACCACATATATCACGTTAACCTCCACGGCTTCCCTGCCAGGAGAGAGAGCGTAGCATTTTTGCCTTCCACTTTTTGCCTAGGTCACATCGCTCCTGTGTGAACTCCCCAAAGACATTGTGCTGTGGGGGGTGGTGGGTCAAAGCACTGCGAGGTGATGGAGGAGAACATCACGTTGACAGTTCGCGCCGCATGTACGTTGTATAGGGTGCGATTGTTGCACCGTATTTTCCCATGTACAAGGCACCTCGGTTTATAATACGCACGTTGTGTTTCAAAGAAAGAACAAAGATAAAAACATTTTTCCTTGCAGTGAGTTACTGAGTAGCAACAGGTAGTGGGGTTGAGTCTGCTCACCGTTCTGCCCCGTGTGGGTCTCTGTAGATTTGACTTTTGGGTCCACTCGGTAAGTCGTAGAACTTGTCTTTACGGTATTTCTTGCATATAATACGCACTCTGATTTCGAGCAGCTGCCTTTTGCGGGGAGTGCATCTTGCATGTGAGAAAATGTGGTCATGTCAGGGCTCGTGCAGGTGCTCTGTGCAGTTTGGAGTCATGTGGCTTTCTGCACCGATTCTTCTGGAGTGGATCCCAAACCCAAAGTGAATCTGATTCTGACTTTTCATCCGGTTTCACGGTGACACTGGACGTGGGCAGGGGCAATGGAGTTTAAATCCGTCTTGGAGCTTCCCTGAGAAGTTATGATCTGAGAGAAGAGCTGAGGGCATGGTTGACTTGTACGGGACTGTTACGGCCCTGATGCTTTCATTGTCTTCCTGCAGAGACAGTGCTAGCAAATTGAGAGGAATGGTTGGGGGAGAGTTTAGGTGCGAACATTAAGCCATTCCTACTAGTGATCTGATGTGAGGTGTCCAAGTATTGTTAGGATAAGTACTTGGATGCCATGGAGAAGGGCCCCCTGAAAACCCTGAGGTGACTAGCAGGCCCAATTTCCTGGAAGCCTGTCCCAGTCCAATAGTGGGTTCAGATTGCACCCAGATTGGTGATTAAGTTGCGTGTTTTTCCCTCTAGCTGCCCTCGTGTATCAGGTCTTTCTCCTTTTCAGTGGCAACAGCCTTGCAAGCAATGGCAGGCTAGTCCTGTAGGCTCATTTTATTATGGAAGTCACGTTCACTGCATGGACATTAATCTATGGTAAATTGGAATGGAATTGATATATGCATATGACATGCACATTAATTTTAAATGTGTTTGTTGTAATTAGTGCTATTACAATGAATGCCAAAGGAATCAGGAAATGATTAACCTCACTTAGGAGTTGCTACAGTTTGTTTGAAAAGTTCAGGTTAAAATTAGACAATGAAAGTGCGGCTGGGGGCTGGGACGTGTGGTTGTCTCAGCTTGCTGAACTTTGCATCCAGGGCAGGGGTTTTGGAGACCTTGTCCTATGGACCCATCTCCCTTGCCACTGGGGCCCGATCACATTTCCTCGCTGACAATGGTGCTGGCTTCCAAGGAAAATTGATTTAAAGTGTTGCCAACGGTGAAATCATTTAGCTCACTGTCACCCTCAAGTGGGGGCTGGACCGTCCTATAGAGCAGTGGTTTTCAACCTTTTTTCATTTGTGGACCCCTAAAACAATTTGAATGGAGGTGTGGACCACTTTGAATTGTATGTGTGGGTGTTTGCATGCTTTTGATTGATCAGAATCATTTTTCACGGACCCCTTACCCACCGTCTGTGGGCCCCCAGGGGTCCACAGACCACAGGTTGAAAACCACTGCACTGGAGGTACATGAGCCTGGTACCATTTAGCTGACCAGAAGTAGGGCTGTAGCGACTCTTGCTTTCCCTGCTACAGACCTCTTCCCAGAGGCAAAGCACCACACTGACTTTATGGTAGCTTGTAGAGGTCAAAGCCAAGATCATGGTCCCAGTGTACCAGACAGACAATAAACAGGGAAGGAGAGTTTATCCTGGCCCCGAATGAAGAGCTGACAGTCTAAACAGATAGATAAGGAGGGTGGTCTCTGCCTCTCCCCCCTACCCATTTCTTATACTCGATGGAGTCAGCTACACCCACAGTAATATTGGGTTAAAAGATAGTAACTGTGTGGTGGCTTCATTAGAAGCTGGCACTGCATTTCCTCGATTTTTCACGTAGCCTCTCTCTGCCTGGGTTGCATGCTGGGAATCACCTTGAAGCTTGCTGTGAGCTAGCTTGTTGTAAATACTTTGTCCCGAGAGCAAAATAGAGGCCTCCAGCTTGCTGGTGAGCATTACGGGCTTACTATACATAATGGTTTTCCTAATTATAGAAGGTATTTGCACATAATGGCTGAGCATCCAGACATCGATTACTAATAGCTTGTTAAATGTGCCGGGACTCTGTGTGTTAATGACTATGTTATGCCGTGACAAAATGGGGCATGTTCAAAATCATTTTTATCCTGTTTGTCTGCCTCCATTTATCAGATGAATTGTGTATTGTCACCTTCCTTCATCATAGTGGGACAGCTTCTTCCACTCTTGGTAAGATTGTAGAGGCTACCATGCTGGGTCCACCTGAGGGTCCATGTCGCCCAGTGTCTTGTCTCCACCTGCAGCAAGTAATGGGTACTTTGGAGGAAGATTGTGAGACATGGGCGATGTGTAGCGTGACCCATCTCTCTCAGACCCTTCCAGTCACCAGCAGACATAGGCTGAGACATGTCCTGAACTATTGTATTTAACAGCCCCTGATGGACCCATCCTAGCATTCTGTTGTCTATCTGTTGAGTTTCTAGATGATCATGAGGACCATTTTTAGCCCACTGCCGAGAGATCGCACTGGTTAGTGTGGCAGAAATGCCACCATGGGTGCCCCTTTCCAGAAACCTCTCCCTGTGTCAGCCTGAGAGGCTGCTGGTGAATCACTCAGGGCAGGGATCTCATCCCTGTCTGCATGACAAAGGCCTGGGCCTGGGAAGGGATGCTGTAGTCACCTGGGGAGGGAAGCTACCCGGCCCTGGACCCGCGCTCAGCTCAGGTGACCAAGGATGCTTGGGATATGGGTCGGCTTGTGAGCAGGTTTGGCAGTTTCAATTGGATCGGGCTGCTGAGGTCAGAGAGGGTATAAATGGTCCTGAGGAAGAAGAAGAGCAGCCATTAGCCGTGCGGTCTTCTAAGTGAACCTGGACTAGCCCTCTCTGCATGCCCTAAGAGTAATCTGCCTCCAAAGGAAACTCCAACCACCTCTGGATGATAAGAGTGAGTAAGGTACTTGTGATCTGATTAGATATTTAGAGAACAGTATTTCAGATGCGTGTTCAAACGGCTACCTCAGCCACTTGGGTTTGCTCTATGGGATTCCTTTGATATTCCTCTGATATTTCTGTGACATCACTCTACCTTTTACCCTGTTTCTGCCCTACCCCCTGTAATCAATAAAGTTCTCCTCTGTGACCGGTGTGGGAGACTTATTGAGGAGTGGGACTAAATTATGCCTGGGAGGCCCCTTAGGTCTGCGGACTAAGGGATGCTCTCCTGATAAGCCCGAGTTGGGGAAAGTAGCCCAAGTGCTGGGATTGGGTCTAGGACCCAGTGGACGAACAGGCCTGTGTTTTCCAAGGTGCACAGGGCCAGAAGTAAGTCCAGAGCCTTGGAT
>JAGPOW010002742.1:22886514-22947267 GCA_030014935.1 Caiman crocodilus | reverse complement strand
GCGGAAACCCCAGGCTAGCGGGTGTGCTCCAGGGAAGGGGTCGGCCGGACGCGAGGCACTCGGAGCCTGGAAGGTGGTCGGGCGCAGGGAGGTGGGTGGGTCAAAACGGGAGCGCCCCCTACTGGCCCGCCACAGTTAGTCCTAGCCTGCCAGTGGAAAGCGGTGTTAACACTGCCTTCGTGGTGGTTAGTGGATCTTCTGGTTCATGGATATAATGAGAGAGAAGCATATATGACTGGAGCAGGCTGCCCCTTGCCAGGCTTGGCTGTCAAGACAGTTAAACCTAAAGGCCTGGCAGCTGAGAGCACATCCAGAGAGGATCCTGATAATGACTGAGTGCTTACTCATATTAAATGCACTCAGATTACCTGGCAGGCCAGGTTCTTTTTTGGGTAGATGTGATATCTTTTATGCGACCAACTAAATAGTTGGAAAAAAGTTCTTTGCAAGTTTTTGGGCACAAACACCCTTCTTCAGGCATAGGGAGACTCTGCTGGTGTTACGTGCTCTCCAAGGTAGAAAAGAAGCTAATTTACAATGTCTGTGAAAATGCAAATTGGTGTCAGTTAGGAAGACAATGGGTAGAGACAGGAGGGAAGGGAGGGAAATGTGTGAAGGTTGTGATGTCATAAATCCGATGTCTGTATTGTCCATGATTTTTTGTATCCAGTAGATTTATGAAGTGAAGTTCGTAGGCTTGTCTATCAAAGGTGTTTTGTAAGTTGGTCTAATAAAAGATGCCACCGCTACCAAAAGAATCTTACCTGCCTGTCTCCTTAGACCACCAGGGCTACAACCAACAACCCTGCAACCCAGACTGCCTGGTGATTTACTAGCCTGCCACTTAAATCGTCTCTGTACACAGCTCTAGAAACGTTTTTTTGGGGGGGGCTAGGTCCATTTCAGGAATCTAGTTCTCTAGATGTGAACCTCTCTCAGGGCGAGTCGCGGTTGTCTATCGCCCATCAGCTCAGTGCTGAATCAATCGCTGGGACAGGCTCTCTTCTTTTCTTGACTGGCCTCCTTTTGTTTCCTGCGTGTTGATGACGGAAGGAAGCTGGCAGCAAGGCTTACACAGCTTCATCTCTCCCCATTCGCACCTTCCTAGCGCTGCTTCCTCCTTGTCTGACTCTCTCTTATCTTGATAGCTCCCTTACCCTTCCAAGCCACAGGCTGAAGCATATGCGATGCTCACGCCCTGTTGCTCCCTTTGTGTAAACCTCGTGGTGCAGGAAAGGTTGTGAAGCTGGCGGCACTTGGGGCCGAATGGTTGACAGGCCGCCCGGCCTCCCATCTGCACAGGCAGCTTGCAAAAGCAGATTCCAATCAAAGTCGTGCAGCGAGAGGGGCCGGTGCCGGGGCTTGCACCTGCAACTCGTTTGGCGGTTGCAGAACCGAGGTGCAAAATCGGAGGCCGCGCCTCAGCCACGACAGCTTGAGAAATTGGGGCAGAAGAGGCTGATGATAAGACTTCTGGTATCAGACTTCTCAAAATGCTTCTGAAAATCAATCTCGTTGTGCACGCTGGGAATGAAGGCCCGGGGTGGGGGGTGGACTTACCCCTGGGAAGGCAGTAGTTGAACCGAGGGCAGCACTTCTCTAGTACTGCGGTGCGACATCCTCCAGGTTGCAGCGTGGGGGAGGCAGGGTGTACTCGGAGCTCTTACGGCAGGCTTTCCTGGCCGTATTATGCCAAGTTTTGAATAAAGGGCCGAGTTGCTACCTGCAAGACCTCTGTGCGACAGAACCAGGTCTTCTCACTCCCTGTCTTAAGCGCCGATCTACCTGATGACTCGGTCTCCCAGCAAAGAACTGCTTTTGGCTTTTATTTTTAATCTTGGAAATAATAACGGCATCCTGCATGATTCATAACTGTCCAGCAGGGAACCTGGGAATGTGCATCTGCGATCTGCTTTTGCCAGATTTTGCTAATACCCTCGTGGGTAACTTCAGCTCAGAAACTGCTTTTTGTGGTCAGGCTAATAAACTGTGATAGCTAAGTTCACGGGGGCTGTGTGTTTTATTGTGACCTAGGCAATGCAGCAGTAGTTAGTGTTCATGTTGACTGCATGGGACCTGCTTTTTAAGGTTTAAATGGACATTGTCAACCACTTATTTATTGCTTTTAATTTCTTTCCTGCTTTCTGTAATATGTTCTCAGGGGTTTGAGAGTGAGGTTTCTTTCCCTTCCAATTTTTCTCCTATTCTGTTTGGCAAAAGTTGATTTTCTTTTCTTCGCCTTTTTCCCCTCCTCCCCCTTTCATTTCTTGTGTATTGTTGCAGTGTGCAATTAAATCACCACATTATTCTACCCCAGAAGTAGTTGCATAGCAAATAAAATGTGACTAACTTGAGGCTGAAAGGAAAGGGAATGCAAGATAATGTTTTGTGGTTCGCAATGGGGACGTGCTTCTGGAAACCAGCAACTTTCAATATTATTATGCGCTTCTATAAGCTTAATTAACTTGACTCTAAGTGGCAGTGTAATGGCATTGAATGTGAATGGAGATTGTGTATTTAATAAACAGTTCCCCATATAGCCAGGCTAGTCCTATATGGTGAAAAGAGATTTGAAATGCAGTCTCTCCTGAGGCTCAGGATTGTCCTTGGTTACCCAAAGCCCGAATTTGCATTGTGAAGTAGCTGCTGCCTCGTTCTTTTTGTAATGGGATCTGAGTCTGAGTTATAGAAATGTAAATGAAAGCAATCAGAACGTATATCATCTCCTTCCTGCTACCGAAAAGCGATTGGGACTGAATCGATAGGAATCCACTTGAGAAGAAAAATAAACTCATTTTCATTGCTGCTCTGAAAGCTCATGATCCAGGTTTCTGCAGAAGCAAATTGGACTAGGGTATACATTCTCTAGGAATAAATGCAGGTTCACAATGGAAATACTGGGAGTAGATCCTTATCCGCTGCAGAGCTAACAGGTGCTGCCGTAATTACAAATGACTTTGGCTTCCTGCTTGTGTGCGAGGGAGCGATTACACATCAATTTGAATATTTCATCTCCGTGGCCTTTGAAAAAGGGACATGGGAAGGAAAGGAGACAGAGTCAAATGCAAATGGGCTTGTATGTGCGGGGATGAAGGGAGATGCACGGCGCTTCGAGCAGCCCTCGAGTCCTGAAAGATTGTCCATCTCGGTCCGGCTTGAGAGAGGTTGACAGGACCGTGCTGGGGAAGCTGGTGTCGCTGCTGCCAGGGCTGTAGCTGCTCACTGAATTGAGAACTGCAGTCTCTGGGGCCGTCGGTCTGTCTCCTCCTTCCACCAGCGCTGAACTCCCTTAAAACTTAAAAAAAAAAAAAAAAATGAAATAAAAAATACAACCTAACAAAATAGATCCCTTGTGCAGCACGAAACTCCCCGTCTAAAAACCAGCTGCAGGGCCGAGCTCAGATGTCTGCCATCGCGCTGCACCGCAGCATTCGGGCTTGCAGCAGTACAGCGCTGCCTCATTAATAGAGGAGGGGTCACTGGATGTCTCGGATGCAAATAGCCAATGCTTTTCCTCTGCGAATTAAGGTGCTGCAGAAACAGCCTCGTCAGCAGCTCCCCTAATTGAATAATGCGAGCGTATAACCAACCCGTTTCCTAATTAATAGGAACGTGGGTTTAGGCCTTTGGAAACTTCATTAAGCGCTCTGCGGTAATTAGCTACTCATACAGAAGTGTAGCTGCTGCTCTATCAGCGGGGCTGGGCTAATTAGAGGCAGCACCTGGAGCTGTCTTGTTTACTCGTCTATCCCAGGCTCGGGTCACTCAGGATGCCTGGTTCAGAATAAACTTGCTTTTTATTTTCCCCTCCGGAGAGTGTCTCTGGGCTTTTTGTGGGGGCTGAAGGATCGTCTTGGCTGAGGGCATTCGGCGTAAGCATCTCGGCGCTGTACCTGAACGGCAAAAGAGCTTGCGTTATGGCATCGGCATGGCAGTACGTGACCACCAGCCAAGGCCTGGCCTTGTGGGTTCAGGAGCCGCGTTGTATCCCCAAGTCATAACTGAGGGTTGAACCCAGGTCTCGGCTCTTTTCCGCATTATTCTGTTATGGTTTCCCCCTCTACTTATTCATGTTATCTTTCTCCTACAGGCAGACACCTGCCTCCATTCACGACACCTTCTTGCTCAGCACATGGACCTTCCTCAAGTCCTCTCCTTGGGTAGAGGAAAACCCTTTTCTCCCACACATGCAAGTCCTGCGGTCCAGGAGAAGGTGTCAGATTCTGCTCTGCCTTGTATCAGCCACAGGATTATTGCCCGGATACCTTTCAGCGTTGATGCTTCCTGGGCGGTGTTGGATGCAAGAGTAGATGTGCCGGCATTGCCCTTTCCTGGAAAGCCGGAGCCCACGTCATGTCACCTGCTAGTCATTCACTCCTTCCAAAATGCAAGGATTGGGATTGCTGGGGCTTCATTATAGATCAAACGATCCAGTGTCAAACGAAGGTGTTTCAGAGGAATCATTGTAATCTACTCAACAAGGCAACCCCAGGTTGGCTCCTGCCCGGAGGCACGAGGTTTCAGATGCCCGGACAGAGCTGTAGCATGGTGAAGCAGGGATGCGTCGAGTCCGTCTGGTGCTTGCATACCAGTGGGCAGTCGTCCCCGGGTGCATTGCTCATCCCCTTTCTCCGCTTGGGCTTCAAAGAGTTTGGAGCTTATGTGGCCAAGGGTTTTTTTCTTCAGTCAAAGTTGGCTTAATTTTTGCCTCTGAAAAATGCATATAAAAATGATGCCTGCTGTGGAATAGTGCCCACTGGGCAGAGTTTGGTGGTTAGCTCCCATGGAGAGGACTTCCTTTTATTTTTTGTCTGTCTCAGCCCGGTGGTCTCTTGGATGCTAGCACAGTACAACTTAATAAAAATCATAACTTTTCTCATCTCCTTCCCTTATAGCTCTGTGAGCTCCCGGAGGCTTACAAGAGAGAAAAGAAGCTTTCCTTACCGAAGGGAAAGGACTCGAAGACTCACCTACGGAGGATGTAGTTGGGATAAGGTGCTATTTATAGAGCTTGTCATGAGGCCAGAGCTAAAATATACCCAGAGTAACCAGAAGGCCAATGTCTCTACTGGCCATGAATAGATTTCTGTGAGAGAGTATGATTTTCGATAAAAATTACTTAAATATATATATATTTTTAGTGGTTTTCTACTAAAACCTGGCACCCACCCCAACCGATTACTTTCTGTTTCTTAGCAGGTGAAAATATATGCATTTTTCAGATTCTTACTTCAGGGCAAACTACCAAATTGCTGGTGGGGGAAAAAAACCTAAATTTTATTTTTGTGGGGGAGGAATTCCTCTTCATCCAAAAGCCTGTTTTTGTTGAAATGAATGTTTTGATGGAAAATTTTTGACCGGCTCCATTTTTTTTTTGATGAGCACACACATAGCAGTCCCGTCCACTTCTCGCCGCCCATTGCAAATTCGGAGTGTTTTTGTCTCCTTTCCAGCACGGTAAGAAGGTGGATGGCTCACCTTAACTGGGATGAAATATCTGTCATGTCTCTACCTGGGTCCTAGTCTATCCACTACCAACTCTGTCCTGGGCTGCACTATCTCCTCCTTCCTCTGGCTGTTTCAGTAAATGGAAATCCTTTTGGAAATGCACTGAAGTGTTTGCAAGGACGTAGCTGTCATGAGCCAAGGCCCAGCTGGGGCTGATCTGGTCCCAGACCCCCTTGGAGGTAATCAGGCTGTCACCCCTCAGCTATATTGGCTATATAAACTCAGACCAGATGTTAGGCAGCTGTCTGGGCAACAGGCTACTTTGCTTTACCTCTGCCCATAGCTCCTAAATCTGATGCCATAGTCTGAGCGGCTGGCCTGTGACTCCGTGCTTTGAACCTCTGCCTTGGACCCTCTTTCCTATTCCAGCTCGCTCCTGTTCTCATCTTGGACCTCGACCGGGATCAGCTGTTTGCCCTGACCACAGCCTTGTCTCGACCTTCGGCTTGATATATCATGGACTTGGACTGATGTTTGGCTTGACCAAAGTTTTAAACTCTGGTAACCCCCTGGCCTAGCATGCTCCCCTTGGATTAACCACCTGTATCCCACTCACTCCCTTAGAATAGCATTTAAAAAAATTAGGCCTTAGTATTTTTTTTTTCCAGACTGTGACATAATCCAGATGATGGAGTGAAGGGAAAGGTACAGAGGAGTAACTACATTATAATCCTAATCCCAAGATGCTGAGAGGCCCCGGGTCTCTTCTGTGTGCGCCCAGCCGCTTGTGATCACCCTCTTTAATTGACCGGTGTTGGCTGGAAAGGAATATGAGCAGGGGAGAATAAAGGCAGGTGTGCAATTGGGAGGGGACGGGGGCTGGCTCTCTGAAGCAGCTGGGGGGCTGAATGTGCTGCTAGACCTACAGGATGGTGGTATAGAAAATCCTGTTACTTTAGAAGGAGTAGATGTTAATAGAGTTGCAGTGGGGTCTGCTGGACAAGCCAGGCACTTGGCTGGGATTTGGGAGACCTGGATGCTATTTTGTTGTTGTTGTTAAAATCTTTATTCGGGCACCTCTAGAAGCAAAACTCCATACGGAGCAATGCAGAGGAGTTGTACGAGACTGAAATTATTGCATCTTTAGCAAGGAAATAATATATAACAATATCATCTCTCGTATCAGTATCATGATGTGTGTGTCTGTATACACACACACACGTATATATAAAAAACCCACATACATATAAAATTGCATTCAATAATACCAATATTCAAATCATTCAAGCACCCTAGTTTACTGAATAGTATCTTTGCATAGGTCAGGAACAGAGTCCATTTCTCTGCCCATCTAATGCTTCAGTGTGATGAAGCCAATTTCTGCATCCTCAGAATGTCCCATATTTTGGCGTACCACATTTTCACTGTTTTTTCTTTCTACATTTGAGCAATACGTAATGTAGTAGCTAATAACAAGGGCATCAGCTTTTCCTTTCATACAAAGTCAACTTTCTTTTTCCTGGGGCATTCGGTAGACAAACGGGCAGATCCAAAGGGATGTGACCACCCACTACAATTGTTATTGCGCTGGTTGCTCACCCCGTGAATATCTGAACCTCTGGGCCTATCAACCATGCATGGGGAAAAAGAAGTCTCTTTCTCCAAAGCATCTCCATCTGGATGAATTGTCATTAGAAAGTTGGGTCCTGTTCCTTACTGTGCTGAAGACCTGGCTTCGCTTCTCTGCGTCTCTGCCTCCCTTTGCCTTCCTGCTCTACATCACTTGTAGGCTCTTTGGGGCAGGGCCTTTGGGTACATCCGCAGTGCCTAGCAAAACAGGAGCTCCATCACAGCAGGGAGCTGAAGGCGCCATTGGCATAATTATAACAATTATAGCAATTATAATGGGAATAATTAGAATAGTCATTAGAGTGGGAGGTAGTTTGGAGTCGGGATCCTGTTGCTGCCGATGATGCAATGCGAAACGTTGAATGCCTTATTTAACCTTTCTGTGTCTCAGTGGATGCTTGTGCAATCAGTATAATAATACACTGAGACAATGAGGGGCTTTACTTAATGCTTATAGGGCATGAAATATAGGATCAGAGTATCAGCTCATTTAATACTAACAGGCTCAAATATCGCTGATGGGGTCAAGGAGGGAGAAGTGATATGGTGTCTCCTCTGTCTAGGAAGGCTGGTTCATTTCTCCTGGTTGGCAGCCGTGTGACCTAGGCCATGGCACTTAGGGCTAGATCCACATAAACAATTTAGGCACTCCATTACTGAGCGGACTGATGTCTAAAATCCCTGCTCAGCTGCTGCCTAAAGTCCCTAGACATCTAGGTTTTGCCATCTATTGACCCAACAGCCACGGGCTAGAGCACTTCGGGCTGGGGGGGAGATCTGGGTTTAAATCTCTCTTTGCCTAAGAGATGTGCTTCAGACACACAAGTGCCCTGACCCCCAGGCTCTAGGCTGTTCAGGAGTGGGACTTGCACGGCTTTTTCTGTTGAAGCTGTCCCACTTGTTATAAAAATCATTACATATTCATTGGAGTCACGAGGAGTCCAGGTCTCGCCCATCCCAAGAGGGTGCCCTAGAGCCATCCTCAAACCCCTACTCTTTTTTTCTCCTGGCCTATTCCATGTAGAGTAGAGCAGCTTCACTAGGAAAGATCCAGAGAGCAACCCTTGCCCTCCAAGTATGTGATGACGAGGGGTTGGGGTACCCTTTGGAGGGTGCTGTGCCAAGTTTTGGACCCTGCATTTGATGAAGGCAGCAGAGAAATCGGGGAAGATCTAGAGGTGTGCAACAGATGGCAAAGAGGTTGGAAGTTGGGATGGAGCTGGACTGCTCTCCATGGGGTGCAGGTGACAGAGCAAGGGGCAATGGGCTCAGGCTGCAGCAAGGGAAGTTGAGGTTGGATATTTGGAAAAACTTTCTCCCTAGGCAGGTGGTGAAACCAGGGAGGCGGTGGAGACTCCATCCTTGGAGGCTTTTAAGACCAGACTAGACAGCCTTGTCTGGGATGATGTGGTTGGGGCTGGTCCTGCTTGGAGCAGGGGGTTGGACTAGACGTGACTTCCTGGGGTCCCTTCAACCCTCATTTTTTGTGATCCTGAAGAAAGATTGAAGGAACTAGGCCATAGTTTCCTTTGGAGGAAAGAAGATTAATGGGAGACGCAGGATTGATTTTTTTCAAATTCTGTGCCTTGAAATATGAAATCTCAGGGACTGAAGGTTCATAACTGCCTCTGGAGCAGCTGGGATCTCCTTCACCAGATGTTTTCAGGTGGAGGCTGGTCTGGCACCTGTCGGGGATAGGTCAGAAGCAGCATTTCCCGCATCCGTGCAGGGGCTTGGGTGCGAATCCTGTAGTCCTGTGCGGGTTTCAACCTAGTTCTTCCATAGGTTTCAACCTGGGTCTTCCACCTAACTACTGGGGAAGGCCCTTTTTCCTCCTAGCCCCGTCTTGTAGGACCGGTCAGGCTCAGGCACCTAAGTCCAAGACCGTCCACAGAGACGCCTCCCCGCAGCCCCTCAAAAAGAGGAGGTGCATCGCGTTGGGAGGAGGTGCCTATCCTAGGGCTGTGCACCTCAACCGTTAGGGACCATAGATAGCCCCTACCTCCATTCCTCTGTAGGATGAGGAAACGTCCACGCTCCTCCCTCGCCCTGTGCTGTGAGAGCAACTGTCGGAAACTTGGGAGACGTTCGGAGACTGCGGTAATGCAGCGCCGTAGGTGAGATGGAGTTTGCAAACTGGGTTGCGGGCATCCCACACCGGCAAGAATGCAATTCACTGGCTCGACTAAACTGCTTAATTACTTCTTTTCCGGAGAAATAATCCCTTTCCTTATTCCCGCTGAGCAGTGGAGCAGCTCTGAGAGCCACCTGCCCGGCAGGAAAGCAGCAAGTCGTGAGGACGGGCAGCTCTCCAGCCCCAGCTACAAGAGGTTGAGCTAGCCGGCCTTCTCCCGGGACCCAATTTGGCTGCGCCGTTTCAGGACTCTCCCTGTCCTTTATCGTGGACTCGGTCCTTTTGGATTCGTTCATTGATTTGTGTGTTTTATTTTCTCCGAGGCTCTTCAGGAGTTTTTCTTTCCTTCCCTTCTGGGGCGGTGGGGTGGGGCGTATTATTTTAAATCCTCTTGATTTCTAAAGAGGCTTCCCTGCCTTAAACTACGTTAGTGTAAAGTCCTTGTAATCATTTGCTGTTGGAGAAGTTGAGCTCTTGACTTAAGTCTCTGGAGGGCATCTGATTCCTCCATCTGTTGGATTCTTCGTGCTGAATTTTTGATCCTGGTGTCTGGACTACAAGGAAAGATTTAAGTTTCCAGGTTGTATTCGTAGAGGCGATCCAGCTGCAATAAGTAGCAGGCCCCGGATGTGTCCTGGCCTTGTTGTTTTCCCGTTGAAATCAAGGCTAGCTGGAGTATTCGCTCAACAGAGATGCAGTGCAACCGCTGCTGAGGTCACCGGGATGATCAGGGAAAGAGAAGCCCTGTATTGCGAGAAGAGACAAAAGGAGGCTGTTAGCAGAGCACCATGAAAGCAGAGAGGGGTTAAATACAGCACGGGTTGCAAGTCCCGAGGAGAAAGCAGGGCTGTTTAAACTAATGGGCAGTGTTGGCATAAGAACAAACAGATCTCGGCTGGCTGTGATTGATTTTAGCCTGGAAATTAGAATATTTTCAGCCATCAGGGAAATGAGGTTTCAGGACAGCCTCCCAGTAGGAGTCACGATTGCAAAACCCCCACACGTTTCAAGATGCAGCTTGATCAAGTGGCGAAGGCTGATCGATAGGACACGTTTGCCTGAGATAACGGGGGTCTGGACCTACTGGCGTAAGAGGTCCCTTCCTGCGTGGTTTTGCAGATGAGATAGATGCAAAGCCAAGGTCCCCGTGTTATATGGGCATTGGACTGCAAAGCACTTTGCTCAAGATTTGTATGCAAAAAAACCCCAAACCTAACTCTGTTCAGACTTGGTTAACTCCACCCAATTCCCCAATTTCAATCTGTTTCAAATGCCCATCATGCTCTTCCAAAGTGTGTGCTAGCAGGTGGCGTGTTTCACTCCAGAAGTGGTTGCATTGTAGTAGTGGGTGCGTGAAGTGTGTAGTTGTGCACCTCGGTGTTGATTTGCAAAGCGCTGCGGGATCCTCGGGGATGAACCGTGCTGCCGTGCACAGACGCTAGCTGCCGGGCCTGGAAGCGGTAGCAATATATTGCAAGATGGTGAGGTGTGCCGATGGCACAATCATCTACTGCTTATAGGACAGTAAAATGATGGGGGGAGGGACCCTCCTTGGGAATAAAGGATGAAATCGGGGATATTTATTTAATCATCCTCGGAACAGATTTTTTTTCTCCCACCTCCCTGTCGAAGCACCTCTCAGCGTCTCGTTTTCGGTCTGAGGTGCAGTCTGTCCTCGGCCTTTGGGTCGGTGCCAGGATATCCTTTCTCCCCCTTTTCCCAGAGAGCCAGGTGGAAGCTGACAGGTAAATGATGACATTATTACACTTGCACTTTAATAGTTTCCAAGGAACTTGCAAGCAAGCGAAGGCAACGCATGAAATATTCATGGATTGTCTTCTCTCTCTCTCTCTGTCTTTCTCCCCTACAAAAGGTTGAAAGCTTCCCGAGCCGGAGTTCAGGCGACATGAAGCATATGGAAATGGCACCTGCAGCTTTGCCTGCAGGGGTAACGCTGACCTTTTTTTGAGAGATAAACAAGATATTTCTTCTTTCCTTTTATGCTGCTTTAAAAGAAAATTATCTTGGTCTTGTTTTCCCGGGCAGCGCTCAACCCCACGTCTGCAGCGGGTTTCGCTTGGATCTCTAGGGGCACGGGAGCGCTGTGCGTCTCCCTCATTTGCATTCGGATGAAGCCTTTGAGGTAAAGCGTCCCCCATTGCCCTGTTACCTCTCGGGGTGGTAGAAAGGTCCTTCACCCCTCTCTACGGCTGATACCTGCTGTTTGGAGCGCTCCATTATCGCCGCAGGGCCAGGGCAGCGAGCTGGGATTCTTCCCTCAGTCGCTAGATTTTGGGCATTGTCCCCTGAACCGCGTGGACTGCTTGGGTCCGCGCTGGCTGCAAGGCTACGGTGTGCTCCCTGGGTTGTCTGCAAACAGGCCAGAGTCCACGGAGAGTGCTGTTTAGACGGGTATGAGACAGAATTGGATGGCAACAATATGCGAGAGGAAGATTTTTTTGGCCCTTGCCATCCATAAAATGCACCGCACTCTTTGCAAATCAGAGCGTCGTAATGGGACATGGGAGCCGGTCTCTAGGCATCTGTGGTGCTTACCCCGCTGTCCCCTATGGCAAACCGGGCTCACACCGCTGAAAGGGGCAGCAAACACTGGTGACACCCTTGGAGGGCTGACGTTGCCTCCTTGCCCACGGCGTGTTTGCAGCCCCATGCCAGACGCCGTCTCTGGTGTGACCCCGGGCTAATTGGGAAGCCTTGCCCCTTGTGCTGACAAGGGAGCTGCATCCCCGTTCCCCGGGACCTGCTTGCCCCTTGCCTTCTCCACTGAAACGGGCTAGTCCTGACGGACTCGCTAGGGCCAGCGTGCCCTTGAAAGCGTGCAGCGGGCGCAGCCCTCCTGAGAAGCCGAGCAGTTCCTTGGGGATCTGGCCTGCACCGTGCTGCAGGGCTCCTGGGGCTCAAGGTAGCCGCTGTGGCGCTAGCGTGTATTCGTATGCGGTCCGCTGCATTCCCGGCAATGCAGACGTGCCCCTCGTGTTGCCGTGCCTGTGCACTGAAACCCAGCTGGGCCAGGAGCCCCAGAGGGTAACCTCCTCTGCCGATGTCCACCCCGGGCTGTGTCTGAGGTTGAAAGCTCAGTTTTCCACCAGCTGCCTCTGAGCCTGCAGCTTTTAGAAGAAGTCCCTTCTTTTGCTTTCTTCCAACCCCACCCTGGCTTGGGTCCCGCACCCTCCTTCGCCTTTAGGTCATGTAAAACTCTTCCATCTCTTCTTGGAAAATAGGGGAAGACTTAACAATAACGGCTTCTGGTTCTCGGGCTACATACCAGGAGATGGTTTTTAATCCAAATAAAGGGAGGGAGGGAGGAGCGGCTGAGAACGCGGGGCTGGGGGAGGGTTGGGTAGAGGATGGAGGTCTGTACCCTTGTAGTATTCATGAGTGGGAAGAAGATGTGTGGGGAGGACAAGGTAACTAATGCACTCAGCAGCCCCAGTAAACATTGCCGACGAGGTCTTGTCGCTGACATTCATCTTGTGTCAGGGCTGCCGCTGGGCTCAGGGCTGCTGCTGAGTGCAAATATGCCAAGGAGGATATTGCTTCCAGGAGTTGCAGCAGTTGCAGATATTCCCGGGGTCTCATGCCGTCAGCATTTATGCCAATGCTGTCCCGCCTCCCTTATTCATCTCTGCCACTGTGATTGATTTTCATGCATGCCTGCTCTCTAGTAACATCCTTCCTCTCCCCCGAGCCCCCTTGCTCCTATGCCGTGGCAGGCGGGAGGATGCCATTTGCAGAGTGTCGGTGGTCCGGCAGCTTGGAAGAAGTCGAGCTGTAGTGGCTCAGGAGGATCACCGTGTGGAAGCGGTAGCATCGTGTCTGGCATGTAAACCGCATCATCGTGTTGGTTTTGGAGATTTCTGCAAGTTCTGGGAAAACACAAATGCCGAGAGGGGGGATGAAATGTCTTAGGGACCTATGCATGCGATTGTGTGCATTTAGCTGCGAGCGTTCGGTTGAGATTTAAGCAAAGGGAGACCGAGACTGAATGGCAAGAATTGGATGATGGTTTTTTTTGCAGGGAGCCCAGATGCCAGGGTAATGGGCATGCACGTGGCAGATCAATAGATACCTCCTCACGCAAGGCAATTGAAACCGAATGGGACAGCGCGTGTTGTCCTTAGCCGACCTGTGGTTTTCCATCCTTGGCTTCAAACAGTTGGGTTAAGCCAGGTGAAATTTTTCAACAGACAAAAAATGAAGAGTCAAATGCTGTTTCATCAAAATGTTTTGCAAAGAGTTCAGTTTCAAATTCTCCACGGAGAAATATTTGGGGGAAAAAAATTGGTTTTGTTAGACAAAGAAAAATGTATTTAGATTAGCTGTCAGAAATCCAAAATGAAACCTTCGACAGGTAATGAAAAATCTCAGGTAGATAAAAATCAGCGTTTTGATGGTTTTGTTCAAATGTTCACGGCATTTTTGTTTAGCTCGTCTCCTGAGTCGCTGAGCTTTTTGCATCCTTTGAGCCTTGCGGTCACCATGGGGCAATATTTCGTGGTTAAAACTGTGACCAGACACCAGGAGAAGTGGTGCACCAGACTACCTGGTATGAAGGTGATGGAACTAGTCCAGAGTTATCGTCTCGTTACTGAGAACATAATTTGACTTGCTTTTTATGGGTGGATATAAAGGGACATTTGCATTGCATTTCTAAAAAAAAAAAAAAAAGTCTTTCCACTTTCGATTTCTGGTGGTTTTCTCAATTTCCTTGTTCCATTTAAGTAAAAAGGAAGAAAACAAAAATTTTGCTTGGTTGCACGGGGCATTTCCCTTGTATCGTCTCTTTGCTGCAGACTATGATCTCCCCGACACAAGGGCCATTTTTACATGTGCTTCTGACGCGGCGCCACGTGCTTTTAATTAGCGAGCCATGCTAATTAAGAGCGCCTGCATGTCACATGTTTCAGCAGCGCGGCACACCTCCGTGCTGAGAAAATTTGCTTTGCACTAAAGTGCATCGAATGCGTTTTCGTTCAAAATGTGCAGCGCCATTTCCTCGCCGCGAAGGCACCGCTAATGCACGCGGCACGCGCGCGCATCACTGTACGTGCTTCAGCAGACTCAATTAATCGAATCTGCTGCAACGTGCTGGATTTCCTGCATGTTGGAGCAGGCTCCCTGCATGTGTGCAAGTGCCCAGGTTTAGTCCTCCAACAAGAATCTAACTGATCAACACGTACGTGTTTGCATGCTTTGTGCTGTTTTTCATGCTTACAATTGAAATGTCGCCTGTTAGTTTATTTAATAAGGGGAAGGAAAAAAGCTTCCCTTTTTTCATCACTTAAATAGCGTTCCCTTGTGATCGGCAGCGGGCGCAATTCATTAGGATTGTCCCTGACAGTTCTGCCGTACCATTGAGTACCAAATTACAAGTGTCACTTCCCTTGTTGATGGGCAGCGGTGGGGGTGGACAATGGGTTGCAGTCGAGCTAATGCACTACATCATGTCTGTCGTCAAAACATAGCAATAAACGTCACGAGCCTGACTGCTGGTCCAGCAGCCAAGCAGAGATTGAGATGCCAAGCGGGTTATGTCTAAAGCCACTGAGCTGAGTTAGTGCCCTAGATTTTTATAAGGGAGATGGTGATGTTTCATTGAAACGGAGCAAGACATAATGAGCTGCAGGAGAAAGTGCTCCGAGTTGCCCTGCAGTAGTTTCTGACATTCGCTTTGCACCGAGGGGTGGAGGTAATTTGATATGGATCAGCCGCTGAGATGGAGAGGGGTAGAGGAGCTCAGTCTTGCCCCCAGGCCCAGTCCCCAGGACACCGTGCGTCGTCGTGGCCATAAAGCACTGGTCCCAGCGGGAGAACGGTCTTGCACTGCTTGTGCAAGGGGCAAGAATGTAGTCTGGGCATAGGGCACTGATGGCCTGTCTCTCTGCCGCAAATCTCAATAAGGGGCCATGACGTTTACCGAAACGGGTAGCCTCACCCTTCTTGCTGAAGAATTTTCCTCTTTTTGTCTCCCAAGGGGTACAGCAGACATGCAGGAGGCCAGGCGGGGAGCACGCCGGTTGAGTTGCAGTGCGGGTTAACCCCCCTTACCCTATAAGCACGGGCAGATGAAGGGTTTTTTTGCATAGCTTGTGTACACAAGGGTTGATATGGGTGGAAGCATCTGGGCGCTTGGTACTGCTAAGGTGCTTTAAAACAGGCTTCCAAGCGCACCCCTCAGCATTCACTGTTTTAAAGTTTAGTTTGTCATCACAGGAGAGGCCAGTGCCAGTTCTGGAGAAGGAAGCCAGGAGCCTCGGGTGCTGGGTATTAGACATCATCACCCTTTCTTCTTCAGGGTTGCACCGAGCTCCCTGCCTGGTACTGAGAAAGCACTGCAAAGCCCCAGACGTAATCCTCCCAGCCCTTTGGGTTTCGAGGCAGCAGTGCCGGGCTGATCACTTTGCAGATCACTTTTTCTTCCCCGCACATCCCTATCTCGTTGGCCTGAATTAGAAAGTGCTCATAAAGCACTCAGAATATTTTCCACGACTCTGGTGAGGTTAAATGATAAAGGAGAGGCAGGCTTTTCATCTTCTTCCCTCCTATCCCCTTTTTATGAATTCAACTCCGCTTCCAAGAGACAAAAGGAATTTGCCATTCGTAAGAAATAATGGAGTCAACTGCAATTCAGATGTGTGCCCCGGCCTCTTCTAAGAGACATTTCAATGCAAGAGGTGTCTGTTGTCTTAGTCTAATTGCAAGTGCTCTGCATTATTAGTGACTTGTAGCAGATCTGACCCGGGAATGCATGCCAACGTGCGTGTGTGCATGTGGTGCTGGTCGTGGAGGGAGGCGAGGGGAGAAGGTCACCTAATGTGGGGCTGTGATGGTTTTTAATGACTCTGCAAACAGCATCCTGGCTGCTTTTAATAAGGTGAGAGCAATCTTACTGTGCCATCTTTCATAGTAAATCATGACAGCTGGATTGACCTCCTCGTTTCCCTCCCTTTCCCTCCTTCTCTGATATTATTTCGTAAGCTCTTAGTACAGCATGAAAGCTGGTATCGAGCCCAAATCCCCTGGTGCGGGCAGCCTCGTCAAAGAAGGTAGAGTTTGCAGCGCGTGCCACGGGCTCGACGCTGTACCAAACCAGAGGGTAGCTGGTGGTAGGGCATGGCCCTTCTCTTCAGCAAGATAGCACAGGCCGGGTGAACTTGGACGTAACCTCCTGATCCTCTCTGTGGACTTGTGAATTTTGATCCCATTGTGGTTTTGGTTCTTATCTGACCCTTGTCAACCGATTCTCTCGCCATCCTGAATGGATGTTGCCATTACAACCCCCCGGTGTGATCAGGAAGTCGTGTCCCCATTTGATGCATGGCGGTTGAATCATTTCATGCCCAAGGTCATGGGGAGTCTGGGCCACAACTGGGTGCAGGTCTCTTGATTCAGGGCCGGTGCCCCATCCGCGACATCGGACTTCCTTCTGCCTCTGGGCCTGCTTGTGAAGACGGCAGCCAGTGGCCGTACGAGCATAGCGGCAGTAAAAAACAGTACTTGCTGTGAGCCCATCAGTGGGTTGAGCGGCCTCCTGTCCTCTGCCGTCTCGGATGCTGTTAATAGCTTTGCACTGCATAAAACGTACCATGACCCTGTGCTGTTGCTAGGTCAGGTGAGCCATGACTTCGTTGAGTCTACTCAAAGGGGGAAAGATGGCTGGCATTTGCTGCTCGCCCAGTCCGGCATGGGATTGGCACATCCCAAGGTAGTCGGTGCAAAATGGGTGGAATTTGTATTTATTCTGATCTAAGGTATTGACATGGCCTCCATCACTGCACCGTCTGAGCTCCCCCCCAGTCTCTACTGTACTGCTCCTCACTGCGCTGCTCTGGGAATTGTGCTTATTCCTGTTTTGCAGGCACAAAAGGGTGAAGCAACTTGCCCTTTGGGACCTAGAGAGTCCGTGGCAGGGGAGGTTGAATTTCATAGATTTCATAGACATTTGGGCTAGAAGGGACCTCGGAAGATCATCAAGTCCAGCTTCCTGGGTCATAGGATCCCAGCAAGATAAACAACCAGATGTTTCTTGAAGATGTTCAAAGTGGGTGCTTGAACCACCTCCAGTGGCAGGCTATTTCAGACCTTGGGGGCTTGGACAGTGAATAAATTCTTCCTTATGTCCAGCCTGAAACAGTCACGGTGGAGTTTGTGACCGTTCAACCTCGTCATCCCTTGGGGAGCTCTAGTGAACAGACATTCCCCCAGATCCCGGTGGTCACCCCTGATAAACGTATGGGTGGCTGCCAGATCACCCCTGAGCCTGCACTTCTCCAGGCTAGAGTCCCATGGCTCTCAGCCTGTCGTTGTAAGGTCTGTTTTCCTGCCCTCCGATCATGCGCGTGTCTCTCTTCTGCACTCTCTCAAGCTTCTCCACATCCTGTTTGACCTGTGGAGCCCAAAACTGGATGCAGTACTCCAGCTGTGGCCTCACCAAGGCCGAGTACAAGGAGAGAATGACGTCCTGCGATTTGCTTTAGACGCGTCTATGGATGCAAGCCAGCGTTTTGCTCGCTTTACTGGCTGCAGCCTCACACTGAAGGCTCATGTTCATGTTGTGGTCAATCCTGACCCCCAAGTCCCTTTCATCTGTAGTGCTAGCCAGCGTAGCACTGCCCAGCCTATAAAGATGCTGCAGGTTTTTCTTCCCAAGGTGGAGCACCTTGTATTTTTCAGTGTTGAACACCATCAGGTTCTTGTCCATCCATTTCCTGACCCTGTCCAGGTCAGCCTGGATCGCCCTCCTGTCCTCAGGTGTGGATGCTTTACCCCAGAGTTTTGGTATCATCGCCGAACGTGGCCAGTCCGCTTCTGACTCCGGTGTCCACATCGTTAATGAAGATGTTAAACAGTGTAGGCCCTAGGACATAGGCTTAAGGGACCTCACTGGTCACAGCACACCACGACGATTGACTTCTGTCAACCACCACCCTCTGAGTCTGACCACGGAGCCAATTCCCCAGCCAGTGGATCGTGGTGAGGTTGAGGCTGCAGTTAGCCAGTTTTGCCAAGAATTCATCATGGGATGCCAGATTGAAGGCTTTTTTAAAGTCAAGATATACGACATCACTCTCTTCCCCCTTGTCCAGGTGATAGGTCACCTGGTCGTAGAAGGAAATGAGATTGATCAAGCAAGACCTACCCGCAACAAACCCGTGCTGGCTGTCCCTCGGGATGCTGCCATCGGCCAGTCTGTTAAAGTTGGCCTCTCTGATAATCTTTTCTAAGACCTTCCCCAGGATAGAAGTCACAGTGATGGGCTTGTAGTTTGCTGGATCCGCTTTCCTCCCTTTCTTGAAGATAGGCACCACATTGGCCGCCTTCTAGTCTTCAGGCACTTCACCAGAGCACCAAGAGCTCTCCAAGATCCATGCCAGGGGCTGGGCTATGATGCTCGCCAGCTCCCGGAGTACCCTGGGGTGTAAATTTATAATTAAAACCTACCAGACCCCATTCTTCTTCCTTTAGTCATGGTCCCCAAAAGGACACATCTTATGTCAGGAGTTCAAGGTCCCCACGTGCCTCTGAATGTGGTGGTTGCTCCCATGTCATTGAAACCATGCACAAAAGGATGGTAATGTCTGCTCCCTACAGGGATACAGCACGGAAAGGAATTGCATGGCAAGAGAATTGGGCATGCTTTGGCTGAGCAAGAGGATCGAGGATTGGGTAGCGTGGGGGACGGGAGGGCAAGTCCTGAAGTGCATTAGCAGCGAGGCTTGGAAGGGGACCCAAGACGGGAACGGCAGGGGGCACTAGACACCCACAGGAGGAAGCACGTTGAGCCAACCCTAGGCCAGTCTCTGAGCCAGCACTTGTATTAATTTCTACATGTACTAAATGATTTACTCACAATCCTATTTCTTCTTTCGAAAGAACCAATTAATTGCTTAATTTCCCTTTGCCTGGTTCTTCTGTAGCTTCGGGGCACGGAGGGGGGAGGCTGGGTTTCGAGGAGACTCATGCTCGGCTGGGGAATTCAGGACCAGTGCAGCAGCTAATCAGCATTTTCGCTGTGGTTTTCAATATTCTCTCGGCGTTAATGTTGATAACAGATAGCCAGCCCAATTAAAACAAAAATTATCAAAGCGTGTTTGAAGTGCCCTTAGGTAATTCAGCGCGAGTTTGTTGGAGAATGGCTAGAAAAACAAAACTTGACCTTCTGAGGAACAAAACCGGGTTACAAGAGAAATGTTGCGGGGGGGAATAAATGCAAGAAAGCATTGCTGGGGCCTGAGATTGGCCGCGCTGGTTCATTTTACCTGCAGGTCCAGCATCCTACCTGTGGTACCGGTCAATAAACGATGCACCCAGGAAAAAATGCAACTTTCCTTTAAATGCAGCTCTGCTCCTTACCGTTTATGCAGCGCTACCCTGGAGAAAGGGGGGCAGGTACCATTCTGACCCTGGTGTCAGTTGGCTCATGTTCTGTAGCATGGGATTTGAGGACTATTATTTTAGCCACCACGGATATTCTGGGCAATAACATTAACCAGCTCTTTTTGCTCTAAATGTATCAGCCATTCATTTCACAGGGTCCCCGCTTGGTCTTGCATGATATGGCAGCCTCCAAGGCCACTTCCATGCACATCGCAACATTCGGTAGCAAGTCTGCTGCTCTTCATTGGAGAGCTTTTCAAATCTTGGTGCCGTTGAGCACCTGATTTGTCTTGGCACTTGTTGCAGTTACGTATGCAAAAGGCCCATCCGATGCCCAGGCAGGCATTTGCACGTGCAGTGCTTGGGTTGTGCACCTCTGCTAATGGCAGGTACAAATTAAGTACTCAAAAATGAGTGCGGCCTTGGAAATTGGGGTCTTCAGCACGCTACCAAAACACGGATCCCCGGTCTGGAAACCAATCTGGCCTTTCCATTGCAAGGGAAAAAATGCTGTCATTAATAAACGAGGTCAAGACCTTGCTGATTTTTGGGAGAGGTAGAGTTAGGCGTGTCTTTGTGTGCATGGTTGGAGTGCTTATATGCCAGTGTGGGAGGCAAGGACCTAGACAGCTGGGCATTAGAGAAGCCATGACCTATAGTATCCCAGTGCTTAGGGGTGGTTTTCTGGCCAACACAGGCAACGCACTGAGCCTATCTCAGGTTTGAAGTGGATGCAGTAATCATCTTTGCCCCCTGCTTTTCAAGGGGTGTGTAGGGTCGCTGTTCTTTTTCAAACAGCTGCTACATCTCACCCCCCCCGAGAGAGCTGCATTTTGTTGGCGAATGCTTGCGCTCCCTGGCTGTATTTTGTGTGTCGGTTTGCATTTGTAAAATGCTGTGATGTCTTTCTGGATGAATGGTGCTATGGAAACGTACTGCAAATGTCAGTGAACTTTTCTTTTCGATAAAGGGTTGCCTTGCACATCCTCGGAGGGCGAGAACTTCGCCAAGCCCAGAAACTGGTGCAAAGGTTTAGCAAACAAATGCCAATTCCAGCGGCGGAGAGGAAGAGGAAGGATGAGAGCACGGGATGGGGTTCACGAGGCACAATTAAGGAGTGCACGATCAACATCTTGCTTTGGCACCGATTCCTTTTAGCCCTGGTGCAAATCTGTTGGGGCTCGGGCTAGTAATAGACTTGGACGCCTACGAGCTGAGCACTGCAATTCCCTTAGCTCCTTATGGAAAGTGGCTCCTCTTATATCCAGTTATTCTGGAATAGCTCTCTATGTTAAAACACTTATTCCAGAATAAGTGTCCCCCCCACCATGGGGAGTTATTCCAGGATAACCACAGCTGTGCTGTTCAGCTTCCCTGTGTAGACAAGCCCTTAGTCTCCCGCTAGGCCTGTGAAGCCTTGATCTCTTTTTGGGGCTGCTCGGGCTCACGCAATGCCAGTAATTAATAACAATATGCTGCTCCAACATCTCTACTCTAATAGCCGAGCTGCACTGAATCAGCTCAGTGTTAATCACAGGACGGGAAACGGCACCGCCTCTCCAAAAGACCTTCCTAATGTATTGCAGAGCAGCACTGCACGTAGTGGCCAGCCAAACCCAGGGTTCATAAAAAATAAATAAAAAGGCCTACGAACCACGAGAGTCTTTAAATTTAATATCCAAAAGGGACTTGGAAGAAAATTAAAGTTTCGGAGAACCCCTCCCAGCTACTTTTCCAGATCTACTGCTCCTCAGCAAAAATTCAGCAGATTGAACTGAGCTGCCAATACCGGGAGTGCTTTTCCTCTCACTCTGTTCTCCGAGGGGATGTTTACTGGACTCGATTAAATCTAGCGTTGGAGACCAAATTAGCATCTGAGATTCACAGGTCTTGGACTCGCAGAAAGCCTGTGTTTTCAGAAACTGCATTATTCGACAGGCTGTGACAGTATTAGAATATAAAGCAGGAGGCGTAATGGTACTGGACAGTTCTCAGTTGCCGCTGATGTATTAGCTGGTACGCTTGCTTTTGCGCGGGGCGGTGATAGCCGCAATGTGCAGGGAACCTGCGAGCCGCTGATTATTGGGAAGTCGAGCTGCTAGGACTGGAGTACATTAAGGTTCAGGACTCTTTCCTGCAAGCTTGCCGAACGTTTCCCAGTTCTCATTTATTGCCTTACCTGGAAAGTGAAAAGCCTAGTTGGGAATGGGAAGATTTGCGAGCAGAATGGGAGAGAGAGCTCAACTTCATGTATCTAACCCTATTTCCCAAACTGGCACCTGGCCTAATGATCACCATTTAGATAAAAACAACATTCATAGTGGGGAAGCAGAGGCAGGAGATGCGGGTACAACTCTTGCCTTTGCTTTTGAGTTCAAGTGACTTGCCCAAGGTCACACAAAGAGGCTGGGCTATTCAGAGAGCTCTGATGACAGGAGGCACGTGCGTCTCTTCAGAGTTTGGTGGGCTGTATCGCCTCCATTCCTTGGACTCCTTTGCAAATCCAGCCCAGAGCGGCTCAGTGCATCGCTTTTCCTGCTACAAAATAAGGGCTCTCGTACTTGTATTCCTCCCAGGACTGTTGCACCCTAAATGCTTTGCAGGATTTCGGATACCATAGGGAAGGATCTGTGTTGGTAGTTAGGGTTGACCTAAAGGCTGTCTTCAAAACCAGTCCTGCTGACTGTCCACGTTAAAACACCCTCAACTTGCCCTCTTTTATGGCAACCCAGGCTGAACCCGGACCATCTGCTGAACCTGTAGGTATAAGAGTCGGCCCTGAATCTGCTTACTTCCTACTCTGTCTCTTTTTGCAGTGCATTTGGGATTTACTTGAGTGTGCAGACCCCTAGCATAGAGAGTCCACCAACAGCTTTCCCATAATTCTCTGCTCTTGACTTGTGCCCTTTCTGCACCGACTTCTTACAGGCGCTGAAGAGAAGTAGAGAGAAATCAAAAAGAGATGCACGTAGCCTTCGGGGCGATTCCTAGAAGGACTCCAGAAGGGAACTGCTGCAGTATATCTTGGGGTTGCATTCAAAAGGCATGTTTAGGCCAACCTGGGCACGTGGCACGGGCTGGTTGAGGGGCGACCTCGATATCGGTGTAGATGTACATAGGCCTGTTGTAGCTGCAATTTCAGCAACACGAGCATCTGACACCTTGCTCTGCAATTCAGAAAATAACAGTTTCTTTTGATGAAATTAGAGTTCAGTGCTTCTTGCATTTGTTATCTGCTCAGTTTTTAATGGCTCGCATGCTTTATTTTAAAATATTTTAATACCCCCCACTCCGACACACACTTTTGCCTACCAGAATCCTTTGCTGTCCTTCTGTTGACAAAGAGAAGGAAGTAAAATGAATCAATCACCTGTTAGGCCACCTCTCAGAAGCACTTAGTGTAGGAGGTGATCACAATATCACTATGACTCAAGGCTGGAGGGAGCTTTTGGGTGAGCTTTTAAACAAAGGCATCAGTTCTTTTCATTTCCTCCTCGTTATTCAGCATTATCCACCTCTCCTGTTCTTTCACGGCAGTGTGACATTAAATAGCTACATTTCCCTTGCCTGGCTGGTTCCCCATCATTGAATGATGCTGCCCAGTTTCCAGTTTCCCTTAGTTTAGGTATGGTAGACGCAGCCCGAGGAGACTTTAGCCATCAACGTGGGGTTTGGAGAACTGCCCACTTCGACAGAAAAAGATTGTATTTTTCCCCACTCTGAACACAAGTAACTTATTCTGGAGGAGGTAATAAAGAGAGGGCCAAATCCTGCTCTCTCTATGCCACCCAGGGGGACGTGTGCGCTAAAAGCCTCTAATGGTGTTGGACCAGCAGATGAGATGAGTTGCTATGACCCTTAGCTAGTGAGCATTAGCTGCAGCAACTCCTGCCATTCGGTCTGGAGACGACCAGTTCAATCGCTGACATACTGGCCAAGGTGGTGGTCAGCGCTTCGACTGACTTTGCTGAATCCAGTGCATCTGTTCATGGGTACAACCAAAGCCTCCCCGGCACAGAGAGTTTTTGCATTATTTGGAGGGCTGAAATAGGACTAGAAGGATGCTCAGGGCTTGCTGCATGTAGCAGCAAGCAAGGGGTAGTGGCTTTTGCCATCCGGGCTCCTTCCAGTTAGAGCTTTGTAGACGTAACGGAGACAAACTGCACTGGTAGCCAGGTCTGGACAACACCTGTCTTGTTGCTCAACCTGCCACAAAGCAGCCTCTTCATGATATCCTTTGGCATCTATACCTGTGCTCGGTGGTGGAGGGGGTTGTGCTTTAATTAGAGCGGCTGTGAATGCCACTCGAATTAAAGCGTGTATTTGTGTCCCATGCTTCAACATGGTGAGAGGAGTGCTTTAATTGAAGCTCATTCGACGAACTTTAGTTAAAGCGCCCTGCTACCATGTTGAAACTCGAGGGCATTGAATACACATGACGTGGAGGCTGCTGGAGTGCTCTAATTAACATGCTCCAACAGACTCATTTAATCGCGTCTGCTTTGATGCGTGGTAATGAACACGTGTCAAACCAGAGGTCTGACACACGTATAGGTGCCCCCCGTGGCTTCCACTGATTAGCATTTTTAATTGTTAATCAAGTAATATCTAATGAGTTGCTTGGGTTGTCAATGACCAGCTTTACCACGTGGCTGAAGTCGTGGGGGTAGCCTTAATGAAATATCAGCTTGGTATAATGCTGCTGTGTTTAGAGGAGGGAGCAGCAGTAGTTACATGATGGCGCCATTAAATACTAGGCTTCAAACTTTAGGAATGACGTGTCCATGGAAAGCTCAGGGTGGCAGAACAGCTGGCCCGGTCTCGCCTAACTTCCTAGGTCGGGTGTCCCCATCCCAAAATTCAGCAGTCACTTTGAGTCTAACGGGCACCTCGATGCCAGTCCTATCGCAACCGGAGGGCCGAACAGGTTGAGGAAACGCAACGACACCACCCATGCATTGGAAAATAGCAAACCATGTCTAGAAGTGGTCTTTCCCAACCCGACGGGTTAGAGCAGCAGGACTGATCCTGTCCACTCTGTGGATTAAGGACCACCCGTTTAATTAAAAAAAAAAAAAATCATCCGGAGGCTGTAATACTTTTGTGACAAAAAGGTCCCTTGTGATTAAGGTCCCCAAATCATTGGATTCATGACCTTGAAGCCACTGGACCTTTGATTTTTGTTTTTCAGCAGCCCTGGCCCAAGACGGGTCGGTCAGGCTGTCTGTTGTCTTGTTTGCACACATGCTTGCAATCCTAGTAACGCAACTGGAGAAACAACACTCAACACAACTAACCTGGGTGCTACACAAGCAAGGAGAGCGTAAGCCTGGTTATTTCTTGCGCTGGTGGTGCCTGGTGGGGAAATCTCGGCTCTTCTCCTTCTGACTTTGATCAGAGCCAGCTCTGCCCTTCTTGCCCGTCTGGACAAGAATGCCTCCAGGAAAGCTGAGTGCTCTCCAGGATGACTAATGAAAATGGGGCGAAGGCTGAGTCACGTTATTAGAATGATAGATTATTTTAAAAGGCAGGCGCATCATTAACATGTAATTTATGCTGGGTGGGTTTGACAGCTATATTGACTTCATTCCCACTACCGTTTAGCTGTGGGGGACAGGACCGAATAAAGGGATGGGGGGAATTAACTGGCTTCCCACGTGTGCAAAGCTGTCGTGGAAGTCGAACCGCAAGCTGCAATGGAGAACTTGGCAGAAAGGTGGCTTTTAAGCTGAGAATCAGCCCTGCCGTTCTGAGGAGGAGCGAAATGGGCAGAATTTGTGTGCAAACCTATATATTTCAAATGCTCCTGAAATTGTGTGAACTATCCTGAGATCTAAAGGAAGGAAAAGTAAGAGGAAAAAAGATAAATCCAATAGCTTTCTTCCCATCCTATTCACTTGACTTGGAGCAAGTACTACGTTTTCCTTTCCACGTGCAAGTTGGCCAGGATTTTGGTGTGGCACGTTAGCAATTATAACATACAGACCCACAATCATGTAGGTTTCTGGTTACAAGTCCTAGACGCTTGCTCGGCACGTAGTTTAGCTGTCGGTTGGTAATGCGACGCAACGCAGGAAATGTAGACGAAATAAAAATGATGCAAGGTGGATCTGTACCTGATTGACTCATCAGACTCACTGTAAGTAAGTAGTTTCACTGGTAGGTATCAAGTGGGCATCCCCAGACGTCTGTTCTTGTTGGGTGAAGATATTTAACGATACCCAATGATTTGTATGATGGGATTGAGCACGTGCTTAGCAAATTTGCAGATGACACCAAATGGGGTGGAATTGCAAACATCCCGGCAAATGGCGCTAGGTTCCAGAATGACCTGGATAGACTGGAGTCAGCCGGGTGAGATTCAACAAGGACAAGTGCAAACTTGGGTGGGCGATTAAGATACGTTTCAGACTCTGAAAGTATTAGAACAGACTACCGGGAGAAGCTGTGACATCTCAATCCTTGAAAAGTTTTAAAAGCAGGTTTGGTTGGGGTGGTGTGGTCAGCGATGCTCCTACCTTGAGCGGTGGGCTGAATTAGATGTCCTTGTGAGGTGCTTTCCGGCTCAACTTTCCCATGATCCTACATGATGGAAAGTGCAGGTCTGATTTTTATAAGGGGCTCAGCCCCCACAGCACCAATGCGAGCCATGGGAGACAGCATTGCTCACTGTGTCAGAGCAGTCAGGCCTCCACTACTTACTACGTGCGACGCTGCATCATCCCAGAGGGGTCATGCAGGGTGGCTGCAGCCCACTTTATAAATCCTGTGTAGCTAAGTCTGGTCTTCAACCCTTTCCATGAGAGAGAGCCTTTGCAACAGGCTTTGCACTCAGGCTACTGATAGCAGCATCCAGCTTTGCAGGGGTCTCCTGCATTGTAAAACCCTTGTCCTAAACATCTCCTTCACCGTCGCTCAAAGAACCCCCCACTCTTTATTCTACCTGTCCTTCTTGCACCCATGCAAGGAGACAAGGTACCGTCCCCACCACACAAGTGAGGGACAGAGAAGACGTAGGGTGTGCTCGTTAACAGTGCTGAGGGGTCTGAAAGATGCAGATGGGTGCTCGGTGGGATCTAAAGAGCAACCGAACCTCTGTCGGACACCCATCAATGCCCACGTGCATCTCTTGGTTCCTAAATCCTTTTGTGAAAGTCTGGCCCTGAATGACTTGACCGAGGCTGAAGAGTGAAAAATCGGGGACCGGAGCTCAGTCCCTTGCAAACCAGGTGAGTGGCCTAACTACTAGCCTGTTTCACTGCATGGGCTTCTAGTTTTGCATGGAGGTGGCCTGGGAGCACTTCTAAAATCTCAAAATCGCTGGTGGTAGGAGAATTGTGGCTCACAAGAGCTGTCAGAAGAAAAGCAAGACTTCAAAAACGATCCCTTCAGGTGGCCGCGATACCCTTCTCGTCATTCTTAAAACGGGGCGGAGCTCATCCAGCGCATCCCTTCCACCTCCCTGCCAGAGCTCTAGCAAACCTTGTTTTTAGGGGGGTTTTCATGGGAGCTGCTACCACCAGAGCCCATACCGGGTGGTTTGAAGCACGCTGCGGGGAAGAGGGCTGGTTGTTCCTGAGAAGTTAATGATATAAAAGTGTATAACCCCCCTCCCCAGAAACTTGGGAGGGAGGATGATGATTGCAACCCGTGCTCTGAAGGACCTCGCAGACCCGAGCCGGCTTTGAGCTGCAGTCGGGGGTCAGGCATGACCTGAGCCAGTTCCCTGCGTCTGGTAGGAATGGCCTTTCGCTCGTACGGACTGACAGCTCGGGGCTGCTCCGGGGAGGTTGCCACTGGAAGTGTTGTGTGCTGTGGGGTGGGGGGCCTTGTGCCTTGGCTCTTGCAGGATGTGCTCACGGGGAGGGCTCTCTAAATGGACTTGGCGGCGTGCCTGGGTGATGGGAGGTTCGGAGCAAGGCGAAGAGAGCCTTTGTATGCTGCGTTACACTCTGTGGCGGTGTAGACACTTCTGTAAGGCACATGTCAGGGCACTTTAATGAGAAATCCATTTCCTCAGGCGTGCCATTAACTTTATAGTCAAGATCCCATGCAGCCATTGATTCCCGAGGACGTATTTATTTACCTGTTCATTTGATTTCTGCACTGCCCACCGCCCCCCCCCCAAAAAAAGGCTCGGGGCAGCTCACAAGAAAAATGCGATAGCTGATATAAAAACAGAACTAAATATTAAAATCAAATAGTAAATAAGAAAACAACTCCCCAGAGCTTAAAGCCTTGCCCAAATACGTTCTTGCAGCCATTTCTGGAAGATGTCCAGCACCTCGGGCTAGGGCAGGCTTGAAACGGGAGGGACTTGCAGAGCCGAGGAGCAAAACCGAGACACCGCATGTTTTCATCCAGTCAACTTGGTGCCCAAATGGGCGGTAGTCCTTGGCTGACCTTGGCGGTAGTCCTTGACTGATGTTAGGGTGGTTCTCAAGGTGTGTAGGGCCCAGGCCATTGAGGGCAGCATTGGTCGAGGCTGGCACTTTGAAACAGCTTGCGCCTGGAAAGCTATTGGACACCAAGGCAGGCTCTGAAGCATTGCAGTAATATGCTCCCGGCGACCCACCGGCCCCTGAACGTGCGCTGCTGCATTGTGCATCTGCAGCGTCTGCATGGTCCTTGGGGGCAGCCCCATCTAGAGTGCTTTGCGGTAGGTAAGCCTGGAGGTTGCAAAAGTAGGGAGGATGATGGTCAGATGCAAAACGGCAATGGTTTTGCAGAATTCAAGCTTTTTCTTCAGGAGAAAGAACCTTCCTTGCCCTTTTCACTTGTGAAGAGCACTTCAAAATGTGAACCATGTATAAATTGGATGCCTAGAGGTGTGTGGCTGTGAGAGGGCTGAACAGTCCCTTTTATTGCAAAGGGCTCTTGACCCAGAAACCTGGGGATGACCACTTGTGTGTCAGCAGCTCTAACAGATTCTCCTGTGATTGTGGCAGCAGAAACGCCCAGCTAGGATTTGATTCCTATTCCTTCCTGGGTACCCAAAACCCCAGGTGCCCAACTTTCCATCTGCTCTCCTTTAGAGCACAGCTGAGTCGGAATGGAAATGGTGGGAGCAGCGTAACAGGAATAGGCCAGGCTATCAAAACAGATATCTCTTGGGCTGCTACTGCACCGATCCTACTAATAATTCCCATCTATATTTCATTGATTGCCTCTTTCAGTAACATAATTACAGAAGCCATGAAGTCTGGGGACTATCGTGGTCTGTCTTGCCGTGGTGTGCTGCTTTGTAGGGACTTGTGCTCCTATGTTGCTCGAAGTAACTAACAGAAATCCAGAAGCTGGATAAAAAGCCCGATTTTTGTGTTGATACATAAGAGCCTTTAAAAATGAAAGAAAAAACCCCAGACAAATTAGTACAAGCAAAACTGCCGACAGGTCTCTCCCAAGATCTGTGTTAAGTTTATGTCTGGTAAACAAGAGAAGTGTGGGACCAGAAATTAATGAACCAAGACAGTTGTGGAAATTAGGCCTAATCAGTAGGTAAAATAATATGAACCTAAGGGAACTGGGTTTATTTAGTCTGGAGAAGACAAGACCGAGGGGGATTGAACAGCAGCCTTCACCTCCCTGCCGGGCACTGCAAAGAGGATGGAGCTGGGCTGTTCCCAGTGGGGGCACACACGGGACACAGAGCAATGGGCTCAGGCTGCAGCAAGGGAAGTTGGGGTTGGATATGAGGAAAAACTCTCATGAGAAGGGTAGTAAAACACTGGAAGAGGCTACCCAGAGAGGGTGTGGCATCTCCACCCTTGGATGCGGTTATGACCTGGTTAGACAAAGCCTTGTCTGGGATGATGTAGTTGGGGCTGGTCCTGCTCTGAGCATGGGGTTGGACTAGATGTGGCCTTTCCAACCTGCATTTCTATGCTTTTATTCCAACTATCATTCTCTGGGGGTACCTTGTATGACACTGATCCTAGTGAGAAGGGTGGACGGGAAGGAGTGAACCTCGCTAGCATTCCCTATCCCACGTCCTGGGACCCTTGGATTTACCACGGCACCATTAGACTTTGTTGTCCTGATCCTTAGGGATGCTCTGACTTGACTGAGCCAAAGAGGGGGACCCAGGGGACATTGCCACCTGTACTGGTTTTGCCTTGATACTGGGCACCACTGGGATATGGGAATAATGTTTTGTTTCTTCTTGTATCGCCTTTTCTTTCACCGCCTGAATTTTTTTTCTTTCCTGTTGTTTTTTATAGCTAAAAGACAAGGGAAGAAGAGTTAGTAATGAGATGAAAGCCTTTCTTTACATTTCACACACCTTAGGTTTCTTCTCTCCTTTTTTGGTATCTTTTAATAAACGGTTTAACAGATTGTGGACAGTCGTTGCTTGGCATGGTTCTCGGCTAGCCGAGGTCTCACTTAAGCCATGTTTAATTGGTTGGTGTTATACATTGGCAGGGTCACATTGACACCTTTCGCTCCCGGGGCGTATGCAGTCTCTAAAAATGAGCACAGCTCCGACGTCCGGAGCTTGTTTACAAAATGTAAAGCCACGTTAATGAATCTGCTCTTCTGACCTCTGGCAGATCCAGTATCGTCAGTCAGAAATCATCAGATCAGCTTACGGATTAAAAAAAGCCCCCCCAAACAAACCGAAATGGGGCTCTTTCCATTTCTTTTCCCATTCTGTAAGCTTCCCGGGTTCGCATTTTAAAATTTCCTCTCCATGCAGAAGAGCTAGAAGCCTATTTTAACAGGTGGAGCGCGGCAGCTCCCGCAATCGCAGGACTCGCGGAGTTGGGGCGTCGTGGGAAACCCCAGAAAATCGCAAGCCTTTGCTGACAGTTGTGGGGGCTGCCCGCCCTTTAAATCTGTTCATGAACAATGATAAATAAGCCTCAAGTTTTCCCCTAACAGGCCATTTTAACTGCCAGAAAGAAGGTTCAGCTGCGAGTCTTTGAGAAAAATGGAAAGAGAAAGAGTGACAAATTAAAGGAAAAAAACAACAAACAAAACCCAACCAAAAAACCCCCACTGGAAGGAGTCTGACGCAGATTATGCAGGCAGGAGGGTTGGAAACAGTCGTGAGCCCTGAAAGCTGTGGGTAGAGCTTGCTAGGAAACTTTTCCTCATTCTGGGCAAATTTTAAACTACTGACCCAAGATATCAGATGTCTCGGGCATGGCTGAACATTGCAGTCAAAGAAACGAGCTCTCTCCAAATCCCTGTAATGTATTAAAGTGGAATATATATTTATCCTTTCGCCCGGCATGCAGTGGTATTAGTCTAGCAGAGTGCTGTGGGCAGCCGTTTGGAAGAAAAGGGCTTTCTGTTCTCGGTCTGTGTTAAGAGACAAAGGTGAGGACATTTAAATGAAGACTGACGTACCCATTAATCAGGCGCTGCCAGTAGACTTTACATTGGGGAAGGGCAAGGGGGGGATGTATAACAGCTCCGAAGCCAGAGCTGAGTCTCAAATGCGTTCAATATCCAGCTAAATATGAAGCCTCTACGTCTTTGCACTCGGCCCCTGCAGATCTGGGGACTTTCAGCCTGGAGTCGGAGGACAAACCGAACCATTCGTTGTCTTGTGGACCGTCGACATCTCTCCATTTCATAATCTGCTGACTCGGAAGCTCGTTAAATCCCACCTTGTGACGAGGCTTCTTTTATCTTTTCCCCCTCAGCCCGCCCTGCGATAGTGTTCACATAGAAGACGTGATCATATTTCTGCCCATTACTGTGCCTCTCCTCACGTTAGCGTCTTGGGCGCCCAAAGCAGGGGAAACCGGTACTTAAGATCATTGATCTCTCTCCATGAAATGGAGATGCTCAGCCATAAATGAGTATGGTTTTGGATGAGCTCTTCCTCCTTTACTCTAAGCTCCTCCCCCCTTTTTTGATTGGCCACAGTCCCTTAATTAGATGCAACTGGTGGTGAAATCTGGACTCCACCAAAGCCCGTAAGCATTTTTGGTATTGACTCTGTTGGAGGCAGGATTTCATCCAGTGTTGTGCAAAGGCCTAGATGACTTATTTGTGTGTAGGGGGAGTCTCCCTGCCGCACCTATATAAGGCATTTGAGTTCGGCTCGTGTAGGAGACATGCTTGTCCTTTAATGAACTGCCACTTGGACCTTGCTTACCGCCGTATGCCTCAAATGTATGTCACAGGCTGGCATTTGACCTGGCAGAAGAAGGATCATTACTGCTGATGTTACGGTGTTGGTCCACGTTACTCCATGGTTGACTTGAGGCACATTTGGCATAAAGACTGAGAGCTGTTTCGGGTGGACCAGAAGTTTGTATTCACCACTGGGCAGCATGAGGTCAGAGAGAAGGGACTGGATGGAGAATGGGGGAGCCAGCAGCCCTTTTACACCAGGGTTGTCTGTTGTACAACCCGGGTCTTGACTGCCATTAAGCAGGAGAGACTCCAGGGCAAGCAGAAGGGAGCGTTTGGGTGGCGAGTCAGAGAGGCGGAGGAAAGGGAGTTGGGATGGAGGTTTTGGTTGGAGCAGTGGAGTTGTTTAGCCAGGTGGATGGCAGGACTGAAGGAGGGGAGAATAAGTTGGTAGTGCAGGGAGTTGGGCGGGTGTTGAGATTTCCACTAGCAGTGAGCTGCAGCACGATAGCAAGAGCAGAGGAAGCGTGTGATGGGCTGAGTGAAGTCGAGGGAAGACCCTGCCATGAAAGAGAGGGTGAAAGGGCTCTATGCGGACCACACTGCCACCGCTGCAAGGAGCCGGGGCAGAGCCACGATCCACTGCCTGCACGGCCTTGCCCGGGGCATGCAGGATGCAGATTGTGGCTTTGCCCCGGCTCTGGACAACGCTGTCACTGCTGCAAGATCCCAGCCCCGGAGCGGCTCCCTGCCCTGCCAGTGCTGCTGGGGCTGGTCTCCATGGAAACCCTGGCCCCGAGGGCGTGGATACTGCTGGGGTCTCCATGGAAACTGGCCCCAGCCATGTGGGCAGGGACTGCTGGGAAATGGAGTCTGGTGCTGGCCAGATCCGGCTCATGGGTTGCTCTAGATGGTGTGCAGAGAAACAGCTTCTGTTCCTTCAGCCCTCATTGTTCCTGGCTCTGACCCTGCCTACCCATCTGTCTCCCCCCAAAATATACTCTTGCTGTCAGAAGACAGGAGCTTTCCCAGGGAATCTCACTCTCACGCTCTCTGTGATTTATCTCTCGCCATAAAGGGGAATGAAGATGCTCATAAACCAGGAAGGATTCATGCAAGCAATGTTTGTTTGCTCTCCTAGAAGAGGCTGGTTATACAAAGACGGTTCCTCTCCTTCTCTCTCTCTCTCTCTCTCTTTCTTCCTTCTCACGCTCACTTTAGTACAACCACCCGGACCAGGATCTCTGGTGCCTGAGCAGCCTAATGTACTAGTTCTTTTCCGCATCTCCCTACCATCTCGGTTGAGACACGTTTATTGTTGTTTAGACTCTTGGATTTTCTCTGTCCCACCATGACTTAGTATTAGATCTAGTTCCTCTTGGTACCTGTATCAACTGTGGTTCTTAGAGGTCACAAATGGGATTAGGCTCCCATTGTGCTAGGCGCATTGTAGAGGGACCATTGGGAAAGACTCTACTTAACTCAAATCACTTTCAATCTAAGTAGAGAAGAAAAGAAATAGGAACAAATGGAAAGGAATAGAAAAGAAGAAACAAATAAAGCATTTTGTTTTGTGGAAGGGGAGGTAGAGGCTCAGAGAGCGGCAGTGACTTTCCTAATGTGACCTGGCAGGGTGGTGGCAGAGCACCTCTGGTTCGTGACTCCTAGGCTGTTTGCTTCATTTTCATACCTTCACTTTCTTGCAGAGCTCGGGGGGTTATTATATAACTATATAATAAAATCTATACAATTCTATGTTTATATATTACATTTTTATATCTTATTACATTTATATAGTGGAAAAAAATCAAGTACATTTCTCCTCTCTCATGCTATTCAGCAGGAAAGGAAGAAATAGGGAGGCCTGGCTCGTTCTCATTGAGAGGATGGCCACCCCATCCATGTGTTGCAATGGCGATTCCAACCTCTCCATGTCCTGTGATCTTCCAGGGACAGGGACGTTCTACTTTCTGTCTTGTTGGTGCGTCACATACCCGGCTTGCAACGGGAGCTACTGTGAGCAAGTAGTCCCTGCAAGACCCGTGATGCTGGACACGTGACAGTCATTTGCTTACCTTGGGAGTCGAGCATTTTCATTTTTAATGCCTGGCTCTACAGATCAACCTGGGAGCTGACTGGTGAGTTGTGTTTCACTTGCTGCTTTCTGTCCATCTTCCTGGGTAATAAAGCTTCTGGCACTGACAGTTTTGCTGATGGTGCATGCAGCAATCTAGTTGGCTTTTCTACTGATGCATTGGCTGTGCTAGTGGGAGTAAAAAAAATGGGCTTTCATCCATCTAGAGATTTGATGTACTGGAGTGCAGAGTTCAGCTCTTTACCTTTGAAGGCGAATAAAGGCTCTACCTAAAACTTCTTTCGGGGAGCAAGAAAGCAGTCTCTTCTTTTGCAGGGCCATTTCATGGACTCATTCACCTCCTGTACCCTTTGTCCTGATCCCTCTTACCTTTTACACCAGGCTCTGAGCTGGTGTCAATTATTCTGGCTGCACTGGAGTCAATGGGGCTGTTTGGCTTGGTAGAACGGGCACTATAATGAGGGTCAGGAGAGCTGGATTTTGTTCCTAGAGCCACTGCTGATCTGCAGTATAGCCACGAGCAAGATCTCCATCTTTCTCTGCTGTCTGTTTCTTTGGTGGACAAGCGTCCCCTTTGACTGGATGAGCATGTCTGCCTGGCACAGTGCTGCGTGGTGTGGAGAGACCCCAAGCTGGCTGCAGAAACAAGAGTTGGTATGTCTACAGGGTGCACATCAGTGCCATGCAGGGATGCCCAAGGTGGGTCGGGACCTAGAAGCAATAGAGGCATGTTAGGTCTGGCGTGGCAGCAGGCTGGTCCGTTTTGCTTCTTGGCGGAGCTGATGAGGCCAGGTGCGGCACGGTTTCCAGTTCTGGAGATACCCCAGCGACCTCCAAGACTGCTGTCGGCACAGCTCTGCCTTCTGACATAGCGACGTGCCCTGTGAGTACAGCGCCTAGCGCCTTGGGGGACCCATCTTCATTGAAGTTTGAGATGCTAATACAAATGAAAAAGAAGAGTAACCCAATTTTATACCCACTGAAAACAGTATCCTGATTTATACCTCTCCTTTCAGCTCAGAGAGATTGAACCTGCAGCAGTGATTCGCATCCAAAATGCAAAGGCTCCCTGGAGTACGGTGAGACTCTCTTAAGGGTGCCGCACAGTACCAACACTGTTAGGTGTGCAAGCACTTCCACACGTTTCACATGATAAACCCAGAGATTTTGAACAGAAATTCATAGTCTCAAGACGATTCTGAATTGTTCTGGTCTTTCCAAATGCTTTGCAACAGAAATTGCTCTGTTATTTGTCCATAGTCAAAAAACACAAGTGAAAGGCATTTTCTGAAGGGTGCTTTGACTCTAAGGAGGGGTGCCTCGGGTCTCAAATGGTTGAGAACCAGTGTCTACAGCCTTCAAAAGGACTCTGCACAGGTTAAAAACCAGCTGTCTGGTATTAAACCAGAGGTGATTTAAGACTAAGACTGTGCTCTTTGCCAGCGTATGACTCTGGGAAGTTACCACATACAGATGAGAGCGATCTCGCCGAATTATACTCTTAAACATGTAATGAGAACAGGTTACAATGCTTCCATTTTTCAGGCTTGTTACAATTATGGATTTATATGATGCCATTTCCTACTTTCATTATAACCTTTGTCAAGAAAATGAGGTACCTGCATCGGGACTTTAATGCCTCATATATTCTGCAAAAAAGATAACTATAAACTACTCCTTTTGACTCTCATCCTTCCGCCCTCCACTGTTCTGTAGCAATTTCATCAACATACCTTTTTCCCACCTCCCTCTTCCTGGCTGGCAACCCCTGTTCAGATGATGAGTAAATGGATGACAACAACAACAAAAAAATTGCAACGCAAGGCAACTTCTGTGCGATGCAGGTTCTTCCATATGGATGACACTGTAGAGCACCTTCCGGAGGGAAATAACCTTGTCATGGAGCTGTAGTGGCAATATTGTCATTAAGATGGATAGCTCTATCTCTTTTGTTTGGCGTCGGATATCAACTTCCAAATCGATGAGCCGCTGTCTGGTGTTATCGCTCCGTGTGCGGATTCCCTCTGCCCCGTCTGGGCTCCTGTAGGATGGAGCTGTCGATGAAGTACTGCGTATTGGACGCCACGTTCACACAGGGGGCCGTCAAAGATGTTCATCTTGTGGAGTTGAAGTGTTGTTTTGAAGTGTCTGTGTCCACATCTCAGTCTGTTCAGCTTGATCCACGCTTCTCTGTCAAGGTTGTGCGCAATGGGGAACTAGTTTGGTGTTGGTATAAAACACTGTAGGAATAGGTCTGGTCTTTTCCAGAGGTGAGCTCGCTCCATTACCGCCCATAGGTTTGGTTCAGCATCCCCAGTCGCTTCCAGGAGCTTGAGGGCATCATGTACAAATGGTTTATGACTTTTAAGCCTATTGAATCTCCGTCTATTTGGGTCCTCATTTAATGGTTGATGGAGCAAGTGATTTTCATCATCTCTTTCTTTTATTGTCAGTGCGGACAACCTCCCCACTCAACGCTGTTTCACGTAGCGCTATTTTGCTATAATGCTTATTTAAAATTGATACCTGATTTCACTTAGCGCTCAGCGAGTTTCGTTATAACGCTTGCGGTTACCGTCCTGGGTCATGTATAACACTTTCAGTCACCATCTTGGGGCGTAAAATACTTTTGGTTTTGCTTAACGCTCTGGTTTTCAGGAACCAGTTAAGAGCGCTAAGCAGGGGTTGCCTGAAATGATGTTGGGATCTGCCTGCTAATATCACTTGGTCTAATGGCTGAGAGTTTGGGGAGCACATCTGTGTGTCTGTGTGTGTGTTGCGCAGCCTATTATGAGTCTCCGGTGCACTGTTAAGTACAGTGTTGAGCTTTTTAGTGCAACGACTTCTGGACCGTGTAGGAGCACAATATTCTGCTGGGGCACATACCGTTGCGAGCGCGGTGGTTTGGAGCATCTTGCAGTTGGCACCCATGTCATGCTGGCTAAATAACAGAAGGCAGCTCCCCGTGCAGAGACTTTACCACTGATCTCTTGAATGTGATGTTTGTAGGTGATGGGACAGTCTAATGCGAGTCCTAGGTAGGTTGGGGTCTGCTCACGAGGCGGGATGTGGATGTGCACCCCGATATTCAGTGTGCTCTTGGCTTTACGATTCTCCACGTGGACGAGCGATGCTACTGATTTATTGATGCCTACCTCTATGTGCCGCTTGTGAGGGCTGATCGTGACCTCCCTTCTCGTGGTGCCTCCCGTGAGTAGCTGTCAAGCCCCTACCAAGGCAATCAGACTTTCCATTTTTCTGATTTCAACAGATGCATAGCTTATATAGTACCAGACGTGCGCGTGGTGCCTGGGAGTACAGCTGCCAGATCGCCGGTTCTGAATGCGCAGGGGTCTGATCCGATGCCCGCTGAAGTCGAAGGAAAATGCCCGCTTAGAAAATGCGTGGTTTCTTTGAAGCTGAGGGTAAAATCCCACTGATTCCAGCCCATGGTTTCACTCCACAGTCCCCCACAAGTTGCTAGTGGGGATTTTAGCTGTTGAGGCCTGCAGAGTTGGCTCCTGAGTGCGAGACGACAAGAGGGTAGGATGGTGCAGGGAAAGAAGGCTAAAAATGAGGACAGCTGGATGCATTTATTTTCTAAGCCCCCTGGGTCATAAGAACAGATTTGGTGTGGGGAGGCTTGGTAGGTTCGTGGTGACGAGGGAAATCCCAGCCATGGGAGGAATCGTAGAAAGGGCCAGAAAGGAGCAGCTTTTAGTGCAGTCACTCGGTTTTGAACGTCATGGGAGCTGGGTCAGGATAGATGCAGGCTGAGAGTTTTGAAGGGGACTAAGTGAGTTAGGTGCCCAGATGCTGTTGAAATTAAATAGGGCTTAGGTACCGAACTGCTTTCTGCTCCTTGGATTGTGCCAGGGTGCTGGAAGGAAGGGGCAGGGTACTGAGTAAGGAGCTTTGGCCTTTCATGTCTGGCTGTGCAGAACAGCTTTATGGAAAGGCAAACTGAGGAGCTACCCTGGATCAGCAGAAGTGGGTGGTCTTGATGCATTTACTGGTGGATAGCATCCACGTGGCAGAACCTATGCTTTGCTTGCCACAAATCGGTAATAGTGTCTGCAGAGAAGCCAGGGATTGAATGTGGCAGGGAGAACAGATTATGTCCTGCCGCGGGAGCTGGCTCCCTCTGGGGCCGGGCCAGTGGATGGAGAAGAACCGTGCCCATGCTGTGCATCTGTCCTGACAGCAAACGGGCGGCTCGGTCTCCTGGGCTGTCAGTCCAGCACTTTTCACGGCATCGCGCATACACACAAAAAGATGAAGAACAGCGGCAATAAAGAGGTGGCTGGATATGTGTCATTTCTGGATGGCCAAGGAGATGGTTGCGTTGCGGTTTGTGTCTGAGTAGCTTAAGCTACCCAGAAATGAAGAGTCGTGTACAGGAACTTGTGCTGTATTGTTAAATTTATCACCGCACGCGACAATAAGAACCAGAACCTGTCCAGTGAGTTACAGTTTTGCCTTCAGTTATGGGGATAAATTGACTACGTTACAGTCCACATAAATTGCATTTATACCACACCAGTTTGTTAGGAGCTGTATATCACGAAGGCCTGACTTCTCCGCTAATGACACAGTTGCCTCTGCCCAACCTTATGCAGACCAGGTGCGTGGCGCACGGGATCACAGTGCAACCATTTTGTCATTCTTAGTGTGGCATCAGCTCCATCCCCACAGGATTTGGGGCCTCTCTTATTCTCTTTATTTCCGGTTGCTGACCTCCTTTTAATGGGGGATCAGCTGCCTTTTGTCATTGCCAGTCCCAAGTTGTGCCTTATATTAAACAACTGCCTCAGTTTTGGTCCAGTCACACACAGTCTACTTACCCCTCACTAAGATCTTCCCAATTACTTTCAAGGCCTAGGGAGAGAAGTTACATACAGACCTGCTTAAGTGATCAGAAACTGGTTTAAACCTGTAACAACAGAAGTTCAGTGCACATAAACCAATTTAAAAATGGCTGAAACTGGTTTAAGATAAACCTGGTTGACTGTAGTATCAGACTTAACTGATTTAGGTCAAACCGGTTTATGAAACTTGTGGCCCAGGCCCCTTCCCGGTTCAAGTTAAATCAGAGTCCTCCAGCATTTTGCATCCCGGGGCTGGGTTACAATGCTGCCCTGCCCAGCTTACTGAATGCTGGCTGTGGCTGTGGACTACAACTCCCAGAGGCACCTGGAAGCTGGAAGAGGAAGTGATGCGCAACAGTGCAGAGTCCTGCGGCTATGATTCTGGACTGTAAATCCCATAGACCTTGGGATAGCAGGAAGAGGAAGCAAGTGCACAGCTCATGCTGGCTATGTGCCAGAGAGCCTGGCTTTTGGCTTGAGCCAATGCAGGCATGTGGCTCTGTTCCCTGAATCACAAGTGCATGTCTGTTCATTTGCTTATTGGTTCAATTTTTGCAGCTTAGACTAACCTCCGAAGACTGAATCAATTCAGCCTCGGGTTTTTTGACTGTCTGTGCTTAGCCAAGGCGGCAAAAGTGTGGTTGGGAAATGGAAACCTACCCTCTGCTCTGTCGTGCATATGTAAGCCCAGGAGTATAACCCCCAGATCAGTGATTACTCTGGATTTACACTGTGTCAATGAGAACACACTTTGTTTCTCTTAGAGGAGCAAAGCAGGCCCAGCATCAGTTCACCATCTGGGACAACCTAGATCCCAGTAGCCCTGATCACCTTAGCCTTTGCCTCCTGCTCTGAAATGGCTGGTTTTGGCCTCTTCATTATTTCTTTAGTCGGTTTGGTTCTCTTATAGCAGCCTCACCTAGGGATTACTCGGTAGTGATTCTGGGTTGACACCTGGGTCATTCAGAGCACCATAGACCTGGATCAGGGAGGATCCTTAGAAAGTTGCTGACCGTTTCAGATAGACTTCTTCTGCCCTCTGTGCCGTTGGCACCTTGTTTTGTTCTTCTTCCATCTCCTCCTCTTCCAGACCCATGTGCTCGAAGGTGGTGTTTCCACAAGAAAATCTTCCCCAAACCTGAGGCTCCCCTACGCTGGCTTTTGCAGGCTCCCAGGGACCACTCTGCATTAACAAATCCCTGCTGTATTCCTCCCCGTCTTCCCACCTCTTCTTCAGTCCCCTTGTCCTCTCTTCCAACTTCCCTTGTCAGCAGGTTTCCAGGCTCAGAGAGTTTCAGATACTCACGGCCCTCAAGTTGGGTCCAAAACTATGCCGAGACCCTCTGAGACAACCTTGAAGTTCAGCTGTTTCTGCCTGGATTAATGGTGGTTTTTCCAGGGTGTTAGGGCCAAATACACCGGCAGAGTCTCAGCTTGCAAGGGGATTGGTATGGGTTTCACCTCACCCTTCCCTTCGTGCTTGATAAAGTAAAGGAGGTTGGTGCGGTGGTTTGTGCCTTACTTCTAACACGAATGCACATAGGCTTTAGAGACAGATGCGCTGTATAATGCTGGCAGATACGATGTGGTATCCATTTCATGGCTTTTCTTTAAGTAGAAATACCGGCGCTTTCATATTGCCATCCATATTTATAGATGCAAGTTCTCAGTCGTTCCTGGAACAGCTGAAGTTGCCTCGCTGCTGGGCCCTCCTAAGCCGGTGAAGCGAAAGCAGATAATTGCATTTTTACATCTCTTTCCACGACAAAGTAATTTCTGAAGGATAACACCGAGACTCTGGGTGATTACACCTGTACTTCAAACTCCAGGAAGAATGATAAGGAAAACAGGCTTAGGCCGGCTGGGCAGGTTTGAGCAGCCGGAGCAGCTGCGTGGAAGGAGGTTGCTTTTTGGACGGGGGTAGGGAGACGGTGAAGCTGCTGGGCGATAACTGCACCGCAGAGGCAGGCAGGAGGGAGCAGAGCTGCGGGGTTGTGGGTAGACGGGGAGTTCAGCTACACTAATCTGAGCTACCCCTGCCAATTGCTCGCGGCTCGGGAGGTTTTTTTAGGGACGCTGGGTCTGATGCAGAGACCTCGCTGCAGTCATCGGAGGCTTTCAGTAATCCTTAGAGCTGCTCTCAGGACCGCGTGCTTCCAAATTTGTGCCTGCAAGCTTGCGATGAGCATTTTTTTCCGACTAGGTGGTCTATTAAAAGACACCACATCTATGCAGAAAACCTTGCCAGCAACACACCCAGGTGTTCGGCCCTCACTTTCTATCCAAGCTCGGCTGTTCTGGAGGTTTCTGTAAAGCACCGTCTCTCCGCAAGACTGTAATTTTCTCCGTCTCAGTCCCGCTCCCCTACCCCGCGACGTTGTGTCACACCTGTCACCAGGAGCCAGCAGGACGTTCTCAGCAGCTGTCTGCAGGAGTTTAGCTGTTGCCAATAGCTCGAGGCAATGGAAGTGCCCTGTGATGCCCCAGGTTTTCCCTGGGGAGGCGATTCAGCAGCACAGCTTGTCTGTTGTTGCAGGCTCAGGGTTAGGGATCATAGAGCAGGGCTGCCTTCCTGCCTCCACTGGTGATGCTCGTTTTTCCTGGCTTCCCAAATCCTGCCACTCCTGCTCTCCTATTAGGATGCAAGCGGTTGGAGGTTCCCAGCCATGGGTGATGTGTTTCTAAAGATGTTAGATATTAGGAAGAAGGGTAGGAGGGTGGTAAAGAACAGGTCAGCCAGAGAGGTGTTGAATCTCTGTCTTTGGAGGCTTTTAAGACCCGAGTAGACAAAGCCATGCTGTAGTTGGGGCTGGTCCTGCTTTCAGCAGGGGGTTGGACGAGATGGACCTTCTGAGGTCCTTTCCAACCCTCGTTTTCTTTGATTTCTTATGTGGTGCTGGAAGAAGGTAGGAATCTACTCGCTGTGCAACTCCTTGAAGACTTCAAATATGGCCTGACAGGGCAGGCTCAATTTGATTCCTCAAAGAAAGGCAGTTTCACGTATTCCCTCCCTTCCCTGCTGCATTGTGCAGACCAGCAACTCTATCGGGGAGCTCTGCAAAAATGCTAGTTTCCCTCTGAACCAAACGCATATGCACGCACGTGTGCAAGCGTGAGCACAATCTGTCTGCTTTGTTTCTAGAGACGTGGGTAAGTTGCTGTTCAGAGGAAGTTCCCAGGTCTGTGGCAAAGAACATAGTGAGCGTGTAATTGCACTTAAGTGTCAATTAGGAGCTTGTAGGATGCTGGTGGTGTGTGTGTCAATAGGTAATACCGATAGCAGTAATACCAGTATTATGATAGCTGCGCTCGTTCCTGCCCAGGGCAGGGGGTCAGACTTGATGATCTGTTCAGGTCCCTTCCGACCCTGCAAGTTATGAAATTAGGATAGAAGAAATGTCTTTAGATGCTATAAGGGATGTGGGCAGCAGCTCTGTGGCCCCATGCCCATTCTTTATTCTGCTCCTGCGTGTGTCTGTGGGAGCGAGAGACAGATCTGGTTAAGTTAGGCAATGGATGGACACAGCCAGTCATGCCTTGGCATCATTGTTACCTGATTGTGTGCCATGAGAAATGTACCCGTGTCTTCTATTTTTCTGTTTTGCACCTGTGATTTCTATGTAAAGAGGCTGATGTACACCCTTTGCCTTGCGACGCAAACTAGTTGTGATAGGAAGTCGTGCTTCAAGCCTTGAAGCAGCACGTAGCTTGGTCCAGCCAACGATGGGCTTTTCAATGGGCACCTGGCCACATGAAGTGTGAATTTTGCCTGTTGGGTGAAATGTTGAGTGTCTACACCCATCCAGATTCGCTTTGCAGGTACTTGAGCCATCTCCTGAGCGGCCATCCAAGTGGTGATAAATTTTGGCTGGTGCTGACCTGGTTCAGAGAGATGACCATAATTGAAGGAAAAGGGAATTTCTGTGCAGAATTGACATTTGACCTCAAATGTTTTAAGCAGTTACTTGAAGCTGTTGCTTCTTGTTGAAAATGTTTTCTGGAGTCTGATTCCTTAATGGGATTTAGAAAACTCCCAGTGGGTCCTGCATGCCGAGAAACAGATGATGGAGAGCAGTGTCTCAAAAGGACACAGCAACGACGCCTGGTTTTTTACTATCGGTCTTTTTTTCTGCTCTACTTTGTTGGCTGAAAAATGTGTTTCTTGGTGGTGTTTATGAGATTACATGATGATGGCTGTGCTTTAAATGACTTAGAAGTACATGATTTCCTTTTGCAATTATAGAGCATAACTATAGGGTTGTGCGGCAGAAGGAGGTCAAATAAAGCGGCTGAGCAATTACTAACTCTGAAAGGGCCCACAGTTTGCACTTTTAAGACTGCACAGTGAGAGTGGGATTAATTTTCTGCCAGTTCCCCAGTTTCATTAAACTCCTGGTCTCAGGCACAGATTCATTTTGGACTATTTACTGTTCTTGTTGCCATCTTTGTCATTGGAATGGGATATCAGCATGTTAATGCCTCATATAATCCGTGACTGATGGCAGTGCGCTGTCGTTCTTTGACATTTTCAATGCTCTGTAATTTCATTACCTGGACTTTCTTCTCTTTCCCTGCAGTGTAGTGTGTCTGACATGGTAGTTGCCACTTCTAATGTCTTTTTTCTGTTGCCGCATCCAAAGAATTCCTCCATCATTACTGGTGATTCATCTTCCCCAGAAGGACAGTAATTCTTCAGGTTGCAAAGAAACTTTCTTCTGCATCCTCAATATTCATTCTGTCTAGCGGAAGGAATCTATACAGCAGCTTTCACCCCAAAATATCTCATACTAGATAGTATATAAGAGTATGTGTAACCCGTGCAACGGTGTAGATTAGAGCTAGAAGCATCACTTCAACATCATCATGGAAATGCGGTCGCGTCTGAGGTGGAACGGAGAAGTTGTTGAACAGAGCACAATTTCTTCTGCTCTTATTTGCGGAGTCTCCTTACTTAGGTTGGGACGCATAAAAACATCCCTGGAGTTCAAATATTTTATACATTTTAGCATGGAAATTCCTGTTGGGCAGTGTCTTTAGTTTCCCCTCTCTCTAGGAAGGGAGCAGAAACAATCCTGCCCATCTTCCATGATGGATTACATGCCTGGAGTAATGAAAAGCAGAAGCAGACAGTCTACAAGTAAAATGATTGCCTGCAGTTTTGTTCATGCAATTATTTGGCAGATAGTTGACCTCTACCTAGACCTACATGGATCAAAGGCAACAAAGGTCAGGATCTGTTTGCAAACAGGGAGAAAGAGGGCTTGCTTTGCAGGCTGGGTTTATTTGCCACAACTGACAGGAGCAGCACAAGGTGTGCTTTTAACAACTTGCACTAGCAGTAGTGAGTGTTAGATGGAGCAGGAGACCTGAGTCCGGTGGCTAGCATCAAAATACTGAGCATGCTTGTCTTGGATAGTGCGGGGGGAGCAGTGGGAGAAACCCAAGTTTTGACTTAATTTGGGGGAGTTTCTGTTGGGAGGGGAAATAAAAACGGAAGAAAAAGGGTTTAACAATCAGTATGTCTTCCCATGATCCATGTCTTAAATTCTTCCTCGGGGAATAGGAGGAAAATGCTGGACATCTTGCTGGTCGCTGCTGCCACAGCTAGACGGGGAGTGTTGTTCATGGTGTTGGGTCAAGAGCCGGGCTTTCCTGAGGCCTTACTTAGTTGTTAGCCAATCAGGTCCTGTTTTCATTCCGCTTTTTCATCTCTTACTAATGGTGGATAATCACATTTATTGACCCAACACAAGCATAGTAAGGATTTATCAGCTAACATTTATGGTGGTGTTAAGTCTCCATGTTGCCAGCATAACTTCTGCACGCTGCTGTTGCCGCTGTTCATTATTTGCAGGTCACTAACACCTCGACCTTCTTGATCCTTCTTGTTGCGTCAGGTGCCGTATGCGGTCTTGCTTTTATCCTGGGTTGTGCAGCCCACGGTAGGATCACGGAGCCTGGATGGGAATGTGCTGCTCTCCTTCCTTCCCCACATTCAAGCATCTGAATCTCCTTTGTGCCCGTATTGATTTTTTTTTTTTTTAGCATCTCCGAGAAGCTAATGCAGCGCGTGGAGATGTAATGCGCCTGCTAAATGTAGGTTGGCATCCAGAGCCATGACTGGCACCGTGCGTATCAAAGTTGTTTAACTACATAGGCTGAGTTTTTGGAAACTTTGTCCCCGGTGAGCATCCTCAGTGTGGTGTCACCGCGGGATGCCATAGTAACAAAGGATAAACATATTACTCCTCATTGCCTCGAGTTTTGTCTGGCTCTGTCTAGATCCAGATGAAAGTCAATCAGTGTGGAATCAGCCTGCTTCCATGAGCTGCATCTTAATGCTTTGATTTTACAGGGTCTGCAGAGAATGGGGCTGTTTCTCCGCGCTGGCTTCTCTAATGCATCCTGGCATCTCTGCTTATTAGGGGTTTGGTTCTGTTCTCTTTGGTGCCTTCCGATGCATTTTTGCCTTGAAATAACTTAAAAATGAAATCAGTAGGGTCCTTGTTTTACAAGCGCACGCATCTCTCTTGCTCTCGCTCTTTCTCTTTATACGTAAATGTATAATCTCTGATAGACCCACGGTGGCACCAACGGAAGGGGACAGATCCTCCTTGGCAAAACAGCCACGGAGCTCTGGAAATAGCGCCTTAACGAGGCTCTTTCCAAGGTTTTGCTGCCTTTTCTTGTCTTCTGCGAGGGGCAGTGGATACCTGAAATGAGAGACGGAAAGAGCGGCTGGTTGAGGACTCTTCCTGGAGTGTTTCCTGGACACTCTGGATACAGATTTCATAGGTTTCTGAGACTCTAGGTTTGACGCGTGCTGGGTCTGACACCAGTTTTATGTTTCATGGAGCATTGTGTGGGGAGCAGCCAAGGCATGAGCTTCATGGTAGCCTAGCCTAGCCTAGCCTAGCCTAGCCTAGCCCAGCTGGGCTCTGCCCTGCCTGGGAGCTACTTCCAAGCAGTCAGCTGTTATTCTGAACTTCCTAATTTGCGTCCTGTGGGCAGAGCTATCCAAGTAAGCCGATCTCCCTCTTAGGAAGGGAGGACATTATGAACATAAATCCCTTCGAATTTTACTGCTTCACTTGCCTTCAGGAGACATGTATCCCCCTCCCTTTTACACCGTGGTTCAATAGGGTTCAGAGAGACCAGGGTTAAAATGTTTATTACCTGGAAAATCACAGAGGCACGTGTATATGGGTATGGTTTACCCGATCAGCTGCAACTGAGATATCAAGGCAAATAAAGACTAGAGCAATGTCCTACTTCTAATGTAAATTGCTAAGAAAATGGGGCCTTTGCTACCAGAATGGGGACCTGAGCTATCGGTGCTTGAGAACACTTTCTCCAGACATGAGTAGATCTTGGAAAAGCTGTTGGCAGGTTTGAAACTTCTTCCAATGCAGCAAGGACATGTCCACACTACAGACTGATGCTGCCAGGCGGTGGTATCCTCAAACGTGTCCTGCTGCTGCGCTCCTGAACTGGAAGTAGAACAGCCATGGAAACGGTCCTGGTCATTCATCAGTGCCTGTTTGCCTGCCTGCCTGCAGTGCTGCACGAACCCGGGTACGCTGTTTCTGCTTCAGGACCAAGTGCGTGCACAGCAATGTACTGAGTTTGGCTTCCTAAGTTCGTGACGTAGGCAGGCCCTGTGAGTCTGGCTGGGACAACAGGTTGGGCTAATGTCGGAAAACACCCAGAATCTGCCTGAGGCTTGGACACATTTAGTTAATATCTTTGTCTGCTCCCTTCTCCTGCTTTAGATGGCTGGCTGCTCCTGGGCGGGGGCCCGGAGCTAATGTACTAGAATAATAATAAGCTTATGTCTAACTCTGCCTGATCCGTGAGCTACCAGGAATTCCACTGGGATGTCTGCCTTGGGAGGCTGCCATCCCAGATTACCTTCCTCTCATCCCTGCCCACCCAGCTGATGTCTTAGCACTGGCCACTGCGGTCTCTTGTTCTATTGTTACCAGAACGGCGTTTCCTCCTCGTTACCCGTTACTTGCTGCCTCTAGCACAGTTTTACCCTTGGCATGGCTTCGCTCATAGAGCTGCTCCTGAGAAGCTGCTCAGATGATGATGTTGCATTAAAGGACGCAATTTTCTGGGACAATTTTCAGGAGATTCTGCTCCCGGCCCTTCCCGTGTTTTGCTTTGTGAACTTGGAACTGTTGTTCAAACTCTCACGGCCTCATTTTCTGCATTTGTAAGATGGAAATGGTAATGACAAGCTCTCAGCAGCCTTTGGAGCCTTCATTTGTAAACATAGGGGCAGAGCCTCCATTGGCCGGAAATGCAAGCCAATAAGGTGTGACAGTGTGTCAGCCCCAGAGTTTCAATCCTCACCTGGAAAGTGGTATAAGAGTGTAAAATGTTTTTCTTATTGCCTTGAATCCCTTACACAGGTGTGAGTTAATGAGGAAATATTTACTGAACAAAATATGGGCAAGGCCAAGGGACACCCAATGTGAAATGGTGGCTTAAGTCTGTGGCAGGAGAGTAGGGGGTGCTACGATGCCGAGCTGCCCACCTCACTGTGCCGTGCCCAAAACCAGGAGTCTCCCTTGGGGAGCCTATGTCTGCCTGTCCCCCTTTCTGTAGACCTCCTGCAAGCCTGGGGTAGTGCTGCCACCACCCGGACACTGGTCTCTGTTAGGGCTCTGTGCAGCCTGGGGTACACAGGCCTAGCCATGCTTGGGGGTGCTTTGCCCCCTGGAATTATTTTTGGGTGCTTTTTATAGCCTGAAGCATCCCAGAGAAGTCGTAGGTAGGACTGAATTAGTTAATAATCAGCTGAGCGCGGCTAGGAGCAAAAATGCATCTCTGACCCCTCTCCCCTCAGGCATTCACAGCTAGGTGTGCTGAGCCAGATAGCCTTTCATTGATCAGAGAGGGAGAGAGAATAGGGGAGGGGGAAGAGCAAAGGGATTTTAGAAAAAACGCCTGGAGCAATACAGAATCCATTGAGCCCTTCATCAAATTTGGGCTCGGTGACCCTTTTACCATGTGTCTAAATTACTTGGATCTAATCTGCTAGCTAAATTTCCAACTCTACCTGCAGAAAAATCATTCGGAGTGACTCTCTGTCTCTTTCTGGGGTTCCCCAAAATGACTGCTACAGGAAGAGGAAGAAAGCAAGCTCCCCTCCCCGCAGGACTTCTTACAGCCTGCTCACCTAGGTGACCAGGTTGAACCAGAGTGAAACCCGAGGGGGAGCAGGAACGTCCCATCCCAGAGAGGGATTTCTTCCCAAAGCCTGCAGAAGGCTGCATGTTCTAAGGAGGAGATCTGCTAGGGGATTGCTATGGATCGCAACAGTTGTAAGAAGGTGTAAAAAGGAGCAGTTAGACTGAACCTCCTGGTAGTGAGCTCTGTGACACACTGGAATAATCTTTCAAAGGGAATTTGGAGGAGCTGCATTCCTTGAAGCTTTTACAGTTACATTGGGAAGGACCATTAGAAATTTACCCTGCAGGAAACCATCCAATGCTTTCAAGATCAGCTAATAGGCCTCTTGTATCTTCATTTTCTATTGTGTTGTGATGAGGCGGATGATGATTATTTGAGTCCGAGAGAAGCAACTGGTCAGCTCATTGCCAAGTCCCTGTGATTCACCGGTGTTGTACATGAGCCACGGTTTGCTTAACACTGCAATCCATGTATTCTAAATTGTTCTGTAAAACTCAGCCAATAAAATTACAGGTTTATTACGTTCTCACAGATCTCTTATTTAATCAAGAAAGCCTCATGTGCTGTGAATGCTAAGCCATTGATCTAAAAATACTTCTCATTCTCCCACTGTTGCGGCATGCTTGAATCAAGGTGGGTTTTTCTCTTTGTTTTAATGCAAATCCAGTGGTCTTCGCTGTTGAAGGACTCCTGGCAGCTGCAAAGACTAGGTGTAACTCTTCCTACCTGAACCCGGTGTAGTCAACCTCCCGCCCCTCACACTGCACAATTGGCTTAGAAGGCATAGTCTGTCTGTCTGTCTGTCTGTCTGTCTGTCTAGTCTTAGGTTCCATTACCAAGCTTTTTGGTGTATGGAAGGACTTAGAAACATTTTTGTCCAATAGAAGCCAAGATTCCCAAATAATCACAAATGACTCCAAGACTAGAGGGGAAAACAAATCCACCGAATATCTCTAGGCTTATGATAAAATCACAAGGTTTGTCTATGCTGAGATGCGTTATCTTTGGTAGTGCGGTTCTGGGCTGTATATAGCTCAGGGCTGACGTCCCATATGGGTGTTTGCTCTGGGTCTCGGTGTCTCTTGGGGCGTGCGTGGGCAGTGGTGATTTTTGGAAATGTGGTGGTTTCCTTGACGGTGGGATTTTTTTTTTGCTTTGCTTTGCTGTTTGGTGACTTCTGGAGATTGTTGATGATTCATGTGAATTATACTTTTAAGGGTTTGGGAGCGCTGATTTTTTTTTATGCAGGTGTTTATAAAAGAAGTAAACCGTGTGTTCAGCATTTCCAGTGCATTGGACTAAAAAAATTGAGGGCCAAGGTAGGGAGCATGCGATCGAAGTTTTATTAGAACCTCCTGAATTTAAGGCGTTTAACTATCTGCTTCATGTTTCTGGCCTTACGCTAACGTAAAGGTGTCAAGTCTATAGCCCGTGGGCTGGATCTAGGCTGAGGTGCTGCTCTGCTTGGCCCATTAGACTTCTGGTGGGCTACTTGAAGTTGGGGTGGGGCTAGGGGGCAGGGTCTGCTGCATAATTTAGGGCCTCTGGGCTCTGTTGGGCCGGCGGGCAGATAGCCATCGCTTACCCTGTGGCCACTGGATCCCTGCCACAACCCTGAGATCCTGATGCTGAACATCTGGACCTACTTTGGGAGGGGCCCATGGTCCAGATCTGGCCTGGGATGAGGTTGTCACCCCTGCTCAACTAGTCAGGATGGTGAAGCTTGCACCCTAAGGGAGGTGACTCTTACCAAAGGCCATGAACACCCGATGGCAAGACTGGGATTCAGAAGCCCTGTTTGGCCAGATATAAAGGGTTGTGGGACTAAGACGTTTTCGGCACGTATAGGTGGAAAAAGCTGAGAGCCAGCCTCTGTTTTAGACAAAGGAAACAAAATGTCCCGGATACTCTCATTGACAAGTTTCCGTACCAAATCACAAGACTGAATGAAGGTTGAGCTACCTTCTCTTTTAAAGGGACACCTCCAGGTTAGTGCTAGGGTATGACAGTGGAGAGCAAGATATTGATATATGATACCTATTTTAGCTGGCATTGCTATTAGATTAAGGCCAATCAATAAACTAATTGAGCTGTGTTGGATTGATCTTCTGGACTTTTTATTAATAAATTAGCTAAGAGCTAAGAATCCGTCATTTAATTAATACCCCACCAGCAGCTCTGGCCTGCTGCCTCCTATCCTCTGCTTAAAGATGAGAGCACAGTCTTGTCTTCAGTCTGAGGCTGGGTAGCAGCCTTCCTTCTCAAATACTAAATTTCCTCTAAAAAGACAGCTGCTGGGGGGGGTTTTCTCCCTCCCTTTTTGCATTTGTGCTCTTCTGTCTTGGACAAATCTAGCACTTGTTGTGTAACCTCTCTGCAGCCAGTAAGGTGAAATATCAGGAAGTTGAATTTCGGAGTCAGCTGTATTTAGATGCCAGTCCCCAATGAGCTAGGTTATCGTGATCAACTCTTAGACACTGACACCTTCTGAGGTTCAGTGATTCAGTGAAGGACCCCAGTGTATGGACTTTTAATGGACCCTGTGGAGTAGAGGTGAACTTGCAGAGTATCTGATCCTCAAATGGACCTAGATATGTTATAGGAGGAACTTAGGCGCTCGCTTTACCTGTGGTGGGTTAGGGTGCTCTTCCTGGGTTTTTTTGGACAATATGCCTTGTAGCTGTGTGACAGGGTTGATTGTGTAGTCCTAGGCGTAGGTTAGACAAGCACTTGTGTGGGATGGTGTGGATAGGGGCGATCCTACCTTGGACAGGGGGCTGGACTAGATGGCCTCCTGATGTCTTTTCCAGTCCTACATTTCTTTGCCTCACCAAGGCCCTGAATTTGGCAGCAGCTGCAGGGCCAAGGAAGGGTTAACCTGGCTCTTGGTGGTATCGCCTGGCACCTGCTCTCCCAGCAGTGTCCTGCCCCCCACTCTGGTCCACGTGGTCACAGACTTGGGCCCCCACCTCCATTTTGGCACCTCCCTTTACTGTGTGCCTGGAGCTCATGTGCTGAGCAAAGCGTGTTTGCCACGTGTTGGCTACCTCGGTATGTTCACTTCTGTTAGTGACTTCCTCTGTAGAGGAGGACAGATCCGGGCAAGGTACAAGGATACAACTGTGGCCTTTAAAGTCTGCCTACAGCTATCTAGAACATATACAGACAACCCTGTCTGACTTTTATTCTTCTCTCTTGTTTTCATTGACATCATCATCATTATTAGTGGGTTGGAGCACATGACTGGTGAGGAGAGGCTGAGGGAAATGGGCTTATTTAGTCTGGAGAAGAGAAAATTGAGCGGGGATTTAATAGCAGCCTTCAACTAATTGAAGGGCGGTTTCAAAAAGGATGGAGCTGAACTGTTCTCAGTGGTGGCAGATGACAGGAAAAAAGAGCAATTGTCTCAGGTTGCAGCAAGGGAAGGTTAGGCTGGATATTAGGAAAAACTGGTGAAGCCCTGGAATGGGTTATCTAGAGAGGTGGTGCGCTCTCCATCCTTGGAGGTTTTCAAGACCGAGCTCAACAAAGCCTTGGCTGGGATGATGTAGGTGGGGCTGGTCCTGCTTGGGGCAGCAGGGTGGACTAGATGTGACCTCCTGAGGTCCCTTCCAAACCTACTTTCCTATGATTTTATGATTATCGTCATCATCAAGGACGTTGCCGTCTTTTTATGCTCCTGTTTCTGAGACACCTGGCTGCGCGCTGCAAATTAGGGCTATCAGCAGCTTGCCTTGCTCCCCCAGTTGTTCATTACCCACTCTCATGATGGAAAAGAGAAGGGTGAGGCTTTCAGAGCCTCCGTCAGATTTAACAGGGAACAGGAATGATTTGGCTTGGCCTATCCTCTCCCCGGGACTTGTCTTGCTTCAGGTTGATTCTCTGTTGCGTTACTCTGAGAATGCAAATGGTGGGAATTGCCCACATGGGTCCATCTAGTCCAGTATCCTGTGACTACTTAGCTGCTTTGGTTGAAGGTCCAAGAGACCCACAGTGGGATGATGTGTCATAACCTGCCTTCATAAGACCCCACAGATCTCCAAACGTGAATACCTAGGGCGTGAGGCGTTACATGCCACGAGAAGCTCCTGTTTATTTTTCAAAATATTTTAAATTTGGATATTCCTTCCCCCCCCCTTTTAATGTTTAATTTTGTTTTGTTTCCTATTAAGATCTTGGCTTCGGTGCCAGGAAGAAGGAATTGGTTTCCTAGTAGATCTTGTTGCCAGCCCTGGCTATTTTTAAGGGTGTAGGCAGGGCTGCAGATGAAGCTGCTTAAATGACCACAGTGTGAAATTTCCAAGCGTTACAAATGGCAGCAGGTTCAGCAGCGTGTTTGAAGCAATTAGCATACCTAGCAAAGCAAATGGTAAAATCCATAGTTTAGGTTAAGCAAGAAAGGCATAACAGGGAGCAACAGCTTGCTAGAGGGCCCTTGCCAAAGGTTTAACTACTGACAGATTATTGCTAAACAGTAAACGTGGAATATAAAGGGTATATACACATGCTGTAATGTTAGTTGTGCTGATGACAGTTAATTAATTACGGAACCCTGTATAATTGGTCATGCATTGCTACATTACAACAATATGTTTAGGCAAAATTTTGCTAATCAAACTGTTAAGAAACTTTAGAGAGAAACATAGGAGGGGAGCTTTAGTAATGCGACCATGAAATACAGAAGGAAAAGCAGAAAAAGCTGGGGGAAAAAAAACCAAACTTGTACGTTCTAGGCTAGTGAGGAAAGGGATATGAAACCTCTCTTCAGCTTTACAAGGACACGTCTTTGGGCTCGTTGTCACCTTCCAGAGTCGCTGAAGAGTTAGGGTAGTTCTCAGGAGCTCCAGAAAGACCTGAAAAAAGTTTGGCTTTCAGTGTATTTATACATGGGCTTGAATAGAGGTTGGTTGGTAGAGACCGCAAGAAGACCCAGGAAGGGGCCGCTGCTGGTGTGGCCCAGTGTTTTTGATAGAGTCCTCCAGAGTGGGCAAACTGGGAAGTATGTGTGCTTTGCTGTCACAGGACCTGGATAGGCACTGGGATAGGTGCCTTGGGTATAAACCATGTCCTGTGCATTGGGTATAAATAATGAACAGTAGGAGTAAGTTTGCAGACATCTTCAACACAGGGTATTGTAAGGGCCAAGCAGGGGACTGGCTGAGTTCTGGACTTCTGGAGCCTTTCAGGGTAAGGTACTGTGCAAGCACTGATCACGCGCAGGTGGTCGGTGAAACCCTGTGCTAGACACTGGGAAATGGAGGTAGGAGAGTCGGATTGTCAGTCACTTGGTTTCCATCCCTGGCTCCACCAGGATTCCTGACCACCTCCATGCAAACCCCAGACTACGCATTTCCTTTTGCATTGATCTTTAGCAATGCAACACATCTAGGTCTTCCAACAGATAGCGTCAATCCAAGGGGTTGGGCAGCAGGACGGCCTTTTGCCATTCCTGGTTTGAGAGAAATAGATGGGAAAGAGTTTTCCTGCAGGTGCTTCTTTGCTTTTGTCCTGCAAGTGTCTGGAGAGTGCTGGCTGCGCCCCTCCAAGTGTTTCAGATGTCAGCGTGTCAGTGCTAGGATTTCCTTTGTTCTTTTTCCCTCTCTCTGCCCTGCCGGAGCTCAGCCCACATCCCTGTCCTCCTGCTGAACGCATTACGTGCCGTTATACCTCCCGCGCCCAGGAAGAAGGTACCCCCTCCCCCTGCTCGGCTGAGCGCCCCGAGCACATCGCGGCAGTCCATCATTTCGCTGGTGTGCGCGCAGGCGGCAGTGGAGAGCGGGAGCAGGTACGAAGACAGGCTGTTAGAAAGGGTGAAAGGGGAGGTGGATGGTTCGTTCCTTGGACGCCTTCCACTTGTCTGCAGTGACAGCAGCTGCTTTGAGTCTGGACAGCTGAGATGCCTGTTCCCTCCTTTTGCCATGCAGGGAGTGTGGCTGGCTGTCGCACAGCGCACTGGTTTACCTGTCCGCACGGGTTTCCATTGCACACAGCGAGACAGGCTGGTACCCTGTAAGTGACCTTGCTGCCGTGGGCTCACCAAAGGTAACAGGGATGCTATTTGCTAGCATCTTTCAGGTACTTCCTAACAGCCAGCCCCTAAGCAGGGGCTGCTCTGTGCTAAGTTGTGGTATGACACTCATGGGTCTTGGATCCTGGTTCCCGCCGAGTTTCTTTCCCACTCCGTTTTCTCCTGTGTAAAGTGGGGGCGATGACACTCGCTTGGCTTGAAACACCCTGGCTGTCCTGCTTACTGGATGCCTGAGTGGCCATGCACTCCTTAAAGTGATTTTCGTTCCATCCTGTTCGAGTCCTGAAAATCCTTTCATGCATCTACTTGTGTATCGCACAATCATCCTGTCCTTGTATTGAATTGCAAAAAAGTAGTGAGCAGGAGAAGGTGGTCTCGCCATCTTCGGCATTAGCTGCCTGGTCAGGCACTTGAGAAGGGGGGAATAGAATCGCACTTGGGTCCCCTTGCGTGCCTAATAGGAGCAATAGGACCTGGCCCTATGTAAATACGTAGGGGGGAAAGACACGGCCCTCTTCTTTTCTCTTCTCTTTATATAAACCTATAAAACACATTCTAAACATTAGCCTTTGTAACAGCTACCTGAATCCGTTCTTCCCTGCAAGTCCCATTGCCATGTCTGCATGGCACTTTCCCCTGCAAGTCCCATGTTTGCATCCCAATTAGATTCCTTTCCGGAGGATTTCCTATGTTAAGCACAGGCTCAGTACCACAGTAATGGGCTGGAAGGCTTCCTGCATATATCCATATGCAGGAAGGCAAACTAGAATTCGTCTGGCATTATAATCCATGAATTTCTTTTGAAAGGAATCTGCTTACGGCAAAAGGTACTGGTCTGCTAGATAAATAGTCAACATGGCCTGGAGACTGAAACCCTACGGAACAGGTACAAGCTTTCCATGATGCCATGCTGTGCCACGCATGGCATCATGCTTATTCAGGTGCTGGCCTTGCAGTGTCATCAGGCGGAGCTTGAGTGACGCATCATGGGCCTATAGGATGGGAGACTGGAAGAGACCTCTTGGGTCACCAGATTTATTCCTCTGCTATTGCAAGCAAGCTGACCACATGCTTGCAGGTTAAATGTGCATTTAAGTCCTAATTAGACCTAGGCCCATATGAAAAGCTTAAGTGTACTGCATGGCTCAGCGTGTCTGGCTGCGAGTTCCTGAGGGGAGAGGGGTCAGAGCATGCGGTTTGGTCCCAGAAGTGCTTGGCTGTTTATTAACTACCTCAGGTGCATCTGAGATTACCCCGGGAGGCTTCAGGCCATAAGAAGCACCCAGAAATGTTACCAGTGGGCAAAGCACCCCTGTGGCTTTCAGGGTCTGCGTACAGAGACCGGTGCCCGGGTGGTGGCAGCGCTACCCCAGGCTTGTGGGTTTGCTGCAGGAATGGGGGTGGCTGGATGTAGGCACCATCGGGGAGACTCCTGAAGCGTGGTTTTGGTCCAAAATAGCATAAAAAAGAAAGAGGAAGGTAAGGTAAAAACAACTCCATTCGAACCATATTGGTAAAACTCCTAGTACACAAAAGGACCCACGCCTGCGCACCACGGGCATGTATGCACAAGTGTTCAGTTCCTTGCGGTTTTGGTGAGCGGTGTAGTGGGACGCTGAGGTGCCGCTGAGAGCGCGGAGGACTCCTCAGGTGCTGGTTGCCCGGGCAAGGGGAGCCAGCCAACGACCCACACCTGCCAGCGCTCACCTGGCTATAAGGGGCAAGGCCCGGCCCTAAGGAGGGAGAGGGGAGCCCGACGTGTCTTAGATGCTGAGCTGGCATCTAAGACGGCAGGAGCGCCTTACCAACAGCGGAGGAGGAGGAAGCTCCTGGCCAGAAGAGAGAGAGCCTGAAGGCCAGAGCAGCGCTGGTCACCGTGGTGGGAGAGAAAACCCGGTAGGCCTGAGCCTAGCTATGGCTGGAGGCTTGTGTTTGCGTTGTGGCCCAGGGGCTTGTGTGTGTGTATGTTGTTGTCTGTGTTTGCGTTGTGACACCGGTGGTTTGGGTGAGGCTATGAGGGGATGGAGGAGGCCTCAGAGGGGCCTCATGGTAGAGAGGACCCCCAGCCCCAGGGAGGGCATGCGGTTCGGGGGTGCAGAGCCCAGCTCCAAGGCAGAGCCCGTGAGGGAGGGAAGAGCCCGGTGAGAAGGGGGGCGTACAGAGAAGGCCTGCAAGGCCTAGACGCCGGACCCCCGGAGCAGGAGGACTGTGGCCAAGTGGAGGAGAGGTAGCCTCCCTACGAAAACACTTATCCAAGTCATGGCGGGCGAGACTAGGATGCAAGTCCGAAGCTTGGCACAGTAGAGGAGGCGGCGAGGGCTAGCACGGCGACCCGTTACAAGCAGGTTGGTAGTTCACATAATCAGCACGTGGCCATAAGCAGGTTTCAGATGGATGGGGACCTGCAGTACGACTTGGAGGTGACTTGCTGAGCGGAGCCCATGAATTTCTTAGCAAGATCAGGATCTCTTAGATGTGAGGGGGGGGAACTGCTGAGATGAGATTCCAGCTCCTCCAGACCTGAGCAGGTCTGCAGTAACGGGGGCAAGGATGAGGTTTCTATATGACCAGGTTCATTATACCTACCTTCGGCAGCTGCTAGCCTGGCCCCAAAGGACTGTACAAAGCGGCGATCTTTTGCTGCTTCTCCCATACACCTTGATATGATCCTCGTGGTGTTTGGATCCGTGCGTCTGAGTTTCCTAACTTTTATGACCTGACAGTTTTCAGCCATAAGGTTGCATTACGCTAGGTTTGAATTCAGTTTCCTCTATTTTTCTCAACTTTTTTTTTTTAAGCAACAGAGCACTTAAGTCTGTAAGAGAAATTGCCTTTGACAGCTTTAAGTGCGCCTTTCCACATCTCCTGGTGTAGACATTAACACAAGATATGTCTGAAGTGGTGAAAATGTATTTCTTGCACTCACTGAGCTCAAAAATGTATAAATGGATTTTGCTCTGAGTTACCCCAACAAATACAATTTGGGGCCAAGATCAGTATCTTTGCAAATGTTTTAGGGTTTGTTTTTTTTTGGTGTGCGTGTTCCCTGAGAAAACAGCATAATTCATTTGGAGGATAAATTTATGAAAATGCATGTTTCTTTCCAGTTCCTTTCTCACAAGGTCAGGTTTTGTGGCAACTATACAAATGTCTTAGCAAATAAAAAAGTGAGAAAAAGAGAATTCTGCACAGCGTTCAGTAATTTCTGGCGGACTACATCCAGCTGGAACCTCTGCCAATAAGCTATATTTTCTGTATCCTTCTTCCACAGACACTGCTTTCCTACCACCCGAGGAGCTAGTAATCTCACACTAGGGAGGATGATGCTGTGCTTTGAATACCAAGTTGGGGACCTGGGTTTAGTTCCTCGCTCTGCCACAGAACCTTCTTTGGTGACCTTGGTCCAATTACTTGGGGATCAGTCTGCAAAAGGATAGTACTTTGCTACCTGTTGGCATCCACAGCCTGGAGGGAGGCATTCAGGCTACTTGTGCAGTACTGGGGGAGCGTTAGGTGCCTATCCATGATAGCCATGGAAGAGTCATGAATACTGAGTGGCACTGCTTAAGCGGGCCCATAGGAAATACTGAGGGGTGCAGCATGCCACCCTTCATTGCAGGGAGACCGGCATCAAACTCCAGGCTGCAAGGAAGCACCGCAGCGGACCCAAGGCACCCAGGGACCCTCAATGGTGGAAAAAATGCGAAGGGCTTGGACTATGGGATGCACAGTCCTAACTCAGGCACCTGAGCTATTTCTCTCTTACGAAACGCAGCTGGAGAAGGCATTGCTTTCCCCTTTCCTCTTTGGTTAGCAGTTACAGCACTCCCCTGGGGTGTCTGAGAACCAGATCTAGTTCGCTCGCCCGAGGGGATTAGGACTTGCATCTTGTGGGGGGATGCCCTAACCCACGGGGTTATCGGTGATGCAGTTTGTTCTAGCAGCTGCCGCCGTCACCGCCGTATTTGATGGTTTGAGCTGCTTTGTATCACCGTTGAGGCTCCTTAGGTGCCTGCAGGTCTGCTCGCGGGCATGCCTAGAATGGCCTAAGTCTCTGTGGTGCTGAGAGGAGACGGATGGCCAGTTGTTCATATTGCCTTAGGTGGAAGGAGTGGGGTTTGAATCCTCATCTCAAATCCCAGGGTAGCTGCTCTGACCCTTGGGTTATTGGGTAGAAGCAAGTGAGATCCCTACCATCTCCTCCCCCAGCTGGGGGAGTCCTGGTCCAGTAAGACTCTCCTGCCAGCGTGGGCCCTGCCGGCAAGGTGAAAGGACGCCTTGTCTGTGGATCCTTGTCAGTGGAGCTTCCAGGTTAGCCAGGTGCCAGGCTCGGCACTGTGGAGACGGGTCGTTGTGGCCATGAGCACAAGCAGACCTCGAGGTGCCTAGGAAACATCAACGGCAAAAAAAAAAGTTCCCTTGAGACTCCTCATGCCACCAGGGTTGAGCAATGCCGAGCTGTTTTTGGGGGTTTTTTGTTTTTTGAGGCTCCTGCTATTGGGCGTGTGTATCTACACTGACAGCTGTGCACTACTTAAATGTCTGCTCCCTTTAGGGGACCTAATCCTTAGTTTCCCTGTGCCTTAGTTCCCATGTGTAAGTCAGGGTACCTCCGACATCCCCAGAGCGCATTAGAGGCTAAGGCATGTGAGTTTGGCGTTGTAAATGTTGAGAGGCGAGTCCCATTTAACCAGGCAGTAAAACCAAACACAAGCACCGATTTGCAGCAGATGCATCTCTTCCTCATCTTGCCATCTGTCGAGTCCCAATTATTGGACCGGTTTCGGTGGAGGGATAATAATATCAACTTGATTAGAATAATATTTTGCATTTATGTTAAAGATGAACTTTTGTAATTCAGTGTCCACACGCGTATTCCCCTGCGGGCCTATGGTCTGGTGGTGACACAGTGCCACACGGACCATATGAAGCCTCCCACAACGAGGAGGCTCCATTTCTAAGTGCTGTCCTTACTGCCAAGGACCTGAGCAGGTAATTGGAGAACCACTGAAGAAGTACAATGGTTTTTAAATAGAAAGTACCGTCTCGTTTCTTCCTTAACAGCAAGTGGAACATTTTATGGAAACCCCAGTGAGCTGAATTTGAAGCTTTAGCCTTGAGGTTATGTTCACATTTTCATCTGTGAAGATCATCATTGCTTGCAATGGGTGTGGGGGCACTGAGGCGTTCACTGTTTAATTTAGACTCCAATTGTATAAGCACCTTTCCCGCTGTAAGCACTGAGCAAGCAATCGGGCAAATAAAAGCATCTGAAACCATTTCTGCTGCACCTACTGTTTGTACCGGGGAGTTTTCTTGGCCAATTTTAGCACAACCGAGTCACCATAGTTACTTTAAATGAATTGGGCATAAACTGCTTTTGTATGGACCCACCTCTGTCAAACTCTACCGCTGCAGGTGACTCGAAATGGGGAGGGATGGATGTTTTACAGCTAAACAGTTAGCCCCAGTTGTGCTGGCATCTAACAGAGATCTGCTCATGTGGCAGTAACGGGAGAGGTCTTTTATATCTGAGTTATGAGAGGGATTGGACGCAAGAAGGTTGTCTCCCTCCAGTTGGCAGGAAACGCACTGATTGTGGACTGTGGTTTTCTTCTCGCTGGCGTGAAATGCTAGCTCCCCTGGTGCTAGACCATGCCTCTTACAAGGGCCAGCCTTGCTCGCTCTCATGTGCAATGGGCAAAGTATGTTTTGTGATGCCTTTCAGGAGCAGAGGCGCTGCTAAAAGCTCACGTTTCACAACTGAAGGTGCTGGATTCAGAACACGATCACCATCCGTGGAGAAGGATGGTGTTACGTGTGTCATGAAACCAGCACCCTGCAGGGTGGTAGCACCGTGGCAGACCCCAAGCTGCCAGGGGGGCATCTTCTAAACGGGTTGTGTGTACGGCACGGCAAAGTGCGAGATGCGTCCTGTTGCAGTGGGTGCTTGGTTTAGATGGGAACGGTCTACTACTAGTAGCAGCTAATGAAAGGGAGAGATTTTTAAAGGAACTTTTCAAAGATCCTGGAAGTGCAGATAGGTGCCCAGTGGGATTTGCAAAGGCTGTCCTTGCAAGTTTGGCACCTCACCTGATTGACTCCCTTTCGGAGTCCCACTAGGTGACTCAAGCCCAAAACGGCCTGTTAAAATTTGGTCCTTATTCATAGATTCACAGATGCTAGGGTTGGAAGGGACCTCAACAGATCATGGAGTCCGACCCCCTGCATAGGCAGGAAAGAGCGCTGGGGTCAGACGACCGCAGCCAGGTGCCTATCCAGCCTTCTCTTGAAGACCCCCAAGGTAGGGGAGAGCACCACCTCCCTTGGCAGCCCAGTCCAAATTTTGGCCACCCTTACCGTGAAGATGTTTGTCCTGACACCTAGCCTAAATCTGCTCTCTGTCAGTGTGACCACTGCTCCTTGTTACCCCACGAGGCGCCCAGGTGAGCAGAGCATCTCCGATCCCTTGCTGCATCCCCTGATGAATTTGTAGGTGGCCACGAGATCACCCCTCAGCCTTCTCTTGCGGAGGATGAAGAGGTGCAGGTCCCTCAGTCTCTCCTCATAGGGCTTGTCCAGTAAGCCCCTGACCGTACGAGTGGCCTCCTTTGGACCCTCTCGAGTCTATCCACACCCTTCTTGAAGTGCGGCACCCAGAACTGGGCGCAGTGCTCCTGCTGCGGTCTGACCAACGCTGCATGGAGGGAAGTATCGCCTCCTTGGATCTATTCGTCATGCACCTGCTGATGCATGATAATGTGCGGTTAGCTTTGCTGGCGATTTCATCACGCTGATGATTCATGTTCATCTTGGATCCGCCGTGACTCCGAGATCCCTCTCCACTGCCGTGCTGCTGATCGGG